>CAMZMU010000052.1:20362944-21562944 GCA_947311845.1 Poa pratensis | reverse complement strand
GATTCGTCAAACAAGCAATGGACATCGACAACGAGGTCATGTTTTTTGAAATGATGGCGGAGGATGCCGCTCTTGAGGCCGACGCAGAGGAGAATGAGATGATGATGGCCGCACTTCTAGATGCCGCAGTCGAGGAAGACGCGACGCCGAAATTTGGAGGATCATCGAAGGGGCGGCGACCCAACAAGAACCGTAACAGAGCAACTGAGCAGGAAGTTGTTTTGGAAGATCTTGCACGACATTCGGGACTACGATGACTACTTTGAGCTGAAGAGAGACTGCACCGGCTTGATTGGGTTCTCGTCTATTCAGAAATGCACGGCGGCCATACGGTGCCTTGCTTACGGGCTACCCGCGGATGCTCTGAATGACTACCTCCGTTTGTCGGAGTCCACAGCCGTCGAAGCCACCTACAGATTCTGTAGGGCAGTTGTGAAGGTGTTCGGCGAGCACTGTCTGAGAACACCAAATGAGGAAGACACGACGCGTATTTTGGCACAAGGCGCAGCAAGAGGATTTCCAGAGATGCTTGGAAGCATAGATTACATACACTAGAACTGGAAGAACTGCCCCTATCAGTGGCAAGGGATGCACAAGTCAGGGCATCACGGGAAGTGCAGTGTTATACTTAAAGCCGTGGTAGATCATGAACTTTGGATATGGCATGCCTACTTCGGCACCGTCGGTGCCGCCAATGACATCAACGTGCTCTACAATTCCACTGTGTTCAAGAAAATTGTCGATGGCCTAGCTCCACCATGCAACTATGTGATTGGCGGCCATGAGTACAGCAAGGGGTACTATCTTGCTGACGGTATCTACCCCAGTTGGGCTACATTTGTGAAGACAATCCGCAACCCTGTCGGCGAGGCACATTGCCATTTTGCAAAGAGACAAGAGGCTGTTCGCAAAGATGTGGAGCGGGCTTTTAGTGTGCTGTAGGCCAGGTGGGCTGTTGTCCGCTACCCTTGTCTCTCATGGTCGCCAGACGAAATGGATGCTATCATGAATGCTCGTATCATCATGCACAACATGATCATTGAGGACGAGCGTCCTACAAGGAGGCAACAGGTCGGCGAGCAGTTCGATTTCCAGGGGCCTATGGCTAATCCACAGCCGGGCGTGCCGACGGTGTATCGTGAATTTGTTGCCGTAATTCGGGAAATTTGCGATGAAGCTACGCATGACCGACTGCACAATGACCTCGTGGCACACGCATGGGCTATCAAAGCGAATCAGCCGGCGGAGGCAGCGCAAGAGTGATATGTTTTAAAATTTAATTTGAATTTAAACTTTGTAACCGAATATGAACTTGTGTTGTACAAGTTAGAACCTATTTATTTTCAACCTTTATTAATGCATGCACGTACTAGATTACATATGATTACTCGTCGTCATCGGACTCATCCTTAGGCGGCGGTGTCCCAGGCACGATGTCCGCCGGCGCCGCGTCAGGAATTCCCGGCTGCCACTGCGGTTCTGGGGCCTGGGGAACGGCCGGTCCTGCATATGCCCCTGCCGCACGGGACGGCCACGGCGACCAAGGTTCCCAGGGAGAGAAAGCAGGGCGTGCCGGGGATGGAGTTGCCGGCTCGCCATCCTGTTCCGCCGCGTCCTCTTCCTGCTGTTGTTCGGCGGCGACCACGGCATGCTGATCGTCGACCTGCTCGGCCTTCCTCTCCTCCTCCTGATCGACCACCACGATCGCCTCCTTCTCCTCCTCCTGATCAGGCAGCACCGCCTCCTTCTTCTCCTCCTGATCGGGCAGCACCGCCTTCTTCTCAGGCGACGACATGGCGAGCGAGTTGTGGGCGGAAAGAATGAGATCGATGTGCGGCCGCGAGGATTGTTATATTGGTGCCAAGCGGTGCGAACGCAACCCGAATCGACGCGGCGGCGGTTGCAATCCACGCGAAGCGTCGTAACGCGGAGCGTCGCGGCGGCGAACCGGCGGCGGTTCGTGCGCCCGCAAGGTGTTCGACAGTTCGCTCTAATTTCGGGTCGTTTGGGGTGAGCCTTTGGGAGTACCGCTGTGGGCGGCCTCTAAATGTTGACCGGACACATGTCCGGCACCCCAAAAGGAGGCCCAATTGGGGTGCCGGATAGGTGGAGATGCTTTTAGGGCATGTTCGTTGTTTGGCAATGTCCTGGCTTTCAGGAAATCCTTGGCGGATCTGGCTCCGCGCATCTGGCATGTTCGGCCTCGGCCCTGCTCCAGCTCGAAGCGATGGGAAGCTGGAAGATCGGTGGATGTCTTCTATATACGCAGAGCGGGAGCCCTCATGTCGCACTGAGTAGCAGTGCCATGCGTGCAAGAGTCTCTCACATCACACTTTTTATAGGGACTCTCCGATCACACTTTGATTTTATCGATGTGTTGTAGTTGTCCTTGTCACCGGAAGCATTTTCAAAACGGATAAACCGAGATGCACATTGTAGTGCCACCTACCAAGCAATAATATGCGCTCAAGAAACCATCATCAGAGTTAGCACCACTATATATTTCACTAGTACCATGTTAAAAAAAAGGGTCACCACGAGTGTCCTCCTTGGGCCTTGTTATTTTCCTGGCAACACGCAAATACTTCCTCTGTCCAAAAATAAATGTCTCAAATTTGTCTAAAAGTGAATGTATCTATACATGAAACATGTCTAGATACATCCACTTTTGAGCAAACTTGAGACACTTATTTTGGGACGGAGGGAGTATGTACTTGAATGAGGAGAAGGAGAGAGTGAGGTGCAGAAGGGAAAAAATTGCACACAAACACCAATAGAGAAACAGAAAAAAAATGGAGGAGAAAGAGCTAGCGAAGGATAGTAAATCTTCTCTATGAATAGGAGAGGTTGGGAAATAAATAAATTTTGGTTCTCGCCTTCTTGGAGCTAGACATCAGCTTCATACTTTCAGAGGTTTCATCGAGCAGGCAACTGAGCTGGGGGACAACTTCCATCAACCTCACCGCCAATTAGTGGAGAATCCAGAATAAAATGCAGGGCATGCTAAAAAAAACTAAGAACATATTTTCAAACCATTAGAGTTCATACACCATGTAACGTAAGAGAAATAAAGGGAACTAGTAGTAAGCTAGTTATTTAATGGAGAGCTCATCCATATTTGGGAGACATGTATAGTTTTTTTTTGAAACTTTTCCACCACATATATTACGACAGCAAGCCCGCCTCATTAAAAACTCTCCAGTCCCTTTCGGTACCCTGGAAGGGAAAATAGTGCGTCTGAAAACTTGCCGCGTCTCAACGTTCAAACAGAGTTACATCATTTGCTAGTAGGCCCAGAATTCAATCTGGTGGATCCTCATGCCAAACTACTGATTGAGGTCCCGTATCTAAACTAGCAATGCAATGAGCAACTACATTGTTCTCCCTAAGAGTAAAATCGAAAATTACATGTGCAAAACCCCTAGCTAAGAAAGAGCACTCCTCATAGATCGCCGCTGCTGGTCCGAGAGAGTTCCCTCCATCCTTCATGGTCTCGATTTCTTCCAAACAATCACTGTTTACCTCCACCTTGGTACAACCAATCTGTCCCGCCAACAGCAGCCCGTCACGAAGAGCCCTAGCTTCAGCCATTCCAGCGCTCGTGGCATCATCAATGGGGCTGTGACTAGCTGCAATGAAAGAACCACGAACATCTCGAATCACCGACCCCGAGCTTCCTTTCATCGTGTCCATGGAAAAGGCGGCATCAACATTCAGTTTAGCATAACCTTCTTTCGGGACTACCCAGCCCTGCCTGCACCTGCCAGAATTCCTCTTCAGAGCTCTCGAGTAGTTAAGAGCAAGAGCTGCGATTGCTTGGGCCGATCGAGCTGGCTTCTGGACAGGTTCTTCATGATCAATCCGACGACGTTCCCACCATGCGTACCAACAGACAGTCGCAATTAGCTCCTTGCGACCCAAATCATCCATGGCTGGCAAGGGGGCTTCCGTTTCGCGGAGAAGTGCCTCTAGAACTCCTGAACCCTCGCGATCAAGGGTACAAGCCGCAGAAATTTTTGAGAACATTCTCCCATATCTCGACCACTCTTGGGCACTTGAAGAAAGCATGTATCTTCGCAATGGATCGAACAGACTGGACATAGGCTGCTAGTGATAATATGCCTATTAGCAAGCACTGCCTTGCAAGGGATAGTACCATGTAAAAATCTCCAGCAGAAAATTTTAATCTTAGCCGGTAGATGTAATGACCACACTTTTGCCCACACCGGATTTACTTCAGCAGAACCATGTTCATTCGTTCTCAACAGCTTCCTCCCATGTTGGTGATCCCACTCAGTATAGTAAGCTGATCGAACCGAGAAAATTCCATTGTTTGTGTTGTTCCACGAGACGAAGTCATCCATCATCCCAACAGCCAACGGAATCTTCAGAATGCGGTAAACATCCACACCGTAAAACAGAGAACGAATCAAAGCCTCGTCCCATTGTCTTGTAATTGGATTAATTAATTCTGAGACTTTAGTAAGCACTCTATTGCCCCTTGGGGTAATCAGGGGCGGACCCAAGTGCAGCTGTGTGGGGGCCTATGCCCCACTCAATTTTTTGATTTCCTATGATATTTCTTCATATTTTAAAGAAATTTCTTTAAATTTTGTACATTTATACAAAGAATGCCCCCAGTCAATTGATTTGCCCCCACTCTTAATTTTGTCTAGGTCCGCCCCTGGGGGTAATAACTTTACGTGAGGAACTGTTTGGAATCCAAGCATCATCCCATATGTTGATATTAGTACCATCTCCAACACGCCAAACATATCCTTTTTTGAATGTTTGAATTCCATACCAGATACTCTGCCAAGTATAAGATGATCCTTTCTTTAGTTCAGCATTGATAATGTCGCCCGAGGGAAAATACTTGGCCCGGAGTACCTGCGCACAAAGGGATTCTGGTTCGCAAATTAGTCTCCATGCCTGTCTAGCAAGCATAGCAAGGTTAAAACAATATAGATCCCTTACCACCTTTCTTCTTTGGCACACACATTTTCCACCAAGCAAACTAGTGCATATGTTTTTGGGTGTCGTCATCTCCCCACCAGTAACGGGTCATAGCATCTGTGATCCCTTTAATTACTTGTTTCGAGAGTTTGAAGACAGACATCGCATATGCGGGGATCGCTTGGATCACCGCATTCAGCAAAACCTCTTTCCCTCCATAAGATAATAATTTTTCCTTATACCCTGCCAGCCGAGCACACACTCTGTCTATAAGATGCATAAAACAATCAGTTCTGTCCAATCCAACCAGAGGCGGTAGCCCTAGATACTTCTCAGTAATTGCCTCTGTAAGAATATTGAGTTCAACACAGATAGCCTCTCTCATCTCTACTACAGTGCAAGGACTAAAGAAAATACTTGATTTTGCATCGCTCAGCAGTTGACCCGAGGCCAAACAATATGTCTGCAGCACTTGTTTAAGAGACCTCACATTGCGCATGTCAGCTTTCATAAGTATGAGAGAGTCGTCTGCAAATAGTAGATGTGATATGGCAGGAGCATTGCGGCAGACCTTGACGCCGATCAGGCTCCCAATCTCTTCCTCATGCCGCAGTAAAGCCGTTAAACCTTCTGCACATAAAAGAAATAAATAAGGGGAGAGAGGGTCTCCTTGACGAAGTCCTCGGGATGGGGAGAACTGGTCGGTTTCTCTACCATTGAATCTCACACTATATTCCACAGAGCTGACACACTGCATAATGAGTTTGATCCAAGCGGGATTGAAACCCAACCGAATCATAATTTTCTCCAAAAACCTCCATTCCACTCTATCATATGCCTTGTGCATGTCCAATTTTATTGCACAGGTACCAAATTTACCCATCTTCTTATTTTTGATGGCATGGTAAGACTCAAAGGCGATCAAGACATTATCAGTTATCATCCTTCCTGGAACAAATGCGCTTTGTGTTGGAGAAATAATATCTGGCAGAATTCTTTTGAGCCTTGTAGCTAACACTTTGGAGATCACTTTGTATAGAACATTACAGAGACTAATAGGGCGGAATTGTGTAACTTTCTCCAGGTTTTCTACTTTAGGGATCATCACAATTGTGGTATGATTCCATCCATTAGGTATAGTCCCAGAATTGATAGCATTGAGCACTTCGTCAATTAGTTCTTCTCCAATTAGGCTCCAGTATCGTTTATAGAAAATAGCGTGTAAGCCATCCGGGCCAGGGGCTTTTAAATCCCCAATGTTGAACAAAGCTTTTTTGACCTCCTCTCTCGTGTAAGGCGCACACAGATCATTGTTCATTTCAGGGGTGACACACGGCTTCACCTTTGCAATGACCTCCTCATCCGGCTCCAAGACTTCTGCAGTAAAGAGAGTAGTGAAGTATTCTTTTATATGGTTGGCAAGACTAGCTTCCCCTTCTATAATCCCTCCTCCGTCATCCAACAATTTGTTTATCATATTCCTCTTTTTTCTAGCCGTGGCGAAATTATGAAAAAACGAGGTATTCCGATCCCCCGATTTCATCCAGTTCGCACGACTTCTTTGAACCCAGCTCATCTCCTCTTGCTCATGAATATTCTCAATTTCCAACTGCAGCATTTGTTGTTTGGCCGTTGCTTCGTCAGACAAGGGCCCAGACAGAATTTCATTCAGTTCTTTCTCTTTATCTCGTAGCCGTCGCTTCGTCTCCCCTAGCACATCACGATCCCATGCATGCAGCCTTCCATGGACGAGCTTTAGCTTCTGGGCTAGATTCGCCGGCCCACTATCCTGCGCGTTTTCCCACGCCTCTTGAACAATATCATCGAAGGAGTTCTCCATGAGCCACTTGGCTTCAAACATTTTCCTAGCACTCGAGTTTCTCATTAAGTCCCGCTGAACGTAGTTGCAGTCGACTGATATCGGTCTATGGTCTGATCTAGAGAAATCCTCATTAATCACCATGGCTAAAGGGAATAAGTCTCGCCATCCTTGGTTAGAAACTGCTCTGTCCAACCTTTCTCTCATTCTACCTCTCCTCCATGTAAATTTATCTCCCGTAAATCCAAGATCATCTAGGTTACAGTCAAGAAGACAATCTCGAAATTGTTGCATGCATCGTTGTGATCTAATGTTCCCACCCTCTTTTTCACTGTTTGATAGGATCTCATTAAAATCCCCTAACATCAACCACAGAAGATCCACCATTGATTTTAGGTCTCTGATGTAATCCCAAGTCAGATGCTTTCTCTCTCCGCTTGGCTCTCCATAAATACCAGTAATCCTCCAAGGTTTATCGGTGTTCTCATCAATGCGAATATCTAAGTAATTTGTATGTTCCTTTGAAGATGTAACATTGAGTTCCTTTTTCCACAGCATCAGTACCCCCACTACGACCATCACTCTAGTTGCTTGTGTTGGACGAGTTAATAAACAAGACCTTGGCTATAAGATTTTTGAAACTTAGCTAATAAGTTGGCCCTGCATCTACGCCACGTAAGGCCCAAATTGTTGAGGGCCGGGTATGGTTTTTTGCTTTCCTAATTAATAAAACTCAACCTTTTATCATCAACCATATTTGAGGCATACATTTTCATGATTGTTTCGTAATAATGGAGCTTAGGGCCGAGCCTATGGAAGCCTAACTACTAAACTTTCCCCTATCTCTCATCGTTTGCTCTGGGCTGTAATCGCTCTCAGTACTCGACTTTGTCGGAGACGGCAAGCTCCCTTCGGAGCTGCGTGTCTCCTTCCAGATCTTGGCATGTGTGCTCAATATTAAAGGGCCGTTTCGGAGTAGAATTACATGTTGTGTCGGTGTAGAAAATGAGTCATGCTTGTGGTGTCCCGTGACACTACCCGTGTGTAGCGCCTCCTAGCAATGACTTTTTTGTCGTCGTTGTAGCGGTGCCATCTACGGCTGGAGGGAAGGGAAACCTAGCATCGGCTAAGATTGTGGCCGCGGGAGCCGTGAAGCACGATGGCCTAGACGACAAGCATAGGTTCGACCAGTTCGAGGGAGGTGAAGAGGGAAGATGGGATATTGATCCGAGGTAGTACAAAAATTGGCCGGAACAAGGCTTGCAACCAACACTTGAATATAGCCATAAGGTCACATCCCAATTGAAATATATCAGAAACTAACTTAGTATAATTTTCCAACCATAGTTTGAGATTGTTTGCTAAACCTGAATTAAATTTTCTCTCCCAAGAAATTACTAGCAACTAATGTTGAACAAGCTCAAAGAAACAATGTGGCAGTGTATTCTATTTCTAGTGCATGTTCTCCATGTCATACATAATCATTATGCACTGCGTGTAGCATGTTCCTTTCATCTATACAATTAACTAGCTGGGTGGCCCGCGCAATTGCGCGGCTAGAGTTGATAAATCAAATATTTTATCAAATATAAAACACATTAAAATCGACAAAAATATATATGAATTATTTAGGTTACTTGGTTTATTGAGTTGTCAATTGCTTCCACGGTCCAATCTACATGATATGACATTTGTACATGTTAAAAATGCAAAACCTGAATACATTCATTGTTTAGGCTTCCAAGTTTTCTTACGCAGAAGTTCGCTATAACATTATTATTTTAAGTTTAAAAAAATATAACATTATTATTTTTATTGTTTAAAATTCCAACAATCAATTGTGTCTTGATGCTGGTTGAGTGATTTTTCCATGTCATGCAACGTTACGTTAACCTGGATACGTTAGGGACATCAGCTATAGTAGAGTCGTAATATCTCTACAGTCAACCTTGATCATAACAATACTACATGACTTGATTGATCTAATCGTTGTTTTCAGCATATTCTAGGTAGCGACTTCCTTAGACCTAATTTCTTGCAATAAGTAATTAGGCTTTTTCCACAACATCAACCTCTCAATGCACAGGACGCCTCTAATAAGCTGATCGGCCTTATCGGAGGTGAAAAACTGACACCAAGGTCCCTCAGCTGTACATTAATCGAGGGCCTAGTTTCCAACCGTCTCATCTCTTGCTTCTGTTGTGATGTTCCAAATCATTAGCCCCCTTGAAGTGCAGGAGCACATCCACTTCTTCTAGTCGAGAATCTGCGTGCGCTTGGGTGATAGCAGCCTGGCCAGCTTTGGCGTGACGACACGTGGGCATGTGTTTATTTTTTTTTCCAGAACACGCGCGAGAATCGCGTGTCTTTCTTATTAAGATAGAAAGCACGGTCAATTATAGAGTATACATCCCGAGCCCCTGCCACAGGCGGCATGGCTCGAACCACACAGCAAAAACACATCAGCCAATCCCTCTCGCTCTCCCGCCTAAACCTGCTAACCGCCACAAATGGAACTCCTCCTTGATGCGCCCACAAACCACAGAGGGTGGCGAAGCGATCTTGTCGAAGACCCTGCTGTTCCTCTCGAGCCAAATCGCTCGCGCCGTGAGGATGATCAGTGCGTTGATCTTCTTCTTGTCCTTACTGGGCATGTGTTTATTGATAGTGACCCTGAGACCTTGAAGCCAACATACATAATGAGATCAATTCGCAAAAAAAAAAAAGTGTGGCAGAGAAACTTTTGAACATACACGAATGTGTCTTATTATTTATATTTTTCATCCATAACTCTATATGTCCATAAATATAAAATATATCTTACTATAAGGTTATCAAATGGCATTTGTTGCCCTGCATGTCTCGGCACTGAAGAATAATCATAAATTATCTACAAAATTACATGTGTCGCAAATACAATGCCTCAACAGATGTACATTACTGCATAATGCATATAGAATTCTTATGCGTAACTGTGTGAGATAAAACAAATCTGTGAGTACATACCTGTAGAGCAATGACCAACACTTGACCAACATTTTTTAGAGTTACTGCACAACAATAATTGGATCGCAAAAGAAAGACTAAAGATGTATTATAGACGGAAGGCTGCGTGCAATATTGCACGGTTCGTGTCCTGCTTCTAAACTATTAGGTCTGCAGCTTGCCCTAGTACATGTTTAGCTATTCCGAACTGTTTCTTTGTCTGTTTTTTTTCTTATCGCTCAGTATAAATCCAGCTGCTGGTGCCCTCGGTTTGTTCTTCTTCCAATTCACGTTGGGCACCTTGCGCTTGGTCATCATGTGTCAGCGTCATCACGGAGCATGAGATGGTGACAGCCAATTCCTTGAGTAGTTTCAGAAAAACAACGCACTTGTACGCCGGAGGGAATCGAGTTCGATCTGTTCCACGCCTGATACAACCTACTGAACTGGACGCGTGCAATCACGTGTTATCAGAAAATAATCAGAGGACGAACTGAAGCAAACCTCGCTAGCATGGCCGCCATCGATCCAAATATCATCCATGTCTTCTTCTCGCCGCATCAATATCATCAGAAAAACTCGTCACACACTCAAAAAATATCATCAGAAAAACTCGACACACACTCAGGGCTCCTTTGTATATTCATCAAGCTCGTTGATGTCGAGTTCATCGTTGTGAGATTGGCATGCATCCTCGATGCTCTAGCATCCACACCCTCATCAAGCCTCGCTGACGTCGAATTCATTGTCGTGAGATTGGCATGCATCCTCGGCGCTCTAGCAGCAACACCGATCGATCAATTGCCGACATGTAGGATTTCTCCGTCGAGCAAAACCTATATAGGCTAGAACCGATTATGATTTGCCGCGATCAACTGTCGCGATTTACGATCCCTCGCGGAACACATATATACTGCTACCAACGATATATGTGGAATCAGCCCAAATCACATATATATGGTTTGTCGAGGAGTCCATGGTGAGATAAAGATGGATCAGTTTCGTCCCTTTCCTTTTCGTTGCACGACTTAGTATTCCTATTGCGCACGGTGCAGAATTAATTTTCAATCTCAACAGCTCACGTGCAAGTCCTTCGTTGCCAGCTCCGAGTGGGACTCTTGAACGTGATTTGTTTTTTCTCTTCCGACTACCACGTGAAAAGCTAAGGGATCTTTTTAAATCACAGCCGTTAGAAAAAAAACTCCCCCTCGCGTCGCCTCCTCTCTGGGCGACGCCAGGGGCGAAACCCTAGGCCGTCCGCCGCCACCCGCCTCCACCCCACCTCGCCGTCCCCGGAGGTAGCCGCCGGGAAGGTCCGCGCGGCGCCGGTGAAGGGGGCGGCGGGGATCTGCCGCTCGCGGAGCCCCTGGACAGCTAGAGGAGGCTGCTGCCCCGGGTGCGCCGCCTCTCCCCCGCTCGTCCCCGCCCTCGAGCCCCTGCGCCTCCGCCTCCGGCGTCGTCTGTGCCTCCGACGGCTGCTCTGCCCCTCGTTCTGCCGCCGTTCCCCGCCTCCGTGCTCGCGCCGCCGCTGGTGGAAGCCGTCGACCTTGTTCGCTCGGCAGACGGCGGCGCGCGGTGCGTTTCCTCGTCCCTGGGTGGTCGCTCGCCGTCAAGTGGTGGGGCGCCGTGCCCGCCGATGGTGGCCTGAGGCCCGGGACCGATCTGGGCCTCAGATGGGCCGGGCGGGCCGGTTGCATCTGCTGCGCTGGTGCCGTTCTTGTCGCAGCGACCCGCTGGTTGACGGTGAGCTGCCTCCCATGTGGGCCCTCTGCTCCATGCCCGTTGTGCTGCAGGGGTGGCGACGTCGTCCCGATGCGTGGGATGCTCCGGGAGAAATCCCCGATCCCGACCTTCGCGGTCCTCGTGGATCAAGCGATGGCGTCGCCTCCGCGTCGCTCTTCCTCCTTGGAGGCATCGCTTTGGAGCCTGTCATGCGTCGGGCGGCATTGCCTATCGCCTTCCCGTCGGACCTTTTGCTCGTATCCCAGTGGACTGGGCAGCGGTCATGGTGACCCCACAGAGCTTCCTGGATGTCTTGGGGTGGCCTCGGCGTGCGCCGCCCTTCGACCACGGGGTCGGCACACCGGTGTCGTCGCCCCAGTCTCGGCTATCCGACGCCCTTCGACTGTGTTTGGTCTCGGCGGCGCACCGCCCTTCGGCCACTCGACGCCCTGTCTGGGCTATCCGACGCCCTTCGACATCGGTATCGTCGCACGGACTCGGCTATCCGACGCCTTTCGACCGTGCCAGCGATGTCCCTTGGTGTGCTCTTGTGTGGTGTTCACGCATTCTTCTTCCTAACCCAACGGGCTACTCGCTTTCGGTGTTGAGGTTCTCACCGGAGATCCTCCTCTGACAGCTTGCTAGGTGTTGGCCTCGCGGGGGTTTCGGTTGGCTCCGTTTTGCCAACCTCCCCCTCCCATAGTGTTTCTAGTCTTCTTTTTCATGTATTTTTTGTTGTCCTCTCTCCCCTGTATCCCCCTGTAAAACTGCTATTCTGTTGTAAGAACATGGCCCGCCAGGCTACTTTTCGGAAATATAACAAGCGGTGGGGCTCCTCCCCCCGTTATTCTCGAAAAAAAAAATCACAGCCGTTACATTTCATGGTTAAATCTCATCCGTTGTTTGTCCTGTGTTTTAATTATATAATAGATTGAATTCATAATTTCCTAATAAATGTGAAGTATTTTTTACGCTACATATATTCTGCAAACATATTAGCCTTGAGAAGGCAAAAACGGCATCTAATATGTTGCCTGGTTATTGATCACCGTACCTTAGCCATTAGATCCTCCAGATCATTAATTTTAGATCATCTTCAAATTTCTCACTGTAACAATAATCAAATTATATCACAATCAAGATCGGCATGTTTTAGATCGAGGTCCAGGAAGATAACTTGCATAACGCATGGTTGGTAGCGCTTTGATTGCAAACCGGATTCCTCGACATCGGAAGCATTTTCAAAACGGATCAATGATATACACAGCGTAGTGTTACCTACCACATAATAATATGTGTGCATGATCAGAGCAAGAAACACTATATATATTTAACTACTACGACCATGAGCCAGCACCCGTCTCCATTGTACCTTGTTGCTAGCTAGTTTTCCAACTCTTCGAAGCAACACACATACATGTGCTTGAACAATAAGAACATGTAAGGTGTAAAAATAATGCCCGACACTAGTACAACGGCCGAAAGATGAAGGAGAAAGAGCGTCATCTTTCTAGAAATAGGAGACGTTATAGGGAAGAAAATAACCGTGTGCGCCGTCAATCTCAAGCCGAAGTAGCTGGGAGCTTGTGTGTTATTCTGAGCCTCTTTGGGTCGAGTTACGAATTTAGCTAGACATAGAGTTGATGTGTCACGGCCCAGCCCACCACGAAGCCCAAGACTACGTGAGACCCAAGACGTGCGGCGTGGTTGGTGTGATTCCGTCTGCCTGGTATAAGAGGAGAGGCGTAGCGTGGAGAGAAAGATGAACTCGGATGAACTAAGTTGTGATAGACAGTTGTATCCATTCGAAATCCCGTTGTACCTCCGAACTTGTATCTCGAATCAATGAATTACAAGTGAGGTCGTAACAATTGGTATCTTGAGCCTCGTTTCGATTCACCGGAGCTTCGCTTGATCTGTTAGTCCGTTTGCGGTAGGCGGCGATCCTTGGATTGCTGCTGCAAAACCCATCTCTCGGCTCGATCGCGTGCCAAGGTCTTCGATCTGGCGCCCAGGAAAACTCCGACGGTGGTGGAGACACAGATCGCAGCGGCGATGGCGACAGTAGGGGAGCAGAACACCGTCACTCGCGGGGATGATGAAGTCCGTCAACGACACCACCGCCAAGCTCGACGCCCAAGTACAGTCGCTCGCGGGGATGATGAAGTCCGTCAACGACACCACCGCCAAGCTCGACGACCTCGCGAAGAGTACAGCGCTTCTCCAGCTCCACGCGGAGGACACGGCGTCGCGCATCGGCGCTCTGGAGTCGCGCTCCGAGCCGATCACGCCGACGACCACCGTCGTGCACTCCGATGCCGACAAACAGCCCCAAGGGCGCCGCGATGCAGGTGTGGGAAGGGGGCAGGACACGGGGGTCAATCGACCTCCCGATCCTCCTCCCGTTCATGGTATGTCTCGACCTGCATCTCACCTGTTCGACCGCGAGTCTGAACCAGAGGGAATGCGCACACACATGCACCGGCCGTTCCAGAGCACACCTAAAATGGATTTTCCGAAATTTGATGGTGATGATTATCACATCTGGATAGATAATTGCAACCTCTACTTCAAAATCTATGGGGTTTCACCACACATGAAAGTAAAATTTGCCGCCCTAAACATGGTTGGCAACGCTGCTTTGTGGCTAAAAACAATGCAAAAACGGCACAAATTTGTTCACTGGGATGAACTGTGCACGGCAGTCATCAGTCGATGGGACAAGAGCAAACACACTTTCTATATGCGCCAGATGCTTGCTGTTCGTCAGTCTAGTACAGTAGAGGAGTACACTACTCGTTTCGACACCCTTAAACACCAGTTGCTGCTAGAGGATCCTTTCACTAGTGAGGTGTTTTTTGTTGAGCATTACTTAGCTGGTTTGCGTCCTGATATCCGTGCTGCAGTTGTTTTACACTGTCCAGACGACACAGAAACTGCTAGTTTGCTGTCTCGTTTGCAGGAAACCGAGCTGGGTCAGGAATCTTCGAGCTCTTCATACAAGCATTCCAACAAGGACAAGTATAAACAGTACCACCATAATACTGAGAAGAACAAGACTGCAGTTCGAAGTGAAGACACCAAGAAATCTGACGGCGCTCGCTGGGATGACAAACTGGAAGCTCTGCGTGAATATCGCAAGAAGAAGGGTTTGTGTTTCACATGTGGGGAGAAATGGAACCGCACCCACAAGTGTCCACCACAGATACCCTTGCACATCATGGAAGAACTCTTGGAAGTGCTGAACAGTGATGATGAGGACAGCAACTCACACTCAAGCAATTCCTCTAGTTCTGACAGCGATCTGTGTCTGTTGGCACCATTAGCAGGGCACTCCAACAGACAGCGCCGCACAATGCGCCTCCATGGCATGGTGGGCAAACAACATGTCTCTATACTGGTGGATTCAGGGGCAAATCCATCTTTTGTCAGTACTGAATTAGCAGAGACACTGGGCACAGAAACTGTAGCCTCTACTCCAGCTCGTTTCGTAGCAGCAAATGGAGCACCCTTGGTCAGTTCCCAGATTTTGCCCAAGTTGCAATGGCTATGCCAAGGACACACATTCACTCAAGATTTTCAGGTGTTGCCTCTGCCCTGCTAGGATATCATTCTTGGGGCTGATTGGTTGGCAGATCACAGTCCTATGTGGGTCCATTGGAAGAAGAAGTGGATGAAGTTCACACACAATGGCAAGAGAATTCGATTGTCAGGAGTTCAAGAGGAGGCAGCAGCTTGCAAACCAGTATCAGCGGCCAAATTGCATGGGTTACTAAAGAGAGGAGCTATCGTGGAATGTGTCCAAGTCAAACCTGTGCATCAGGAGCAGGATCTCAATACTCTGTCTTCAGAAAGTGCCATGGAGACCATACCAATAGAGGTCGAGGCAGTGCTAAAGGAGTTTGATGCCCTGTTTGGTGAGCCAGTGGAGTTACCACCGCCTCGAGAGTGCGACCATTGTGTGCCTTTGGTGCCAGGAGCACAGCCGGTGAATGTGCGACCATATCGGTATGCCCCACATCAGAAGTCAGAAATTGAGAAACAGGTGCAGTTCATGCTCAAGCACGACATGATTCGCCGAAGTTCTAGCCCATTCGCATCACCAGTTCTTCTCGTTCGCAAGAAGGATGGCACTTGGCGCTTCTGCGTGGATTATCGCCAGGTGAATACACTCACTGTGAAGAACAAACATCTTCTGCCAGTAGTCGACGAGTTGTTGGATGAGCTGGCCGGAGCGAAGTGGTTCAGTAAGCTCGACCTGAGCTCGGGCTACCACCAGATTCGTATGGCGGCAGGCGACGAGCACAAGACCGCTTTCCGCACTCATCAAGGGATGTACGAGTTCATGGTCATGCCGTTCGGTCTTACAGGCGCCCCAGCCACGTTCCAGGGCGTGATGAATCGCATCTTCAATTCGCTGCTGCGCAAGGGAGTGCTGGTGTTTATGGACGACATACTGATCTACACACCAACGCTCGAGGCACACCTGATCCTCTTGTGACGAGTGTTTGCTTTGCTTCAGGAGAACAAGCTGTTGATCAAGAGATCGAAGTGCCTGTTTGCGCAGCCGTGACTTGAGTACTTGGGGCACATCATCAGTGGCGAGGGGGTGGCCACGGATCCCGAGAAAGTGGCGACAGTCCAAAGCTGGCCGCGCCCGCGAAATCTCAAGGAACTGCGGGGGATTTTGGGTTTAACTGGCTATTACCGCAAATTCATTGAGCTCTACGGGGTGATCTGTCGCCCGCTCACCGAATTGCTCAAGAAAGGAGTGCAATTCCAGTGGACACCGGCGGCGGAGACCGCTTTCCGCACCCTATAGGCCGCGCTGTTGAAGGCTCCGGTTCTGGCCGTGCCAGATTTCTCGCAGCGATTCGTCGTGGAGACAGACGCCTGTCAGACCGGCGTCGGCGCCGTGCTGATGCAGAATGATCACCCGGTGGCTTACTTGAGCAAATCCCTGTGCCCAAAGAATCAAGCGCTGTCGACCTACGAGAAGGAGTGCCTCGCGATTCTGCTGGCCGTGGAGAAGTGGCGTCCCTATCTGCAGCATCAAGAATTCACAATTCGCACAGATCAACGCAGTTTACTGCATCTGACTGAACAACGTCTGACGACGGGTATGCAGCACAAGGCGTTCGTCAAGCTGATGGGACTGAATTACAAAATTCAGTACAAAAAGGGCATTACAAATGCAGCTGCCGACTCCTTATCTTGGCGTACACATGAGGCAGGGGTGTTGGCCAATTCTGCTGCTGAACCTACCTGGCTGCAAGTGCTGACTGACGGATATGCAGAAGATGCTGAAGCAAAACAGCTCCTGTCGACTCTCAGTGTGGTCAGTCCTGATGCTAAAGGATTCACACTCGACAAAGGAGTGATTCGTTTCAAAGGGAGAATTTGGGTGGGCAACAATGTTGTGGCGCAGCAACATATCATGCAAGCACTGCATGCAAGTGGCATTGGAGGACAGTCTGGGGTACTGGCTACTTACCAGCGAATCAAGCGCTTGTTTGCGTGGCCGGGGCTGAAACAAGCCGTTCAAGCATATGTGAGCTCGTGTGCTGTATGTCAGCAAGCAAAGGTGGAGCACATCAGGGTGCCAGGTCTGCTACATCCTCTGCCGGTCCCTCCTTTTCCTTGGCACACGATCAGTCTAGATTTCGTGGAAGGGTTACCCAAATCACATGGTTATGATGTCATTCTGGTGGTCATCGACAAATTGACAAAGTATGGCCATTTCTTGCCACTCAAGCACCCATTCACAGCTCTGCAAGTGGCTCAGACATTTCTGGATAGCATCTACAAATTGCATGGTCTTCCCCACTGCATCATCTCGGACAGGGACAAGATTTTCACCAGTTCGCTGTGGCAGGAGCTCTTTCGGTTAACTGACACCCAACTGATGATGAGCTCGGCATATCACCCTCAAACAGATGGACAGACGGAGCGATTGAACCAGTGTTTGGAGGCCTTCTTGCGCTGTTCAGCTCATGCGACACCAAATCAGTGGGCGAAGTGGCTGCCGCTCGCGGAATACTGGTACAATACCTCATTCCACTCTGCTCTTCAGCGTTCTCCGTTCGAGACCCTATATGGTCATGTGCCACGCCATTTTGGCACACCAGCCGACATTACTGCTTCAACACCAGAGCTGGAAACACTCATCACCAACAGGGAAACGACCATGGCACTCTTGCAGCAACAACTGCTCCGTGCTCAGGATCGTATGAAGCGTCAGGCGGACAAGCATCGTTCTGAACGTGTGTTCCAGCCGGGCAACATGGTGTATCTGAAGCTCCAACCGTACATTCAGACCTCTGTCGCGCGGCGCAGTACTCAGAAGCTCGCCTTCAAGTTCTACGGACCCTACAAGATCGTCAAAAGAGTGGGCGCGGTGGCGTACAAGCTCCAGCTACCAGAAGGGAGTCGCATCCATGACGTGGTTCATGTCTCGCAGCTGAAACGACATCTGTCGGCACAGCAGCAGGTCAGTGATGTTCAAGCTTTCTTTGCGCTGGAACCTGACGTGACGCTGCAGCCTCTCGCCATCCTCGCTACTCGTGCTATCCAAAGAGGAGGAGTGGCCGTGAAGCAAGTTTAGGTGACCTGGGATGCGTCCTCTCCGCCATCGACGACTTGGGAAGACGTTCATGCTCTGCGTCGAGAGTTCCGGATGCACTGGCTTGGGGGCAAGCCAGTCCTCAAGGGGTGGGGCATGTCACGGCCCAGCCCACCACGAAGCCCAAGACTACGTGAGACCCAAGACGTGCGGCGTAGTTGGTGTGATTCCGTCTGCCTGGCATAAGAGGAGAGGCGTAGCGTGGAGAGAAAGATGAACTCGGATGAACTAAGTTGTGATAGACAGTTGTATCCATTCGAAATACCGTTGTACCTCCGAACTTGTATCTCGAATCAATGAATTACAAGTGAGGTCGTAACATGATGTTGGACTTGGAGTTGCATTTACTCTTGCCAAGACTCGCTGAGATCGAACAGCCAAGTCGCGTCCAAGTAGCTGAGCAGCGGTGTTCTACGTACGGGAAATAAATTGTTTGGTAAACCTGAATTAGGTTTCCTCTCCCAAGAAATACATACTAAGTTAGTATCATTTTACAACTAATGTTTGAAATTGTTTGCTAAACCTGAATTAGGTTTCCTCTCCAAAGAAATTACTAGCAATTAATTTTGAACGAGCTCAACGAAATAATGTGGCGGTCTATTATATTTCTAGTGCATGGTCTCCATATCATACATGAGATGTTTAATTATGCGGGCCTGATAGCATGTTCCTTTAATCTATACAATTATGTTAATTTATCTTTTTTTTGAAGATTATGTTAATTTATCTCTTCCTAATAAGTGTGAACATTACTAGAAAAAGGACCTCTCCAGAGCCCCTTTAGTCGCGGCCTGGCAACCGCGACTAAGCAGGCGGGACTAAAGCCCCCCCCCCTTTAGTCGCGGCGGGTTCCGAACCGGGACTAGAGGTCCCTCCACGTGGGGACGTGGGGACGTGGTGTGTTGGGACCTTTAGTCCCGGTTGGTAGAACCAACCGGGAAGGGTTTTTGGATATTTTTTTCGATTTAATTGCAGGGTTTAGGGTTTATATATGCCGGGGTTTGGTTATAGGTTCCCGTGTCCCATGTCGTAACCGTGGTTTCACTAGTAACCATTCCCATAACGGTAACCGGTAACCGTTACGGTGACGGTGACCGTTACGGTGACGGTTACGGTAACCGTTACGGTAACGGTGACGGTTACCGTAATGTTTTCCACGTCGTAACCGTTCCCGTGTCGTATGAAGTCGATGCACATATTTATAACACATACAATTAAATTAAGTAATACTTTTAGATCGTAGTCAAGAGTTGATGCG
Organism: Poa pratensis; assembly: GCA_947311845.1. Classification (NCBI taxonomy): domain Eukaryota; kingdom Viridiplantae; phylum Streptophyta; class Magnoliopsida; order Poales; family Poaceae; genus Poa; species Poa pratensis. Next base: position 21,543,582 of record CAMZMU010000052.1, on the reverse strand, counting down.
CCAAGAGTTATCGTAGTACAAGAGTTGAAGCAAAACAACAAGTTATTTACACGCTTTCATGCTTTCAGCATCGTAGTACTCTCCTTTCTCCGGTAAGGCCTCCGAAAGGTAAAATCCCGCCAATTCCTCTCCAATTGCTTTGAGTGGTGCTCGAATGGTAGCTTGCAGCGCTTTTTTGCCAACTCTGCACTTTTCATATTCCATTTCTCGGTGACTAGTACATGTACATACTCGCAAACAAAGTATGCACATAACTCAGTTCCCTTTGGTTGCTCCAAGCAAGACTATACAAGAATAGATTTCAATCAATAATAATGAAGTATGCATGAGAATGTTGTGTGGACGTAGGTAGCAGTACTTACCTTGTTCAACTTCCAATCCAGCTTTTTGGGCCACCCACCTGCAGGATCTTCCTCGACAAACCTTGCCCAAACGCTGCCCGACAAAAAACATTCACAAATGATTTATTCGTTAATGACTTGACATCAAGATATGAATGACAGAGGCGGTAAGAAATGAATGTACCTTGCTAGTAAGTCGAAACAACTCCTGTATTTGTCAGCATGATACCTCAATGAGTCATGTGGCTCACGAAGTGGTCGTGATGATACTACTGATCCAACAGCTCACAATCCCTCAAAAGAAATACACCCCTGATCCAACGTCTCACAAGCGCTTGAAAGAAACACACGATCCGTGTGCTTCTTTAGTCCCGGTTGGTAACACCAACCGGGGCTAAAGGCGGGTTTTGCGGTCACGACACGTGTCCTCCCCCAGCGCTGCCCTGGGCACGTGTCCTCCCCCAGCGCTGCCCTGGAGGTCTTTATATATTGTCGCCGACGGGGTAAACCCTAATCTACCATTCCTAGCCACGAACGCATCGTCTCCACGAGATGGATCCGCCACGTCCGCCGCAGCGCCTTCTGGACGAGGTCGAGCGTGCTCGGCAGAGCGCGCTTGGGCGCAACCGCGGGAGCCTATCCCACCGTATGCCCACGAGCCCGGCGTGGAGAGGAATGCCCAGCTACCGGCCTCCTGCTCCACCAGGTGCCGCCGCACCTCCACCTGGCACCGCTGCACCTCCACCAGGCGCCACCACTCCTCCCGCGGAGGAGGAGGATGACGACTTCGACTGGAGTGACGACGGGGAAGAGGGTTGTGGGTTGCAGATACAGGAGGCCATGGAAGCCTCATTCCAGTCTGTGCGCGACTACCCTGTCCAGCGAGCCAAGACTTCCTACCAGCTCAAGGCGAAGGAGGCTTCCGAGCTGGATTGGGCGCTGAAAGACTCATCCTCAATGGATCTTGCCCTCCGCCGCAAACGTGCGCGCGAGAACCGGACGGCCGCCCACGGGGCTGGCTCCTCCCGCCGTTCCCCCTAATCCTACGGCCTTCGAGCCAGCAAGTCCGTTTATGTAGAATAATATTGGTGATGTTGGATCAGGGGTGTATTTCTTTCAAGCGCTTGTGAGACGTTGGATCATGTGTAATAATGTATTAAACCTTTTATGTAATGTATTCTATGGAACGTATTAAACCTTGATGTGGCTCACGAAGTGGTCGTGATACTACTGATCCAACAGCTCACAATCTCTCCAACTACCTAAATTAACCATACCCTTTCGATGAACTGAAGGATTATATAGATATATAGAACAGAATACACGGTTTCCCTGCATACAGCCCAACGGCGGCTCGTGAGTGCCTGCATATCAAATCGACCTTCGATCCACAGCGGGAAGACGTCTCTGATGATCTACGACCGTCCCAAAAAGTGTTGGGAATGTCGCAGATCATCAGAGCGCCTTGCCGCTGCTTGGATCGGACCGAGGGGCATGGCTACCACTTCCACCACCACCACCACTCCCACCTCCTCGGCAATTCATCATTGCGTCACCCTAATCCAGTGGCTGGATTCAACCTACCTGAGGGCTTGTGTTTCCAACAGCGTCGTTGTGTTGTCCTTGTTCACCGTCCTACAGGAGGTGGCTCCAATGGCTGGCCGGTGAACAAGGACGAACACAATAATGCCAGGGAACATGCCAGCAGGTAGGCTAAATCCAGCCATTGGATTCGGTGGCGAAGGTAGACGCTCGTTGTGTGCCGTTCGCTGCAGGGACGCCGCTATTTATAATTCCGTGTGATTCTTTAGTCCCGGTTGGTGTTACCAACCGGGACTAGTTCTAAAAATCCAACGGCTCACAAGCCCTCAAAAGAAACACACCCTGATCCAACGGCTCACAAGCGTTTGAAAGAAACACACGATCCGTGTGCTTCTTCAGTCCCGGTTGGTGTTACCAACCGGGACTAAAGGCGGGCTTTGCGGTCACGACTCGTGTCCTCCCGCCACCGTTTCCCGCCAACGTTTCCCGCTATCGTTCCCGCCACCGTTTCCCGCCAAATGCCGGCACCGGTAGTTCTATAAAACCCAGTCGAAGGTAGGCATGGTACTCACTTGAGCGCAAGCATGGTGTGTATTGGTCCTTGCGAGAAGTGTGTGTCCGGGTTTCACATTTCCGCATCCGAGCATCTCGCCAGGCTTTCGAGCAATTTGAAGGTAGATGGTAGGGTAGTTCCAATTGAAGAAATTTTGCACACTGAGAGTCATCTCGCTTTGCTCGGGGCGAAGCTATGCCGCGATGGGTTTCCGTATAGGACCCCGCTCCAAATTCGTGCAGAAATGCTCAGGCTTGCAGATAAGTTTGACAGGAAAGTTACGAATAGTCCGTTCTACCGAACTGAAGCTGACCGTGTTTCGTACGGTCGTTCCTGTCTCTGGGTAGTTGACAGCGATGATGACGACGATTTCATGCCGTCGTCAAAGGAAAGGAGGGTTGAAGCACTGAGCAAGAAGGCTGAAGCTTCGTCCAAGGGGAAAGGCAAGGAGGCAAAATCTTCGTCCAAGGGCAAAGGAGGCTGAACCTTCGTCCAAGGGCAAAGGCAAGGAGGCAGAGTCTTTGTTTTACTTGTGTTGTATCGTAATTTCAAGTTGTACCTTAATTTGTTCTATCCAGTATTTAGAACTAGTGAAGTTGTAACGTAGATCTCTAGTTCTATGTTAAATCGTCTCCGCATAAGACGGTTGATCGCACATCGGAGTTGTATCTTGGTTCACACAACTTACGAACACACTCTTAACTAATACCAATAAACAGTCCACAATAAAAGTAAAGAAGAAAAACAAATAGAAAAAAGGACCACGGCACAGAAATGTCGCACGGTTACATAAAAGGTTTAATACATATTAATTATTACACATCACCAACAACATCCCTACCTAGCTAGTGTTCACTTGTTCTTCGTGTGTGTCCCTTTCTTCTTATTGCACCGTAGCCATGGACAAACTTCTTCATTTAACGTGATGGTTGGGTCAATTTTCACTTTGAAGGGCGGAATTTCATGAAACTTATTGTAATCTTCTGACATGTCTGTGTGGTCCTCCACTCCCACGATGTTTCTTTTACCTGAAAGAACTATGTGGCGCTTTGGCTCATCGTATGATGTATTCGCTTGCTTATCTTTTTTTTGGTAGGGTAGACATGTCCTTCACATAGAAAACCTGAGCCACTTCACTGGCTAAAATGAATGGTTCGTTCTCGTAATGAAGATTCTTGAAATCCACTGTAGTCATTCCGTACCGTGTGTCTACGGCTACACCGCCATCTAGGTTGAACCATTTGCACTTGAACAAAGGAATCTTAAATGAAGGTCCATAGTCCAGTTCCCATATCTCCTCTATGTAACCATAATATGTTACCTTTTCCCCACTGCAGCCATCTATTGCATCAAAGCGAACACCACTGTTTTGGTTGGTGCTCTTTTTATCTTGGTCGGCCGTGTAAAATGTATTTCCATTTATCTCGTACCCTTGAAAAGTCAATATAGTCGAAGATGGTGACTTGGCCAAATAGTATAGCTGTAGTTCATTTGTGGTGACATTCATCAGAAGTTTCTGTAACCAACCGCCAAAAGTCTTGAAGTGTACTCCATCAATCTCATCTTCTGGGTATTGGGAGCGTAAATAATTCTTGTGTTGCTCGATATACGGAGCCACCAAGATGGAATTATGCAGAACTGTGTAGTGTGCTCGAGTGAAAGAATCCACGTCTTCACATATGATTGCTTTCTTTCCTAGCGTGCCTTTTCCACGCAGTCTCCCCTCATGACGCGATTGAGGAACACCAATCGGCTTAAGATCAGGAATAAAGTCAACACAAAACTCAATGACCTCCTCAGTTCCATAACCCTTGGAGATGCTTCCTTCTGGCCTAGCACGGTTATGAACGTATTTCTTTAAGACTCCCATAAACCTCTCAAAGGGGAACATGTTGTGTAGAAATACAGGACCGAGAACACGTATCTCTTCCACCAGGTGAACTAGAAGGTGCGTCATAATATTGAAGAAGGTTGGTGGGAACACCAACTCGAAGCTGACAAGACATTGGACCACATCATTCTCTATATCTTTTAGAGTAAGTGGATTGATAACCTTCTGAGAAATTGCATTCAGGAATGCACATAGCTTCACAATGGGTACTCGAACATTTTCTGGTAGAAGTCCCCTCAATGCAACCGGAAGTAATTGTGTCATAATCACGTGACAGTCATGAGACTTCAGGTTCTGGAATTTTTGCTCTGCCATGTTTATTATTCCCTTTATATTCGACGAGAAGCCAGATGGAACCTTCATACTGCGAAGACATTCAAAAAATATTTTCTTCTCTTCTTTCGTAAGAGCGTAGCTCGCAGGACCTTGATGATTATCAGAATGATCGTCGTCTCGTGAATGCATACGTCGATGGGCCTGTCTTGCTTCCGGTGTATCTTTTGACTTTCCATACACGCCCAACAAGTTAAGCAGGTTCAAGCAAAGATTTTTTGTCACGTGCATCACGTCGATTGCAGAGTGAACCTCTAGCATTATCCAATAGGGCAGCTCCCAAAATATAGATTTCTTCTTCCACATGGGAACGTGGTTCTGAGCGTCATTCGGAACAGATAGTGCTCCAGCACCCTTCCCAAATATTACTTTTAAATCCTTGACCATATCATGTATAACAGAACTAGAAGGTCGAGTAGGCTTCCGCCGAATATCTTCCTCACCTTTGTAATGTTGGCCTTCCTTTCTTACTGGATGCCTCGGTACAAGCCATCGACGATGGCCCAGGTACACAATCTTGTTACCTATATGTTTACCTTGAGTCTCACCTAAACAATGCGTACATGCATTGTATCCCTTGTTTGACTGTCCTGAAATGTTACTAAGAGCAGGCCAATCATTGATGGTTACAAACAAGAGCGCTCGTAGGTCAAATTCCGTTTGTCCGTGCTCATCCCACACACGCACACCTTCATCAGTCCACAACTGTAAAAGTTCTTCCACCAATGGCCTCAGATACACGTCAATGTCGTTGCCAGGTTGCTTCGGGCCTTGGATGAGCACTGGCATCATAATGAACTTCCGCTTCATGCACAACCAGGGAGGAAGGTTATATATACATAGAGTCACAGGCCAAGTGCTATGACTGGAGCTCTGCTCTCCAAATGGATTAAATCCATCTGTACTTAGACCAAATCTTAAGTTCCTAGCGTCATCCGAAAATTTCGGGAACTCTCTGTCGATTTTTCTCCACTGGGACCCATCAGCGGGGTGTCTCATCATCAGGTCTTTTTTACGTTCTTCTTTGTGCCAGCGCAACAACTTGGCATGCTCTTTGTTTTGGAACAAACGTTTCAGACGTGGTATTATAGGAGCATACCACATCACCTTGGCAGGAATCCTCTTCCTTGGACAACCTTGCTCGCCCTCAACTTCACCTGGGTCATCTCGCCCAATCTTAAACCGCAATGCACCGCATACAGGACAAGCATTTAAATTTTCGTGCTTGCCGCGGTAGAGGATGCAGTCATTAATGCATGCATGTATCTTCTGCACCTCTAATCCTAGAGGGCAGACAACCTTCTTTGCTTCGTACGTACTAGAGGGCAATTCGTTTTCATTTGGAAGCATCTTCTTAATTATTTTCAGCAAACTTTCAAAGTGCTTGTCGGTAGTACCACTCTCTGCCTTCCATTGTAGCATTTCCAGTATGGTACCGAGCTTTTTCTGGCCATCTGTACAAGTTGGGTACAACAATTTGGTGTGATCGGCTAACATGCGCTCCAACTTCAACCTCTCGTTTTCACTTCCACAGTCCATTTGTGCATCATGAATGGCCTGACGAAGATCATCGTCAGGCTCATCTTTTTTTTCATCCTCTTCAACTTCGTCTTCCCCCATTGAAGTACCACCGTGTTCATCGAACATAGGATAGTTGTCATTATCCTCTTCTTCTTCATTCTCTTCCATTATAACCCCTGTTTCTCCGTGCTTGGTCCAACAATAATAACCACGCATGAAACCATTTTGCAACAGGTGTTGGTGAAGCTTGGCTGAGGAAGGGTAATCCTTCTTATTCTCACAGAGACTGCATGGACAACACATAAAACCATTTTTTCGCTTGCTTATCTCGGCCACAGTGAGAAATTCATGCATGCCCTTAAGGAAATCGTCAGAAACTCGGGAACCGTACATCCATTGACGTCTCATCTGCATTATGCATGCCAGTAATGAATAGATAAGTGACCATAATAATTCTTACAAGTTCTTCAAGCAAAGTAGAGTGGCGACAAATGTAATACATTGTAGCATTAAATATTCATTAATTTAAACTAACATAGAACTATCTAAAGAATTTAAATCCAACAACAAATGCGAACATAATCGCAACTAAGGTCATTATTGAACCAACAGCATAATGATACCAAGCCTCTTGACTAATGGCATAACTTCTAATTTTTTTAAGCTTCAAGCGCATCGCATCCAACTTGATCTCGTAAGCATCAACGACGTCGGCAAGCTTCGAGCGCATCCCATCCAACTTGATCTCGTAAGTATCGACGACGTCGGCAAGCTTGAACTGGTGTTCATCGATGATGTTGGCAAGCTTGACCTCCAATTTCCTCTTCTCTTCTTGGCGGAGATCTTCACTTATTTTTAATTTAGCTTTCAAATCATCGTTCTCTTTCACAAAAAATTCAACAATAGGGTCCATTGGAATTTCCGGTTCAACTACCTCCTAGACAAATATATATTTATGTCAAAGTTGGTCGGCATGATTGTCATAAACACGAAACGAAACAAATATATAGTTATTAACAGTCATACCACATCCGAATAATAGAACGGACGAGAGCCGGTGGGGGTATTTGTGAAAACCATGGCACTATATATATAAAAAACAATTATACAACTTATACAAAAAAACAAATAATTATGGAACAAAATCATACAACAAAGATTTTTTTTAAAATAAAAAAGAAGGCTCACCTAGGTGGTGTCGGTGACAAGACGGCGCGGTCTATCGACGACGGTGAGGACGTGAATGTTGTGACACTGAAATACAAAAACATAATTTAGTTTAAGCTCAAACTGAATAAACAAAATTGAGCTAAATAAGCAAAATGAGCTAACTTAGGCATTTCATCAAACACCTACCTAGCACTAGAAATATAAAATGAGCTAAATAAGCTAAACAACTAAAGAAACGGCGCCGGAAGAGAGAGTTTGCAGTTGCTAACCCTTGGATAGATGCACCGCCGTCAATCTTAACAAATGGGGCAAAAAATCGTGGAAGAAATCGAGCTCGGTGGAGAGAAAATGGAGATGAAACTCGAGCTCAAAATGGCCATGGCTGGCTCGGGGTGGAAGATATAGTTGAAGGACCTGCAGTCCCGGTTCCAGCCACGAACCGCGACTAAAGGTCCTCGCGGAGGACCTTTAGTCGCGGTTCGTGGCTGGAACCGCGACTAAAGGTCCCGCACCAACCGGACACCTGTCCTAGCCGTCGGAGATGTCGGAGCCGGAGCCCTCTAGTCGCGGTTCGGAAAGGAACCGTGACTAAAGGTCCGGCTCTATTGCCTCTTTTCTACTAGTGGAACTATTTCTAACACCACATATATTATTTGCAAACATATTAGCCTTGAGGAGGTAAAAACGGCATCTAACATTTACATGGTTATAGATCACCTCAGTCGTTAGATCAACGTAAATGAACGGTCTAGATCATCCTAAAATTTCTCGTTGTAACAATAATCAAAGTATTACAATCAAAATCGGGATGTTTCTATGCAAGGTGGATACCAGTAATGATTTAGGAAAAAAGACATTAAACTAGCCCAATGGTCTGATCCATTAAAGTGCAGAAATGTAACTTGCATAACTCACGGTAGGTCGTAATTTGATTACACACACCGGTTTAAATCCTTGTCATCGGAAGTGTTTTTGAAATGTCAATGATATACACAGGGCAGTGTTACCTACCAAGTAATAATATGTGTGCATGATATGTACTATCACCAGAGTAAGAACCAGTGAACCACTATATATTTGACTAGTAGTATCAAGATTCAAGAGTCACCACAAGTCTCCATTGCCCCTTGTTACTAGTTTGTTTTCAACTCCTCGAAGCGACACACATACATGCATTAATGCATACATGTGCTTAAACGAGGAGGAAAGGTACAGTGTACAAGGAGGAAACATAACGCGCGGCACCAGTACAACAACCGAAAGATGAAAGGGAAAGAACCAGTGAGATATGTTAAGCTTACACTTTACTAGGAATTAGATGACCAGTTGCGCCCCTGGCACAGGTGCCGAAAACAGAACTGTAGTGTAGGCTTAAGTTTTATATATTTTGCATACATTGGTGTGTGTGATTGAAATTCCCGTAGCCTTCATGCGGCTACCATCGATAATTTATGAAGCCATATGAGTTTTAAATTTATTTGTGTTTGACTAACCTTTGTGGTAATCAAAATTTATATTTGTATTACGTCTTCAACCGGAGAAATCATTTAATTGTATTGCAGATGAACGTGCATGTTTCGATGGTAGTGGATTTAATTGTATTGCAGATGAACGTGCATGTTTCGATGGTAGTGGATTTAATTCAGACAATATATAAACTTGTTTCTATGGTTATGATTGGATTCCAGGCGAACATGCATATTTCTATTGCAGATGAACATCCTCTATTTATGATCCATATTATTTGCAGCCTGTGTTTTGAATTTAGTTGTGTATGACTAATTTATTTAAGAACCTCGTTCCGCCTATGGCGCAAAATGTTGGAAGCAAGACGATATCGTAGCCATATTTTATGTTGGAGAAAACTTGGATGTTGTATTTGTAAATGAAAAACTTGATGGAAAGTAGGCACATAGATAGATGTAAGTTGAAAGAGTAATACTCTTAGTATCCTGGTCTTGCCTTGGACGAGCAACAGTGGAAACAAGAACGAAATACATGTAAAATTCAAGAGAACGCGTCCTGTAAAGAATGCCGAAACTGCAGGTCAGGACTGAGGCGCGGCTGCCTGAATTCGGGAGGCCGGCATGCATGGGGCTATTGCAGGTGGCCGATGGCGGCGGTGGGTGGACCAAAGAGTCTGGGGCGGACGTCAGCGTTGGCGGGAGCTCAAGCCATCGGGCCAACAGGTACTCGTCGTCCATGCCCACTCCCCTAGGGTCAAAACCGAAGAGGGTACTCTTGCGCGGCCACGGCATTTGGTCACGAGCAGCAACGGACAGTGCAGCAGCACCAGCAACAGGCTGGCCGGTGCCTCACGGCCGCCATTGCTCTCTTCTTAGCTTCACGCGACTCCTAAAGTAAGAATAAAAGTCATTAGCAAAAAACCACCAGAGACAAATAACAATGTATTAGTCTTATAAGATCTTCTAGTTCAGATTAAAAAAGCAAGAGATAGTCATTAGCGAGTCTTAAGAGTTAAGACCATGATTCAGATAAAAAGCTAGAGATTCCAGCAGAGCTAACAGATAAATTAATAGTGACACCCTATATGAACCACAAAATGTGTCTTAATATTCAGTACATAAACAGTAACCCTCTAAATCTGCAGCAACTGAATATTAAAAAAGAGTGGCGGTATTTTTTATTGCAGTGGTAACCATTTAAATAGTCATCTCAAATGAAATCATTTGCTGACAGGTGAGCACCTGACATTGTAAATTTGTAATTGAGCATGAATTGTGTGGATGATATCATAAAGAGAAAGTAGCAACCAAAGTGGTGTGCAAGGAACCATTATTTATATTTCGACGTGAATTGTGCAAGGAACCATGGTAGTATGACCATTTCTTTGACAAGAAAACTGCATTACACTAAAACATCCCACCTTATATTTTCAGTGTCATTGTGCCCGCTCAAGGAGGTAGAAACCATGAAGCCACTATCTTCAGTTCCTTCTTTTGACCAAGCCACATCTGGCCGTGTTTGTAAAGCACATCTCCACGGCAAGAAAACACAGCTGATCATATAAAGAAATTAGGAAAGGACCACCGGAAATGGAATGTACTAAGAAAATAGAAAATGAAAAGAATCCCTTTGCATACACTTTTCTTATTATGTCCATAATAAATGTAGCATTGCTAAAATCAAACCTAAAGTTGTCTATTTGATTATTTGTAGAATGGAAACACTACTTCAGTTATATAGTTTTCATGGGCTTCTTTTAAATGTCTGGAAGCATAGATACAAAATATTTTCATGCACAACCTGAAGGTACAAAGAGCTTAAACAAGCAAGAAAGGAGTGGGTAGTGACCAGAAGACACAGAAAAGTGGAAACATTTCTTCAGTTATATAGCTTCCATTGGCTTCTTTTAAATGTCAAAAATCAAAGTTACTACCGGATCAATCATCAGTATTTGGAAAATCCAGATCTATAGCATTTGAATGACCAGTATTTCACAACTGAGATACATCTCACTCTGGAAGCATAGAAATGTAGTCCTGTCACTACAAATTGACCACGCATAACATTCCGCAAAGATAACACCCATTCTGATATAAATGGATTAACAAATCAAATCTCAACATCCGTTGACTTCACACCATGTTTGTACTTATTCTTGAGCAGATGCATCGTGCTTGTATACATGTGTCACTACTCATACAGAACAAAGCAAACAAAACAAACACAAAACAAAGGAAAGGAAAGGAAAACAATGCAGAACAAGAGAGTACCCGTAGAGCTGGTAGACGCTGGCGAGCGCAGCGGTGGTTTTCCCTGTGGCAGGCAGGCCGTAAAACAGCATGTGCGGCACCTACAAGGGACTAGACCCAAATAAGAAATCTTCCTCCATGAACATATCATAAAAAACAAATGGAGAGATAGAATTAGAGCCTAATAGAACAATATACCTTTTAAAACCTAATGTTAGCTAAAATACATCTCTACATGGAAATAACAGCCTGCAAGTATGTAATGGAGCAATATAAATGTATTTCCTCTCCTCGAGAAACATTTTCAGCAATAACAATCAAAAGTGAAGATACAATCCTACATTGTGCTTTCCGTAAGAGTGGAGCTCAGTTTCAGTTCAACCAGCAAACACTAAAAAGTAGCTACTCCCCAAAACTGAATCATGCAATTATCCTTATGCAATGCAGGTCACAGAGCAGAGGAAGCTCTGTTCTTAACGAGAAAACACAAAACCAGGATTGTGATCACAAAAGCAGAGGCACTGAGCATATGAACCCAGAGTCCCAGACCCATCTCACAGTAAATGGCCAGGGTATTAACTACGGCTATGTAAACCACTCAAATCTCTAGGATCAATCAATAATACACAAAATTAGGCTGCGAACAAAGAAACCCGAAACACTCAAATAAAGAGTTGTCAGATATAGAAGTGGATACTAAATTTAATATGGAGAGTTCGTTGTATAAGCAAACCTAGAGAGAAAGCAAATGAAAGGCCATGATCAATATATAAGGAGAGCAGCAATAATATAGCATTGAGAAGAACAGACATGCCAAACTGTAAAATTATGAAGCATGGCAAAAAAAAGGAGGTTACTCTATTTGAACTTGGTAGAGAAAAGACAAAAGGAATACATGGAACAATGAAACTAAGATGAAAAACAAACCTTCCTTGGCTGCTATAGCAGTTTCATTCGTCTAGCCTCTCGAATCTCTTTTCTAAGTTCATTTATCTCATGTTAAAGAAAAAATGTGCAGATTTAAGATGAATGGGCAATTACTCAAATCAAAAGGATACATCAGTCTCATGCCAGCGTTTTTTACATCAGGAACAAAGCTGATTGCACTTAATCACTTAATGTACTACATAAGAGGAAGTTCTGTAACAATATAAAACATCCAAGCTCATGCCAGCGTCTTGACAACAAAAGTGCATTACACTAATACATCCCACCTTATAACCACCTTCTTCGGTTCCTTCTTTTCTGCACCTTGTCGAGAAGGTAAAACTGCAACAAAATAAATGTACACATGAATGATAGGCTAAAATTCCTCCTTTTGTAGATCAATACAACAAATAAAACAACCAGTAAAGGTCAGTGTCCTAACAAGTAGTGGGTAAGGCAGCTACATATGGATGAGCGTTTCCTTTTGCTATCATCATATCACTCCGATTTAATCATGCTCATGGACTAACACTGACATTAAGGCCATTTGCTTAATCAAAACCTCAAAAGTAACATATTGAGATATTTAATCTGAAACAGTTTCTAATTCAAATGGATTAATTCTGAAACAGTTTCTAATTCAAATGTTGCTCGTGGACTAACACAGTAGTCCGCACATGATCTTGTAGCATCTCCAGACACCTTTCTCATCTCCTGGATGCATCTGAACAGAACCAGTTCCATGACAAAACAATTATGAAATTCTATCAGGTTCTATAGCTGTGAAAAAACAAATGTACCATATGATAGAATTGTTTCTGAGGCATTACCTCCCAAATACAACAAGTTGGTGCCCTGATTTGTCAACAGACAAATTCAAAATGTGTGTCTTGGCCTACCATCTCCCACCTGAAAACACCAAAAAGAAATGATTTTAATCTTCAGTTCTACATGTTCTGTAAAATATAAAGTAGAGCTTCCACAGTAACATAAGAACATGGCATGCACAAAATGATAGAATACTTCTCTCTAAAAATAAATCATCTGCCCCATCTCATGAATTCTTCATAGTAGGAAACCATCAAACATGCAACTGAACATTGATGGCAGGGAGGAAAAACTTAATATTCTCATTGTGCATACTAACTTTTTTTCACATTGCTGGAATCCAAGCACAAATAAATCCATAAATCTAAAGGGTAGCTGCATACAACTCGATTCAGAGAGGTAATATAATGTACATGCAAGTCATCGTTGACTATAGGTATGTTTAAGAAAAAAAGAAAGCTATCGGGTAGAATGAATATCAGTATATTACATAGATTATTCTTCCCTGGTTGTCTTTTCATCAAACACCCCGAAGGCATAAACCAAAAACAAGCAGAAAAAACAAACATGAATGATTATGGTGACAAACAAAGATGAGAGAGAGGAGTCAAATCAGTAAGAACAATAGCACACCTTAATTAGTCCAAGCCCCAAGCATTTCCAAAACCGCTTGAAGAAAGGACATAGCCAAACACACATGCCATGGGTACAACCAACCTCGTGCAAAATCAAATCCCTAGTATCTCTCTTCCTGATCAATTATACAACAACCATATATTACTCCTGATGCATGAATGGTTTCAGGTTACCAAGAGCACAAAAGTACCCAAAAGCTGGGACTTCATGAACATTGATTAAAATAAAATGGATGAAAGAATCATCAAACAAACCTGAAGTGTTTCTTGAAGCAAGAGCACCTTCCGCAGATGTGTAACCTCGGGTCCCCTATCAAAGAAACCAACAACGGCTCTCAATAAAACTTTGCGTCCAAATAGCAAGAGGGTTAGCCATAGAAATCATCTTCCTGTGATTAGGAACCTCTTGAATTTCTTTCTCTGATGAAGTGTTGTTTGTAGGGCACCATGAGAAGTTTCTAAAATACAGGGCATTGAATCAAACTCATGTTGAAAACCAGGAAAATACAGAAACACCTTCGGGTGGCTACGAATATAACAGCAGCGAATAACACCGAGAGTTGCACATAAGAAATAATTAAAAGTCACTCCAATCAATTTAAGGACCAGATGTACATGCTCTATTTCTATAGTTTGGTTCTTACTGATTTGAAATAAACTGAAAACAATTCAAGACCAGATAAGCATGCTATATTTCGTGTAAAGTTCAATTAGCAGCTATGCCCTAGCCGCTAGGTTCGAATGAAGCACTCGTACTCAACAAGACCTTTTCTTTTATCTGTTGTTTCTACTGGGAACAAACTATGATCCACAATTTCAACTACTGAAAAGCTGAACAAGAATTAATAGCTTCAAACACATCCTGGTTTTCCACAGTCTGCAGCAGATCCCTGGCTATACAGTGGGGCGTCGGCAGCTCCATGGCCGGTCCAAGCTGAACCGCCTCCTAGTTGCCATCCGCTGCTCCCAAAAATCCCAAGCTGACCATTTGGTCCACAATGCACCTGACAGCAAACATGTATCAACATGAAGGATCTGAACAAAAGTGAATCATTAGCAGTTCATGTTGATATCTTGAAAGGGCTACAACAACAGCAAGCACACATGTATGATGCCTACAAACTGGAAAAAAAAGAATCAGACATGAGAACCTAATGGAACTTACATAATTTGGAAGGTTTAATGAGCAAATTAACATGCAGTAAATGAGTTAAAGCACACACAAATTCAGTACATGAGTACAATACTTAATCCCCACCTAGAATACTTAATCCCCACCAACAAAAGATCATAGCAACCTTAATAGGAACCGTGGCTGCTGTAGACTCCATGGCTGCTCTTCTTCTATACACGATAGATGCTGCTCTTCTATACATGCTCCTCTCCTATGTGTCTCTTCCTCCCAGGCACGGAATTCACAAGCATGGAGTCTCCTGGACACCCAAATCCTAGATGCAAAATTAAAATTAAAATAGGGAGGGAGTGAATCAGATGCAGAATCGGGCCATCCATATGGAAGAACAGAGAAGACATGGAGGTGAAGCGCAGACAGGAACTATCTCGGGGTCGTGGTCGCCGGCGTTGGCTCTCCCCGTGCGCGGATGCCTCCCCTGCGTCCTCTTGGCCCGCGCAACCGCCGCTGCTCTGCTCCTTCTCCTCTCGCGACCCCTGTCGTCCTCCTCTCCGCCAGGTCCGTCAACCTTGCTGCCACCGCCGCCCGCTGCCGCCCCGCCGCTCTCTGCCGCCGCCGCCGACAATCGCGTCCCCGCACGGGCACATCTTGCTGCAGCCACCGGGGAGCCACCTCGTGGCCGACGCTCCGAGCTCGGCCGCGTCCTCGCGCGTGCTCGCCTTGCTGCATCAGCTAGCCGCCGCTTGCGTCGCCGGCGTTGTCGGCTGCCTGCCCAATACTCCGATGAGGGCGACCTCCTGCCGCCGCCCCAGGCGGACGACCGGCAGAGGAGCAAGCCCATGTGCGATGAGCTGGAGGAGAAGAGGAGAAGGAGGATCAGGGCATGGTGGCGGCGCGGGGAAGAGAGGAGAGGAGAAGGAGGGCGCGGGCCCGAGGCGTGAATGGGGATTGGGGGCTAGGGTTTATCCTCCTCGGGCGGATTGGGTGCTCGCGGCGCGCTGGCCCAAGCGTTGAAAAAGATAGGGCGACGCGGACAACGTGCTGCACCTGGGCCCGACCAGCTGATTACCCCACATGTCATCGACCTTGCGTGTGTGGGAGCTGGTAAAAAAGAAAAAAACGAAGATCCAACGGCCAGGGTTGAATGGACGGTGGCAACGGACGGCCAGGATAGTGTGCTTAGTAGTGTGCAAAGTTTGGGCTGTGGACACTCCATACTCATGTTGGACATTTATAAGGTTAATAGGAGACGTCAGGGAAGAATTAATCAGTCGTGCACAGAGCTAGCCAGGAACGGCGTTCCTCAGTTTCACATTGAGAGTAGTGAGTGTGCTGGGTTATTCTGAGACTCGCTAGGTTTAGGTGACAAATTTGGCAGCTAGACATAGAGCAGGCGTTGGACCTATAGAGTTGTCTGTACTCTTGACAAATTTGGCAGCTAGACAAATTTTACTCTGACGGAGATAGATCAGCTCAGGCAGAGACAAGGGATACTAGAGAATCAACAGTCTGGACAAAATATGTAATCGCAAAATCTTTTTTGAAGAGGCTTCGTGCTGAAAATGAATTCAGCTGTATGTGGCTCTTAATTAGACTCTTACTCCCTCCGTTCGAAAAATGATGTCACAAAAATGAACTATAGATAGACCATTTTTATGACATCCTTTTCCGAACGGAGAAAATATAAAATAAAGCAACAAGATTGTTGAATCTATCTATCTATTATCTTACTACTATTAAAAAAGCAAACTTGTGTGATACATTGAATCTGAGCCCTTCAATATTTGGCCAACGGTCCAGATCGCTCCAATGTTTGACAACTCAACACAAATCCACTTTTGCCCGTTTTACCCTCCCACCAAATCACATAATACTGCTAATGCCATCGTACCGGTTCGTTTTATTTCGTTTCGTGATAATTACGAGATTTGCCATCGCTAAAAAAAATTAAAAAACAGAACAATGCGGTGCGTGCAGCCGCACGCGGCGACGGAACGGGGCAGGACCTGCTGATTCCATAACCGTGCTGGCGGCTTCCACCACTCCAGCGAGTACTGACATGGTGGCTTGTCCATCTGCAATTTAACCACCGCAATCAAGAAACCGCTTCCTGCGCTGTTGATGTGTGCCTCCCTCGATCTGCATCATCTCCGTGCTCCTCCCGCACCGGCGCTGTGCTGGACATCACCGCGGCTAAATGGAGGCAATTCAGCATATTGCCGGTCATGAAGGCTGGATCGAATACGTCCCGCCGGATCTTTTCCGATTTGATGATTAGATCCGTTTCCTTAATTTCTTTTACACGGAGAAGAAGATCGAGTCGTATTCTTCTACATGCCAAGTCCGGAATCTATGCCACAGCCGATGCATCGCTGAAGCACTCCTACGTTGACGACTGTAGCCACGGCCATGCTAGCTACCTCCAGATACCCTTGTTTGATTCAAGGTAACCATTGGATAATCGCACCGTCTGATGATTATGGCCTGACGTTGATGGGTTATATGTGCAATTGCTCAGTGCCTTTTACTTTCATAAAATCTTAACATTTCATTTTCTTTGTGGTATACTTATGCTTCTCAAATTCTATATGATGGATTATCGGTGCTAGAAGTCTACTTGTGTTTGTGGGATTTCTTTTTCTTTACATAAGTCGCTACTTAGGCTTGTTTTCATTCAAATTGATTGCTGTTGCATCTTGTGGCAGTACATAATCATTTTCACCGAAGCATACAGATTCTATGCAAACGCGAGAGCAAAATTGGTAGCACTAAAAGTGTTGGATCCTACTGTTAATCCTAACACTATGTTATTTACAGGAACGACTATGGATTACAAACAATTTATTTTTTCTATGGCCAACAGTCAACACACAATTTACCTTGAATTTGAAGGATCGGTGGATGGGGCACAAATGAATTCTTTTGTATATCTGTGCATGCAGCATGTACTTTCTATTTAGTAGGCAAGTCATATGTGTATAATGTAGATATTACTGACTAAATACTGGTGCAATACAGGGCACAGTTTAGTTGGTGCTTTTCTTGTGAGTATTTTATTGGCTGTTTCATAAACGTTTTCTTACTTTTTCGTAATGTAACGTACGCCTTTTCTCACTGCTCCATTTATTCCTCAGCCACCAAGTAGTATGAACTGGGCAATATTGAGTATGCCGGCATGTTCAATTGATTTATTTTACAGAACCGCCACAACACATCTAGCTTGCTTTTGCAATTTTCTTTGGCCTATCAGTGTAGCCGTGTAGGGATGGTCTGGGAGAAGAGCTAATCAATTTCATCTGGTACCATGGTTGCAAGTGACGAGTAGCAAACACGCCGCTACTGAATCTATTTTTTGACGAAGTTCAGTTTATTTTAACTTTTCGTCCTAACTATCCGCGACCCAGATTAAGCACGGAAGATAGTGTAAATTGTTTATCTTATATATGTCCTTTTGGAATTCATTCTTGCTCATTCAAACATGAGAACATATGTTTTCTAGTGGATTGAGGATGCAAGATTTGATATGGTAGTCTAATTTTTTTTTCTCTGCAGATTATGAAGAAATTGAATATTTGGCCAGTACTGAAGGGAATTCCATAAACATGACCATATTGGAACTTAACAATCTGATGCAGTTATTAGAAATACAACTTGTCCCAAGGTGCAATAGCCAGCCATGGTGTTGAATTGTCCTGTTTCTAGCACCTATAGAAAGCTCAAAGGAGTCAATCAGAATAACAACATCATGTGATGGATTAAAGACATAATTAACACGGTGCTTAACAAGAGTTCAACCAAGCAAAGTTTCAGGAGGTGCCACGTCCAAAGTTCAGCAAACCTCACTGTTCGTGATTTGCATATTTTGCCTAGAAAAAGATTCAGTTTGATGTGTGCAGTTCGTTTGCTTTGATTTCTGTTCGTCAAGCCTTACTGTTGGTGGATTTGCCATGTCGGTTTAGTTGATTCTGGGGTTGTGCAATATTATAGGCCATATGTACAATGCCAGGTCGGTTTTTGCTGAACTGTGTGTACATGCTCATGACGGAGGTTATTTTTCAGTGCTGCTATTTTGTACTTTTTGGCCAGTTTAATTTCAAGTGTGACAAGCTGTGAAAAAAATCTATGGATTAATCAGGAAGGTTGAAATATATTTCACAGATTTGTTTGCTTGTCAAAGAGGGTAATCTGGTTATAATTTTAGCCCATTGTGTTGCATGGTTGCTGATTGTTGTTCTTTGTGTACTGTACAATATCAAACTAGATAAAGTATTGTCTTATCCCAATGAAAAATGACAATTCCTTTAGATATTGACGCAAATTATGTGAATCCACAACGGCGTGCAACTCTGGCTTATCATATTTACAGGCACTTGCAGGAAGTTGAGGTAAATAATTCTTGTTCATTTGACAATTCTTGTATACACCAGCAAAGTAAATGCATAGTGTTGTGTACCACAATATGTTACTCATTATGTGTAAAGGGCACGCATCGCCTGGGAGTTGGAAAGAATATAATTTTGCATCAAATGCACCAAACAAATAGCATTACTTCGATATTCTTGGTTCTGATAGGCTGTAGAATATTCAAATTTCTTGTGAAAGCATATCTACTTAAAGAAGGTCTGGAAGCTAAAGTTACAAAAACGATTCTTCTACCCAATTGCTTCCTTTCCCTTTATGAATTAGGCCACATAAGAATATCCTATTGTTTCTGAAACATTATACCTCACGGTCAATTACATTGACCAGTACATTTCTTAGAAAGAGATCGATCGAAACAAACTGCAGTTACTTGGTGTTGCCTGCTTGCTTATAGTGGTGTAAGATCCATTGAGTTCATTTTATTTCATTATATAAAAGTTATCTTTTTCTTGGTTCTGATAGGCTGTAGAATATTCAAATTTCAGTAAATATGAAGAGATATGTCCATCCCAAGTAGCTACATCAAGTACGAGGTCCATGCCTCTGTGTCGATTGACTTTTTATTCCTGTTTGTTTCATAGTCTTGTGTTCTAACACATATAAACATTTTTCCAAATGGAAAACATGTTTTTTGAGTTAGCAATATATATTTTATGATGTTCATTAACTTAAGCATACATACTAACCCGATATCTTCTCCTCTTTGATGATAGGAGATTGTTACTTGTTCTCAAGTATGCCATGAGCTACTTGCTTCTCCCGAATGATTTGCGGTCAATCTCAGTTCTGTGTGCAAGGTGGTGTACCACTTATTGAACCTTTTCTTTCTGTAGGACCCTGCTTTGCTTCTTGAGCTCCTGGCTAGCTACATTGCTGAGTTATCACTTTTGGATTGCTTTGCTATGTACCGTACCTTCTCTGATAGATGCCTACTTGGGTATAAACACTCATAGATCGAGATAGAGAGAACACATCGTTAATTTCTTTCAGTTCTGACGGAGAGCTGATCAAAATTTCAAATGCATTAGTTGATTTATGAGACGTGCGTTGCACGTGCACGGTTACTAGTATTATTAAAACAACAAACAATCAACGGTGAAGATTTAACGTTCTAAAATTAAGATATCTCAATGGCTTAGATTAACCCTCATCCGACGGAGCGTTATTGGTTAGAGTCACGGTCATGCACGGCATGCACGCTTGATTGATTTCCATGTCCGAGTTGATTGATTGCACTCCACGATACGGAACTATTCCTGATGGATTTTCATGACACGTGGACAAAGCATCCATAGTACGCCCGTTTTAGATCCTACATATTCACATCCAACCATCACATTTGCAGGCACGATCCGAGCATCGATCTAGAGGTCGAACACATGCGACGACGCCCTGCGACCATCCCATCAAGTAGAATCCCGGCGGATCAACGGCACGGCAGCGAGGGATACCGACGTCCATGACGATCTCATCAAGTACTCCCTCCGTTCTAAATTAGATGACTTCCATTTGTCTAAATGTGGATGTATCTATACTTGTAACATGTCTAGATACATTCACATATGTACAAATGGAAGTCATCTAAATTGGAACGGAGGGAGTACAAGCCAAGCGGATCGACGGCACGGCATACTGGCGTCCATGACGATACCATCAAGTATAAGCCCGGTGGATCGACGACACAGCATACTGGCGTCTATGACGATACCATCAAGTATAAGCCCGGCGGATCGTCCATGACGATACCATCAAGTATAAGCCCGGTGGATCGACGACACAGCATACTGGCGTCCATGACGATACCATCAAGTATAAGCCTGGCGGATCGACGGTCCATGACGATCCCATGAAGTACAATCCCGGCGAAACGACGACACGGCAGCCATGCATACTGGAGGATCGACGGCACGGCAGAGATGCATACTGGCGTCGATACGATCCGATCAAGTACAAGCTCGGCAGATCGACGGCACGGCAGCCATGCATACTGTACGCGCTTATGCCGCATGAACCCAACCATGATTCGATAGCAACGCAGCCAATATGGACTGGCGACCTTAGCACGTCAAGCGGATCGTATGCATGTTCAAGGTGACTTTGTATGTGTGCTAGCTGCTCGAAGCATGGTGCGAGTCACGTGTCCTTGCATAATGATTTTTGATGTTTCCTCCACAGAACACCGGCAAGATCATCCTGGACGGCCTTGACGCAGACGCGCACCACTGCGACACGAACAACTATTCGACGCAGGCATCGGACTGCCGGACTGGACGGCGTTGACGTAGGTGTAGTTGCACCAAGGACTGTGTGCGCTCCTGGCCTCGGAAGTGGGCGTGCAAGAGTACGTGAGCGGGACTTCACGCGGCGTCGCGTGGGCCTGTACGGGACGAGACGTCGGCCTGCATGCCGCGGCAGCCAGGGCAACCGGAAGAATGAGACTCGGGGCTGCACGCCGGCGTTGCAACCGGAAGAACAATCTAAGCATCTAGGTATAAGTTTCTGTTTTATCATTACAGCTGTACGGCTTGGCAAATGGAGCTGAGTCAAATTCTTATCACATTTAGAAAAATCTACTCAGTCTAATTGCTACAAATTGTGTCCTTGGTTGAATAATTACCCCATAAACATCAGCCTAGCCCTTCTTAGCCAACTTTACCTTTGTTGCTCCATTAGTGAGATGATAAGATTAAATATATAAACATGCTAACTATTATGTCATTACCTGGTACCATTCATGCATGTTAGCAAATATAGACTGCTAAATGCAATTACGTTTTTCATTTTCACCTTTATATCGTTAACAAAATAGCTGTTGGACACATCTTTTTTAGATTAATATAACATTCTCTCCTTCAATGAAATATAAAGAGTTCAGTTATATTTTTGACTAATGGGATCCATACACTACACGCCGAAGTACTACTGCTGTTTTTTGACATTAACAAATAAAAACACTCTTTATTTAATTTGGGAATAAATAGATTCATATAGAAAAACATACAGAAAAATCGGAGCAAAATGTTTATGTGTTATAGGAGATTAATAGGTACGTTCTCTGCATGCCGCTGGTGCAAAGTCACAATAGCAAATACAAATTTACTTGAGGCTTTACTTTCAGGTAGTAGTTTCTTAAGAGAATGGTGTCATCTTAGGCTGCAGTTGGGAAAGTGTTATCTAGCTACTTAGAAGCTGTACACGTACTAGGGATTCATATTTACATAAGAAAATAAGATCATTGGTTAATATGTGCAAAACATCTTCACCCATGTACTATCTTTTTTGGATAAGTAATTTTTACTCAGTTGTTTGTTCATCTAGCCATAGTTCGTTCAGGATTTGTATTTATAGTTCCTTTTTCGTATATGCAATAAGAATCTACCTTTACATGTGTAGGAAAAGTAATATACTTTGTTTCTCCCATGGAGATGTGACAACCATTAATTCGGTCTTAGTTTTTATCGCAAAACACACAAACCTATATTCTATTATAGCTGTGTATCTTATCTTATACATATTTACTAACTAACTGGAGGAACTTTTTCAGGTCAATCCCAACGAGAAAGAAAAAAGCAATTCGTCATACATTCTTGAAGAACATTATGAGCCCCTGGATAAGTGAAAAAATCCAGTCGCTGAAGTCAATCAAGCTAGGAAATGCTAATAAAGAGAAGTGTTGCAGCAACAATAAAAAATTCACAATCATGACAAATATTGGCTCAATCCCGATATATTATGACAGTATTATAGAACATATGAGTACCTATTTCCTATCAATCGCAATACTAATATGAATGAAATCTAGATCTAGCCGCGCAATTGCGCGGGTCAACCTGCTAGTTCATGATATTGTAGTTTGTTCATATTACCGGGACTAGAGCCCGTCTATTCGATTACACGACCGGGGATCATCAGTAGGGCCTATTCACACTAAATTCTCCGTTGTTGTCTATCATCTCTGTCATCAAAAATCCCGCCAGTTCCTCTGCAATTCCTATTACGCGTTGCTCTGGTAGGTGTTCTTCCCGCGTTCTGTCGAACTATATAAGAAAAGAATATCAATATGAACATCAATCATGATAACAAAAAGTGACGGTACTAAAATAATGTTGTGAATGTATTGCTTACGTCGTTGTGCTCAGTGGTAAACGTGCGAATGAACTCGCAAACGTAGTATCCACATAGATTCGTCCCCGGTGGCTGCCTCGCGCACTTTACGAGAATAGAATTCAATCAAAATAATAATCTAGCATCATAATTGTATTGAAACTATAATTAAAGAGATGCACGGACATATCTCGTACTACTTACCTTGACCGTAGTAAACTTCAGCTTCTCAGTAAAGGAACCCTGCACCACACGCCTGAACTCTTTCCAAACCCTGCCCGGCAAAGAAAATTAATTAATGAATGAGTTATTCATTACCTGATATCTCATGAAATCAACGAAAGAGACCGATATAGCCCGAAAATTACCTCTGGAGCAAGACCTGCATGTTGCTAATCCCTGTCAGGTCTCTGTTTAATGGGTCCATGACTTCAACTAATCCCTTATCAATTTGAATGTCTAGCAGAACATAGTGGAACCTGCACACGTTTATATACGTCAGTAACTCATCAATTACACTTAACATCGAGTAAGCAAAATGTGTAGAACAGAGTAAGACCCTCACGAGAAGTTGTAAGGAAACAGTATGTGGTCACAGAAATGTTGCTCCGTTAGGAATCTTAGAAGGTTATGCGCCGTGTCCTTGGGTTTGTTCGTTAGCGAATGTATATGTACTTTATCTGGGTCAATGAACCCAACATTATAGATGTTTTTTCTTTTACATTCCTGCATCCTCATTCTGCATAATAGAGTACAGAAGGATATAATGAGGATAATTACATGCAATGAACTGAACTACTGAAAAACTGAACAACTTATATGTAGACAATGAATTCAACAACTTACAGACAATAGCAACTGATGAGAGATTTGTCGAGGGCGTCGAAATTGTATAACTGCCAGAGTTCTGGAAACTCAACATGGACCTCTTCGGGTCGGAAGAAGTACTCAGGTGGGACTTTCGCCACGATCATTATTCTGCCCGAGTCTGCCGCTCGCAAGTACCAGTCATGCAAATTCCGCATATGTGTTGGCAGTTGTGTGAACTTCTCTTCGCTGACAAAAGGCTTCCCTAGGACATATTTAGTGACAACATCAGCCTTGGGTAAATTGTCGTCCTGGGAACCTATCAATTCAGCAACAGTCACACCCATAGAGGCCGCCAACTTCGCAGCTTCTTCCATATCCTGCTGCAGCACCAGCTGGGGAACGTTTTCGGATAACACCATGAGGGATGGGATCGATTGTTTGGCCTGTTCCCCGAGCTGGGGAACGTCC
Organism: Poa pratensis; assembly: GCA_947311845.1. Taxonomy (NCBI): domain Eukaryota; kingdom Viridiplantae; phylum Streptophyta; class Magnoliopsida; order Poales; family Poaceae; genus Poa; species Poa pratensis. Next base: position 21,519,189 of record CAMZMU010000052.1, on the reverse strand, counting down.
CTTCTGTTCCCGCTTGCACTAACACCTGATGTGCTCCCGCTTGCTCTGTTACTAGATTTTCTCTTCAGGGCGACATTTGTCGTTTTGGGCTGCTGCGTCGGTTAGTACTCATCGACGTAGCACGCTTCCGCTTATTGTCCTTAGCGGGCAAAGGCGGCGGCGAAGACGGTCGACCCAAGTCCTGGGAACCTAGCAATTCAGCAACAGTCACACCCATAGAGGCCGCCAACTTCGCAGCTTCTTCCATATCCTGCTGCAGCACCAGCTGGGGAACGTTTTCGGATAACACCATGAGGGATGGGATCGATTGTTTGGCCTGTTCCCCGAGCTGGGGAACGTCCCTTCTGTTCTCGCTTGCACTAACACCTGATGTGCTCCCGCTTGCTCTTTTACCCAAGTCCGGCGGCGGCGAAGACGGTCGACCCAAGTCCGGCGGCGGCGAAGACGGTCGACCACCCAAGTCCGGCGGCGGCGAAGTTGGTCGACCACCCAAGTCCGGCGGCGGCGAAGACGGTCGACCACCCAAGTCCGGCGGCGGCGAAGACGGTCGACCACCCAAGTCCGGCGGCGGCGAAGACGGTCGACCACCCAAGTCCGGCGGCGGAGATCGAGATGGACTCGCGCTGTGGTAGTCGTAGTCATGGGGTGTTGACCTGCTTCTTGGAGGTGATGGAGGTTTAGTTGACCTGCGACGACTCGAAGGCGGTGTTGTCCTTGGCGTCGACCCTGGAAACTTGATGTAGTTCTTGTCCCATAGAATCGTATCACCCACAACTTCTCCGAGTGTCCTCTCATCTCCAGGTCCAGGGATGTCAAGCACCATAGCATGAGACCCCGGTACGATTTCATCCACCACGACTTTAGCATAGCCAGCTGGAATCTCACGGTCTTGCCAGCGTGTGTCAGGTGGACAAGGTAAAGCATATCCGACCGCCACCTTCATGGATATGTTCTTCAATTGCTGATGGAGCTCACAAGATATTGCATCCTTGATTCCATCCACGGGGTAGCCGGGACCGGCATCTATCATCCGCCGTGCATCGTCAGCCGGGACCTCCGAGTCACCCACGCTGAGATGGACCGGCGGTAATATCGAGTACAGGATTTTGCGGGGGCACTACTGCTCTAAGTTCGTCAAGCTCCTGCTGCTGGTGGTTAAATTTGGCAAGCAACTGGTTGAACTTGGCTCCCTCCTCCTCCTCCTTTCGCTTCTTTGCTCTCGCTCGGCTTCTGTAAGTTTCTACGTCTTTGGCAAACCCAAGCCACCATGGGACGGAAGGGCCAAAGCCTCGTGTTCGTCCTCCTTTTTCTTGATTCTCGAGGACCAGTGACAGCAAGTCTCTCTCTCTATCGGGAGTGAACTTTAACTTCCCCTCTTTAATTTCTTTCAGCGTTTTAACCCAATTTTCCCTGGGTACCCTAATCCCGTCACTGGGAATAAGGTCCCCTGTTGTTTCGTCGTATGAACCCCCATGCGCAAGGAACCAATTTCTTGCCCTCAATTCCCATTCGTCGCGCATCCATTCTGGTTGGATCCCTTTAGCAAGAAGCTCTTGCTCTTTTTTATCCCACTTTGGCATGGCAGTCTCGTAGCCCCCTGGCCCCAATTTATGGTGATATTTTTTCTTGTCAGCATTTTTCTTGTTCCTTGCTGAGATCGCAGTGGCATCTTGTGACTCCTTGTACTTCTTAAATGCGTTCCAGTGATCCGCCTGCTTCGCTAGATAGCCTTCAAATACTGGAGCAGTCTTACTCTCTTGATATTCTTGCCATAATCTTTTCTTCCACACCCGAAATAGTTCGGCCATCTTCTTAAGAGTCCACTTCATGACTGTCTTCCTCAATTCTGCAGTGTCGGCAGGATCCTCAAATTCTGGCAGGGTGAAATGTGCCATGAGGTCATTCCAAAGACCCTTTTTGTACCTTTCGGCGACATACTCACTATCGTTCGCCCCTTTGCGCTTATTCCAGTCTCGAACGATGATCGGGACGTGCTCCCTAACCAGCACTCCGCATTGTTTTCTAAATACAGCGGCAGCCTTCTTGGGTTCCTTCGGTTCGCCCGTAACGGATATGACCTCTAATGTATAATGCGTAGTTGGGGCCAACTTTTTGGTCGGGCCTCGTTTGGACTTTTTGCTCGATGTGGAGGCCTAAGAGAAGAAACATTCGTCAATTTATATATATACAACTCAAGTAATGCATCTACTGATCGCCGAAGAACTTCCTATCTACCTCGCCGGACTTCGTTAAGGGTTCACCGGCTTCTCCATCATCGGAGCTATCGCCTTCTCCATCATCGGAGCCGTCGACTTCATCCTCACTTTGGTCGACCTCCATTCCATCCCCGGAGGGGTTCAGATACGACGACGGAGATCCTGGATCAGCAGCTGGGGCGTCGTTGATTATATTCTCGAGAATTTCTTCCTGTATTAGGTCTCTGCGGGTGCGGGTTGGACTAGGTGGATCCATAGTTTCTGCAAAATGCACACAATATTATTTCAAAATGCATCAAATAAAATGAGTATCAATTGTTATAAATTATTACTACAAATCAATTACTAAAAATTACTTAGTCCTAGAATTTAAATGAATTATCATACCTTACAACATAAAATGGTTTTCATTACACAAATGGTTTTATTTAAATAATTACTAACAGTACTAACATATTAAGAACAACATTATGTAGTGATCTACAGTAGCTAACCATTTCACAAACAAGAATAGCAACAATTTCATAAAGGACCAAATATTTATTTTATCACTTTTAATAGGCAAAAAACACCATTTTTAGAGTTTATTAAGTCCAGGGTGTTCTGTTCATCAACAAGGTATGCAAAGATAGGTTTATGTTCTATGTAAATATTTTAAACTAATGCAATTGGATTTAGTCCAAAATCTTATTCACAGAAAATTAATTAAATGCCAGAAAACCCCACTGGTCTAAACTACCAACACATGCCATTTCAAAACTATGTATCACAAACATATGAGGCTAATTTCTACAGAAAGCTATACTCACAGGCATTCCAGAACAATTGGATTTACAAATTTTGGATACATATTTCTCAAGTTAAAAAATAGTTCTTGATTTATACCAGTGGCAGTACAGTAATTATCAAGCACACACAAATTAATATTTTTAAGATTTGCAAATTGGAAGTGGTTCTAAACTCATTCATTTATCACTGTGATTTTTGGTTTGCACAAACATGCAGTTTAACTATTTTATTTTGAATTAAAGTTACAGCACAGAAACAGAATTATAAAGCCCTATTTTCAAATTTCGGGTTAATCAAAGATTGCTCGAATCCGCGCGTTTCTGGATGATTCGAACGCGCTGCGACGTATAGGAGGTTGCAGGGAACCATTTGGTAGCGGCGCCGCCCAATTTGGGTCGCCGGAGCAAGCCGGCGACGATGTTTGGCGGCGGCCGACGACGGGCAACGCGGCGGCGGAGCTACGGGGCGCAATAAGTGGAATTGAAGGCACTGGAGGATGCAAAATCTCACCCTGAGCACGATGGAGTCGACGACGAGGTCGGGGGAGGTCTTCCGGCGACGGAATCGTGCACGCACGCGGTGGCCGGAGTTGGGGGAGGGGCCGCGATTCGCCGGATTCCGGCCTTCCTACCACGACCGACTCGGTGGAGAAGGAGAGGAGGCGCCGGCGACGGGCAGCGGCCGTGTCGAAGACGGCAGCGGCGTCGGGGACGGCCGCGCTGGCGACGGAAAATTTTGGCAGCGTTTCCTCTGCTCTGCTCTGGTCTGCCCTTCTTCTTCGATGAAAATGGCCAAGTCCCAGATTGGGAACTGCTTAAGTACTGGAGGGACCTTTAGTCCCGGCCCGTGGCTCAAGCCGCGACTAAAGGGCGGTCTTTAGTCGCGGTTTGAGGCACGGGCCGGGACTAAAGTGTTTGGGAGGACCTTTCGCGTTCCCGCGCGCAGCACGGGCTTTAGTACCGGTTGGTATGCAAAACCGGTACTAAAGGCCCAAAAATTGCGCGGGTTTTTACTTTTTTTTTAGATCTAGCACAATTTCAAATATTTGAACATTTGAATGAAACAGTTTTTGCATACTTATGAATTTGAGAAAACTTTTTACATGAAAAGTGCTTGAATTTGAATAAGTATTCCAAATACATTTTCTGCTTTATAAAATAATTATTCTAACTCTACAAACTATTAACCATTTTGCCATTTTGAATTAAAAAATGCATTATCTTTTATCTTTTGCATATTTTTGAATCTCACTAAATTTTGAACATGAAAAATGTTTGAATTTAAATAATTAATTCAAAACCATTTTTTGTTTTATAAAATAATGCCGTGGGTAATTTAACAAAGCAACAGTACTGCTACTACATTGCAGAGAGGAAACCACAACTCCAGATAACTCAGCTAGCCAGCGCATTCTATTGCTAACACAAAGTTCAGACTGAACTCTGAAGTACCTACCCAGTACTAAGACGCATACAAATGACAAGGAGATCACTACTACTAAGCCAGCTTCTAGTGAGTCCTATCTCCCGTTCTATCCATCCATACCTACCTAGCGCTCGGACGAACTTGTCCAGGTGTGGCCGTGGAGGAACTTCTGCCGTTTTCTTTTTTTCTATTTGTTTTTTTCTTTTAATTGTTTTTATTCATACTATTTTTTCTTTTCATTTTTCTTTCTTTCTATTTTTCTTTCTTTTCATTTTTCTCTTATATACTTTCTTGTTCGATGTTTATTGCTATTATTTAATACCATTGGTGATATTTTTCAGTAATCGCCAGTTCCTTCTCAGCCAGGTACTTCGGGCAACACCGTCTTATGCAGAGATGATATAACATACAACTAGACATCTACGTTACAATTTCACTAGTTCTAAATACTGGATAGAACAAATTAAGGTACAACTTCAAATTACGATACAACACAAGTGAAACAAAGACTCTACCTATCCGCCGTGTTGCCACCCTTGCCCTTTGACGAAGATTCTGCCTTCTTGCCTTTGCCCTTGGACGAAGCTTCAGCCTTCTTGCTCAGTGCTTCAACCCTCCTTTCCTTTGACGATGGCATGAAATCGTCGTCATCATCGCTGTCCACTATCCAGAGACAGGAACGACCGTACGAATCACGGTCAGCTTCAGTTCGGTAGAACGGACTATTCGTAACTTTCTTGTCAAACTTATCTTGAAGCCTGAGCATTTCTGCACGAATTTGGAGCGGGGTCCTATACGGAAACCCAGCACCACCACCACTCCCACCTCCTCGGCAATTCATCATTGCGTCACCCTAATCCAGTGGCTGGATTCAACCTACCTGAGGGCTTGTGTTTCCAACAGCGTCGTTGTGTTGTCATTGTTCACCGTCCTACAGGAGGTGGCTCCAATGGCTGGCCGGTGAACAAGGACGAACACAATAATGCCAGGGAACATGCCAGCAGGTAGGCTAAATCCAGCCATTGGATTCGGTGGCGAAGGTAGATGAGCGGCCGGTGAACAAGGACGAACACAATAAAACCATAATACATAGCTCGGGTCTATTTTTATTGATTTGGGGAGGTGGGGATTTGGGGATTCACCTAGCTAGGGAACCCGAATGTTTTGTGTTTGAGCGCCACTTCGATCCAAGCAGCGGTAAGACGTCTCTGATGATCTACAACCGTCGGGCAAGAGATCGCTGATGATCTGCAACCGTTTTGAACGGTCGCAGGTCATCAGCGACCTCCTGCCGCTGGTTGCCCAAAGATGCCCAAAACCTAGCTAGGGAATCCGAATGTCTTGTGTTTGAGCTGGTTAAGCTGGAATGAGTGAGTACCTGTCTGGGAGGTGGAGTATTTATAGGCAGAAGTTGGAATGAGTGTGGATGAGGTGGGAGTGGTGGTGGTGGTGGGAGTGCTGATCCAACAGCTCACAAGCCCTCAAAAGAAACACACCCCGGATCCAACGGCTCACAAGCGCTCGAAAGAAACACACGATCCGTGTGATTCTTTAGTCCCGGTTGGTGTTACCAACCCGGTTGGTGTTACCAACCGGGACTGGTTCTAAAAATCCAACAGCTCACAAGCGCTCAAAAGAAACACACCGCAGATCCAACGGCTCAGAAGCGCACGAAAGAAACACACGATCCGTACTGTCCAACGATGGTTCCGGCTAGGGCCACAGAGGGTGCAGAGAGAGCCGGCCCCCGAGGAGGTGGTACGTCGCCGTATCAGGGAGGAGGACGAGCACGTCCGTCGCTACATGCATTTGTTGGAGATTCAGACCAACAGGCGCTGGTCGATACTTCAGAGGGATCCTTATCACATCAGCTATGACCCCGTGATGGTTCCGGCTCTTTGGAGGCAGAGCGCCCGCGGCTCAGCACCGCGCGGCTTAGGACCCGGTCAAAGTTAGTTTGAGTACCTATGTTCAGTACTGTGTGTGTTCACTTCAGCATCTTCTTTTTCACATCTTTTCGGAGCCACCGTAGGGCTGTATGACGGTGAAACCTTGTGTTTTGTTCTATCTACAAAATACTCCAGTTCATTGACCGAATACAAAGCATTCAGATTCCCGTCATACGTCCAACAGTGCATTTGATATCTCTTCTGAGTTTTCAGAACACAGTTACATAAAAGGTTTAATACATTATTACACATCACCAATAACATCCCTATGTATTGTTCACTTCTACTCACGAACCGGGACTAAAGAAGCACACGGATCGTGTGTTTCTTTAAAGCGCTTGTGAACCGTTGGATCAGGGGTGAGCCCGACTTTAGTCCCGGTTGGTGTTACCAACCGGGACTAAAGAAGCACACGGATCGTGTGTTTCTTTCTAGCGCTTGTGAGACGTTGGATCAGAGGTGTGTTTCTTTTGAGGGATTGTGAGCTGTTGGATGAGTAGTATCACGACCACTTCGTGACCCACATGACCCGGTTGTTGTTACCAACCGGGACTAAAGAAGCACACGTATCCTATATATAGCCCCCCTCCCGGACATGTTCAGCACTCAGTGTCTACTCATTGTAGTTCATTTTGGCAGCACACGGGTAGCAGAGAGCACTCAGTGAAGGCTGAAGGTGAACCCTCCCCTCGGCGGAGGCATCTTTGGGCAACCAGCGGCAAGACGTCTGTGATGATCTGCGACCGTTCCAAACGGTTGCAGATCATCACAGATGTCTTGCTGGACGGTTGTCGATCATCAGAGATGTCTTTCGAGCGCTTGTTCCGGGAACCCTCCCCTCGGTCGGATCCAAGCAGCGGCAAGACGTCTCTGATGATCTGCGACCGTTCCAAACGGTTGCAGATCATCAGAGATGTCTTGCCGGACGGTTGTAGTTCTTTTGATATGCAGGCACTCACGAGCCACCGTTGGGTTGTATGCAGGGGAAACCGTGTGTTCTGTTCTATATATCTGCATAATCCTTCAGTTCATCGACCGAACAATATCATTCGGTTCCGGGAACCCTCCCCTCGGTCGGATCCAAGCAGCGGCAAGGTTCTTTGATGATTAGCAACATTCCCAACACTTGTTTCGACGGTTGCAGATCATCAAAGAAGTCTTGCCGCTGTTTGGATCGAAGGCCGATTTGCCGTCTCACGACCACGCGATGATTTGCCGATTTGCCGGTCAGAGTGGCCACTGGAGAAGGTAGGCAGGGGAAACCGTATGTTTTGTTCTATCACTTGGAGAATGCAGAGATTGTGTTGGTAAAACTGCAGCTGATTGAAGCTTCTTACACATGCTCCTTACATAATGGTTTAATACATTATTACACATCACCAACATCACCAACTATTGTTTATGTTTTCTTCTGAGCCGTAGCCATGGAGAATCTTCATCATTTAACATGATGCTTGGGTCAGTTTTCACTGTGAAGGGCGGAATTTCATGAAACTTATTATAATCTTCAGACTATGTGGCACTTTGGCTCATCGGACGATGTATTCTTTTGCTTATCTTTTATTTTTTTCGGTTTGGTGGACATGTCCTTCACATAGGAAACCTGAGCCACACCATTGGCTAGGACGAATGGTTCGGTGTGGTACCCAAGATTCTTGAGATCCACTGTTGAAGAAGGATGGTGGGAACAACAACTCGAAGAAGGATGGCGGGAACAACAAATCGAAGCTGCCAGACATTGGACCACATCAATTTGTAACCCTGATAGACTTTCTCGAGCAAAAGTTTGTGATATTATTCGTAATGTATTATGGTTAAATAAAAATGGACCCGAGCTATGTATTATGGTTTAATACATTAAATTGACGAATTTCATTACTACACATCACATAAAGGTTTAATACATTGATTTACATATGTTAAGTGCTGAATTTAAATAATAAAGTTGCTAACCTTTCAAAACGATGGATTTAGGGGTTACCACCAAACTATATATGTTAATTCTTGAATTTAAATAATAATTCTTTTTTGCCTTTTCTATTTAATATTGAATAATTCGTATCTACAAATCCGTAAATTGAAAATTGATAAATAATATGTCTACGTCGTTGTGTTGTCGCTACTACCGATGTAAATTCATCTGCAATGTTGAATAAAAAGAAAATTCAAATTGGCTCCATCCAAGTTGAATGAAAAGGAAATTCAAATTCATTTCCGGCAGAAATTAAAATTCACATGTTTATGCACATACTACTAGAGACACAGACACCCATCTACTCGTCCTCCAAGAATACTTGCGGTACAACTCGAATGAAACGTATGCATCTATTGCTGCATAATCAAGGTTGATCCTGTCAAGTTGGTTCTTCTCCCAGAAGTTGTGCTGCTCATTGGGGAATTTTTTCTTCATACCAGCGTACTTCGGGTCGATCAAGACTCTTGCCATATCAGCCATCCCAGTCTTGTAGGGATACCGAAACTGGATCAAGTCCTGGAGATCAATGTGGCAGTCAGCTGGTATCTCAATACCCCAGGTGCTCATCATCTTGATCTTGTCATTCGTTATATCAACGCTACAAAAACGTATGCCGCTGTTGACAAGGAAATCCATGAGTTCTGGACAGTGCTTGACACTACTGCAACAACAAAAATGGAACTAATGGAACAAATGTTAAACATCGCTGCAACATTTTGCTATCCTATATGAATCAAAAGAAGCACTCTCCTATATGAAAAAATGGATTCAAATGGCCACACGTATGTTGCTATCCTATAAAGTTTTGCTATCCTATATGAATCAAAAGAAGCTATCTTTCCAATAGGATTCAAATGGCCACATGTTGCTATCCTATGAAATTTTGCTATCCTATGAATCAAAAGATGTTCTCTTTCCAATAGGATTCAAATGGCCACACGTTGCTATATATATATCCTATGCAATTTTCCTATCCTACAAGAAGTTCGTGTTACCTTGACCATTGGAAGACCATGACATGGTTCTTGTGAGCAAGTTGGATGACGGCAACATCTCGTCCATCGGCCGTGTACTCGAGATCAAGGCCAAGGAACTTGTGTTCATCCTCGTCATGCCATTTCTTCAAATCGGCAAGAAGACCCGGGACCTTAGCGCAGTCGTTCGTGTAGGCGACATCGAGAAGGGTCTTGCATGGTGTTGACACATGAGTAAACTGAATACCAATTCGATTCATGGTGGAGGATTTGGGGAAGAAGAGAGGAGAGCAAGAGGAAGAGGAGAACCCGTACTGTAGCAAATGGCCCTCTGTTCTCTGATCCGTCGCGAAAACACAACTTCCAAAGCGCGCGGGAGGCAAACGGTTCGTCCTTTTAGTCCCGGGCCGTACTACGACCCGGGACTAAAAGGTTTCTCGCGCCAGGCGAACGGTTGCGGAACACTTTTAGTCCCGGGCCGTATTACGACCCGGGACTAATGCCCCCTTTAGTACCGGTTTTTGTTGCAACCGGTACTAAAGTGGCGCACCAATGCCTCTGTTTCTACTAGTGATATTTGTGTTCTCATGTGAATCTTTTTTTCCTGTTTAGGTCCATCACAGCTTATGAATTCATGGGCCTAACATTATAAGCTTTTATAGTTTCTTTATAGATTCTCAAGTCCAGGAGACGGTCCTAGGGCATGAGTATGTCATGTAATTTCAGCCACTTTAGGTAAGTGGAATGTACATGCATGCTTTAGGAGACGAATCTTGTGTACCTACCTGACATAGTTTCAGTAAATGAAGAGTGTCTACAACTCGAGCACACAAACTCAGTGTGTTTATTTGGAGTTTCATAGAAAAGCATGTCACCATAATACCATGCAATTATGTTGCAGGTAAGATCTAGACAGACAAATGTTTAGAAGTTGCTAATTTCATTCTAACGCGAAAACTAGAAATATAGTCAGTAGCTATGCTTTTCCACTTGGTTGCAAATATATTTCATCCATTCACAACAATCTACTTATCTAATGGACGGGCGCGGCAACATGCACCTAAATGATCTAGTACATACAAAATGTGGTTGGTTTATGTCGGATGCAAATGTATCAACTTGGCAGGGTTGAGAGGCAATGCCATAAAGACTGAAACCAAAAGGGGCTAGGCTAGCTTGCGCGCGTGCAACCGCTCACGCGATTTCCGACATGCGCACGTGCGCGTTCCGACAGCGACGGGAAAGGAAGAAGAGGAGCTCGCCCCTGCCGCTGCCACCCGCGGCCGGCGGCGCTACCGTGACGACCGCCTCGCCGCCCCGCCCTCCTCGAACCGCGGCCTCCGCCGGTCCGCTGCCGCCGCCGACCATCCTTCTAAGCCCCCCGAGCTTGTCGCCGGCGAACCCCACACCCACCCCCACCGTTAAGTTTCCTCCTCGTCTCCACCGCCTCCGCCACGGCCAGCGCGGCTCCGGCTCGGCCTAGCCCCTAAATCATGGACGAATTTGTGAGAAAGAAATGAGAAGGAAGAAAGGAAGAAGATGAACCCATAGGTGGGACCCACCCACGTGGTGCGCTGCGTGCACCAAACGCCCATGCGCTGCGCTTCGTGCGCTGACGGCGCAACTCAACAACTAGCTTTTCCGAACAAAAGTGTTTTGTAGTTACAAGTAGAAAATTGTATTTATAACTTGTTTTCGTTTTAAGGTTTCAACACTAGAATATTATAATTAATTACTTTAAATAATCTGGAAAAAGTATTGAAAGATTTATGATGTATCCTAGGAACGTGCTAAATCCCATTTTAAGATATTTTTTCTGGGCTACACATAAATGAATAAGTATGAATCTGATTATTTTGAACTAGTGGAATGTACGTGCAACGCATGTGTGATACCTGTAGAAGTGGTAGCCTTCAGTAGCTACCTGAAATGAAAAGTATATGGGGTTAGGTTGAGCCTCCAAGTGCAGAGTATGTAGCAAGTGGAATACGTGTTTTCCCCACGAGGGTGACTCGAGGGTTTAATATCGAACTCTCGGGGAATCAGTAGTGAAAGATTTATCTTCTTATCCTTCTTTTGGTCACCTACAAAACAAGGTTAATTGTTTTGGTCCTCAACCTCACCTGTGGTTGTCAAGCACAAGGTGTATGAATGATATCAAGATAATATGCAATGCAAACAAGAAATAAATATGCAATGGTGGTGAATGAATGTGCAAGGATGATGATAACAATGATAAATGATATTTTTGGGTTTTTTATGATGAATGCAAGATGGAAAAGTGTTTTTGTATTTTCGGATTTAATAATGCAGAAAATGGAAAAGTGGTAAAAGTGGTTGGAAAGGTGTTTCTTATGATTAAAAATGGACCGGGGTTCATGGTTTCACAAATGCACTCTCTCTTTTAATGGTGTGGCAGACAATGGACACATAGAGTTGACATATGAGATTGCAACACAAAGTTTGATATCAAGTTACTAATTATATGGGCATCACGTCCTAACATAGAGATCTTTTGGTTATTAATCTCACTTATACTCCACCAAGATGCGAACTAAATCATAACACCTTAGTAATTAAGATAACTCAGAGTATAGCTTTAAGTATCATGACATGAAGTGAAAATAAGAACATGCTAGATCTAGTCACAGGAGAAGCTGGTCACCCCAACCCTTGTAGCATGGTATTTTTGTTTATCCCTAGTGAGGCAACAAAGTAAGGTAAAACACCCAAGTGGATCGCGATATTACAGTTGTCAACTTACCGCACTCACCACCCCCGTTACTCCAACTAATGCACACATCACCCCACACACGCCCTCATAAACATGCTTGATCATAACAAGTAGATAAGAACGGGGTACATAATATGCATCTATATCATAACTGAAACAAACATTGCAATCTCAAACATATATTAACTCACAAAAGATCCACCACATAGGAATTACAATATGACCGTAATCATGTTCAGCAGCTCATACGGTACTAATTAGTGAAGCTCAAAGAGAGGAGAGATACATAAGTTACTTCCACAAACCCATAGTCCAGAGGTGGACTACTCCCTCTTCATCATGGAGATGGTGGAGATGTCGATGGAGAGATGGAGACCACGCCGGCAGCGCCCCGCCGGAGTTTTCCCCCTCCAATCTGCAGCTCCAGATCTTCGTTTTCGTGTTTCTGTGTGTGGCGCTTGTTTTCGAGAACGCCGTGGGACTTCTTTTATAGGCGTTTTTAGGTCAAGACGAAGGCGGTGGAGAAAGATCGACGGCTGCGGAGCCCGAGGCCCAATGGTGGGCCCCACGCGGCCAGGTACAGTGGCCGCGTGGGCCACCCCTTTTGGCCTCGGCCTCCGTTTGCTTGCTTCCTTCGCTCCCAGTCTTCCTCCTTCCAAAATATGACGCCTGTATTTTTCCAGGTTTGGACGTCGTTTGGGTCCCTGAAACATAAAAGGAAAGAAATAGGGTTTTCTGCCTGCGCAGGGTTAATTCCATAAAAATAGGAAACAATTATTTTATTTCCTAAAATCATTAAATAACAGTGTATAACCCTTATATGATGCAAATATGATTGGAATATAGTGATATAGTGCAAAGTTCATGTATGCATTTTACATGCATCAACATCCCCAAGCTTAACCAATACTCGTCCTCGAGTATGAAGGTGATAAAACTAACATGGGCTTTGCAATATAGCACTAACAATGGATATCAAAGATGATTGCTACTGCTACATAGAGTCAAATGATTCATTCTTCAAAGGAGTAGCAATATGCAAATAGTTTATGAAGTGATATCAAGTATTCAATGCAAGGATGTTCAATGATAGTTCACAAAGTGTAACATAGAAGATAGTAATATGGACCACATGTATGCATAATGATAAGTAAGAACATCCTACATGGTCATAGAGTGTAGATGAAAATCTGAATATAAAAGGTGGACACTTTGGAAAGATGTATATGTGAGTAGAGGTAAAGCATGCATAAGTTTCATCTAACTTCCAAACTCTTCTACTTAAGTTAATGATTGCAATGTGGAATTCTTGGTGTCAAGCTCTCATTCCCCTATCATAGCATCTTGAATGATTAAGTTTAATGTGAAAGCAAATATGAGTAGTGTGCTTGATAAAGTAAAGGTTAGGTGTCTCATGCCCCTTGAATACAAGTACCTACACCATGATTACTCAACTTAGGAAACAAAGCAAGTTCAAGTTATATATCATTGTAAGTAATAATAGTATCATCAAGAGCGTCAACTGGGGTACCTCTTGTCCCAGGATATGGAACAAGCCCATATCAAAATGACAAGACAAACAAACAAGATGAACAACCTCAACACCCTTTTTATTTACCATTGGAATAGCTTTTTATTATAAGGTGTATCACAGACGGTTCACCATAGCATGTAAGTAAATTTCCACCATGAATGATGCATGGCTTAGATTAGCGGCCCAGGCGTCTCTCTAACCATTTATACAAACTCATTTAAACTACTTCATTTCCACCTCATTTCACCATGATAGGCATCCATAAACAAAAGTACATGATATCAACTAAATGAGATGAAGGAGCATGTTGAAAGCTTTGCATGTGACAGCACATATGGGCTAACTCCCAACCTCGGACATTTATCAAGCCACTAACATCATAATCTTAATCACAATGGGTCATGTTTTATTTATGCAATAAAATAAAGTTGTGCATCAAGTTCGTGAGAGCTATATAACCAACTTTTCCCATCAACAATCAATAACATAAACATTTTCATTCAGAGGTATAGATAACACAAATATCATGATAACATACTCGGAATAGCATAAAGCCAATAGGTAGATATGGTGGACTCACTGGAATAACTTTGGTTGAAGGTGTTGGAAACAAGTTTTTGCTTGTTGGAATGTTTGGGCTAGCAAGAGGGAGAAAGTTGACCATCTAGATGCATGCATGAGTGTCCATAGAACTAACTAATCCATGTTAAACAAGTAAAATAACTTTCAGCATCAAAACATGAATAAGTGATAGCTCTTAAAAAGCATTTGCAAATTATTACTCATAAACAAGCTCATGAATCATGCAACTATATGTATCATTAAAAATCAACTCAAACATCCCTTTTCCCAATATATAAAAGCATCCAACATATTTCAACCCATATTTCCAGTAGCTTTCTCATATAAATGATAATGTGGTGGTCTCACAAAATAACAAACAAACCAAAAACAAACAAAAAGACGCTCCAAGTTTATGCGATAAAGTGTTTCGATCGAAAAACAGAAGTTAGACGTGTGCAAACCGAGAGTGTGTAGGTCCAGTGGGGTTGTCTTCACATCCCCAAGCTTATGGTCTTCACCATCCTTGGATAACTCTTGGTGCATCTCCTCCAATCCCTGTGAAAAAACTTCAAAACACCGTTTCTCCCATTTCTTTTCTGTGGGGTGCATTAGTAGTGATAAACAAATAGGTTTCTTGCTGCATATAATCCTTAAACAAAAATCATATGAATGTCCAGAAAGTATATATGTTGTATGCCTACTCATAAACTCAATTGAATCAAAAAGATTCAAGATAAAAGTTCAAAGCATGCATAAAACAAAATGGGACAGAATCTGTCCAGAAAAACAGCAGCAGCAAAACGTATTTTTCTACCCTACCAAACTTTGCCGAAAAATTTGAAAATTCATGCATACAGAGGATGAAAAGTTGCAACTACAGTTCAAATATGAGCTCATTCGGAGTTACAGAATAAGAATTAAAAATCATACCGTGCACAGATTCGTGCAGGAATAAAATCTCCGAACGCTATAAGCAACTTTTCAAACCAAAATGGGTAAAACTTGGCACTTTATTAAAAACTCCAGAAACTAAACTAAAAACAAATCTCTTGTACAGCAAGAGGACACAAAGAAAATCACACATAAAAATAACCGGGTTGCCTCCCGCAAAGCGCTTTCTTTATAGCCATATAGCTAGGCTTCTTACTTGTTGTTTATTGAAGATGAAGCTCATGAGGGAGCTTGAACTTTGATGTTCCCTCTTTCTTGGGAAGTGTTCCATGCACTTCTTGTGTGGGAACTGAAACTTCACGTTCCCTTCCTTTGAATCAATGATAGCACCTGTAGTACGAAGAAAAGGTCTTCCAAGAATAATAGGACTAGAGGTTTTATTCCCCATGTCCATGATTAGAAAATCCACAGGCACAAAAGTCATATGTAACTCTACCATAACATCACTTACTTTCCTAAAGCATGTTTAATGGAATCATCAGCAAGTGCAAGTTCAATAGAGCATTTTTCAAGATTTTTCAATTCAAGTACTTCATATAGTTCTTTAGAAAACAGAGACACTAGATCCTAGATCAAGTATGGCATGGTGTGTCTATTTTCCAATAGTTACTAGTACCTTGGGAATCCATATATCCCCAAGCTTAGGTGGTATCATGGCCTCTTGGTTGTACCTAGCAATTTTCTCTTTCAAGACATGATTAGCAATATAGGAACCAAAGCCAGCTTGATTAGTGTTGATGGAAGGATCACTTGCAAACTTTTATAAGATAGAGATTAATTCATGCAAGCTACAATTTTATAGTCAAGCAAAGGATCCTTGACTTCTCTAAGCATTTTAACTTCCTCTATCCAAACAAGATTTTCATTCCATTTCTTTAAAATAGGATTCGAGGCTATGTGGGGGTCATCCTCAACATAATTTTCAATATCCTTGTCCAAAGGTTCCAACATAGAAGATATTCTTTCATTCAATTCTCTAGTCAACTTCTTTTTAGACTTGGCATAATTCAATATTGTTTCCATTTTCAAGGAAATCCTAGAAAGAGTGTTATTTGTCTTTTTCATGCTAGATTTTGTATGAAGGACAAATGAATGCATCTCATTTTTAGTAGGATAATCTTCCATGTAAGTTTGCAGGCATAACGTTGACCTATCCATTGAGACTTTTAGTTGCTTGATTCCAGTTTCATCTTTTGATTCTATAGAATTCCCAAATAAATTTTCCATTAAGTTATTAACATGTGAGGGATTTCCAGAGGCAAACCTTCCACTAGTTAATGAATCTAGAAAACTTTTTGACCAGCCATCTATACCTTTATAGAAGTTTCTTATCAAAGTAGCTGGGGTATATTTAATGACACCATTTTTACTAATGTCCTTAATTCTATACCAAGCCTCCATCAAGGACTCTCCATAATATCAGGGACGGAGCCAGGATTTTGGTATAGGGGGGCGGGGCGAGCATCTAACTCGACGGAAAATAGATCGCAATTTTTTTTACTTATAGGCAATGCTTCAGGCATTAGCGCAAATGGCGACGTAACATGTAACTGAGCAAAGCGACGGTGGCGCTATACTATCATCAAAAGTCGCCATCCAACAAATGCAGATAGTAATTCACATGATTATGAACTAAATCTTATACTGTAGGAGATATATATATATATATATAAAGAAATACTATAGGGAGGGATTAAAAATGGATACCCGACATCCGGCGAGATGCTATTGGGCGCGCAGCCCCCCGCTAAGTGCACGTGCGTTGCGATGGTCCGTGTTCATCAGCAGGTCTCGATCGGGGATCCAAACTACAAAGCCAACCGCCGGCAGGTGAAGGAACTGATCTCGATTGATCTGATCTTGCTGTTACCAAAGACTACAACACGACTTGATCCACTATGTATCGGTCGTTGGCCCAACTAAATAGCTGAGCAGCCTCAGCCTGGGCTGCTTCTACCATTTTAGCTAATGGGCTTTGATGTTTCTGTCTTTGGGAATTAAGTAAATAAGGCTTTGCCTGGCCACAAGGGGGGCGGGCAACGTAAAATACGACTTGTTATTAGCCATCCAGTAATCAATCCTGGGTAATGATGAGATCGATAGGGGGGCGTCGCCCCCGCTCGTCCTCCCTTGAATCCGTCCCTGCATAATATTGACCAAAGTTGCTCATTTCAACACTAGGATTCATTTTTATCTATTTTCTAATTTTATATGCAAAACTGAAAATAAAATGAGTCTCGCAAATGCAAACCGAATTACAAATGCAAGACAATGACAAAACAAATAATTTTGCTTTGAAGGTAAAGATGGATAAGATGATGCTCACGTAGGTGCAACCTCCCCAAGTTTAGGTGTTAGCACAAGTTGGTGATGAAGTTGACTTTGTTGTGATGAATCCGGTGCTAGAAAACAGGACTAGTGCAGGAGCTCCTTGGATAAATCTTTTCATCTATGATTCCCCGGCAACGGCGCCAGAAAACAGTCTTGATACCCGTAGAAGTGATAGCCTTCAGTAGCTACCTGAAATGAAAAGTATACAGGTTAGGTTGAGCCTCCAAGTGCAGAGTATGTAGTAAGTGGAAGACGTGTTTTCCCCAAAAGGGTGACTCGAGAGTTTAATATCGAACTCTCGGGGAATCAGTAGTGAAAGATTTATCTTCCTATCCTTCGTTTGGTCACCTACAAAACACGGTTAATTGTTTTGGTCCTCAACCTCACCTGTGGTTGTCAAGCACAAAGTGTATGAATGATATGAAGATAATTATGCAATGCAAACAAGCAATAAATAAATATGCAATGGTGGTGAATGAATGTGCAAGGATGATGATAACAATGATAAGTGATATTTTTGGGGTTTTTATGATGATGCAAGATGGAAAAGTGTTTTTGTATTTTCGGATTTAATAATTGCAGAAAATGGAAAAGTGGTAAAAGTGGTTGGAAAGATGTTTCTTATGATTAAAAATGGACCGGGGTTCATGGTTTCACAAATGCACTCTCTTTTAATGGTGTGGCAGACAATGGACATATAGAGTTGACATATGAGATTGCAACACAAAGTTTGATATCAAGTTACTAATTATATGGGCATCACGTCCTAACATAGAGATCTTTTGGTTATTAATCTCACTTATACTCCACCAAGATGTGAACCAAATCATAACACCTTACTAATTAAGATAACTCAGAGTATAGCTTTAAGTATCATGACATGAAGTGAAAATAAGAACATGCTAGATCTAGTCACAGGAAGAAGCTTGGTCACCCTCAACCATTTTAGGATGGTATTTTTGTTAATCCCTAGTGAGGCAACAAAGTAAGGTAAAACACCCAAGTGGATCGCGATATTACAGTTGTCAACTTACCGCACTCACCACCCCCCGTTACTCCAACTAATGCACACATCACCCCACACACGCCCTCATAAACATGCTTGATCATAATAAGTAGATAAGAACGGGTACATAATATGCATCTATATTCATAACTGAAACAAACAATTGCAATCTCAACATATATTAACTCAAAAAAAGATCCACCACATAGGAATTACATATATGACCGTAATCATGTTCAGCAGCACATACGGTACTAATTAGTGAAGCTCAAAGAGAGAAGAGATACATAAGTTACTTCTACAATCCATAGTCCAGAGGTGGACTACTCCCTCTTCATCATGGAGATGGTGGAGATGTCGACGGAGAGGATGGAGACCACGCCGTCAGCGCCCCGTCGGAGTTTTCCCACTCCAATCTGCAGCTCCAGATCTTCGTTTTCATGTTTCTGTCTTGTGGCGGCGCTTGTTTTCGAGAACGCCATGGGACTTCTTTTATAGGCGTTTTTAGGTCAAGACGAAGGCGGTGGAGAAAAGATCGACGGCTGCGGAGCCCCGAGGCCCAAGTTGGTGGGCCCCACGTGGCCAGGTACAGTGGCCGCGTGGGCCACCCTCTTTTGGCCCTCCGGCCTCCGTTTGCTTCTTCCTTCGCTCCCAAGTCTTCCTCCTTCCAAAATATTGACACATGTATTTTTCCAGGTCATTTGGACGTCGTTTAGGTCCCTGAAACATAAAAGGAAAGAAATAGGGTTTTCTGCCTGCGCAGGGTTAATTCCATAAAAATAGGAAACAATTATTTTATTTCCTAAAATCATTAAATAACAGTGGTATAACCCTTATATGATGCAAATATGATTGGAATATACGTGATATAGTGCAAAGTTCATGTATGCATTTTACATGCATCAACGTGTAATTTTTTTTTTGCTCATACTAATTAGCAGAAAATATTAAACATATCTTGTTACATAAAAAAATTATATTACTTACACCGTTATGGAATTTCATAGCCCCATCTGTGTTCTTTGTAAATTGCAGAATTACCATTGCAAGTGTACATGCTAGAAGATATTTTCAAATCATGCAACATGGTGATACCCAATGATACTACTATGACGGGCGCGTAGTTGACGAGGGAATCTTGATGCGGTGTTGCTTCTTCGATCCCCGACAACGGCGCCAGAAAACAATCTTGATGGCCCTTGAAGAGGTTGATCTACGTCGCCAGAAAACAGTCTTGATCTCCGGTGCATAGTTACCTGCGTCAAAAGTAAATGGGTTAGGTTGAGACTCCAAGTGCAGAGTGTGGAGTAAGTGGAAGAAGTGTTTTTCCCACGAGGGTGACTCGAGGGTTTAATATCGAACTCTCGGGAATCAGTAGTGAAAGATTTATCTTCCTATCCTTATTTTGGTCACCTACAAAACAAGGTTAATTGTTTTGGTCCTCAACCTCACATGTGGTTGTCAAGCACAAGGTGTATAAATGATATCAAGATAATTATGCAATGCAAACAAGAATTAAATATGCAATGGTGGTGGATGAATGTGCAAGGATGATGATAACAAAGATAAATGATATTTCTGGATTTAATAATTGCAGAAAATGGAAAAGTGATAAAAGTGGTTGGAAAGGTGTTCCTTATGATTAAAAATAGACCGGGTTCATGGTTTCACAAATGCACTCTCTCTTTTAATGGTGTGGCAGACAATGGACACATAGAGTTGACATATGAGATTGCAACACAAAGTTTGATATCAAGTTACTAATTATATGGGCATCACATCCTACCATAGAGATCTTTTGGTTATAAATCTCACTTATACAACACCAAGATGCGAACCAAATCATAACACCTTAGTAATTAAGATAACTCAGAGTATAGCTTTAAGTATCATGACATGAAGTGAAAATAAGAACATGCTAGATCTAGTCATAGGAAGAAGCTTGGTCACCCTCAACCCTTGTAGCATGGTATTTTTGTTTATCCCTAGTGAGGCAACAAAGTAAGGTAAAACACCCAAGTGGATCGCGATATTACAGTTGTCAACTTACCGCACTCACCACCCCCCGTTACTCCAACTAATGCACACATCACCCCACACAGCCCTCATAAACATGCTTGATCATAACAAGTAGATAAGAACGGGGTACATAATATGCATCTATATTCATAACTGAAACAAACATTGCAATCTCAACATATATTAACTCACAAAAAGATCCACCACATAGGAATTACAGATATGACCGTAATCATGTTCAGCAGCTCATACGGTACTAATTAGTGAAGCTCAAAGAGAGGAGAGATACATAAGTTACTTCCACAAACCCATAGTCCAGAGGTGGACTACTCCCTCTTCATCATGGAGATGGTGGAGATGTCGATGGAGAAGATGGAGACCACGCCGGCAGCGCCCCGCCGGAGTTTTCCCCCTCCAATCTGCAGCTCCAGATCTTCGTTTTCGTGTTTCTGTCTTGTGGTGGCGCTTGTTTTCGAGAACGCCGTGGGACTTCTTTTATAGGCGTTTTTAGGTCAAGACGAAGGCGGTGGAGAAAAGATCGACGATGCGGAGCCCGAGGCCCAAGTTGGTGGGCCCCACGCGGCCAGGTACAGTGGCCGCGTGGGCCACCCTCTTTTGGCCTCCGGCCTCCGTTTGCTTGCTTCCTTCGCTCCCAAGTCTTCCTCCTTCCAAAATATTGACGCCTGTATTTTTCCATTATTTGGACGTCGTTTGGGTCCCTGAAACATAAAAGGAAAGAAATAGGGTTTTCTGCCTGCGCAGGGTTAATTCCATAAAAATAGGAAACAATTATTTTATTTCCTAAAATCATTAAATAACAGTGGTATAACCCTTATATGATGCAAATATGATTGGAATATAAGTGATATAGTGCAAAGTTCATGTATGCATTTTACATGCATCAACATCCCCAAGCTTAACCAATACTCGTCCTCGAGTATGAAGGTGATAAAACTAACATGGGCTTTGCAATATAGCACTAACAATGGATATCAAAGATGATTGCTACTGCTACATAGAGTCAAATGATTCATTCTTCAAAGGAGTAGCAATATGCAAATAGTTTATGAAGTGATATCAAGTATTCAATGCAAGGATGTTCAATGATAGTTCACAAAGTGTAACATAGAAGATAGTAATATGGACCACATGTATGCATAATGATAAGTAAGAACATCCTACATTGGTCATAGAGTGTAGATGAAAATCTGAATATAAAAGGTGGACACTTTGGAAAGATGTATATGTGAGTAGAGGTAAAGCATGCATAAGTTTCATCTAACTTCCAAACTCTTCTACTTAAGTTAATGATTGCAATGTGGAATTCTTGGTGTCAAGCTCTCATTACCCCTATCATAGCATCTTGAATGATTAAAGTTTAATGTGAAAGCAAATATGAGTAGTGTGCTTGATAAAGTAAAGGTTAGGTGTCTCATGCCCCTTGAATACAAGTACCTACACCATGATTACTCAACTTAGGAAACAAAGCAAGTTCAAGTTATATATCATTGTAAGTAATAATAGTATCATCAAGAGCGTCAACTGGGGTACCTCTTGTCCCAGGATATGGAACAAGCCCATATCAAAATGACAAGACAAACAAACAAGATGAACAACCTCAACACCCTTTTTATTTACCATTGGAATAGCTTTTTATTATAAGGTGCATCACAGACGGTTCACCATAGCATGTAAGTAAATTTCCACCATGAATGATGCATGGCTTAGATTAGCGGCCCAGGCGTCTCTCTAACCATTTATACAAACTCATTTAAACTACTTCATTTCCACCTCATTTCACCATGATAGGCATCCATAAACAAAAGTACATGATATCAACTAAATGAGATGAAGGAGCATGTTGAAAGCTTTGCATGTGACAGCACATATGGGCTAACTCCCAACCTCGACATTTATCAAGCCACTAATCATAATCTTAATCACAATGGGTCATGTTTTATGAAATAAAATAAAGTTGTGCATCAAGTTCGTGAGAGCTATATAACCAACTTTTCCCATCACAATCAATAACATAAACATTTTCATTCAGAGGTATAGATAACACAAATATCATGATATACATACTCGGAATAGCATAAAGCCAATAGGTAGATATGGTGGACTCACTGGAATAACTTTGGTTGAAGGTGTTGGAAACAAGTTTTTGCTTGTTGGAATGTTTGGGCTAGCAGAGGGAGAAAGTTGACCATCTAGATGCATGCATGAGTGTCCATAGAACTAACTAATCCATGTTAAACAAAGTAAAATAACTTTCAGCATCAAAACATGAATAAGTGATAGCTCTTCATAAAGCATTTGCAAATTATTACTCATAAACAAGCTCATGAATCATGCAACTATATGTATCATTAAAAATCAACTCAAACATCCCTTTTCCCAATATGATAAAAGCATCCAACATATTTCAACCCATATTTCCAGTAGCTCTTTCTCATATAAATGATAATGTGGTGGTCTCACAAAATAACAAACAAACCAAAAACAAACAAAAAGACGCTCCAAGTTTATGCGATAAAGTGTTTCGATCGAAAAACAGAAGTTAGACGTGTGCAAACCGAGAGTGTGTAGGTCCAGTGGGGTTGTCTTCACATCCCCAAGCTTATGGTCTTCACCATCCTTGGATAACTCTTGGTGCATCTCCTCCAATCCCTGTGAAAAAACTTCAAAACACCGTTTCTCCCATTTTCTTTTCTGTGGGGTGCATTAGTAGTGATAAACAAATAGGTTTCTTGCTGCATATAATCCTTAAAAAAACATCATATGAATGTCCAGAAAGTATATATGTTGTATGCCTACTCATAAACTCATTTGAATAAAAAATTCAAGATAAAAGTTCAAAACATGCATAAAAAAAATGGGACAGAATCTGTCCAGAAAAACAGCAGCAGCAAAACGTATTTTTCTACCCTACCAAACTTTGCCGAAAAATTCTGCAAAAATTCATGCATACAGAGGATGAAAAGTTGCAACTACAGTTCAAATATGAGCTCATTCGGAGTTACAGAATAAGAATTAAAAATCATACCGTGCACAGATTCGTGCAGGAATAAAATCTCCGAACGCTATAAGCAACTTTTCAGACCAAAATGGGTAAAACTTGGCACTTTATTAAAAACTCCAGAACTAAACTAAAAACAAACTCTCTTGAATCACACATAAAAATAACCGGGTTGCCTCCCGCAAAGCGCTTTCTTTATAGCCATATAGCTAGGCTTCTTACTTGTTGTTTATTTAAGATGAAGCTCATGAGGGAGCTTGAATGATGTGCCCCTCTTCCTTGGAAGTGTTCTTGAATAATACCAGGATCCCATAGTGCTCTCAAACTGATCAAAATAATAGTCAAGTTGAACCCTAGTAGAGAGAAAAACAAAACACAAAAGTAATAACAACGAAGTCTAACTTTCTTTCTATGCATTGGCATTTTGTATATGAATGAATCACAATAAATAGAAGTTTTCCAATGCATATTAACAATAGTTACTTGCAACACATAATTATTAGTAGCATAAGAGGGCCCTTATCACCTCCTCTTTCATAATAGTTGCAAGTAGTAGTAGTGTATTCAACCATATAACCAATAGAATCTTCCAACTTAGATAATTTAGGCACATAAAGAGGAGCATTAAATTTATTTTGGAATTCATTAGCATGCTTCCCTCTTTCAAAATAGTTATTAAGATCAATATAAAGTTTAATATCATGGCTGCAACAAATATTTGGAATTAGAGATAGTTGCAAACCACATAAGTATTTATTAACATAAGCAAATTTCTCCTCTATGGTGTAGTTAGGAGAATTCAAGAACATAGCAGGACTCATATGAGTAAGAGTACTATCATAAACAGCAAGTATATTATTTTTATCCTCACATAATTTAGTAACTTCCAAACATGTAGGATTATCAATAAGCATAGGCCCATCATCTAAAGCATTATCATATAGCACATTTAAGCAACGCTCCTCATTATCATCCATAAGTTCACTAGTAGCATTATTAAAAAGTGAAGGAGCATTATTGGTTTCATCATAATAGCATGGGTTATCATAGAATTTTCAGTTTCACACTCATCATAACATGGGTTCTCATAAGTAACAAAAGATTTTTGAGTTTGAGTGTTACTATCATTTGTTGATGGTGAAGTTGGGAGATCCAACTCTTCCCCAAGCTTAGGTTGTAACACATCCATTTCAATCCCCTCTTCACATACTTCCTCTTCCAAGCTTCTGTTTTCATCATCCTCCTCTTCCTGCAAAATATTAGTGCTTTCCGTGGCAGCAAGAATTCTTTCTTTAACATAAACATTATCACTAAATTCTTTTTTGCAAATTTGGAGAATAATAGAAACTTGCCTTTTCATTTCACGAGCTACATGACTGGTTGTAAGAAATTTATCAAGAAGAGAGTCTATCTCATGGGCTCCAACATAAGCAGTATATTTCTCAACTTGTTCTATATCAGGGCATAAACATTCATCTTCGCGATAACAAGCAATTATAGGATCACTATTATACTTGCATTGATAGTGGGAATATTTAACAACTCTTCTATTGCAACAAGTTTTACCATGTAACTCGCAAAACTGATTAGCTATTTTGTGAAGAGCTTTAAGCAATTTACCTACTCTATTTCCCTCTTTGGTTGATTGATATTCAGAGTAGGCGTCATACTTTTTAAAATAATCATCACCCATAGCCATTCCAAAAAGGTTCTCCATACTTTAACACACATATTATGCAAGACAATGACAAAACAAATAATTTTGCTTTGAAGCTAAAGATGGATAAGATGATGCTCACGTAGGTGCAACCTTCCCAAGCTTAGGTGTTAGCACAAGTTGGTGATGAAGTTGACTTTGTTTGATGAATCCGGCGCTAGAAAACAGGACTAGTGCAGGAGCTCCTTGGATAAATCATTTCGGCTATGATTCCCCGGCAACGGCGCCAGAAAACAAGCTTGATACCCAATGATACTACTATGACGGGCGCGTAGTTGACGAGGGAATCTTGATGCGATGTTGCTTCTTCGATCCCCGGCAACGGCGCCAGAAAACAGTCTTGATGGCCCTTGAAGAGGTTGATCTACGACGCCAGAAAACAGTCTTGATCTCCGGTGCGTAGTTACCTGCGTCAAAACTAAATGGGTTAGGTTGAGACTCCAAGTGCAGAGTGTGTAGTAAGTGGAAGACGTGTTTTCCCCACGAGGGTGACTCGAGGGATTAATATCGAACTCTCAGGGAATCAGTAGTGAAAGATTTATCTTCCTATCCTTATTTTGGTCACCTACAAAACAAGGTTAATTATTTTGGTCCTCAACCTCACATGTGGTTGTCAAGCACAAGGTGTATGAATGATATCAAGATAATTATGCAATGCAAACAAGAATTAAATATACAATGGTGGTGGATGAATGTGCAAGGATGATGATAACAAAGATAAATGATATTTTTGGTTTTTTTACGATGAATGCAAGATGGAAAAGTGTTTTTGTATTTTCGGATTTAATAATTGCAAAAAATGGAAAAGTGGTAAAAGTGGTTGGAAAGGTGTTTCTTATGATTAAAAATGGACCGGGGTTCATGGTTTCACAAATGCACTCTCTCTTTTAATGGTGTGGCAGACAATGGACACATAGAGTTGACATATGAGATTGCAACACAAAGTTTGATATCAAGTTACTAATTATATGGGCATCACGTCCTAACATAGAGATCGTTTGGTTATTAATCTCACTTATACTCCACCAAGATGCGAACCAAGTCATAACACCTTAGTAATTAAGATAACTCAGAGTATAGCTGTAAGTATCATGACATGAAATGAAAATAAGAACAAGCTAGATCTAGTCACAGGAAGAAGCTTGGTCACCCTCAACCCTTGTAGCATGGTATTTTTGTTTATCCCTAGTGAGGCAACAAAGTAAGGTAAAACACCCAAGTGGATCGCGATATTACAGTTGTCAACTTACCGCACTCACCACCCCCGTTACTCTAACTAATGCACACATCACCCCACACACGCCCTCATAAACATGCTTGATCATAACAAGTAGATAAGAACGGGGTACATAATATGCATCTATATTCATAACTGAAACAAACATTTGCAATCTCAACATATACTAACTCACAAAAAGATCCACCACATAGGAATTACATATATATATATGACCGTAATCATGTTCAGCAGCTCATACGGTACTAATTAGTGAAGCTCAAAGAGAGGAGAGATACATAAGTTACTTCCACAAACCCATAGTCCAGAGGTGGACTACTTCCTCTTCATCATGGGATGGTGGAGATGTCGATGGAGAGGATGGAGACCACGCTGGCAGCGCCCCGCCGGAATTTTCCCCCTCCAATCTGCAGCTCTAGATATTCGTTTTCGTGTTTCTGTCTTGTGGCGGCGCTTGTTTTCGAGAACGCCGTGGGACTTCTTTTATAGGCGTTTTTAGGTCAAGACGAAGGCGGTGGAGAAAAGATCGACGGCTGTGGAGCCCCGAGGCCCAAGTTGGTGGGCCCCACGCGGGCCACCCTCTTTTGGCCCTCCGGCCTCCGTTTGCTTGCTCCCTTCGCTCCCAAGTCTTCCTCCTTCCAAAATATTGACGCCTGTATTTTTCCAGGTCATTTGGACGTCGTTTAGGTCCCTGAGACATAAAAGGAAAGAAATAGGGTTTTCTGCCTGCGCAGGTTAATTCCATAAAAATAGGAAATAATTATTTTATTTCCTAAAATCATTAAATAACAGTGGTATAACCCTTTTATATGATGCAAATATGATTGGAATATAAGTGATATAGTGCAAAGTTCATGTATGCATTTTACATGCATCACATGACATCTTTTAAAATAATTACGTACAAAGATGGAATTAAATCCAATATTATAATTGTTCCTTAAATTAAATAAGAAGGATAAATCTTCATAGGCCTGGTAGTAATAAACATTGCTCAACTATTCTCACTCCTTCCTTTACATTTTCTTCCCATAACCACTCAACTTCTTCACCATTCTTAAATGGAACCGGATAAAAACATATGAACCAGCAGATGGCCATGCTGTCCACACATCAAATTACCCTTGTATATCTCGCGGTGTATAGATCTCGGTGCATCACCAAGAACATAAGCATTCAGAGGGTAGTTCAATTCACAAAATTACTAAGCATTTACCTTGGTAATAAGACAGCTCTCAAGCATGCAGTTGGTAGAATAACAAACTCGTTACACTGTCTCATCATAGCATCCTTTGTCCGGTTGCACAACTTTCATACAAATGTGGCACCAATAACAGTAGTTACATAAGAAGCAATATTGTACAGATGAGTAGTGGCGTTCATCTGTTGTACAGATAGTCAGATACCTACCTAGCTATCGTTATCCTCTAACCATGGTCTCTCTCTTCAATTCTTTATGGATCGATGCTAGCTACACAACCACATCAACAACACAGCAGCGTAGCGTGCATGGATAGCTGCGCCACACCATCTGCGAGCTTGGCGTCTCGAAAAGTTCCAGTAACTGAAACGTCTCACTGTTTCCTGCGTCGAGGCGTCCGCAGGTTGTTGGAGGGAGGCACAACCTCGCGTTTCTCGGGCCGGCGGTCCTGATGTATGCCTGTATCCATGGAGGAGCCGCGACGGAGCAAGCGCCCTGCGGCGGTGGTGAGTGCTCAGCAGGGAGACATCACTGAACTGCTGCGACAACGCAGTTGTTAGTGGCGGGTAGTTGGGGATCGGGCCGATGGTTGCAGATGGAATTGGGAGCGACGTGGTAGTTATGTTGGGGAACTGGCGACAACGAGAGTGCCTGCCGGACGCGGGCGAGAAGAGGGCGCTACCTCCCGGCGGCGGTGCAGCGAGCTGAGGTGCGTGGCCTCCCGACGGCGACGCGTCAAGCACATGGGTGGTTGGGCACACGGGAAAGCCGGGCCGACGGACGAAGGAGCGTGGGAAGTCTGGGCCGGCGGTTACCAGCGCGTGCCAGGTCTGCGCTCGCCGGCACGCGGGAAGGTTGGCTGGCGTTCCGCTGCGAGCGGCGGCGGGGGGGGGGGGGGTGATTCGGGTCTGGCCGTGCGAAACTGGGACAAAAAACAGACAAAAAACAAATGAAAAGGTACGGTGGCAATTTGGTTGTATTATATGGTTTGGTGGGAGGGCAAAACCGTCCAAAACGGACAATGTTGAGTTGTCAAACATTGGGACGATCTGGGCTGTTCGATCGGATGTTGAACGGTCCAGATTTAAAGTATCTATCTCCCAACAAGTTTGCTCTTTTAATAGTAGTATAGATAATGCATATTTCCAAAACTTTTTTTTGTCATTTTATGTAGCCTCGAGTTAAAAACGATTGCCGTTGCGATTTTGCACACTTTTAAAGATACACCATTGACTACCTCTAGTATATGGAACTTCTAAATATATTATCTGAATTTTTAAATGAAATGAGCACTTGAGCTCGCGCGGGAGTAATTTGTAATTTGTTCGTCGTAATTTTGAGCACATGAAAATAATTGTATGCCAGGTGTTAATGGCAAATTAGAATGATGCAAAAAGTTCAGAAACTTTTGAAAATGCCTACTCCAAGCAAACACTCCTCAGAGAAAAGGAACTCCAGCAATCCCGTGAATCTGGTTGGGCCGAACACTTCACAGCCCGCTCGGCCGCTCTCCCCAATCCAATCCAAGGTCAGACCTACTCCAAGCAAGCACCATGGCGGCGCCGCCACCGCCGCTGCGCCTCGCCGAGTCGCCGCCGGACGAGCTGATTGAGGAGATCCTCCTCCGCCTCCCTCCGGACGAGCCGTCGTGCCTCCTCCGCGCCTCGCTCGTTTGCAAGCCCTGGAGGCACATCATCTCGCACCGCAGGTTCCGCCGCCGCCTCCACGAGCTCCACGGGAGACCCCCCGTGCTGGGCTTCCTCCGAAACAACCGCAAGGGCGTCAAAGACTTCGTCGCCACCACATCCTCAGCCTTCTCCCTCGCCGTCCCAGGCGACTGGCGGGCCCTCGACTGCCGCCATGGCCGCGCCCTTCTCCTCGACATGGTTCCTGGTTGTGGCCGGCTCGTGATATGGGATACAATCACCGGCGACCAGGAGAGCGTGCCGGTGCCAGCCGGGATGTGGGTCAACATGTTCCAGGGCGGCCACCCAACCGCGGCCATTGTCTGTGCTGCGGCCGGGTGCGACCACCGCGGCTGTCAGGGGAAGAGGCCCTTTCAGCTGGTGATGGTCTTCACTGACAGCATCGGCTACCGGACATGGGCTTGCTCTTACTCGTCGGAGACTGGCGAGTGGAGTGAGGACAGCTGCATCCAAAATTCGGCTGCCGAGTTCATGAGGCACGGTGGCAGCGTGCTCGTAGGGGACTCCCTTTTCTACTTCCTGTCTGATCAAGGAACCATCATCGAATACGACTTGGCCGGGGACGATGCTACAACAATCTCGTCCCCCTTTGAGTTCCACCGGAATGACTCAATCGCCCTCATTCTCACCGAGGACGGTGCACTAGGAGTTGCTGAATCTTTTTCAAGTTTCGGTCTCAACATTTGGTCGAGAGTGGTTAGTGACGACAATGGCACTGCACTGTGGGTAAAGAGCCGGGCCATCTGCCTGGACAATTTGCTCTCAGCTGCTGCTCTCTGGGGGGAGGAGGTAAGGCCTACGAGCTTTGTCGAGAGGGCAAATGTCCTTTTCATCAGAACGTCTGACGGAATTTTCGCAATCGAGCTTGAGTCAGACCGAGTGAGGAAAGTGTGCGAAGATGATGACTCCTGCTCCTTTGTTCCGATTGAAGGCTTCTACACTCCACGGGTGTCTCCGGGCGCACAAGATTTTATTGGTTCGTCTCCTGCTATATGAGAAAGAAAACCTGGATTATTATATACAGCAATGACAACTCTGAATTGTTTTTCTTCAGCTTGAAGAACTGAAGCGAGCAGCCACAGCCCAAGCTCTGTCATTGATGAGATTGGGAAGACGGTTGCCTCACTGCCAACTTATAAGCAGTGTTGCACAAGGATTAGTATTATGTATTTTATTGTAATCATGTAGTTCAAGCAGGTCCTGTTTTGTTGTGCTGACTATTTAATCCTTATGTGTTGTGACTAGATGGTCAACTATATCTTCCAAGTAGTCTAAAGGTGCCTCCACCTGTGTTGCACATGCAAGTGTACATGTGGGGATGAACTCTAATTACTAGAAGGAAATATCAATTAGAGAATGGCATAATGCCGGTATCTTGTGTATTTTGGTTGGTCTTACTTTATTAGATTATTGGTTCAGTCCAAGAAACCTACATGCTTGGTGTCCGAGATTGGAGGTGAGTACATTTATGCAATATCTCTTCTATTATGCAAATCACGCATGTTGAATCTGTAAAACGCCAGCAACACTAGGCCAAACTAGAGGTGAAGAGGAACTAAAATTTATCATCTTAAGTGGTTTTTCATGAGCCTAGTGCTCTATCATCTAAAAAATATTATTCCTGGCTCACAATGGATAATGGCATTTTTGTATTGCATTGAATAGAGTACAGAGTGCAAAATATTATACACCAAAAAGCAACTGGCAAATTGCTTTTTTGTTATGCCTTGTTTGTCTGCTAAGATGCGAATGAACAAAGCAAAGAGCTGAAACAAAGAGACAAGGCGATGCCATGATCAACAGAATACGACATGCTTTTGCTTTTTTGCATTCTTTCTTGAAAATGCAGTTGGTCTGTTTCATCATTCTTATTTTGCATTCAGCCGATATTAAGTTTAAATGTTTTGGATGATGCTATTTTTTATGCAGCTCTGTCAGCCTTTCGCCCCTTTGATCTGCATGCGGTGCATTCTCGAGTAAAGACCACTGCTTGCAGAGACCAGCGCTTCATGGCTGCCCATCTCGACCACCTCGCCCTTTGTCCCTGACCATTGTGTCATGCCCCGTCGACAAACTGCTGATGAACTCGTGGATGTTCGCCTCTATTGCTGCCTCTTTTATCTCTGCCTCCGACGAACCTTCGTTCATGTAGCTGATGTTCTCTCTTCGATGGATTGCCATTGGCTCTTCCTCCGCCACTTCAGGCTGTAGTATCTGATAGTCTGATGTCCTTGTAGTCGACATGTATTTCTTTGGCACCGCTCGGGCAGACCCGTGCTACTCTTTGGCCTGGCTCGAATGCTCGATGGCTAGACTGAAGCCATCTAGTAGTATGGTCACTTTTTTTCTCGGAGGAGACTGAAGCCATGTAGTATGATCACTTTTGTTCTCGAGGGATAGCTGAAGCCGACATCTTTGAACGCAATGACCCGCAATCCTGTGTTCATCACCAGGCGCTTCTGGCTCATCTGATAACATCTATATTTCTCTGTCAAGAATGTCGAGCGCGGGATCACAGACACGATCATTGGGATCGTGGGCCATAGCTCTCTGATGGAAGCCACTTACATCAATATTTAGTACGATTGTACGCAGTTTTCTAATATTGCTAGCCCCTTGTCAAGCAGCTTAATGGTGCAGCTCAGCTGGATGGCGTGCGTCATATGCCATAAGCATCTCTTCTTCCTGGACGAAAGGCAACACCGTACGGATGTTGCTGACGGCCCATGGAGTGAGTGAGATGAGCTTCTGGTGGGAAGTGGAGATGGCAGTGCAAAAGTCTTTTGCCGACCTGACTTGGACAAGGTTAGCATCATGCCATATTGACATATAGAACCATACCCATCCTCTAGTTCACCCTGATTCTTGACACCGTCGCTTTCAGGATTAATAAAAGATGCCTTCAACGATGACGTCGGTCGGATATAACAGTTTTGATCATCGAGGTGTCACCGACAACACCACGGGGGTCAGGCAGCCCACGCTGTTCCCGGGTTCCTCAGACCAACCAACTTCGCTCTGAAGAATGACTGCATAGCTAAGAGAGACGGTGTTACGTTCCAAACAACGGCGGTCCACATACTTCTGTGTTAAAATGCAACTTGTAAGAGATACCGAACTTTACGTCTATTGTGTCTCAGACCTGAAAAGGGAGGCTCCCTTAGGTAATCCATCGCCCTTTCGTTTACCAGGACGTAGATACAGTGCTGAAAGATGGTACTGAAACATGTTAACAGCGGGGAGGTGATGAGGGAAGAGGGAAGATTGATCTGAGGTACAAGATTCAGTGGGAACAAGGCTTCGAACCAACAGTTAATTTGAACCATAAGGTCATAGCCAAATTTAAAATACGCCAGAGCATCCGTACTAATTTAGCATCATTTTACAAATATGGCCTGAGATGTTTGATAAACCAGGATTAGATTTCCTCTCTCGATAAATTACTAGCAACTAATTTTGAACGAGCTTAAAGAAATAACGTGGCAATTTACTCTAGTGCATGGTCACCATGTGTCCATGTCATACATGATAATTTGATTATGCACTCAGTATAGCATGTTTTATACAATTATTTGAATTTATCTCTTCCTAATAAATCTGAAAATATTTTAACGTGTCATATATTATGTGCAAACACATTAGCGCCAGAAGGTCAAAACAACATATTACACTTCCGGTCCAGAGGTCATATTACAATCAAGATCAGCATGTATTTTTTCTTTTTTTTTGCGAACACGCAAAGCTTGCGTGTCCAGTGCAATAGATAGAAAGAAGGGGGTACAGCGAGTCCGGCATCGTAATGATGCGGTTACAGTGTCGGGAACGATGGTTGGGCAGCCATCAAGAAACCACAACGGGAACAACTAAACTCCACACAGCGCCCACACAGCAGCAACTAAGCTAACTCCAGATCGCACCCAACCTAACAGCGCCGGCGAGCTTCCAGAGCTCCACCTCCTCTGCGATCCTCCTGCACACCTCACGGCACATCGTCGCACGGCGCTGGAACACCCTTGCGTTGCGCTCCTTCCAGAGCGTCCAGACGACAAGGAGCACCACGGAGTCAAACCCCTTCCGAAGCGGCGAAGGCACTCTTGTGCGTGCCTCTGGCCACCACCCGATAAGAGTTGCACCTGCATCCGGCGTTAAGTGATGGAGGTTGCAACGGGACAGCGTACTATGCCAGACTTCCCGGCCGAACACGCAGCCGACGAATAGGTGGTCGGCGGTCTCGTCCACTTGGTCACAAAGAGGACAACTAGTGTGGGAATTCAACCCACGACGGCGCATCCGATCCGCCGTCCAAATGCGGCATTGCAGCGCGAGCCAAAGGTGCACCTTGCACTTCGCCGGAGCCCACGCTTGCCAAATTGCCTTGCCGCAGGTAGATACCAATAACATTTTATAAAACAAAACATATTTACACATTAAATTAGTCCAAAGGTCTGATCTATCGAGGTACAGAAAGCTAATTCGCATAACACACGGTCGGTCATACTTTGATTGCAC
This sequence comes from Poa pratensis, assembly GCA_947311845.1. Classification (NCBI taxonomy): domain Eukaryota; kingdom Viridiplantae; phylum Streptophyta; class Magnoliopsida; order Poales; family Poaceae; genus Poa; species Poa pratensis. The sequence goes on along the minus strand of CAMZMU010000052.1, from coordinate 21,485,333 downwards.
ATACCGGTTGAGTTGTCCATGTCATCACAGCAAGAACCACTATATTTTTACTGGTATCAAGAGCCACCACAGTCCACAAGTCTCCCTTGCGCCTTGTTACTTAGTTAGTTTTCCAACTCCTTGAAGCAACACACATACATGTGCTTGAACGAGGAGAAAAGGTACAACAGCCAAAAAATGAAGGAGAAAGAGCCAGTGAAATACGCTAATTATGCATCTTTTTAGGAATAGGAGACGTTAGGGAAGAAATGACCGTTCGTGCAGTTACGCAGCAACAACGTTCTTCAGTTTCACACTCAAATTAGATGGGAGCTGGCGTGTTAATGTGAGGCTCCCTCGGTCGAGTCATAAATTTGATCAGCTAGACATGAAGTTATCGTTGGACTTCGAGTGTTGCTTGTACCCGATTAGGCGATCAGGCGAGAAGCACTCGACTAGCCGGGAGACTTGCACATGCTCAGGCAGAGCTCCGGGGGCATTTTACTAAGTATCAGGACTGAGACCATGGAAGTGTTGGAGGTTACGGATGACAATTTTCACATCAAAATGCACATCCGTAATAAATCTGACAACTTTATTTGGAGTCTTGTTACCGTGTATGGGCCAGCCCAGGAGGTGGCTAAGACAGCTTTTCTCTGTGAGATGGTAAACTTGGCAAAAGATAACACTCATCCTTTGATCATTGGAGGGGACTTCAATTTGCTTCGTTTCTCTTTCGAGAAAAGTCGTGGTCGGTTTGACAATCGTTGGTCTCTTTTGTTCAACGCAGTTATTGACAGCTTGAATTTAAGAGAGATCACAATGGTCGGGAGAAAATTCACTTGGGCTAATTCTCTCCCGGAACCCACATACGAAAAGCTAGACCGTGTACTGATTGATGCTGATTGGGAATCTCGGTTCTCATTGGTGTCGGTACGGGCTCTCGAACGTATAGAGGGTTTGTCGGACCATGCTCCCATTCTCTTGACCACTGGATTGCCTAGTCCACGATGTAACCACCCAATTTCAAAATTGGGTGGTTACATCGTGAAGGCTTCCATGAAATGGTTAAAAGAGTTTGGGAAAGGCCGGTTGCTGGTGACACGCCAATCCAGAGGTGGAACAATAAGATTTGTGCTTTACGCACACACCTAGTTGGTTGGGCTCGTCATAATTCTGGTTTACTTAAAAAAAGGTACGACTTTCCTCCATAATCGATGCTCTAGAGGCATTAGCAGAAGTTCGTCTGTTATCCACGCAAGAGACTGAGCTAAAGAGCCAATCGAATGCACAGATAGCGAAACTTCTGTGGGAGGAAGAGTTGAAATGGTACCAAAGATCCAAAGCCCAGTTTATCCTAGAAATTCGAACACGCGCTATTTCCATAGTATTGCCAATGGCAGACACAGGAAAAAGCGTATTCACTCTCTTGTCCAGGAGGAGGGAACGATCGAGGGCCATGAACAACTAAAGTTGTATATTACAAATTATTATAAAGGCCTGTTCGGAGCCCCCGAGGAAGGAAACTTCACTTTGGATGAGTTTCGAACAGAGGATATACCCCAGGTTTCAGAGGAGGAAAATATTCTACTCACTAACCCCTATTCGGAGGATGAAGTGAGAAAAGCAGTTTTCCAAATGAAACTTAATACGGCTCCTGGATCCTGACAGTTTGCCGACTGAGTTCTACCAAAACTTCTGGGATGTTATCAAGTCGGATTTGCTTCAACTATTCACGTGTCTTCACGCTGGACAACTGGAGTTGTTTCGCCTTAATTTTGGTGAGATAGTTTTACTACATAAGGTTAATGAGGCACAAAGGATTCAACAATACATACCTATTTGCCTACTTAACGTTAGTTTTAAAATATTCACCAAAGTCGCGACGATTCGGTTGAACAGTGTGGCAGACCACGTGGTCGTCCGCCTCAAACAACTTTTATGCAAGGTCGTAACATCCTGGATGGGGGTGGCGATTCTACATGAGACAGTCCACGAACTGCATAGGAAAAAGTTGAATGGGGTAATTCTTAAAATTGATTTTGAGAAAGCTTATGATAAAGTCAATTGGTCTTTCCTCCAACAGACCCTCAGAATGAAAGGTTTTTCTTCTGAGTGGAGAGCGCTAATAGATACATTTGTCTCGCGAGGAAGTGTTGCTATTAAAGTCAATGATGACACTGTCAAATTCTTCCAAACGAAAAAAAGGACTTAGACAAGGTGACCCGCTATCGCCAATACTATTTAATATAGTGGGTGATATGTTGGCTATCTTGATCGAACACGCTAAATGAGAGGGCCAAATTGAAGGAGTGATTCCACATCTTGTCGATGGCGGCTTATCGATTCTTCAGTACGCTGACGATACAATTCTTTTTATGGAACATAACATCGAAAAAGCTCGTAACTTAAAGCTGATTTTATCAGCCTTTGAGCAGTTGTCGGGTCTTAAGATCAATTTCCATAAAAGTGAATTGTTCTGCTTTGGCGAGGCTCAAGAAAACACTGCCTGTTGGATATATGCCCAAAAGGCAATGTATTTATACATGTGACAATGTATTTATACATATGTATATCTGATTCATACATTATTGATTCATATTCTCTATGCTATAACTGCAGTGATTTCTAAATGCGTGATTTAGGGAAAAGCTCACTTGCACATGTAGAGAATATGAATACCTAAAAAATACCCTAGTTCTTTTATGGACTAATTCTTAATGCTAGATGACGCGGCTTTTCCTAGTCATGAACATAGAGTTTATGTCAGCATCAAGGATGGCATATTATTGGACTATAATATGGCTGGGTCACCCAAGTGTTGGTATGCTAAGAGATTCCGTTAAATAGTCTTTTTGTCCTTAGCTTTATCACAGAAAGGTTGTTGTATAACATGTCCTTATAACCATGAGCTTATTGGGGTCATGCATGTTGGAGGAGTTTCTTTGGTGCTGTCAACCGTCACGGCCGTAACAGGGTGACCATAAAGGCAGTTGCTGGGTAGCTTCAAAGGTGTGTGTATCCTGATGTTCTGAGATGGGAAATTACTCCTCTAGGATAAGAGAGATACTTCCAGGACCCGCTCGGTATTATATACATATCCACTACGTTATGCAGACAATGCATGGTGAAGTTACACTGTGTGGGATATCATAATAAGGCAACGAGTAAATGGAACTTACCGGTAATGAGATAGACAAAGATGATGTGAATCAATCCTTGATTGATTCATGGTATCATCACGGATCTATATCTCGGGTGAAGTTCAGTGTCGTGAGTAATGGGATTGATCTATGATAATCAACAGGTTCAACAGTAGAGTTATTCACATAACGATAACAGCCACACAGGACGTCCTTGGAACTGTCACTGGCCGGTGATTGGTTGATACCCAACCAACTGTAGCTACCCGTTATCGGACCTATAGGGTGGACACACTTAAGCTAGGATTGGTTAGTTGTGTTATATGGTTGGTCTCGAACATGGAGACAGTATCATCGGCATGGTGCTTGCGTGATATGACATACCTTGTCAAGAGAGAAAGTTTGAGAGAAAGTTTGTGATAGAAGTTACTATCACGGTCGGATTTATTCCGAGGAGGTTTATAAGAGAGGATATATTTATCCGGAGTATTTTGTCAGCGGACACTAGGTGTCCCAGATCATATGAAAGGAGTTTCATATGATAGGTAATTAATTCGGTGAATATTCTGTAAAAGGAAATATTCAAATAAGAATTAATTAGACAAAATATTATTTAATTATGTGTTAATTAAATATTCATTTATTTAATTGATAAATAATTACGGGAAAAATATTAAGGCCACACCACCAAGTGGTGGTGGGCCGAGGCGCCGTTGGGGAAACCCCGGGCCAAACCCCGGTGGGCCGAAGGCCCACGGCGGGGGCGAGGTGGAGGCGGTGGCGGTCACGACGGCCAGTCAGGCGGGCCCCACCTGCCAGGTCGGTGTGGCCAGCGGGCCCCACACGACCGAGTCGGCGGGGCCAGGCGGGCCCCACCCGACCGGGTCGGCACAGGGCAGGGGCGGGCCCCACCGGGCGGCTAAGGCGGCTGGCCTAGGTGGGCTCCACCTGCCTAGGTCGGTGTGGCCCAAGGTGGGCCCCACCCGCTTGCCGAATAAGGAGAGGGAGAGGGAGGGGAGGAGTTGGAGTTCCACTCCAACTCCCCTCCTATGCCGAATTGGGCTAGGGGAAAACTTTCCCCTTGTCCAATCCAAGTTGAGTTGGACAAGGAAAGGTTTTCCCCCTTGCCCAAGTCTCCCTACCCCTTGGGCTTCTTTATAAACCCCACCCCTCTAGTTGTGGAGACACAATTTAGAATCAAGACAATCTAGATAGAAGCAATTGCTCTCAAGTTTAGATCTATTCTAGTTGGATTAGAGGGACCTCTAATTAGAGGCGACATATCCGATTAGACTAGATCTAATCTCTCTCTCCTTCTCATGTGTTGAGATCTCCACCTTCATATACACCAGCAGACTTCAAGCTTGGACGGCGAATCCCGGATGAACCTTTCCAGTGTACGTGTGTAAGCTCTTGGAGGGATTCCTCGTCATATACGTTGCGTCCATAAACTGTTGAACAACGTGGTGAAGCGAAGGAGAAGAAGCCGTCGGAATCTCTCTACCAGGCTTGGTTGAGAAGAGACCGCGATCGACTACATCAACTACGTCATCAACACGTTCTTCCGCAATCTACGGTGTTGGTAACGTATACTAAACTAGATCTTCGGATTTTCATATTCGCATGTATCTTCATAGTAGATCTTGGAAACAAGGGTTGCGTAGCAATACGTGAAAATTTTAATTTACCGTACGCGCAGCCCAACAGTTGTATCAGAGCCGGTCTATGCGTAGATACATGATTTGATCTAGAGCACATGGTATGTGCGAACACCACATAAGTTTGTGCGGGTATGTTATTGAAGAGTTGCTTCTAACATTCAGTTTATTTATGGATGCTTCCCAATATATCACTTTAAGGATTGTTTCCGATGGCATAGTTAGATCTTTACGAACTTCTGGCAATCCGCGGACCTTCCGGCTGCTCCTAGTATGCTTGTTGGCACCAACGAAGTGCTTCAGTAGCTTCGGGTCTATCTATAGTTGGATTTGTTGACTTGGTGATGGAAAGGGCATGTGGACTAGGTCCACACGGGGGTCACACGCACCATTCTTATTCATCGAGCCATGGTGGTAGTGGAGGATAGGAGAAGGCATGCAAGTGTCGTGAGCCTCGATGTGGCCACGCCGATGGAAGGTGCCACCGGCGGATGGAGCAAGAAAGACTATACTACATCACACAAGTGTTAATTTACTAGTGATTTTTATATGTGTTTTTTCTTGTTCTTCCCTTGATTGCGCAGTAGTGTGATTATTAGGGAGATTCCTCGGTAGCTTCCAAAGTTTAATTACTTAAAGCTAAAATTGAAAATATCAAGGAGTTCGTGCTCATCCAATCGCTGCACCGTCAAACCGGATGCTTGTTGCCGTGCGACCTGTATCCAGGAGTAATGTGCACCAAGGGTTCGGGAGGCGGGCACGGACCGTCCTAGCAGCAATAGCGATTGGTTGTCTTGACGTCCAGGCATAACTAGTTATGAGTTCGGAGCACTACATCGAAAGATGAAACGAAAATCACGGCAGGAAGTGATTGGTCTGTTGACCTACCCTTTCGTCGTAGTGAAGACATGTATCCATGATTCACTCAACTGAGGATTGTGGATTTCGTAATACACTAAGTTGATCCTGAGGAATATCAATTTTAGTGGGAGCACTTTACATTTAGTTTTAAATTTAGTGCCAGATAATAATTATGAACATGTCTAAGTGAACTTAATTGTTGTAGATCAATGGCTAAGATAGCACCCACGTTTAACCTTGGACCACTGATTGAGAAGAAACCCCTGACTGCAAATGGGAGCAATTATGCTGATTGGATTCGCGCCCTAAGGATTGTTCTTAGGAACGCGAAGAGTGAGTATGTTCTAGATGGGCCCTACCGCCCATGCCGGCGGTGGAGGCGCCACCAGCTGAATTCGAGGAGTACACCTTGAAGAGTGATACTGCCATATCGGTTCAGTGTCTCATGTTGACATGTATGGACCCTGAGTTGCAGAAGAAGTTTGATAACACTTCTGCATACGACATGATTGTCGCACTCAAGGCCATGTACCAGACTCAGGCTAAGACTGAGCGTTATGAAATAACGAAGGCATTGTGGTCATGTCACATGGCAGAAGGAGGCTCTGTGAGCGAGCATGTAATCAAGATGTTTGGTTATGGTACAGGCTTGAGGCGCTGGGATTTCCAATTCCGGCCGAGCTAAGTATAGATTTGGTGTTGGCTTCCCTCCCCCCGTCTTACAGCGGTTTCATCATGAATTACAACATGAATGGGTTGGAGAAGACACCAAATGAGCTGCTTGCAATGCTAAAAACTGCTGAACCTAGCGTGAAGAGGGAGAACAATCAAGTTTTGATGGTTACCCAAACCGCAAAGTTCAAGAAGAAGAGAACAAAGAAGTCTAAGCATGCTAAGGCATCAGAGAAGACTACTCTACAACTCAAGAGGAATCCGAGTGCTTCTTCTGTAAAGGGAAGGGACACTGGAAGAGGAACTGCAAGAAATTCCTGGCTCTGAAGAAGAAACCTTCTAAGGGCAAGAAAGGTATAAGAATTATACCTAAATGATATTTGTCAATCTTAATAGTAACTCTGGAAATATCGATTGCTAATTTATTATGCAATGATATAGGAGATACGGCAAGTAAGATGACGGAGGAGTAAAGGTGGTGATGTGCGTCAAGCTCGGCGCATGAAGTTTCATCCACAAGATGAAGGCATCTCCAATTTACTTTTCAAGTTTTAGTTTAAGAGATTTGAGGGTTTACCCTAAGTTATTTTGTAATAGGATCGCATTTATGGCGATGAAAGTACTCTTGTGATTTTGTGAGATTTTATCTCTCGTTTATCAAAGAATATTTTGGATCATCCCTTCGTGGATGATCAAGTTACAAATCTCTTGAATTATGGAAATATCATTTGTTCTAAGATATATTGTGAAGATGTTGATACCACCTTCGTGTGGCACTATTGTCTCAAATAGATCATAGTAATATGATGGAAGGATTTTGAGATATTGCACATAGTGAAGTTAATCAATAATGAGTTTTGAGATAGTCAATATTTTATTTGATATCTTGGGACTACACAATATTTTTTAGAAATATTGTCTTAGTAATATGATGAATAGAAATTTATTTCGATTCATGTATTTGATCAATTTGATTAAATAATTGCTAAGATATTGTTGCTTGCAGAATTATTCCAAGAAATCCAATTACAGTATTTATTGCATTGTTTTAGTTTTAGCACAAAGTAAAGTCTTTAAAGGAAATCATGTCATGTCTTGAAAGATAGACATAAAGGGACATGATAATTTTAGGTACTTGGAATTTCTGAAAAGAGGTTCGGTCCTAAAATAAAGAAGACTTAGGAATATTTATCTTATGAGTTGTGTCATAGTTTTGAAAGATAAACATAAAGAGACACAAAGAATTTGGGACCTTAAAGTTTTATGAAAGATTGAAACTTGATCCTAAAGGAGGAAGATAAATAGAGATTTATTTTGTTGGTTGTTCCAATAAGTTAATTGGAAATCCTTTTGTAACCACCACATAAGTGACAATGTTTTGCCACTAAGATATATGTGATTCTTGAGGAATTTATTCTTCTAAAGAATTCTAGTGGGAGGATAGTGAAATCTTGAGAGATTATTTGAATCTTCGGAAATAGTTATCAGATGTTGCGCAAGCGGAAGCAATTCCAATTGACAAGTCTTTTAAACTAATACCGAGAGTCTATGCATTTAATGCATGACGTCTTGTCAAGATAAATTCACTTAACCAGAAAATTACATATGAGTTTCTAGGAAACTTAATATGTCAAACAAAATAAAGAAAGGATTGTGCTAGAATAAGACCCAATAGATTATGACTTAGATGTCATATACAATTTAATATCATTGTTGTTGAGTTATGATAAACTCAATAAGGATCTTTTTGTTAGACGAAAAGATGATCAAGTTGTGTTGATCAAAGGAAAGTTTTATGATAGGAAGTTTATATGAGATATTGACAAAGACATATTCCTTTCAAAAGGAAAGATGGATCGAGGTTGTGTACTTAGTACAGCTCGAGGGTCTTTTTAATTGAATATAAATCAAATCATAAAAGGAATATATTTGTCTAGGACAAATAAATGATATTAAAAGAGGAAACAAGAAACAAAGTTTTGTTTTGAGTTTCAAGAAATAAAGGAAAGTCATAGTTTCATTTAAATCAGTGGGAGCTTAGTTATATTATTCAAGTTTGAATAATGTAATATTATAGATTGTTTTGTTTTGATACAATGTGTAGTGTTATTAAAGGAAATTAATAACATGCATATTTGGAACATATTCGTCACATCACATATGGAAGTTGCCATATAGATGAGATATAATGTTGCGGAAATTTCATTGAGGGTGTTTTGAATATTATTCAAAATACGAGAGAATGAAATTCTCATAAAGTTTAAGGAAATTCATGTGCAAGAACCATGGCTGTTTCGTACGGTGGTGAGCATGATCAATTGATTTGAAATCTTGATCATAAAGGAATTTCTTAAGATGTGAAATTTTAAGATCAAAACAAAGTAGTCAAACTTGATTGTTGACAAGTTGAATTTGCTAAAAGTTCAATTGACTCCAATTAAGATGAGGATTCTCCATAAGGTGTATTTTGAAGAAGTTACTTCAAAAGTGAGAAATACTCATAATGTAAGAGTTGCATTGGAAAATCTTATGAGATAAGTATAAAGGTTAAGACAAGGATTAGATGACAAATTTTCTAAATTTTGTGCATCACAAATGATGGGTATGTTTATGTAAAACATTGAGTCTATATTACGAAATCTACAACAAGTGGCAAAGACAGTGGGAGCGCAAAACTTCCATGATGAAGGGTTGTCTAGGTGTGGTTCTTTACGAAGAAGACAACTAATTGGTAAAACAATGAAATTGTATTCTTAGTAAAGGTTCCAGGGTTTCACCTAGAATAACCAGGCTACAAGTGATCATATGATCAATTGAGGTTATGCATGAAAAGATGTGTATCTTTTTGCATAAGAAACATAAAGTTCACATAGTCACCATTAGGGACTAAACAGACAAATGTCAACCACAGAAGGGTGAGCATGAGAAACACCGAACATCGTATAGATGTTAAACTTATGCAAACTAAACATTGCCAGTTTGTGCAAGTGGGAGACTGTTGGATATATGCCCAAAAGGCAATGTATTTATACATGTGACAATGTATTTATACATATGTATATCTGATTCATACATTATTGATTCGTATTCTCTATGCTATAACTGCAGTGATTTCTAAATGCGTGATTTAGGGAAAAGCTCACCTGCACGTGTAGAGAATATGAATACGTAAAAATACCCTAGTTCTTTTATGGACTAATTCTTAATGCTAGATGACGCGGCTTTTCCTAGTCATGGACATAGAGTTTATGTCAGCATCAAGGATGGCATATTATTGGACTATAATATGGCTGGGTCACCCAAGTGTTGGTATGCTAAGAGATTCCGTTAAATAGTCTTTTTGTCCTTAGCTTTATCACAGAAAGGTTGTTGTATAACATGTCCTTGTAACCATGAGGTTATTGGGGTCATGCATATTGGAGGAGTTGCTTTGGTGCTGTCAACCGTCACGGCCGTAACAGGGTGACCATAAAGGCAGTTGCTGGGTAGCTTCAAAGGTGTGTGTGTATCCTGATGTTCTGAGATGGGAAATTACTCCTCTAGGTTAAGAGAGATACTTCCAGGGCCCGCTCGGTATTATATACATATCCACTACGTTCTGCAGACAATGCATGGTGAAGTTACACTGTGTGGGATATCATAATACGGCAACGAGTAAATGGAACTTACCGGTAACGAGATAGACAAAGATGATGTGAATCAATCCTTGATTGATTCATGGTATCATCACGGATCTATATCTCGGGTGAAGTTCAGTGTCGTGAGTAATGGGATTGATATATGATAATCAACAGGTTCAACAGTAGAGTTATTCGCATAACGATAGCAGCCACACAGGACGTCCTTGGAACTGTCACTGGCCGGTGATTGGTTGATACCCAACCAATTATAGCTACCCGTTATCGGACCTGTAGGGTGGACACACTTAAGCTAGGATTGGTTAGTTGTGTTATATGGTTGGTCTGGAACATGGAGACAGTATCATCGGCATGGTGCTTGCGTGATATGACATACCTTGTCAAGAGAGAAAGTTTGAGAGAAAGTTTGTGATAGAAGTTACTATCACGGTCGGATTTATTCCGAGGAGGTTTATAAGAGAGGATATATTTGTCCGGAGTATTTTGTCGGCGGACACTAGGTGTCCCGGATCATATGAAAGGAGTTTCATATGATAGGTAATTAATTCGGTGAATATTCTGTAAAAGGAAATATTCAAATAAGAATTAATTAGACAAAGTATTATTTAATTATGTGTTAATTAAATATTCATTTATTTAATTGATAAATAATTACGGGAAAAATATTAAGGCCACACCACCAAGTGGGCCGAAGGCCCACGGCGGGGGCGAGGTGGAGGCGGTGGCGGCCGGCCAGGAGGGCCCCACCTGCCAGGTCGGTGCGGCCAGGCGGGCCCCACCCGACCGGGTCGGCACAGGGCAGGGGCGGGCCCCACCAGGCGGCTAAGGCGGCTGGCCTAGGTGGGCCCCACCTGCCTAGGTCGGTGCGGCCCAAGGTGGGCCCCACCCGCCGGCCGAATAAGGAGAGGGAGGGGAGGAGTTGGAGTTCCACTCCAACTCCCCTCCTATGCCGAATTGGGCAAGGGGAAAACTTTCCCCTTGTCCAATCCAAGTTGAGTTGGACAAGGAAAGGTTTTCCCCCTTGCCCAAGTCTCCCTACCCCTTGGGCTTCTTTATAAACCCCACCCCTCTAGTTGTGGAAACACAATTTAGAATCAAGACAATCTAGATAGAAGCAATTGCTCTCAAGTTTAGATCTCTTCTAGTTGTATTAGATGGACCTCTAATTAGAGGCGACCTATCCGATTAGACTAGATCTAATCTCTCTCTCTCTCCTTCTCATGTGTTGAGATTTCCACCTTCATATACACCAGCAGACTTCAAGCTTGGACGGTGAAGCCCTGCTGAACCTTTCCAGTGTACGTGTGCAAGCTCTCAGAGAGATTCCTCGTCATAGATGTTGCGTCCTTCAACTGTTGAACAAGGTGGTGAAGCGAAGGAGAAGAAGTCGTCGGAATCTCTCTACCAGGCTTGGTTGAGAAGAGACCGCGATCGACTACATCGACTACGTCATCAACACGTTCTTCTGCAATCTACGATGTTGGTAACGTATACTAAACTAGATCTTCGGATCTTCGTATTCGCATGTATCTTCATAGTAGATCTTGGAAACAAGGGTTGCGTAGCAATACGTGAAAATTTTAATTTACCCTACGCGCAGCCCAACACTGCCTTGTACGCTGACCTTTTTGGCTGTGCGCAAGGTCAATTTCCTATCAACTATTTGGGTATTCTGATTCACTATCGGAGACTTACAAATGTTGAGTGGAAAAAGGTGGGGAAAAGGCTTCAACTACGTTTAAATAGCTAGAAAGGCAAACTCGTATCCCTGGGTGGAAGACTGGTACTCATATACTCAGTATTGACCAATATGGTACTGTATATGATATCATTCTTCCAATTACCTAAAGGAATCTTAAAATGATTGGATTATTTCCGATCTAGATTCTTTTGACAAGTGGATAGTGAGAAGAAAAAATATCGGTTAAATAAATGGAGTGTGGTTTGCTGTCCTAAAGACCAAGGAGGGCTTTGAGTTCATGACCTTGAGGTTAAGAACATATGTTTACTGGGTAAGTGGCTTTCCAAGCTTCTTTCGGAAGATGGAATTTGGCAAACCCTGCTTAGGAGGAAATATGTGGGATCTCAAGTCGTCTCTCAGGTTCTCTGGAAACCTGGCGATTCGCACTTCTGGGCAGGCCTTATGACTACAAAGAAGTTCTTCTTCCCACATGGATCTTTCTCAATTAGGGATGGATCGGAAATTCGATTCTGGGAGGATAAATGGCTAGGCCAAGCCACTCTCAGAGAACAATATCCGACTCTGTATGCAATTATATGAAACAAGAGCGACACGATCGCTAAGGTGTTGGGAACTTCTCCACCAGATGTTTCGTTCAGGAGAAGTTTACTGGGCACGAGGCAAGCATCCTGGAATGCTTTGCTGAACCGATTGGGTTCTATCAACCTATCGGACGGTCCGGATAAATTTTATTGGAATCCTACGAAGAATGGTAAATTCTCGGTTGATTCTATGTACAGAGCATTAATCTTACCCTTAGGACCGGTCGATATTAAGGAAAATAACAAAATTTGGAAGATGAAGATCCCGCTAAAAACTAAGGTGTTTGCGTGGTATCTCCGTCGAGGTGTAATTCTTACAAAAGACAACCTTGCCAAACGCAATTGGCACGGAAGCAAAAAGTGTATCTTCTGTCAACATGACGAGTCCATTACACACTTATTCTTTCAGTGTGAGTTAGCCAGGTCTATATGGTTAGCCATCCATATAGGTTCTACCTTACATCCCCCGAGTTCCGTTGCAAATATCTTTGGCAACTGGTTAAACGGGGTGGATCCTTGGTTCAAACTATTCAGTAGGGTGGAAGCGCTTGCCGTTATTTGGTCGCTGTGGCTATGTAGAAATGACAAGGTTTTTAACAATAAAAATGCTTCTTTTATGCAGGTGATCTACCGGTGCACATCGACGCTACGAGCATGGTCGGCCCTGCAACGTGTGGAGCACCGAGATTTGTTTTTGGAGGTGGCGTCACGTTTGGAGGCTGCGGACAGGGAGTTATTTTCCCGACATGGATGGCAGCATAGTCTACGGATCGACCTTCAAGCACATTAGGCGGATCTACAATTTCTCATTTTGATATGTAATTCGCTTGTTTAATTTCCGCATTGGGTACTTGTGAGATGGTGAACTTTTGGCTGTGTGCATCCCTGTTATGCAGAGTCTGGGTGTAATGCTTAAAACTCTTAAGTTATAAAATCACTTTATCTAAAAAAAATATGTGAGGTTTTTAACGTGCTTGCTTTGTGAACATGAAGTATTACCTCAGTTGAGTATTGGTTGGAAGCTTGGATAAAAATGGGTGCACATTAGTCGTTTTTGCTGCTTCAATCATCTCGTCATCAGTTGCAATCATTTTGCTAATTATCAAATTATCAGAAATGGAGTAGTACTAGAAAAGAGTGATGGTTCTTGGGACGCTTAACCTATATTTCTCCTCAGAAACTTCAGATCAAGTTCCTTAATGTTTTGACCATCAATAAATATGTGACTTGTATTATCACACCATATTACTAACACCAGTAAAATCTGAAATTTTCCACTTTATTTTTTTTGGAAACAATGTATTCAAAAAAAATTGCGGGGAACAATGCATTCAATTTGACATGTGATTTTTTAAAAATCTTTGTGTTGATTTTGAAATGATGTTTTGCCACTTCAAAGTTAAAAATTGTTGTCATTATTTCCACTATTTCCCCATCCTATTACGTTGCTGACACTACGTTTGTTCAAAGATTTTTTACCAACAAGAAATACATGAAAACAGATACAATAAATAATACAAAAATGTATAAATTAAGAAAAGGTAAATGTAACACTAGATAATGTGGGGAAAAAATGATGGATCCATGTTGAACCTGTTAGAATATTTCTTAAAGATATTTAACAGGGATTGTTATATGCTCCCACATAGGTTAATTTCTTAAAAAGACACTAGAATTTAAGCAATAAATTTACTACGGAAGATGTAATTGATTTTTCTAAGGTTTATGGGACGTCCAAGAAAATTTCCTACTGCTTTCATCTTTGTTATAGAAATGATTCCGCGACCATGTATTGTTTTAAATTTTCTTTTATTTTGCATATACTTTCTGACATTTCAGGTATTTCTATTGGTTTGAGTTTTTTTCTGTTTTCTATTAATGGTCAAACCTATTTAACAACATGAAAGTTGGTATGCTAGATAAATTCCATATCACACGGTTGGTCACACTTGGATTGGACACATTGATTGTGTTGTCCTTATCATCAAAAGTGTTTTCACATGAGATCAAGGATATATGTCGCGTAATGTTACCTACCAAGGAATAACGTGTGTAGATCATATATACTATCATCGGAGCAAGAACATATATATTTGACCATTATCAAGAGCCACCACCAGTATCCAGTGCACCTCATTGGTAGTCAGTTCGCCAAATCCTTGAAACAACACATAGATGTGTGCTTGAACAAGGAGAAGTTGGGGTAGAAGGGAAAATATAATTCTTGGGTATCAGTAAAACAACATAAAGATGAATAAGAAAGAGCCAGTGAAGTAGGTAAAGCATACATCTTGTTTAGGAATGCGAGACGTTAGGGAAAAAATAACCGCATGTGCGCACGGTTAGGCAGCAACCGCGTTGCTTAGTTTCACACTGAAAATAGTTGAATGCTCATGGCCATGGGTTTCACAATTTGATCAGCTAGGCATAGAGTTGAAGTTGTGCTTCGACTTGCCTTTACTCTTGCTGAGACTCGCTGAGATGGAAAAGTCAACAGCCGAGATGTATGAAACTGGCCGAGCAGCAAGGCTGTATGGAAAAAGCTGTGTTGATTTTTCTTGTGGTGATTGAGTTGCTTTTCGCCGGGAGACTTCCACGGGCACAAACAGCTAGAACTAGGTAAAAGATGTGTGAGTACGTTTTATTCAGCATTATTTGGACCATTTTTACCTGCGTGATAAGTTTGTGGACTAGTTCGTTATACTTCGCAAGTTGTGGACTGATATATTTCCACCACGCAAGTTTGTGTGATTATAGTGTAATGCCTCTTTTGAAAAATCTTACAATACACAACTGTTTAATCAATGTGAAAACACCGAGAATTCACATGCTGGTTGGCCGAACATTTCACTGCACGCTCTCCCCAATTGAACAATATATTTTTAGCTTTAATAGCTAAACAAATGTCATATGAGGAAAATCAAGCACTAGCGAATACAACCAAGCAAACTATGCGAGGAATATACAGCTCAACAAAAGTTTATGTGCAGAGTTAGCGATCAAACATCATATATCATCGTAACTTTGACCAAAGAAATCATGGTCTCACAAGAACCACAATATGTGTAAGCCAGTGAGATACCTTGGAGAATTGGATTGTCTTCACGGGATGAATATGTGAAATCAACCTCTCATATTACAATGTCTCCAATGAATTTCCCTAGTATTCTTCTCTTTGATTCATGACATATTACCGGATTTTTTATTACCACAAGATGATAACCAAATTTTAAAATATACCAAAGAAAACCCATACTAATTTAGGAGTATCATTTTACAACTATAGTTTGAGATGTTTGCTGAAACTGTCCTAAGAAATACGTAGCAATTAGATCTGAACGAGCTCAACGAAATAATGTGACACCACACTATAGTGCATACTCTCCATCATGTCATACATAAAAAAATTCAAAACCATAAATGATTTGATTATGCAATGGTTATAGCACATTTGCTTCATCTTTTTTTAATGGGAATATATTAATGTCAAATTGATACCAAATACACCTAGCCTCTGCAATAACAAAATATAAAGAGCTGGCCCAAACATTAAGGATGCACAAGCCAAAATAGTAGAAGAACATGAAAAAAAAAACACCGAAACCAATTATTTGCATTTATCTCTTGCTAGTTAGTGTGAAACATTTTACCGTGACACTACCGTTCACTTGCTAGACGAACACAAATGAACCGTTTAAAATCATTTGGAAAGCATCTTAATATTTCTTTCTTGTTGTAATAATCATCAAAGTGTTACCATCAAGATCCGTGTGTTTCTATCTAAATTAGAGATCAATAGTGCTTCCGAAAACAAGATATATATGCAAGGGTAAAGTAATCCAACGGCCTAATCGATCGAGATATAAGAAGATAACCTACACAACACACAATTGGTTGCACTTTGATTGCACACATTAATTTGTTGTGTTGTCCTAGTCATCAGAAGCATATCTACATTCAATCAATAATATACATATAGTTTAGTCTTACCTACCAAGCAATAAGCAATACTCTGTGTGCAAGATATATATACTATCATCAGAACAAGAACCAATATATATATATATATTTTACCGGCATCAAAGATCCACCACTAGTCTCTAATGCACCTTGTTGCTCATTAGTTTCCAACTCCTCGAAGCAACACAGAGAGATGTGCTTGAACGAGGAGGAGTAAGGTGTAGAAGAGGAAACAATAATGCCCCGGTAGAACAAGATATAAGGAGAAAGAGACACTGAAGTATGGTCAGATTACACTTCTTTAGGAATACGAGACGTTGGGGAAGAAATAACCATTCATGCACATGGCTAGGCAGCAACAACGGTCCTCAGTTTCACGTTGAAAGTGAGTTCTGGTGAGCACCAATCAACAGTGCACACCTCCAACCACAAACACCTCGCTACAAGGATGATTTCGACAAGATCGCTTCTTTGCCGTGGACGGATTGTCGGAAAATCTGGGAGGAATGGGATCTTTGGACGAGAGCGAAGCTCTGTGGAGCGGATGAACCAGTTCGTGAGTAGTTCGTTTGGTTTGGAGCTGGGGATCGCTTGTGATCACTAAGCTCGGGTGCGTTGTAAATTTGATTCTCTTTGTCTTAAAAAAGAAGACACGCAATTCTCTTGCGTGTTCTTGAAGGAGCACAACAAAGACCAAAATTACAGCCAAGTCCTCCTGCAGGTTTAATCTATGTTTTTCCTGGAACACCACTGTTTAATCTTTGTGAAAACACCCAGAATTCACATGGCTGGCTGGGCTGACCATTGCATGGTACGCTGTCCCCAATCCAAGAAAACTTGACATATGTTTGAGAAATTTTGAGCACTGGTTGATGGCAAATTAGCGTGCCACAACTCGCAACAAGTTCAGAAAACTTCAGTTATAATCTACTAAAACAAAACTTCCATTCATCTTTGTGCATCGGTTGGGCCGAACGTTTCACTGCACTCTCCCCAATCCAAGCCCGGACCAAGCAAAGCTCCATGGCGGCGCCGCCGCCACCGCCGCTGCGCCTCGCCGAGTCGCCGCCGGACGAGCTGATTGAGGAGATCCTCCTCTGCCTCCCTCCCGACGAGCCCTCGTGCCTCCTCCGCGCCTCGCTCGTCTGCAAGCCCTGGAGGCACATCATCACGCACCGCCGATTCCGCCGCCGCCTCCACGAGCTCCACGGGAGGCCCCCCGTGCTGGGCTTCCTCCGAAACAACCGCGAGGCCGTACAAGACTTCGTCGCCACCACGTCCTCAGCCTTCTCCCTCGCCGTCCCAGGCGACTGGCGGGCCCTCGACTGCCGTCACGGCCGCGCCCTTCTCCTCAACATGGCTCCTGGTTGGGGCGAGCTCATTGTATGGGATACAATCACCGGAGACGAGGAGAGCGTGCCGCTGCCAGACGGGATGTGGGTCAACACATTCCAGGGCGACCACCCAACCGCCGCCATTGTCTGTGCTGCGGCCGGGTGCGACCACCTCGGCTGTCAGGGGAAGAGGCCCTTTCAGTTGGTGATGGTCTTCTCTGACAGCATCGGCTACCAGAATGGCTACCAAGATGAGGAGGATCTGGAGTGGGTCACATGGGCTTGCTCTTACTCGTCGGAGACTGGCGAGTGGAGTGAGGACAGCTGCATCCAAAATTCGGCTGCCGAGTTCATGAGGCACGCTGGCAGCGTGCTCGTAGGGGACTCCCTTTTCTACTTCCTGTCTGATCAAGGAACGATCATCGAATACGCCTTGGCCGAGGATTATGCGACCACCATCTCACCCCCCTTGGAGTTCCAGGGGAACGATTCAGTCGCCCTCATTCTCACAGAGGAAGGTGGACTAGGAGTTGCTGAATCTTTTTCAGACTCCGGTCTCAGCATTTGGTCGAGAGTGGTCAGTGACGACAATGACGCGGCACTGTGGGTAAAGAGCCGGGTCATCTGCCTCGACAATTTGCTCCCAGCTGCTGCTCTCTGGGACTGGGAGGAAGAGGAGGTAAGGCCTACCAGCTTTGCCGAGAGGACAAGTGTCCTTTTCATCAGAATGCCTGACGGAATCTTCGCAGTCGAACTTGAGTCAGACCGAGTGAGGAAAATGTGCGAGGATGATGACTCCTGCTCTTTTGTTCCGATTGAAGGCTTCTACACTCCACGGGTGTCTCCGGGCGCACAAGATTTTATTGGTTCGTCTCCTGCTATATGATGAGAAAGAAAACCTTGCTTATTATGTTCAGCAATGACAGCTCTGAATTGTTTTTATTCAGCTTGAAGAACTGAAGCGAGCAGCCACAGCCCAAGCTCTGTCATGGATGAGACTGTGAAGAGGGTTGCCTCACTGCCAACTTATAAGCAGTGTTGCACAAGGATTAGTATTATGTATTTTATTTGCAATCATGTAGTTGAAGCATGTCCTTTTTTGTTGTGCTGACTATGTAATCCTTATGTGTTGTGACTAGATGGTCAACTATATCTTCCAAGTAGTCTAAAAGGGTCACTTCTGCAATGTAGTAGTTTAAAGGTACCTTCACCTGTGTTGCACATGCCAGTGTACATGTGGGGATGAACTCCAATCACTAGGAGGAAATATCAATTAGATAATGGCATAATGCCGGTATCTTGTGTATTTTGGTTGGTCTTTATTATTTTCTTCATTCAGTCCATGAAACCTATATGTTTGGTGGTTCTAGTGTCGAAAGGTACCTTCACTTGCGTTTCACATGTCAGTGTACCCGTGGGGATGACTATGATCAATAGACAAAAATATCAATTAGATAATTGCATAACGCCGGTAAACTTATGTATTTGGTTCGTCTTACTTTATTAGATTCTTGATTCAGTCCAAGAAACCTACATGTTTGGTGTCCGATATTGGAGGGTGAGTACATTATGCAATATCTGTTCTATTATGCAAATCATGTATGTTGAATCTGAAAAAATGCCAACGAGACTTGGCCAAACTTTACGTGAAGAGGAACTAAAACTCATTCGTAAGTGTTTTTTCATGAGCCTAGTGCTGTATCAACTAAGAAAATATTTTTCCTGGCTTACAATGGACAATGACATTTTTGTATTGCATCGAATAGGGTACAGAGTGCAAAAGATTATACACCACAAAGCAACCGGCAAGTTGCTTTTAGAAGCCAGCAAGAGCTAAAAAACCGAAGACTGATTGCTAGAATTGACGTATCCTGGTACATAGTCCATGTCTTCACCAATCACCATGCTTTGCCCGTGCTTTCCATAGGTTTGACTCTTGCTATTTTGTGTCTTAGGTTTGAAGCTCAGATGGAGGCGTGCCATCATGTCATTCCGGCAGCAGTTCCAGATTAAAGTCGTCCATGATTTAGGTGGTGCTTGATGAAGCTGTGCGAGCAGTTAGTTTGAAGCACATTGTCAACAATTCTAGCGGCAGTCCAGACTGGAACAAATTGGTGCGTAAGAAGTGCTTGTCTTAACCATGCTTTGCCTGTGCTTTCCACAGGTTTAAGGACTCTTGCTATTTTGTGTCTTAGGTTTGAAGCAGAGATGGAGTGGCGTGCTGAAAAATCTTGTCGTTCCGTCAGCTCGATGATGCAGGTGGGTGCTGCTCGATGAAGCTCAATTAGTCTGAAGCACAATTTTACTTATGCCGGCTGCATTCCAGATCGGAACTGAATGCTTGCAATGAAGAACAGTATGTGCAATTGATTTCAAGGCTGGACAACAATCACACCCGCTCTTTGAGATCCACCTTTTCTTGATCGTATTATCCTGAGTGTTTAATATCCTTTTCTCAGATGACCAAAGGAATACACGTATTTTGGTGATCTGAACGCAGTATCGTGCTGCCACTGGCAAGGTGAATTGCAGGATTACTATGCATGCGGCAGACTGCTGATGGATACTTCAATGCTGGGTCTTGCAGTTCTACTCTGGATCGTCAACTGATATCGAAGATATAGCATTCACCAGGTCTTCATATTCAGATTATGTTGATTTCTGAGTTGTTTTGATTTGTCTTGAAGAAGTGGAGCAAGCTCAACCCAAGCTGGCATAGAAGAAAATCATGTTTAGTTGTTGTGACAGACGATGTATTAACCATGTCAACCATGCCAGTTTTGTACGTCTGTTGTCATGAAAAACTGGAGCTAAATCTCGTAATGGAAGTTTCGGCCATATTAGTGTGAGACATCATACCTGCAATCCGAAAGTGCTCTAGTCTAGTGCACTCTTCCGGCTTCTGGGGTGTATTTCTGTGCTCTTAGTGTCTAATAAAGATATACATATACATATATGGTTTTAAAATATTGATTGGTTCTAATTTGACCAAATCTCACAGACCTTCCCTTGCCTTGAACATCAGTGTACATGAAGTGTGCTCACCAAACGAAATTATATCAGTTAGATGGCATAATGCTGGTATATTGTGTAATTACTTTGATTGGTCTTTCTGTAGTAAGTACTTCTCTTGATTCAGTTAGATCCGGCCTGCAACTCTATCGCATTAAGCAAATGATGGTACATGCTGAAGATTGAAGAAGAAGACCCCTCGAGAGAAAAAAACAAACTCTATTGCCATACCACAGTCCAGTCGCACTCAAACTTTGTGAATCTGGTTGGGCCGAACATTTCACCTCAACCCAAAGCCCATAGCTAGCGAGACCGAGCTGCTCCCATGGCACCGTCGCCGCCGCCGCTCCCCGCCTCACCGCCGGCACTCCCGGAGGAGCTCATCGAGGAGATCCTCCTCCGCCTCCCCCCGGACGAGCCCTCATGTCTCCTCCGCGCCGCTCTCGTCTGCAAGCCCTGGAGAAGCGTCATCTGCCACCGCCGCTTCCACCGCCGCCTCCACGAGCTCCACGGGAGAGCCCCGGTGCTGTGCTGGGCTTCCTCCAGAACGCCCCCCACGTAGGCATAGGAGGCTTCGTCACCGCCACGGCCTCCGCCTTCTCCCTCGCCGTCCCAGGCACCTGTCAGCGGTACAGGCGGGCCCTCGACTTCCGCCATGGCCGCGCCCTGATCCTCTTCGGGAATGAGGATCTCCTTGTATGGGACCCAGTCGCCGGCGACCAGCGGCTCGTGTTTGGGCCAGCTGATTTGGTGACGCTCTGCGACGACCCGGCCGCGGCCGCGGCCGTGGTCTGCGCGGCGGACGGGTGCGACCACCGCGGCTGCCGCGAGGGCCCCTTCCGCATCGTCTTTGTCTCCATCGCCCGCGTCAACAGCGACGACGACGAGCACGACGTAGAGCCGCCCACGTCGGCGTGGGTGTACTCGTCGGAGACTCATACGTGGGGCGAAATCAAGTCCATCCACAACCTGCAAATGTTCTTCAGGGAGCATACAGCCGGCGTCCTTGTAGGGAAGTCTCTGCTCTACTTCATGTCCGACCACGGAGAAATCGTTGAATACGACTTGGCTCGATGCAGCATGGCAAGGATCTCACCGGCGTTCGAGGGAAAGGCCGGGATTCACCTCATTCTGACGGAGGATGGTGGGCTGGGAGCTGCTGAATCGTCCTTGGATTCAACTAGTATCAACCTCTGGTCAGGGGATGTCAGTGACCACGGCAATGCACGATGGACAAAGAGCCGGGTCATCCGCCTGGACAATTCGCTCCCTCATGTTGCTCTCTCGCCCACATCACTCAAACTCATGGGCTTTGCCGAGGGAGCAAACACCATTCTCTTCGCAACGGCTGATGGCGTCTTCACAATCGAGCTCCGGTCAGAGCAGGCGAGGAAGTTGTGCGAGGATGCTGAAGTCCACACCTTGGTTCCGATTGCTAGATTCTACACTCCACCTCCTACAACACTAGAGCGGGCGCAGCAACTTTTAGACAGGGGGTTCCAGGCCATCCAGAAGGGGGACTTTGTCAATGCTCTTGACTTCCTCAGTCACGCAATCAAGATCAGGTTAGAGTTATACTCCCAAATGCTGTTCGTACACTCACCCAACCATGTGGATGCTTCGCTTTTGTAGTGGATGCTCCCTAATTCTTTGAGTAATGAAGAGGTTTATCGCAAAAAGAAAAAACATCGTATTTCATTACCTGTGCAAGAACTAGTTAGCTTATATAATAGGCATTACATAAAGTAGTTAGCACCTGTTGTGTCGTCAAATTGGTTGGGGAATGATCTTGGCCGTGCCGTTCTATCTTGGATTACGTCATCTTTCATGTTTTCGTCTTGAATAATGATCCACTCACAAACTTGTGCTTTTTTTGTCACCCAGGGTTGATCGCTATGGAATTTTTTCTCCGGAATGTGATAGGAGGTATTACAAATATGGATGTGCACTAAAAGAAACTCAGGGCGTGTCCGATCCCTTGTTTAATGTTCCCAAGAGTGCACCAAATGAACAATCAGTAAAAATTACAACCTGTAAGGATGATACTGTAAACTCAAAGGCCCATGGTAGCAATATGGAGCATTCTAATCCTTTGAAGAAAGGTGATTTTGAGGAAGGTATGCCATTATTCCAGTTACCATCTGTCTCTAGAGTCGATAACATTCTACGGACACAAATGTTCTCTCTTCCTCTTTTCCTAACTAGTAATCAATGTGAGCGATTCAATTTCATACTCTAGATAACGAATGATGTCGTGGAGAATAGAAAAATACTTTTATTTCCATGTAAGTCTTGTTTATAAGTTAACTGTGACTTATGTCTGTTGCCATATGTCGGCTAATTGCCTCTATATTTGTATGTTTATTTTATCTTATCTTACATGTACACTTGGAATAAAAATGCCTAGATTAAATATAAATGGATCTATAAAGCACGGGCCTATTTTTGGCAATTAGCTGTCTAACTTGTGTATTTCGTATTTGCGCTGGCTAGTGTTTACTGCATAGAAATTTATCCTTTTAGCAATTCTGTGCAACGATGTGAATGCTTGTCTGAAATCTGCATCAATATTCTGACTGTTTTCTTTTAAATGCACCATTGTGTTATGATGATCACATTATACCAATGAAGCTGGATAATTTACGATTGGTATCCATCTCATTGCTTTTTGTTCTCTTAAATCCACATCTTCACGAATGGTCCAATAGTATAGTAGTTGACGTCCATGTTCAGTTTTTCAGTGTGCTTTTCGTCCTACCATATTTAATACTGACATAGACATTGATTAGGACAAAAATCAGATGGAAAAGATCAAGAGGATGGGAGCAGTGACAGCGACTATGATGATGATACCTATCAGGCGATGAAAGTGATTCTGATATCGATCTGGCCTGGGAAATGTTGGATATTGCAAGAGCATTAGTTGAAAAGAGCCCAGGCACCACTATGGAGGATGTTAAAAACCTTTCTGCTCTGGCTGAAGTCTGCTTCAAAAGAGGTAGTCTCAATTTCCTTAGTTGCTTCTGCACTTAGCGAGTGAGTGGTCTTTTGTTCTCATTTCCACACATTTGATTTGCAGACGATCTAGACGACTCACTCTGTTACTACCGAACAGCATTATCCGTCTTGGATCGTTTGGTTGAGCATGACGATCGACGAATTGTTAAATTGTATCCTTTTTGTGGTAATAACAGTGCTAATCGTCTTCCATATATTACTATAAACAGCATATTTGTAAACCTAAAGCAGTGGATTCTTTCTAGTGTTTTAGAGAACCTTTTAGCAAGTTAAGCTGAAGATTCAAGTGGCTAAATGTGTTCATTTAATTTTGTTATCCATATATGATATGAATTAATTTGAGTTGAGCAAAATCTTGCATGCCGTACCTTCACTTGCGTAAATGCACATTACACTAAGGAAATTTTCAGTTAGATGATGGTATAATGTTGTATCTTGTATATTTTCGTTATTTTTATTTGTTAATATCCTTAGTTTGGCCCTAGAAACTTTTGCATATGTTCTGTCTTGGAGGTCAAGTCCAAGATTAGGGATGCGATCCGATATTGTGCAAAGTCTATAACATTATGCAAATCACGCATACAGAACCTGAAAAATGCTAGGGAAGCTATGTTGGCTGATAAAGGGGATAGTGCATTTGCCGCCGAAGGAGGCTCAGTAAAATCCACTCTGGAGGATGAGATGGTGTGCCTTGATGGCATACTAGCTGAACTCGAGAAGAAGGTGAATAAACTAGATCTTATTCATCTTACTGACTTGATTCTTCCATGTGATCCTAGTTTTGTATGAACAGAGAAAAAAGGGTTTTTCATTGCCTGTAAGCAATAATGACATATCTGAATTGTTTTGATTCAGCTTGAAGAACTGGAGCAAGCAATGTCATCCCAAGCTATGTCATTCTAAAACAACATCAGGGCACTGCATCCGTCCCAAGCTAAACCTAGGTTGCATTTGGTTCCTGGAACAGGATTGAAGAGGAATGAGGACATTCCCAGCCACATGTTAAGGATAGCATTTTTTCTTGTTTGGTTGGATGGGACTAGGGCTAGCCATTTTTACCTTTGGTTCAAAGGATAAAGGGTGTGGATGAGCCCATTTAATCACCTTTTTAATTGAGGTGGTGAGAATATGAAAATACATTGGAGAACTTGGTACCATTGCACCCGATATGTAAAAAAAAAATAGAAATTCAAGGAGAAAAAAAAATCTGAAACTGACATTCGAACAAACATGATCAAGTATTGTACCCGTACAAAACAATTCTCCAAAGAATTACTTTTATTGCAACCTGAGCCAAAGATTTAGCTAAAAAGCAATACATACACGCTATATTCGTTGATTTGTGAAGTCAATGAGAATCATTTCCTAGGCAATTTTTTACACGAGTAGAATACATCATATTATGAATTTCTAAATAATTAGAATATGAGGTGCACTAGCAATGAGTCAAAAGTCTTGCTACGGTAAGAATACCACTGTAAACATGGAATAAGCTCAAGTGAAAAAGAAAAGAAGAATAGCAATTCTACACCAGCTATCTGAAGGCGAGCGAGCACAAAAGCTACATAGATTTGCACTTCCTCAGTTCATTCTCCGTGACAATAAAAATGGATACGAGGGAGAGTTGATTTTTGAATACTGGGAAAATATACTACTTCCTCCGTCCAAAAATAAGTGTCTTAAGTTTGCCCAAAAGTGGATGTATGTTTCACGTATAGATCGCTACAGAATCAAGAGTTTTTATATGCCGGAACAAGCTTAAATGAACGAACACACTTAATACATATGTGCCACGTGAACAGCGTAAAATTCTCGCCAGTGTGAAGCAAGCTGCTATCAATAAACCACAGAATGCACACACGGTAGGATGACAACAACGTTTAGCTCTGAAACTAAAAACCTGTTCAGCAGGATGCTGTTCGGGAAACAGCTTTTCTACACACTCAGAGAGTACACCGGGCAACACTTGGCCAAACTCATTGCATAAAAGCAGCAACATGGCAGCGTGAATGTCCAGATTCTAGCATGGAAAGTGCTGTCGAGCCGCTGCACCTACTTGCTTCTAGACAAGATTCGGCCAAAAGCTATCTTGCTGTTGTGTTTCCGTCAGATGTTACGTTTGTTCAAAGGTCAGTGGCAGGAGACGTTATTTGTTCCGTAACTTAAGCGTTGCAGGCTTGCGTCCAACATATCCGTCATCCATCTCTGTGGCCCACCATCATCTCCAATGATATTGTACGCGTAGGAAGACAGCCCAACATCCTCGCCGCATGAGCTTGCCTTCCCGATATTATATAGCCTCTCTGTTCTAGACAGCACGACAAGATTGGAAAATGTTGAGAAGCTATTGCCAACGAACACATCCGCTCTGGCGCATACCTCAAAGTCGATGGCGGACTTTATGAGATAAGGCTGCCTATCATATATGTCAGTAACTCCAAGCTTCTTCTTCTCATAAGCAATCATTCCAACTCTCCAACCACTGGTTACTGAATCATCATCTAGAAGGCTGTCGGCTACTGCAAGATAAACTACAACTGGACGGCGTAGGTCAGTGATCTGTGAGACCTTATGAATGATCTCTCCTTTGCTGCTGCAGATTTCCTTTGAATTGGACCGCTGCTCCCACTTCTTGCAATGGAGCATCCAATCTTTCTCTATTCTCATGTGTACAGCAATGTACTGCACAGGCAGATTTGCTGAACCATCTACCCTCTTCTTATTATGATAAATGGCAGCCTCGTGTCTTGCTTTTCTCCCTGCATCTTTAATTTTGGATATGACCTTGACTACTTCAATTTCTATCTCAGGAGCTAAGGCAAGGCAATCAAAGATCCTGGCATAGTCTTTCACTGGCCAATGGTCAGGCCACAGAAACGGATGTTTCCCAGTGACATGAATTACTTCAGAGTCATCAGCCTCGCCCAATCTGGATTGTTGCAGTTGATCCAAGTCTCTGTCCACTGTCCACCTCCTGCCACTTCCCTTTTGGAGCTTGAAAGGCTCGGTATGATTCAAAACTTCTGAATACCGAGCTAGCCTTACAAACCCATGGCAACGGGCATTGAACTTGTTAAAGTCAAACACCTTATCAAAAGTAATAGGCTTCAGCAAGTCAACCTCTTTGTAGAAAAGTGAAGCACTCAGACTTGGCATGAGCAGGGACCGGTTAAGGAATTTCGCCGTCAAGCATGCTCTGGCAAATGCAATCTTCTGATTGTTCAATCCCCATATAATCTGTGGGACCTCAACAAACTTATTTTTCCTAACTCCAGGGAACAATTCAAGGGTTGTTGCCTCATAAAAATTCTTGTCGGACGAGCTAATGGCAAGAAAAGGAGAGATAATTGCTCTCAGTACGATAAGGCCAATCACTATGAGAAGGCATTTGCAAATGACAGTCCTCGTCGGCAAGCTAATGTGCCTGAGATGCTTAAGGTCTAGTAGGATGCTCATTGAAACAGTCCTTTAATTCCTTCTCATACTAGCAGGTCACACCCAAAGGTGCAGATTATCTCATTGCCAAAGCCAGTGGTGCATGGCCAACATTTCCCTATGATTTTGTTGTTGAAGTACAACTGTGCTGCAATCCAATGGAATAAGCAACCAAGCACGCTTGGATGGCTTTAACAGTTCTTCCTGTGCAATGGGTGAATCAGGTTTCAACCTCGGTCATTCAGTTACTAATATACGCATACTTCTTGAACTCTTCTGTTAACAATATACAGTGCGGTCCACCAGAGAGGCTGCAAAAATGAAGCGAAAAGGCACACAGTGCAAGGTCATTATACTGCCAGACTTTATGCAACCTGAAAATATGCTAGGCGACTACATAAAGAATTTTCCTCTTCACTGCTCGCTGGCCACTACTCTGAAAATGAATCTTGAATGCACATCTCTACAGCTAAGCAGCAGCAATCACTACTCTGTCTACGGATTTAGATCTGGCAGAACCTGTAGCAACTATACAAGGAACGAGGATGATGTTGTCCGAGCAGATCTTTCATCGCTAAAACGGGGTTGAATAATCTGAAACTAGCAACATTTACCGTGTCAAGTCTGGCAGCACGCGGCTGGCCCCAAATCGCTGCCCTCGGTCGGACCTCGCCTGAAACCGCCTCCACTCGACCTTCTCTGCAGTGGTAAAGAACGCTTGATCCTCCGCCGCCGACGCTGCCCAGCCCTCCTCTGAGCCGCCGTTCCTCCTCCTCCGCTCCTCCGGGAGGCGAGGCCCGATCCAGCGAGAGAGATCGAATCGATCTATCTCGGAGGGGAAGGAGGAGGATAGAAATGGGGTGCTCGATCTGGTTCCGGTCTTCGGACACAGATCGCTCCGCTCCACGGCGAGCTTCACCACCGGAGAAATTGGGGAAGGGGGACGAAGCGGGTAGGTGTCAAACGGGAGAAGGTGCACGAACCGGTTCACGTGCACTGACTCCTGGGCCCAGTCTACTCAATTTATTTTGTTTTCAACGGGCCTACTTTGTCTGTGGAAGGGAATCTCCCTTCCTCCTGTACCCGCTTACACCTTGTTTGGCTCCTATGAATTGGCACAAGAACTAGAACTACAAGTTTTTTTAACCAGATTTATAAACTCTAAAACCTAATTCCAGTGGGTTGAAAGTTGAGACATGGCTAAACTAGTTCTTTGCCATTAACAAAAAATCGCGTGGAATCCATATGTCCCACCACATTCCCAAGACCGACGCGCACATAGTAACCTACCAAAATATTATGTCACGCACCAAGTCGTCTCTAGAAAATTTGGACAATTTTGTCAAAAAAATTATGTGTGGCCGAGACAGTGAAAATTTAAATAACAAAATTACGAACGCCACCATACAAGTACATGGGTCCTGCTTGCACAAATTGATTCGTCAATATGATAAAGTTGTCCATCGTCACGCGGACAATACCAATCAAATCTTCAAACCATTTTGTGCAAAAAAATATAGTACGGTCGTACGGACACCAAGTTGAAAATAACAAAGTTTTGCAAATTGTGTGTCGGACATGCTTGTACGGTTTTGGTTTGCTTGTAAGCTCATAGTAACTTCTATGGACAACATGAGGAGTTAATTGGGCCTATCTGGTGAAGCGGTTGCGGCACAATATGAGTAGGGTGTGTATGATGACCTTTTAGTGAAGGTTTTTGTAAACTAACAAGAATAATATTTTGTTAACAATTTAGTTGTCTTGTTGGAACATGACTTACTCTCCACAACGTCCAGGCCAACATCAAACTACTATTTCTCTATTGTAGCTCTATTGTACTCCCCTTGATTCTTTTAAACGATACGCCGTTGGTGTTCTTTCCGATCTCAATGCATTTCACCGCTCCACCGGAAATTCCCTCTGCCCCTACCGTACTCCAGCTTGGTAGTTTCCACCGCCTGTCGAGGGTTGAGCCCTGTGATTTGACGGCGGACTTTAAAAGCATTGTATCGGTGACATTTATAAGCTTGGATTCTCGATAAACGACCATTGTTTTCTTTGTGAGGTTAAATATGAGTCGTTGATAATCAATGGTCTACTTACTCCGTGGTGAACTTGTTGAATTGTGTATGTAGATTGACTAGCCATTTGAATCAGTTCAGACTTTTAATTACGTTGCCTAGTACACGAGGGTGTGGATAAGAAAGTCGACTTTGTTGCTACAATATGGACAACACAAACATTGAAAGAACCACTTCAATGTGTTGCACTAGATCTGCTTCTAGGGGAGAGGATGCTAAGAGTTTGGTTCAAAACTCTTAACAAGCGGAATCTAATCCAAGATCTAAGACCGTCTAAGTTGATTATCGTATTATTGGTTTTTTATCCACTAAAATCGGGTACTATCTTTGTTTCACTTTGTGTGTCTACAGCTCCAACAAATTTTGGTACTCCTTGTGTTTCACTATACTTATCCTCCGATCACCATGCCACCAGGGAAAAGGAGACATCGCGTCAAAGAAGAATTAGGAAATTAGTTCAATTTTTAGTTCCCTATAACAGTTCAACAATCCCCTAGTAATTACCACAATTTTTTATTGGGCAGAGATATATAGGGAAACAGAGTGGGTGCATTTTTTAATTTCCTTTTTAAAAATACGGGACTGGCAGATTCAAACTTCCTTAAAAGTTACACAAATTGTTTTGTATAACTCTGCATTTTATTGTATGCACCTTCGTTGGCTTAGGATAAGAAATTTCTGAGGAATTAAAAAACATCCTCTAACCTACCCTGGTCGACCAAAAATTTATCAGGTCTAGCAAACACCACTAAAAATATATATATTGAGCTTCTTGGCTGCCGATCTCTTCTGCTCTAGCGTCTGTTTCTTTCCCCTGTTGTGTATGTGCGTTGCTTTTCTCTTAGTTGGATCTTAGATATACTCATGGAAAGAAGTAAAATTCTTTCCGAGGGAAATAACGTCTGAGGCTTTACATACGAAGAGAAGAAATGTGTACAAGAATTGGCGCAACTACACTTGCCCATAACCAGCGATTCCTTCTTCTTCTTCGTTCATAATACTTGTATGCAGTTCTTCATCACTCAGAAGTTGTTCGTCTTCAGGTGTCTCTCTGTCATCTGCAGCAGGCAAAGAGGAGCTCCTTCGCGTCCATGTCACTTCCGCGAGATCACGCAATGACTCCGTCGCCTCCTTATTTAGTGGGAATAGCTTCTCCAAGCATTCTGTCAGAGGAAATGTTGGATTAAAATGATTGAGCATCCGGGCTTCAGCAGGGAATAGTGAAAATAAAGTTAATCATGTAATGGGACTTTGTATTTACGTTTCTACAGAACAGAAAAACCATTACATGTACAGTATATGAAAAAGAATTGTCGCTATTTTAGCCTGCTTATGTAAAGCCTCGTAAATGGCACAACAAGATATTGCATGTGATCATAATTAACAACTGCACATATCGTTAAAAAACACATTATTTCTCAAGCACTCATGAAACTGAAGAAAAAAAAGGCTTGGTATAGTGGTTAGCTCGTGCGTGGGTGAAGTAGTCATGAAACTGGTTCTAACTTCTAACAGGATATAAATACAAATTACCAAAATTATTTTCCTAGAAAAGAAGGTTTGAAGATTGTGCAAGACAGTCATATTTATATCTTGGCTAGAAAGTAAAAAGTCTGCATGCTATAGTACTTGCCAAACTAACTAATACTAATTGCAAGAATATGTTGAGCAAAAGGAAATGCACCTGGATGTCTCACAAGGTTCAACAGTGACAGCGAAGCAAGCACCCTCTCTTCCAAAACTTTGTCATAGCTTAACCTATCTAAAAGCCTAGGTGCGAGAATGGAGCACGCCAAAGGCTGGAAAGTGTTGCACCCCTGTAGTGGGGAGAGGGAGCTGCTCATCCATGTTACCGTTACAAGGCACGCCCGAACCAAAGTTGGGATCCCATCAGATATGCAGTTCGACAGTGCCACGAGGAACCTTTCCTTCCCGGTTTTTAGCAACACGAGGGCAAGTTTCTTCAGCCGCTTTTCAACTTCCTTCTCTTCTTCCTGTGAATTAAGACAGCATCCAGGTAAGATAAAGCATAGTTACAAGGCAATATAAAGCATAGTTTCTATAAGATGACCCCATACCGCTCGTGCGCCCTTGTTTTTGAATATCTCTGTTCTTCTAAAGGATTCTGATAGGGAGCCATCTACGCCTGCTCTCTTTAGTAGCCAAGCTTCTGCTATGGGTTCTCCCGAGGACGAAAACCGTTCTGCCAGGAGCAGCAAAGCCCGAGCACACTGTTGTTGCACCTTTCTGCTGTGTAAACTATGTTCCAAAACAGATATGATAGCATCGATTGCTTCCTCTCGGTAAACGCTGTACTGCAAAGGATCTCCCTGCAAGAAAACTGGTATATGGGCATCGTACAAAAGCACAAAAGCTTCAGTGAGCAAAGGAACACAGATTCGTCGTTCAAGATGTTACCAGGAGATCAAGCTGAAGTAGCATGACAGCTGCTAATGGATGTTGGACAATAGGAGCCTGCTGGAGATACACCAACAGAATCTGCATCGTATTTAAGCAGCCACCATGTTTCAGCTCCTTCAGGAACTTCACCATCTGGATTGTTCTGTGTAAAAAAAACATGGTAAGTTTAATCCAAAGGATGGTTTAGATGTGCTTCTCAGAATCTACAGTACACCATTTATCAATAGTGTATACACATTTTACCTGTTAAGGCAGGTTAGCTCGCTCATCAAGTTAAGGGCAGCAGCACTAGCCTTCTGATTTCGTACGAGAAGTTGGACAACAGGCTCCTTCTTGATATTATCAGCCAAGTAGTATCTACAACTGCCATCAGATTGAATACATGAGGTCAAGAGAGAGATGCAGATTTTGCTTTCGGGTATCACCAACTTCAAGTCTGTTCATCAGTAAGTCCAAGCCACCTAGAGCAATCATCTGCTTTGCGTTCTCAACATTCCTGTCTACGTCAAATCCTGTAAGGAGCTGATCTAGGAAGTACAATGCAGCCATTTTTGGAGAATACTTCATGGAAGACAGAAGCTGCACCTCATCCCCAGACTCCAATATGTGTAATACTAGTGGCATCCAATCCATAGATAGCATCTGCTTAGCTCTTGGCTTCATCAAATAAAGCACTGCAGTTGCCTTCAGGAACAATCCGTTGCTTCTAAGAGTCAGAAGTCTCAAGAAAACCTCAAGTTGTGGATCTGCGTTAAGCAGAATCTGCCTATTCACCTCATTCTTCAAAACTAACTCTCCCATTATCAAGATTGCTGACTCAAGTACTGCATCATCATTGGAAGTGAATGTAACCTCGAGAAGCCCTTGAATAAAAGAGGGACATGCCAGCCAAGTTCCAAGATTAGGAGCCCCTCCTAGATTTGAACATGCTCTGGCAATTTGGTGCACAGCATACTCGCACTGCATAAGGCTGTCTGAATTCGACACAACGGAAACTGCTCGTCCTAGAATCACTGCTACCTCACTGCCATCTAAATCCTTCTCGACAGAGACAATGCCTTTCTTTGGGACCTTAGGGTGATTAATAACATTCCTGCTTAGATCTCCACGGCATGAGAACAGTTGGAACGAGTAGGATTTGCGTGGAGTTGGTACTGTTTCTGGAATAGTGCTTTCTTTCCGAATGCTGACACGCCTTTCTTGTAGCCCAATGTTTCTCTGTCTACTCAAAACAGCATCAGTTAAATAACCTTAAATGTATATGGATTAAACAATTCAAATTTTTTGAGAAATTAACAACACGATTTTTTAAAGGGAAAACGAGAGAGACAATACAATTTCGCATGCTTTAAACATCAATGTAATAAGAAGAGTAAATGCAACAGGTATGCCTATGCTCAAAGGCTTTCCAAGTCTATCAAAATGGTTTAGATTTCTCTTAAGGCATGTTTGAAATCTCAGTTCGATCATGTCGGTGATCGGTCAACATTGAATGACGTTAACTACTCCATGCAGATAGAGTGAAAAAAACAATTCCCAGATAGAGCATTCCGTTTGACCTTCCATGTCTTCCAATGGAAAGTTCGCCCCTTCTCTGCGGGGATACTCCAGATTGCGGGGATGTCTTCCAAGTAGACCAAGTGCAATTTAAAAGCGAAAGGAATAAAAAAAAGCCCTGGTTTGCTGATTTAACTCTTGCAATACTAGAAAAAATGCATGTCGCTCTCTCGGTTCCACGGTACTGAAAGTGGCAGACTAGAACAATTCAGCCATAGCAAGAAGGAAGTTACATGTGTGTGAAAAATATGAACTCAACAGCTAAGAGGGTAATACACAACAGGATGAGCAGGCAAATGTTGAAAAAGTATTTACCAGATGTCAATGACAGTAACAATATTTCTAGAAACACTATATTATATTGTGGTGCACTCTGAACCCACGAGATGAGTTTTGCAACATAAATTTGGAAATTACCGTTGTTAAATATTATATGTACAGGAAATGTTATTGCAATGTTCTTCAGTTAACTGGCATCTAAAAACCAGATCCTAGTTGCAGGAAATGCTATTGCAATGCAGCCAAAACCCTCTAGTCCTCACAACATAAATAAGAAAGATGCTTCCCTGGGACACAAACACAGCTGTCTATCGGAATTATCACTGACTCCTATGAGTGATCTTAACTTGTCTCTTGTCAAAACCAATACCGGTAGTCCTAATCCGAGACACGCAAACAAACTTACACCATTATGAAGCACATTGCTAATCACCATATATAGTGAGAAACTGAGGATAAAGGAACTGTGGACTCACATGAGCAAGCTTCTCCATCTTCAAGCTAGCTGGATTTTCGTCCAATTGCACATCCATATCCAAAACAAATCCAGCCTTATCAGGCAGCTTTGAATCCTTGACATCTTCCTGCTCAAATTGTGTGCCGAAAACTGCATTGTACCTGTAAAATAAGATAATCTTCTTTACTACCAAACTTGCTGATGAACATTTAAGCAGCAACATTTTTCACAATTTATCCACTGGCATTGTTCACGCACAGTTTTCTGCTGATGGAGGTGGTGCGCAGGGACAACGAGTGCTTCTCCCACTTGTCGAAATCCCCGGGCATCGAAGGCAGCGGCACGGAGGGGGCGTCCGGCGGCGCATCCCCACCGCATTTGAGCCACTCCTTGTAGTACGTCGCGAACTGAGCCGTGCCGATGTCCATCTGGTCGTCGTACAGCCTCTGCAGGGTCTTCATCCTCCTGCTGCTCCGGCCGTCGGCGTCGTCGCCGTCGCAGCAGCCCGCGACGAGGTCGGACTCATCGGCGAGCCAGACCTCGAGGTGGAGCAGGTGGGGAAGGAAGACGTGGGCCCAGAGGTCGGGGAGGAGGGTTTCGCGGGCCAGCCGGGGCGCGTCGACGAACACCTGGAGGAGGTGGCGCGCGGCGAGGCGGGAGTCCAGCTCCATCTTGTACACGACGGCCAGGTAGAGCTGCGCGCACGCGGCGACGTGGGCGTCGGGCACGCCGCAGGTGTAGCCCTGATTTTCGGCGACGGCGGCGGCGGCGGCGGCGTGGCGAGGGGCGTGGAGCGATGCGACGACGCCGAGGAGGCGGATGGAGTTGCGCAGGGAGCGGACCTTGGAGTCGCGCGCGGATGGGGCGGCATCGGCGAGGCGCTCGGCGCTCTCGACGGCGAGCTCGAGGTCGGCCAGCACGGCGTGCTCCCGCTCCCGCCCTGGCGCCGCCGATGCCGACTCCGCGGGGGCGAGGCACGAGGCGCACTTCTCCCGGAGCGCCCGCTGGAACTCCGGGTCCCTGGAGAACCGCCCCGCGTACCCGGACAGCATCGACACCACCGTGTCGACCGCGCCGCCGCCCGGGCCATCGCCGCTGCGGGGAGGCGACGCGCGCCTGCTCGACAGCGTGCGCCGCGGCGGAGAGGGGGGCTCGGACCGCTCTCGCGCGAGCAGGTCGCGGAGGGAGGACGACGGCGGCGGCGGCGGCGACGTCATCGCGGCGGCGCGGCTCTTGGGGCAGGAACTGGATGGCGCGGTGCTGCGGCTCTACTCCGAAGCATTTAGGTGAGCGAGTTAATGGCGCGGTTAAGAGCATGGGCCCCAACGGTCAGGCCGGCGGCACGGCCATGCCGGACCAGGATCCCTGACGTAGCAGTAGGTGACGTGGGGGTCTCTGACACGTGGGCCCTCCGCTCCTGGGGACCCAGTGTCAGCGAGGCAACGTCAGGGGACGTTACGGCAGAGAAGCCTGCGTCCGGCCATGCCTCGTACAAGGAGAGCACGACAAGGGGGAAATGAAGGTGGTGGTGGAGCCTGTTAGGAAAACTAGGGGAATAAGGATGATTCAAACGGAGCGACGC
This sequence comes from Poa pratensis, assembly GCA_947311845.1. Taxonomy (NCBI): domain Eukaryota; kingdom Viridiplantae; phylum Streptophyta; class Magnoliopsida; order Poales; family Poaceae; genus Poa; species Poa pratensis. The sequence continues at coordinate 21,449,963 of CAMZMU010000052.1, read as the reverse complement.
ATCGAGTCTGCGAGGGCCAAAACACGGCTCAACAGGGTGACGCAAACGGACCGTAGTCTGTTTTTTGGTCCGTCGCGACGCATTCCTGGCCCATATTTGGGCCATCGATGCGTCGGCCCCGGACGCGAGCGGAGCTCTTTTGTGTCCTGCCCTAGTCCGCCCCTGGCCCGTAAATCAGACCATTCCCCACCCCAATCTCCTCCTCCTCCGCCCCTCTCGCCGCCACCCGCCGTCGCACCCTCGATTTGGCACTGCAGGCCATTCCGGGGACGCCGTTACCAGAGCAGGTGCTTCCCCGCCGTCACCGGTGAATCTTGCGGCCAGGACCGTCCACAGCGCCCGCGACAGACACGCCGCCCACAAGGTGTTCGGCCATTCGCCCCGGCAACTCAGGTACGACCCTCGGCCATGGATAGCGCGGATGAGTGGTTCTACAAGAACCACATCATGTACCACTCATCCTCGGACGATTCCTCCGATGATGACAGTGACGGCCTGGTCGCCACCCTCATCGTCAACGAGTACATAGAGAGGATGCGGCCGGTGTTCCGAGGCTCCTTGCCGGGCCATTCTCCTGCTCTTGACCGGAACCGGCGAGCTGGCCAAATCCACCTGTATGGGGACTACTTTCGTCCCCATAAGCCTACATACCCTCCCAAGGTTTTCCGGCGCGCGTTTCCGGATGAGAAGGTCCTTGTTCAACCGCATCCGGGTGGGCGTGATGCATTTTGATGACTACTTCATGTGCAAGCCCGATGCATGTGGTATGAGGGGCTTCTCGTCGTACCAGAAGTGCACCGCCGCCATTCGCATGCTTGCGTATGGATTGCCGGCGATCTTGTGGACGAGTATGTGCGCATGAGTGAGTCCACGTGCCTGGAAGCCATGTACAAGTTCTGCGCGGCCGTGGTGCAGGTGTTCGGGCCCGAGTACCTGCGGGAGCCCAATGCTGCCGACATGACTCGCCTCTTGGCAATCACGAGGCAAGAGGCTTCCCCGGGATGCTCGGGAGCATATAGACTGTATGCACTGGGAGTGGAGGAACTGCCCATTTGCTTGGCAGGGGCAGTACAAGGGCCATGTTGGGGTCTGCACGGTCATACTTGAGGCCGTGGCATCACGGGACCTCTGGATTTGGCACTCGTTCTTTGGCATGGCCGGCTCGCACAATGACATCAATGTGCTGCAGCGGTTTCCGGTGTTCAATAGGCTCTCCAATGGCCTGGCACCCCAGGTGACCATTGAGATCAATGGTCACCAATATGACAAGCCCTATTACCTTGCTGATGGGATCTACCCCACATGGACTACATTTGTCAAGACAATCTCCAATCCCAATGATGAGAAGAAGAAGAGATTTGCCAAGGAGCAAGAGAGCGCAAGAAAGGATGTAGAGCGTACATTCGGTGCTCTACAGTCCCGATGGGCTATTGTTCGCCATCCTGCTCGGACATGGGACAAGGACCAGCTGTGGAAGGTCATGACAGCGTGTGTGATCATGCACAACATGATCGTGGAGAACGGACGCAACGAGGGCTTGAATGATCAGGCATGGCAGTTCTGGGGTGAGTTGGTTGAGCCCCAGGGACCGTCCACATTTGCTCAATTCCTCGACTTCCACCGTGACATTCGTGAGAAGGACTCTCATCTTCAGCTGCAAAATGATTTGGTGGAGCATGTCTGGCAGCACTACGGTAACCAGGGTGGCCAGGGGCAGTAGTTCCATTTGATGAACTACTTGTCTTATTTATTTGGTTTGTAATGCATGAAACAATTTGTTATTTGTGAAACTGTTTGTTTGTGTTTATTTGAACTATTTGGATTGTAATAATAAGCATTTGATGAACTATTTGGATTGTATTATTTATATCTTATTGTGCTTGATACTTTCTATTGTGCTTGATACTTTCTAAATGTGGCCGAAAAATGATCAAAATGATCAAAAACCCTGGTCGGGCGGACTCAATGGGTCGGCCCGTTGGGGGCAGTGGCTAGAAAGGGACGGACATGGGCCGGACATGGGTCCTTTTGGCGACGCAAACGTACCAAACGCGGACCAAACGCGTGTCCGTTTGCGTCGCCCCGTTGGAGTCATCCTACGCGCGGCCTCCGCCGCGCCCATGGGCTAAAATGTTGAATTATTTAATCGTAAAATTGTTGAAATTCAAATATTGTCTAGTCTGTGAAGTTGTTCAATTTTTTGAAATAGTCAAATTGGTGAGTTATTCATACTTGAATTATTTTCATGTTTATTAAATGCTTCAATTTTGTGGTCATGATCTATCTGTAATATTTGTAAGCGCGTCCCCCGCCGCGCCCATGGAGTTGAAAGAATTTTAGTTTTTTTTGTAGGGAGTAAATTTGAAATTTGGATTGGAGAGCTCCGGTATGATTTTCTTTTTTTCGTATTTTTTTATAAATGTTAGCAAATTTGAATTTCTCAATTGTGCTTGCTTTCTTTTACACAAGTAGTTGGTTTTAGGTTTTAAGAACGGTTTTTTGTGTGGTTATGTTGGCACGTTTATTGTGTTTAGATTTTTTTTTGCGTTTATTAGGTGCGCAGATTTGAAAATCGTCTGAAATTTTGAATTATTCAAATGTACAATTCGATCATATGTTGTAAGTAAGTGGCTTTTTTGTGTCCATGTTGACATATCTGTCATATTTTGGCCGCCCATTAAATTTAATTACCACGTGGAAATTTGAAATTTGCAATTTCGTCGTCTATATTTATTTTTATGTGACCACGTTGACATATTTGTCATTTTTCTCTTGGACATGTTTAAAATTATTAGTTTCCATTATTTAGAAATATTTAAAAATCATATGGATAGACTGGGCTTTTTTTTAAAACGAAAAAATCTGACATGGTTGCCCCACTATGACGTCGTGCTGACGTCACCGCGGCAGATCTGCCCAGACTAGCCGCGGCGGCGGCGAGCTCGCCGGCGGCGCCACGGCGCGTTTCAGGACGCGCGCGTGGGCGCGCCCGAAGCAGCTCAACGCGGGGAACCCGCAGGTGGCGGCGCCGTCGCCGTATGGTCGCCGGAGCGACCGCAGCGGATGCCTGCCCACACGGCGGCGCTGATTCCGGCGTGGAGACGCCGTCCTGGGAAGCGTCCCTGGGCGAGGAGGGAGCGGCGGCGACGGCGCAGCTCCCGCGTGCTTGGATGCGTGCAGGGAGGTGCGTACCGCCGGCGCACCGCGGCGGCGGCGACGACGAGGTCCGGGCCGCGCGGGAGAGGAAGGGGAAGGGGGATTTGTGCACATTTTTGCAAGGAGACCCCAGGGGTTTGTGCTATTTGCGTTCAGGTCCTTCGGAGGGGGTTTTCTGCTAAATCATTGCGTCACAGTTCGTGCGGGGGGTCACCGGGTGCGGCCGTGGTGACCGGCCGGGCACCGGGGCCACGCGTCACCACCCCATTGGCAGAAATTGCCCGGTAAGCTACAGTACCCCCGCGGGAGGCTCTGTGGACCGATCCTGGCCGTCCGTCGCGTGGATCGGACGGCCAGCGGACGCAGGCGACGTGGACGAACGAGGGGGGGGGCGGTTTCTTCGCCCTTTTATATATAGTAAGATTTTGATTCCAAAGGATTTTATAAGTTTTTTGGTGGATTTTGTATTCTCGGTAACAAGTTTATATGGGGTTTGTTTAACTTGCATAATTGTAATCGTTGAAGGTTTTTTATCGGCCTTCTAATTTGTTCGTCCATTTTAATAGTTGTTTGCGATGGGTGAGAAGTTTAGACAGTTTAAGGAAATTTTATTTGGTATAAAGTTTGGTCAGTGCTTATGTGTTTACCTTCCATGCATATGCTTCATTGGTTGATGTTTTGCATGGTTGAGTTGACTACATAAAGGAAGCTTAACCTATGTTTGCGAGTATATACCTTATGAAACCCAAATTCATCACACGGTGCATATATTGTGAGGAGTTTGTTCTATATAATATGGTGCTACTCACATGACGTGCTTTTGTGGTGTTTGTTGTGAGTACAATCGATTTAGAATTTGTGGTCCTTGACCATATCACATACAATCTCAATTATATTGGTTGCTTTGCAAATTCATTTTCTAAATCCACTTGTTGAGATTGTTATCAATTACCAAATCCAGGGCGATTCAAATTGCATGGATCTATGATGTGGGCTGGTAATTCTAATTAATGATAATCTTTATGGACTAATAATGTCTTCATTTAATTATAACTGGAGAGATTTTTTATAGGCACTGCTTGAAAACCATGTGTTGAATTTTTGGCATGAAGGGGTGATATGGTTTGAGATTTTGGCAACACATATAATAAAGATGGATTTTATGTGTGGAACTCAAAAGGTTATCTTGCTCTAACTTTTGAGTTAACCAATGGAGGATCAAAATCTTGAGGAAATAATTTGAAGAGAGAATGCAAGATATGACTCTTTAAGTCGATGTCATTATGGACTCATATGTGTGGCATGTCCTACCATGGCTTTGAACGTGGAATCAAGTGAAGGATTTATTGTGTGTCTCAAAAGCTTGTGATGGAGCATAAAGAAGATCAAGGGATGGCAGTATGATGTCGAATCAAGTGATCTTGTGGTATGATAAGAAATTTTTCAGTTGTCCTTTGTGAGCTATCTCATGTTCTATATACGTGGTGTTTATATGAGGGTTGTGTATTTTTTCATTGGTTTGTATCAAAATAAATATTTCATTGAGCCATAAGAGGATGACATCAAGTAGTGCTCGTCACCAAGATTGTGATATTCAAGTTAAAGAGAAGCATCTTGAAGAGACTGTTACAAACGATAGCAAGAAAACGACGAAGAACGGAAAAATCAAACCAACGGGGACACGAGATTTAACGTAGAAAACCCCTCCAGAAATAGAGGAGAAAAAAACCACGGGCGCCAGCTAGCAAAACTTCACTATATCAGGTGAGATTACAAACATCGCGTGATTTACAATGAGAGGCTTTATCCCAACCGGCGGATTACAAGATATATTTATAGTGGTGCAAAACTCTAAGTCGGTTGCAGTCCAACTCAAAAAACGCTACGGACCAAGCCTCCGGCGATGGGCCTCCGCTTCGTGTTGAAGCCTTTATTTTTATATGAATTTGGATCACCATAAAATAGCATAGATCATATGCTTGGAACTTGCCCTCTGTTTGGTGACAATGAACAAGTGAAATACGCTTAAGTGAAGCTTTCTCATAAAAGAATATGTGGGAGCAATTTATGAATCTTCACGAAGCAACAATAATCAAGCGAAGTGTTCCCCAGGTGAGAATAAGCATCCCCATCATGCTCATGATGAACGTACAATGCAAAGTGTTTCAGCACATTTGAAGAAAACATTGTTGGTTGGAGAACCCCTCCCCCCCATTTAAGAAGGTGAAAAATACGTCTCGGCGACTCTTTTATTGGGTTGCTAAAAATCCCTACTAATAAGAGATGGTGGTCTTGTTTGAAAGATAATGGTCACGTACATATATCATATTTGCACCCACTACCCTTTGTATGGATAGAGAGATCCTACCCATGCTTCAACTATTGCAATCTAGGTTTTGCGGGACGTATACCCCCAATACCCGAAACCTCCGGGCGCAACAAAAAATTAGGCAGAAATACGCAACTCTCGGTTGCCCCACCTAAGATTGGAGGAGTAACAAAGCTTCGATTTTGGAAACCATATTGCATTTATACCTACGAATAATTTGGAAGTGGTTTTAATTTATGGAATGAACGATGATGTCGTGCATAGCTTAGCGCAAAAAGATGAATTAAGTCTTAGTTTGCAGTTGCTAAACGGTGTTACGTTGTGTTTGTTTTATAACTAATCCAGTGTAAAAGATAGCAACCAATGTTAACAAAAGCGGACCAAACAAACAAAAAAGTAGGAAAAAACTGGTGGGGCAAAACCAAGGTTATGATAGACCATCGCCATAACAGAAACAACCTAAGAAATGTAAAAAAATGGAACATTTAAATGCCGAAACTAGGAGGAAAGAAAACATTGGATCATTTAGAACAAGAATAAAAAGATCATGACTTTTCTTGTTACTATCTGGGCTCTCAAGAAAACCATAACCTATGTTAGAATTACTGACTGTTTATCGCCTCCTGTGATCACGTACGGAAGACAAGAGAACCATAAGGATGACTCCAACGGGCCGACGCAAACGGACGCCCGTTTGGTCCGTTTGCATCACCAAAAAGACAGGCCCAGTCCGGCCCTGTCCGCCCTTGGTGCCAGTGCCCCCAACGGGGCGACGCATCAAGTCCGCCCTGTAGTATTTTTTCAAACTAAGCAGGCCCTATATGGGCCTTTTTCATTGATAGTTAGGGGAGATGGGCCACAAACGGCCTGTTTACATAATATTTTCAAAATAAAATATTAAACTAACCTAAATTTTTTGCCCTTCGCGGGCTTCTACTTCTTCTTCTTGTCCTCCTCATCATCATCCTCGAGGATGATGTACGGCGGCTCCTGCCACAGGTGTGCCGGCGGCCCTCCTCGCTGCGGCGACGGCGGCCTGTTGACGATGAGGCCTCGTGGTCGTTCTTGGTCTTGCCCCACCACCGGTGCGGCATCGCGGCGAGCTGGGCGGCGGGAGGGCTAGGGTTTGAGAGGGGTTTGATCGCCGGAGAGGGAGCGGCGGTGGAGTGAAGTGAGTGGGTGGGGTAGGTGGGGGCTGCCCGTCCCTATCCCCTACCATTAAAAAGGCCTAGGACAGGGGAGGCTGACCGGCGCGGGGTCGCTGCCAGGTGGGGACGGGGCGGACACGAGGCGTCACCGCGCGGACGCGTTTTCTCTCCCGCGCGTCCGCCCCGACGCATCCCTGACCCTTGGGCCAGGGATGCGTCGGGGCGGATGCGCGGCAGATCAAAAAGCGGCGCGCGGTCCGTTTGCGTCGCCCCGTTGGCCGTCTTTTTGGCCCTCGCGGACAGGAACGGGCCGACGCGGACTCGATGCGTCAGCCCGTTGGAGTCATCCTAATGTGCATGCATGAAGCGAGTGTAGTTTAACGTTACTGTAAACTTCACTTCATGTGTGCATTTAAGCAGGTATTTAATCTGATGTTGACGCTAGATAAGACAAACCCTCCAAAATATTTTTCTCAATTTTAACTGCAACTTGAGCGTCACGGCTGTACGTACTTGAACTAACCAGTGATCAGTTAGCTAGACAGATATCACTGCATCAGTGTAAAAAACTACTGTAGCTTAGCTAGGGACAGGCAACAAGTAGCACGACACGGGTAGAGAGACTTGAACAAACGCTCATGCAAATCAGTGTGCGGCTGCTTGCTAAGCTGCCTCGATAGCTGTAATTTGTTGCTGTTTGCTGGCCAGTTGATTCTGTTTCTTGAGAACATTTCGTTGGGATTCTGCCTCGATAGCTGTAAATGATCTTGCTCAGACTCGAACGCATGTTCTGTCCTATCCACTAGCCTGGTTACGCATTTGCAATCTTGGTCTGTTCTGCTTGGGATCAGCTGGCTGCAACCAAATGGTCCACACCTGCAAAACGAGCCAGGAGCCTGAACACAAATGCAAAGAACTGAATATCTCAACTCTCAAGCTACCAAAACGGCCATACAAAAACTAACTCTAACCGCATGATCAGGACTGATCCGACGGACCACGCGCGCAAGCTGCCAAGCAAAACGAGATGGCCGGGCTCATTTAGCGTTGTGACTGCCTGCGGTCGCCGGGAATCAGCGGCTACAGTAGTGCACGCCGGAGCCTGACAGACAGGCAGGCAGGCGCGCGTGGGCGTGGCAAACAGTCGTCGTACCCGTGAACCTACATCCCCATAACAATATGACCATTTGAGCCCTAGATTAGTGTCTTTTGGCTGGTATTGGCCTGCATTTCTGTTCCTTTGTGACTTTGTCTGTCTTGCCCGTTTGATGAGTTGATCTCATTTGTTTTCGTCAGTGTCAGGGCCCTGTGTTTTACTACAGTGCCTCTGTCAAATTATTTCCAGTTTGGGGGTTGGGTTGATGCCCTCTAGCTCCCCCACACATTTGTTTGCTTGCACTAGTGTCCATCTGATGGGAATCCACCGTCTGAATCATCTCACATGCGGCGCAGATCTTAGCCTGTTGCTCATTTAGCACAAGTAGGGCCTTTAGTTTGTCGTCACGGTAATTGCTGGTAGGCGCTGGAAGTTTATTTTCAGTTGAGAGAATGCGAAACATGCTGATGGGGGTAGCTTTGAGTGACAATTTTGAGAAACCCAGATGGAAGTGGTCATGTATTTCAGTTCAAAAAAAAAAGGAAGTGGTCATGTATGCTCAAATCTCAAGCAATGGTGTGGGCAGAATTTTTAGGCATCTATGGAAGGCAAAGTTTCTATCTAAGATCAAAGTGTTGCTCTGGCTCATGTGGCAATGCAGCCGCAACAGAATACAACTCGATTAGGATGAAAATGAAATGGATGGCAAATACTCTCTGTCAGTTCTGTACTAGGGAAGAAACTATTCATCACCTATTCTTTGAGTGTTTTGAGACGATGCCAGTTGCCAGACATCGATGTGTGATGTTCCGTTATCTTTGGACAGTGGAATCCGGCTCATAAGAGTCGCATGGAAAAAATAATCTAGTCTTCAAATGAGTCACATGTGGATGGGCTCCTGGTCCATGATCCAACAGAACGAGGCCAAGCATGTTGTGTACAAGACTTACAAGGCCCACTTTTATCGCACAACTGTAAACCGCTACAACCGCTCATGCTCTGGACACACCCAACATCACAGGACCAGCACATACAGAATGCACAAAAGAAGAAGCAAAGTTTTCTTAACTTTATTGATACCCAGCATCAATCAGCAGGTGATGAATGTTCACATAGTCACAGCATGACAGCAGCAACTATCATATATACCATGTCTTCACATAAGCAAAGTTGCATTGAGCCGCAAAAAAAAGCTTCAGCCGACGACTGGTGGCTTCGGCTACGGATTGGTTCAAGACACGATGAACTGCTCTTGGAGTTCATAGAGGATTGAGTCGTTGGAGACCGTCGATTCATCGGGAAGCAGTCGTGTGATGCGCTCTACTCCGCGTCTTCCTCCATGTGGATCAGCTTCCCACTGATTTTCCTGGTACAGTTGGCAGGTTATGTGGTAATTCTAAGCATATGTCTGATGTAAACTGAAACTATATGAATTCTAAGAACGAAAGAGTTGACAGATCAAGCATCTACTATAAGATAGACTACTCTACAGATACCGGCTGTAAGTATGGTGAATGCGTTAGCAGGAAAAATGCAGGATACATACCTTTCATGCTTTGGATTCTCATCGGACAAAACTTTCATCAGCCTTTCCTCAAACGGTGTGGCATGCCAATTCACTCTCTGGTTCTAACAACAGCAACGTACATAAGTACAAGTTTATACAGATAGCTGTAACTGAGGTAACGAAGGAAACATAAGAAGGAAAAATATAGTACCTCTTTATACTTGGTTGTGGTGTTTGGAATCCCATTGCCATCCCACGCCTTGGGCAACATCGGAGTAGGATTGTCGTTGTCCCAGTTCAGTCCAGAAGCCACAAAGATCGGCACATCTGTGATATCAGTGATCCTCTCGAAGCCCTGCTGTTTACCCGCGCTGCCACCGATTCCAGTCTGACTCTCACCTTCCCCATATGAAGTCTTAAGCCAACAAGAAAGACTAGCCACGCCAGGCTTCTCATTGCATGAACTATTTTTCAGCAGCTCCCCAACGCCACCATCCAGAAGCTGCTGGTTGCCACTCTGGTCCTTGTGGTCCTCTGGAGACGTCAACACTTGGGCTTGCTCTTTACTATTGGCATGGAATGAAAACGGTGCAGACTCTGATAGCTCTGTATCTGTAGTCACTGAGCTTGGAAAAGTTTGCTGAGGTTTCTCGGTAGACTCTGCACACAAGTACCTTCTTTTTGGAGGATGGGTTGCAACCACAGGGGAAGACTCGTCTCTCAGTTCCATCCACTGAAGTTTATTCTCAATAGGCCTCAGGACAGGGTAAATGAACTGTTTGCCGGTCCTCCCACGCTTCCCAGATTTAAAATTCCCTTGGTATGCTGTAAACATTGTTCCAGGAGTCTGAATGTCACCTCTGAGAACCAAAGGGGTAGGGAAAGGTGAATCGCTAGAATCAAGCTTCTGGTTCTGAATGGTCTCGCATGAAGACTTGTCCTGCAACAATGATCCAGGCTCTGATTCAACGCCACCAACATGATCAGCAACTTCACCGGTGTTCTGGTCCTCACTCAAAGCACCATGCCCATCACAATCGAACCTATATTAGAAGAGACAAAGAGCTAACTCAGTGACTAGTTAACCATGGTAATTGACAGTAGTTTACAGAATCACAACATTCACGAAGATAGAGGGTAGCTCTTTACCCTTCAGATGAGTACTCTTTATCTTCAGATACTATTACACCTTTAATCTCCTGTGCATTCTCGGACGTGTCATTGCACTGTGTTGTCAAACAAGAATATTAGGTGGTGAACTACATGAAAAGAAGATCACAAAGCACACTGGTTACCTCATTGCTATCTTCTTCTCTGATTTGGTCTGATACTTTCAGAATTTCCGGAGGGGTTTCTGATATTGTGCCACAGGATTTGAGATAATTTGCCTGGTTACAGTGGAATGTCATGAAAAATCATCTAAAGAAAATTGATCAGGACTAGGCATTGCAGTGCAGACATAACCCTGGAAACACCCAACATGAACTATGCTGAAATCTCACAGCCAGTAGACATGACCTGTATCTGAAGATTAGAATCCTAAGTATTGAATTGCAGGCATCTAAGCAGTTCACCTAAAAGCTTAAGCTGATGAGGAAGGCAGATAATATATTTCTACATCCCCTCTCACATCTAAGCTCGTCTAGGCTTTGGATGTGGGATCGATGTAGGTCGCAACGCCTTTAAGTAATAGTGCATCAGCTGAGTCTTGAATAAAAAATTGCTTGGTTCTGACCCATAATAAATTGCATGAGCCTAACTAGTTGCCAAAAGCTTGGGCGATGCAGAAACGTGGCCAGGTGGTAATGTATTTCAACAATAGTGACCATCGTACTATTATAAACTACATATACCATACATACAAAAAAGACCTTTCTGAGGTTCTGCACTCTATAGCAAAAGTCCTTAATTTAATTTTGAATAATCTAAAGCTTCAACTGGTATTCACAAAATTAAGATTTCTTGGCAGTGCACATAGACTTCAGCAAATATGAAAACTAGCTTCTGTGAGATTTGCAGTGTACGATTTTTTTTAATAAAACATCTGCTGATAATGGTCTAAACAGAGGGTTACAGGGTTTTAACTATAAGTATTATTTTCAGCCAATCACCATATGTGTCTCCACAATCCAAGAAGTTAAACAGCTTTTAAACCACATATAGTTATTTTTGTTGCCAGGGCTCCGTGCATTGTACACTCTACTGAACAGTAAATAGTCCTAGTGATGCACAAACAGCAATCCACAGGCAGAGCAAAGCAGAAAAGGAGAAAATATGGTTTTTCGACATTTCGAAAAGGAGGTCCTATCCGTCGTTGTGATCCCCCATTTCGGGAAAAAAAAACGGTTGGCCGACATGATGCTGCTAGGGCTGCACACGTTGCATTCTACTTATACTTAATCGGTAACCACCTTGGCAGCAATTGCAGAAGGCATAGCCCATAAGGGCATGTACACTGGTAGACTCTTAGGGAGGCGCTTGTGGAGCAAAAGAAAAATCAATAATTGTGAAGTATATAGGTTAGCGTCTGTGACTACATCGCTGAGTGCTAACTGAGGCGCTAAAAAGAATCTTTAACTGCATGGATAGTGCCTGCCGATGGGTTGCACGCGGGAGAAAAAGGCGGAGCGCCCGGCGCATGGATAGGCGTCGACGCAAACTCAATTCCTGGGATCGGCAGGGATTTGTCTGTAACGGCCGGGATCACTATCCTAGCGCCTCTGTTAAGCGCCCCCGTTGTACATGGCCTAACACGAGACAGAGATTTACCCATCTAGCCTAAAACACCTACAATCAATACATGAAGACCACATCGACAGTGTAGACCACCTTGACAAATGGAATAGCTCAAATTCTACGCATCAACCAGTTCAATATTTCTACTGCTCCCCACGGAGCCGCACACGGTAACAAACACTGGAAAAAAAGGAATGCATGTTCCGTGCAGGTACCTCTCTCCTGAGTTCGTCGTCGTCGAGGCCCCCGCCGTTCCCCAAATCCCCCTGCAGCGTTCCTCCACCCACTTCAAGCTCTGAAAGCAAAACACACGCCGGAGTCCGGACAGAGCAAACACCGAAGATCAAGCGATCAGTCAAGCAGCACATCGAATCCGGTCCGATCGGTGCAAACGATAATAAAATCCATTCAAAACCCACTCGCTGCGCCGTCGTCGTCGTGGAGGAAGGCGTCCCCGAGCCGGCTCCCGCGCACGAGCGGATCCTGAGCCAACGAAACAAACAGATCGTCACCGTGCGGATCGAGAACGAGGAAGGGAGTCGCAGGGGGCGGTGCGCGTACCTGGAGAGCGCCGCCGCAGGGGTCGGGGCGGCCGCGGAAGCACGAGAGGAAGCAGCCCATGGCGCCGAGGAACCCTACCGCGAGCGCGCTCGGTGCCTTCCGCCGCCGCGGTCGAGGGTTTGGGGAGGATTGGTGCGGGATCCCGGGGAGTGATTGGCGGAAATGGAAAGGGTTGAGGAGGAGGAGCGGAAGGGGGCAGTGAGATTTGAAGTGGAAATTTGAAACGGAGGGCAAAAGAGGAAGGACGCGGTGGCCTTGCGGGCTGAGACGACGACCAAAAGGACATGGCATGGACCATACGAGCCCGCAAGGCCGGCCCAGCAGTGTTGAAAGGAAAAAAAAAACTTGGCTAAACCTTACTGGGCAGCCTGCCCAGTCAGAAGCGTGGCACGGGCCAGAGGATTTTAACCCAGGCAGCGAGTGAAGATACACCGAAACATTTTTAGTCCCACATCGCTCGCTTTGTGGAGCTAAGCTCGAGCTAATCTCTTCATGTAGGTCATCAGCTGCAGCGTCAGATATCAGGCAGCTGCGTGGTGAGCACAATGTGAATTACTCTTTCGCGTTTTACTAAAGAATATCGTGTGCACGCCACACAACGCAGCGTACACCTATTTTTTAAGAGCTACCTCCTCCTTGAGGAGATTTTCACAATTCAAATCTAATCAAATTTATTTATGTATGTAGCATCTTGTCCTCTTGGAGAGTGTTTCTACCGCTACTTTTGTGCCTACTTAGAAAATCTCCAACAACTTGCCCATATTTCAGATACCTATGAGAGCATTTGTAGCTCGCAATCAAACTGGAGTGAGATCCATTTCTTAGTGTGTTCAGTTTTTCTCTCATATGTCCTATCTTCTTCGCACAAGTCCTGACCCATAGCAGGGGCAACCCTTTCCCATTCTCGTCTGCCGCTGTCGGCCCAACTCCCTCCTCTCGCCGACAAACCTTTGTGAGTGACGGTTGAGAGGTCCCTAACGCTGACAGCGGTACCGCGGCGGGGGGGGGGGGGGGGGGAGTGATGGCATGTAGGCTCAGTTTCACTGCTCGAGGGCCGAGAGAAGGGGCTAGAGGATGACAAGCATTCCAGCGGTGCCAGGAAGGGCGTCGGAGCCGCTGAGGACAACGACGGGTGGGGTGGCGGTGCGCATGTAGAAGTGTCAACATGTGGCCATTGCCTCTTCCTGCGTTTAACTATTTTGTTTGGTAATCATGAGTATGGATTGCCAAAATTTTCCATTGGAGATAAAAAATTATGTACTTACAATTTTTTTTTGGAGTCTTCGCCCATGGAGCGGTAAGCTGCTGGAGCAACTTTCTTTCTTCCAATACCCACAAAACAACTTTTGGGGGTATTGTGAGCAAATATGGGTAAGTTGATGGAGTTGCTCTTATGCCTTTCCTTTCTATTAGATGTATAGTTATGAGACAATCACACAGTGGGCATGCGGCTTGACTAGCTAAGTAAAACCCACGCTGCAATTGTCGGGGACAATTTAGATTTCACTTCATGTCATTAGACCCTTATTTTCGTCGATGATTTAGTATATGTATGTACACATATTGTATTATGTGACCTTAAATTAGAGAATTGTTGAAAAATTGTATGAACCCCAATAAAAATAGCACTTACCCATTTTCATCTCCAGCCCAAAGATATAAAATGCTTTTGGTTGGTCTATGTACACAAAGACTTTAATGTACATATAGCTATTCATGAGAAAAATCTTTGTGGGTGTTGGAAGGGGGGGGGGGGGGGGGGGCAATGGCCCCCTAGTCCCAACAATGTAACTACCACAAAGAGCGTTATTATGAAATATAGAATAAAGCACATCTCATGAACATAGCAAACCCTGACTGTAAGTTTTCCCAAGAAACTCTGAAGGTTGGAAAATATGAATGCCCAACCAGAACTCGGATTATCCATGTCGAATCTAGAACATCCGGCCCAAGACCTGGCAAAATGTCTGGAAGCACCTGGACGGTTTCACCCGCATCCACTTTGGGTTTTATCTTAGACCATCGCCGGATCAATAGATTGCAATGCCAGTCAGAGTAGAAAATGTGGAGTTCATTTGATTCTGAATGACCATGATGCAAGCGATGATGATGATAAAATCTGCCTTAGTGGTCCATCTGATTCTGAATATGAAGCTGAATTGAATGATTACAATATATGTATTTTGGCAACAACATCCGACGTCGTAGGATCGCATAAGTAGCATCCTAGTTGTCGCCCAGCTAGAACCGTATCCTCCAGTCTAGCCAGAGGACGGAGACTTTCAGTATCTGTGTTTGTACTTCGTGGTCACATTCACCATGTGCTCGGTCAAATAAATGATGTTGGTGTGGCGTTTGCACTACTGGGTGGCATTGGCGAAGCCAACATCTGAACAATTAATGGGTGTATTCTACATATGTTTATAAGCTTCTTTTCTGCCAAAAGTAAGCTACAGGACACGCTCAACAGCGACGTTGTGTCATGCACCATCGTCGTGCAAGCGAGGATTGGCTGGAAGGGGGAGCACGTTGTCGTCTTCATGATGTGGACAGAATTCTCCTTTTTCTAGCTTAGTGGCACACAGCCTGACATCGCAACACACTGTAGGGGCACGACTTTATATTAACTAAAAGTACAATTTTAGGTGTGGGGCTGTATATTATTGAACGTACATAGTATAGTTGTGTGGATCGACGATATTATATGAACGTAGTATATATGTTTGCCTAATACTGTGTATAGAAATAATTTTTTAAGCTTAAAGTGGTCGTATACGCCGACCGAATAGATAGAAGAGATGGCGCAGTTTCAATACAGGAAGTAGCCCATGTTATTTTGTAAAGCACAACTCGTACAAAAAACTGTTGTAAACGCACCAGCTAGGGCTATGCGTCCCACTGATACATGACATGATTCTAGATATCTAGTGAACCGACCTGTATATTCTAATACATACAAAATAAGTATTTTAACTCGCTAATTTGTCTGTGGCCGTGGTTGTGGTAGAGGGCATGTGCCCCCTCTACCAACAATATATATTTCTGGAAGCATGCAATGTTTCTACCGGGTTTTGAATTATTTCAAATAACTTGTATGAATATTTTTTGAATTCGTGAAACTCATTTATGCTTTTGTAGAGTTTCCTTTTTTGAATAATACCTCGGCTTGTACGTGATGTTGCCTGTTAGGGACTACTAGGTTTGCCATTATTTTAGCCTATTTAGGGACTACTCTCTCCATTTCAAATATAAGACTATATAGCCTGTTTGGTTTTGTCATGCTTAATACGTATGTAGACATGTTCTAGTGTGTTGATTTACTCATTTATGAACGAATCAAGACAAATATAGAAAGGTTAAAAATCTTATACTAGGATCAGAGTGAGTAGCACATACTTCCTCCATTAAAAAATATAAGACTTTCTAAATTTTATAGTTTATCTTGATTCATACGTATATAGACATGTTTTAGTATCTTAATTCACTCATTTAAAAACGTAAAAGAACAGAGCCAGAAATGATCAAAAATCTTATACTCCCTATGTTTATAAATATGAGAATTTCTATCTTTTCTGGTTTTGTCCTGATTCCTATGTATATAGACATGTTTTAGAACTTGGCAATTTTTTATTTGAAATCGACGGGAGCCCATTTATCCGAAAAAATGTAGACATGTTTTTGTATCTTGATTCACTCATTTAGCAACGAATCAAACACAGTTTTAGAAAGTACCTTTATATTTAGAAAGGAGGTTGTATATACACTAGTAGAAAAAAATAGTTTTCCGAAAATTTCTCATATGCACGCCACGAAAACCTTAGCAAAGCAAAGCACTTGAAGCAACCACAAACCTCGTTTACCAGCAGCTGCCAGCTGGATGGCGATCCCAGGTTGCTTCCACAACCGGTGCATCGTATGAGTCAGCTCTAGCACGAGACATCGCGAGGCTGTACGTGAACAGGAAAAAGAAGGACAAATCTAAGGTTTCATCGGAGGGGAAATAAAGAAAGGCAGAAAGTCGAGTCAATCAAATTATTTGTCGTCAGCAGGTTCGGGTGCATGCATATCTTGTGGAGTCTGGATCCAGCCGATGACTGGATCGAACCGCAGCGGAGGACAAGCCGAAAACGCTACTCTGCTCCTGTGACTCTGAAGAGAAGCAGTGATGCACGTTCAGATCTCCTTCGAGCAATGCAGTTCTTAAGAAGAAAAAATGCAGCTGGTGTCGCGTGCTGCTTAGGGCACGAGCAGCGGAAGCGTAGCAAACGGTGGTCTCAGCCCCTCCACCTAGGTTCGTATCTGTGTGGCCATCGTTCATTAAAAAATCACCCAACGCAACCATAGCTACTGGGGGTCCATTTTTCTCTCACCTCTTTGTACTTCACCCATCTCTCTCCTACTTTAGCCAGAATATGAACCAATGGTTTTCACTATTTTTACTTTTGGCAGGGAGGAGGCTGCCTCCTTCCCGTTCGGGCCTGCAAGCATACGCTTTTCTTATTCTGGACCATCCGATCCTAGCTGGACTGACGAGGCAGCTGTCCACCGTGGAGCGCTGGCCATGCCCTTAGTCAGCTATGTGAAATCGATCGGTTACGGCTTTTCTCATATCTATCTGTTCATTTAGATACGTTCTACTAAGATAAGAAAAGGTATTTTCTTAAATAGTGTTAGACCAAGTTTCACCTTCTGGCTAATAAAAAAGACCGAGCACCCGTAGTTACAATACAATGCCTCGACTCCTATGTAGGGTGTAGCCCTCCATCTAGCAACTAGGAGTAACCCTAGCCGACCTTACCGTCGGCGACCTACTGCCGCCGTCGGGCTACCAGCCTACGTGGCGAAATCCCAAGGCGGGTGGTAGGGCTACCGGCCTCAGTGGCGAAGTCCCAAGGCGATGGCAGGTCATTTCTCTTATGAGGGTGGGGCTCCTTGTCGTTCTTGTGGGGGTTGGGGGTGGGGTGTGGATGACTGTCCCGCGATGGTTTGCTTTGTGATGGGCATCTTGGCAGTGTGGATGGTGCATTAACCGTTGGGTTCGTGGCTTTTGGCCGACTACTATCTTCAATATGCAGTGGTGACTAGTCGAGTCACGTTGAAGTCGCTGACTCATGCGTGTGCTTGATGTGAGTGGAAGTGGCAGCCGGTGGCACACACCGGGATTGTGTTCCATGACGACATTGGTGTATGTGAAGCGGGTTTCCCCATGTTTTACATAACTAGTTGGACAATTATCTTATTATATTAGGACAAATGAATCGGAAGACAAAAGAAAACTGAACTTCGCAATCTCATTTTGCATTTTTAGGAGAACCTCACAACATTTCTAGCCGTGAACAAGACAAGGCTGCTTGTACTTTGGTAACCTAGAGGAGTCAGCAACTCATCCCCTTCACAAGCTCCATCCTCCACATCACATCACCAGTTCACCATACCCACACTAAACCAGACCAAAAGACAAATCCCACCCGCCACCACAAAACCTCGAGGCCACGTGGCGCCATCGCCTCCCTTTATTATCCCCACTCCCCCCACTACCACTTCCCTCCTTCCTTCCAAGCACGCGCGGCCAAGAAGCCGACACCACCATGCCGCCTACCACCGCCACCGCAACCGGCGCCGCCGCCGCCGCCGTGACGCCGGAGCACGCGCCGCGGAGCTTCCCCCGGGTGGTCCGCGTCAACCCGCGCAGCGACCGCTTCCCCGTGCTCGCCTTCCACCACGTCGAGTTCTGGTGCGCCGACGCCGCCTCCGCCGCCGGCCGCTTCTCCTTCGCACTCGGCGCGCCGCTCGCCGCCCGCTCCGACCTCTCCACGGGGAACTCCGCGCATGCCTCCCTCCTCCTCCGCTCCGGCGCGCTCGCCTTCCTCTTCACCGCCCCCTACGCGCCGCAGGACGCCGCCGAGGCCACCGCCACCATCCCCTCCTTCTCCGCCGACGCCGCGGGCTTTCTCCGCGCCCACGGCCTCGCGGTGCGCTCCGTCGCGGTCCGCGTCGCCGACGCCGCCGAGGCCTTCCGCGCCAGCGTCGCCGCCGGCGCGCGCCCGGCCTTCGCCCCCGCCGACCTCGGCCGCGGCTTCGGCCTCGCCGAGGTCGAGCTCTACGGCGACGTCGTGCTCCGCTTCGTCAGCCACCCGGACGGCGACGACGCGCCCTTCCTGCCGGGGTTCGAGGCGTGAGCCGGCCCGGCGCCGCCGACTACGGCCTCACGCGGTTCGACCACGTCGTCGGCAACGTCCCGGAGATGGGCCCCGTCATCGCCTACATCAAGGGCTTCCTGGGCTTCCACGAGTTCGCCGAGTTCACCGCCGAGGACGTCGGCACCACCGAGAGCGGGCTCAACTCCGTCGTGCTCGCCAACAACTCCGAGGCCGTGCTGCTGCCGCTCAACGAGCCCGTGCACGGCACCAAGCGCCGCAGCCAGATACAGACCTACCTCGACTACCACGGCGGGCCTGGCGTGCAGCACATCGCGCTCGCCAGCAGCGACGTGCTCAGGACGCTCAGGGAGATGCGGGCGCGCTCAGCCATGGGCGGCTTCGAGTTCATGGACCCACCGCAGCCAAAGTACTACGAAGGCGTGCGGCGCATCGCAGGGGATGTGCTCTCGGAGGAGCAGATCAAGGAATGCCAGGAGCTGGGGGTGCTCGTCGACAGGGATGACCAAGGAGTGCTGCTCCAAATCTTCACCAAGCCAGTAGGGGACAGGTAGAGACAATCTTTTCAGCTTCTGCACTTGCCAAATTCTATACATTTCATGATGCAGAAAGGTATCAGACCTTAGGTTCAGGATAGTGAGTGCTGTGATCCTACTGAAACTCTTTTTAGAGCATTCATGCATGATGCATCTTTATGAAGATTGTGACAACTAAAAGGGGAATAATAAAGCTCCCTGTGCATAGTGGAAAGCCAATTCCAGTTCCCAATTCGTGGCATACAAGAGCATATACAGTTATTGTCACACCATTAGGTCCAGGAGGTGGTATTTATGCTATGATGCATCCAGTAACTTGAGGTTCAGAACTCTAGTTGCTATCTTTATGTCCGCTCTGTGATCCCAAATCTAACTGCATCAGCCATTTTGTTCAGGCCAACATTTTTCCTGGAGATGATTCAAAGAATCGGATGTATGGAGAAGGACGAGATCGGGCAAGAGTACCAGAAGGGTGGCTGCGGCGGGTTTGGCAAGGGCAACTTCTCCGAGCTGTTCAAGTCCATTGAGGACTATGAGAAATCCCTTGAAGCCAAGCAATCTGCTGTAGCTCAGCAATCTTAGGATAGAATCTGGAGCTGGAGCGAATAGTATTATGGAGCAGAAGAAAACGATGATCATTGTAATATGCGACGCACAATTATATCGATGTTATAATTGGTGAAGTTGAACAAAGATGTATCCTATGTATGATGAATGTAATAGATGGTTAGAGAGGGCTCACGCTCATGAACATACTGTACTTACTGTTGACATTGTTGTACTATCTTGCTTGCAAGTAAAATAAAAGAAGGATCAAATCCCGGTATCTGTCTTTGGGATGCTTGTAATCTTCTGATGCAATTTTTCTTTAGCCAAAGCCAGTGGTCCTGTACTTCTCCGAGGTAAAACTGTGGGCAGAATTTACACCACCTGAAATATGCAGAGGAAAGGCCGAAGAATAGACATAACTGGGTGTATCACGCATCATCTTGTTTTTGGCGACTTTGAATGGCAGTATGGCACAAAATGGGCCTGCAAATTCTCTGTTTTTATTATAGTATCTCCTCATCAGAGGACAACTGAATGAACTGCTCAATTGCTTCTGCTTATCATTTTATTGTTGGAATAAATCACCCAGATGAATGTTCAATTGCATTGCACAAAGTCATAATCAACCATATGCCATGTTATAAAGAAGATGCTCTATACAGAGTAACACATCTCTATGAATCGTTTAACTGACTTATTCAGGAAATCAAAAGATACTGTTTCAATGGCATCCCACATCATAATAATTTGTAGCCTTGAATGGTTCATGTATTACATGTATCATAGAATCAAACCCTTTGCAGTGTATGATAAGACTATGCACAAAGAGACAGAGAAGATATGGAAGTGCACCTCCATGTCAGGAGCAAAACAGCCTAGAGAACATGTAAGCATGGCAACCCTGCAACGCGTCAAGCAGCGGAGCGGTCTGTGATGCTTCAGAGACATCACGGTCCTTCCACTTCTGCACCATCCTTTCAGCATCTGGCGCAACCTGGTGCTGCAGCACCGAAGCAGCAAGCGGTCCGATCAGATTGAGCCTCGTCGCCGCCGAGATCACGTCCCTCATTGTCACGAACATGTAAGCCCGCTGCGTTGTCTCGCTGTCGAATCCAACCAGCCCGCATACCAACCCGAATATCGGCGCGTGGTGAAACGACATGCTCGTGGAGCCGAGGACTGTCTTTCTGAGATCCTGCAGCGACTGAATCTCAGTGAAGACAGACGCGGCCACTCTCAACAGAGCCGAGCCTTGCGACGTCGACGCCTTCCTGCCGACTTCGTTCGTCAAAGTAGCTTCCAGCAGCTGATCTAGCCTGACCCATGTCGCGGCATCAGGAGACTTGCTGGCGCAGTACACGAATGGAAGCAGCAGGCTGCCAACGTTCTCCAAGGCCTGGATGAGAAATAACCTCAGGTCCTCCGGGTTGTTTACTAAGCGTGATTGCATAGCTGCTTCCAGGCCACAGGAATGCGCGAAACCCCCGGTGGGAAGAATGGAGTCCAGAAGCTGCCACTGGCTCCAGAACAACTGCTGATTCAAACTTGGTGCGATGGCAGGCACTTCGCTCATCACAGAATCCACTGCATCGTCCACTCTCATTTTCTTTAGAGCAGAGTGGTCCTGCTCCATCAGTATCAAAAGGAGACGATGGATCAATCTTCAGTACTGAGAGGAGTAAACATTTGTTAACCATACATACATACAGAAGTGAGAACACCACGCAAATACACTACAGTAGTATACATCAGCTCGCGCATGATGATTCTTAACAATGTCACACAATATGAATTCGTCATAGCAGCCGTCCAACGGACCAAAGACCCAGACAACATCGAGCTCCCGGCTTGGCATTCCATCGAACACCGTGTGAGGGCGTCGATCGGACAGCCAGAACCACTCAAAATTGAGGAGCCGAGCAAAACAAGCCATACCTTTGGGCGTCAAAGCTCCGGCGAACGAACCCGCGGCGTATACCTTTGGCACTCCGCTTTATACGTTGGACGATGACCCCATTGACGCCGGCCCGCGCTGGAAACTTGGTCGAACAGTCGGCGATCGCTTCGGTGGGGATGGATGAGGCGGGTTCGAGAGATTGGTGGGGGAGGTCAACGTCTCAACGAGAAGAGAGGTTGGGACTCTAGCATGGGCTCGACGTTCGTTATATCCGGCCCCATATCCATGTTCGGCCCACGTCTTCCGAACTTCCGGTCCAGCCAAGCAGCACTTCCGTTTCATTTCGAGAGAGATGGGGGCATGGGGCGAATCCTAGTTAACAACCAGGTCGGCAGTTACCGCACGCCGCACACGGCTCTGCGGAGAGCCGGAGTCATGGCCCTGGGCCCTGGGCCCTGGCACATAGATTGCGATTTTGTATTTCCGCCTGGTTTTTTCTGTTGGTTATGTTTTCCCGAATTTCATGGTTCCTTTTGTTTTTCGGAAATGTTTGATTTTTAAAACTGTTCAATTTTGAACATGTTTTCTAAATTCAAATATATTCTATTAAAAAAACTCAATTTTTAAAATTACTCAGATCTGAAAAAATACATATTTAAAAACTTGTTCACATTTTGAAAAGATTCAGACTTTAAATTTCTTTAAAATATCCATATTAAAAAATTACTCAAATTCGAAAAATGTATACAACACTAAGCTCTTGTCTTATAACATACTCCCTCCGTTCATAAAAAGATGTCTCAACCTAACTCAAATTTGCATGTATCTACAAACAAAATCATGTCTAGATACATGCAAATTTGAACTATCTTGAGAGGTCATTTTGTAACGGAGGGAGTATTATCCTTCCACTGTACCGTTCCCACAGTATCTGTGTATCACTCGGAAACTGTATCACATCCTATATACCCTGTATGTAGTAAGTGTACCAATTCCTTTATTAAGCATTTTCGCCACAAGCCGTGTGGCTTCTTTCAAGTTATCTGTCTTTCCCAAAGCACTGACAACAACACTACATGTTACGGCTAGGCTATATGCATCTGCTCATAATATGGGCTTGGCTTTGAGAAATAAAAAGAGCACAAAACGGGGGGAAATAGTGATAAATACATTATAGAGAGCTAGCCAATCATCACACAGAGGCTTGTTTTGTGATAAACCTACTCATCTCCACCAAACAATCTCTGAAAACTTAGGACAATGCAACCTGATCTAAGGTGGACAGAGTCACTGATAAACCTACACATATCTCTGATAACCGGAGAACAATGTAAGTTAAGGTGGATATGTCTCAAATGACAATCAAACTAAATGTTCAAAAATCAACTGCATATGTATAAAATATAAAGACAGCAGTGGATGCTCTTGTCCAGGTGACCATACTCTTTGCTTGCTATTGCCACCACACATCATCTCTGTTTCTCCTATGCGAAGAGTTTGATATGTTCAATGCAAGCATCTTTGAGCATGGTGCAGTGATGCTGGTCTGCTAGAGCTAATGTGGCGATGACACTGTCAGCATCCAGACTCTTGCAGAGGATGCTCTCACACATCAACTTCATCCTTTCCATGGCATGCCTATCCGCAGCCACGAGCAAGTGCTTAATAACCTCCTTACTGTCATCGCTGTCGAGGTCATCCATGGCAGGCAATGAATCCGTGTACATGAAGTGAAGAAGAGCTCGGAAAACAGCGGGTTGCATGTCCTGGATCTCTATGCACTGCTTCTCGCTGTCCCCCATTGGTCCGTAGAGCTCTGCGTCGAAGACCGGCGACCGCATTGCGAGCACAACCTTATGCGCGTGGAAGACCTCCCCATTGACCTTGATGATCAGATCAGTTCCCTTGTTCCCCTCCAGCAGTTTTGCAAGACTGCTAGAAAAGTCGGACGGCGGCACCTGGATCTCGTCGGACGTCCTGCAGGCCGCCACGGGCCGTATCTCTTTGATGACAGTCACGTCGCACTCAATCACCAGGCAGTCATCCTGCAGGTAGGGCGACGCCTCCAGGAGGTCCCTCTCCATGAACGTGTGAGCACCCCTGACATGGCCGTTGATGCCAGAGGCAGAGTTGAACGCCGGAAGGGACGACGGCCGGGAGAAGATCAACGACGACTCCCCAGTGGCCCTGTTCGTCAGCCAGAAGTCGTAGAGCGCCCTCACCACGGATTTCTTGCTCTGGAGCTCGACACACACTGAAATGTAGTCATTGTAGTCAGCACTGGACCCGTCGGGGTAGAAGAGGACGCACCAGTCGTAGCCACCGACGGCGAATGTGGCAGATCGTAGGAGATTTCCGACGCCGAGGCCCTTGTGCGCCCTGTAACAGGCGATCGTGAACACGTGTGTGCCCCGCGCCGTGTCCGGCATGCACGTTGATGCCGTTCTCGTCCTAGGTCTCTGCGGCGCTGCCATTGCTGCCGGTGTACACGGAGGCGTTGTCCGGCGGCGGCGGCGGCGGCGAAGAGGGTTTTCGTGGATTGAAGACTGGAAGATGAAGAGGACGCGGTCAGCGCGTCAGCTGTAGGTTTTAACGCGGGCGCCAATAACGTGTTCTAACATTTTGTCAAATCATAAACATCTTGCCAACAAATACAGGAGACATCATCAACATGTCAAAAGTCAATAGCTTACTTTTCTTGTTTCAGAATTATAAGATGGTTGCTTAGTCGTTGTGGTTTATCCGAAACGAACGTGTCTTTCAGCATGAAGTGATTTCTAATCCATTGCATCCGATCTACGGAGCTTGTTCTTCGATGTTGCAGTGCAGTGGAAGCCGCCGATCTGTCTCAGTTGAGTCTCTAAAAAAACTCAACTCCCGAAAACACAAGGAGATAGCAGATCTGAGATCATTCCCAACCACCTCTTAACGTGTCCCTCCCATGCCGCATCCACCACGCCATTCAACGCGCTCGCTCGATGCCTTCCATTAGCAATGATACAGGCAGCAGCACTGCACCCCACACATGATCCGATTCATGCAAGGAGTTAACTCTCCTCTTCTCTTCTCTCAGGCACAAATGCAGGCAATGTTTTCTATTTCCTGGCAGCTGCGTCCAAGCAGCGAACCTGGTGGTGCTCGGCATGTGACGCTGCTGACCATTTCTCCTCTCACATTGGCATTGCACAGCTGAAAATGAAGAAACTGAGTTGGTTCTTGCCTGTGATCAGTGTGATCTTGTGTGAGTATAGCCGCACCACCTCTTATAAAGATAATTATGCACAATAATAACTCTTGATGATCATCATGAACAATAAAGACCCTCGATAATCATCAAGTAAGACAGCAAAAAATCAAATGTAGAGCACCCTTTTCAGGCAGCTGAAACAATTAAACAAATGTTCGCAGAGTACTATTGCCAGTTTAATCAACTTGATCAGCACGAACATGTGTACTATTCAATAGCCCTTCCATGGCGGCTAATTAACCTTCCGGTGGTACCTACTAGTCTAGCTGGTTGTGAATAATTTTGCGAAAAGTGCAGCGGTAGAGCATGAAACACGAAATATTACAAACTGAACACAAAACAATGAATATGTCAGTTTGAGGTAGGTGAATTGCGGACGGCATTACATCCACACAAAATGAATGCATCTAATTCTGACATTTCTTTAAACCTGAAACATCTACTCCGTAGAAAACAAATACAGGATACATCGCATGTTAAAAATCAATATCTAATGTTTCGTGTTTTAGAAGGCCTATTTGACTATTTTTACAAATTTAACTATAAACTTTCCAACAGCTGGTTTTTTTTTTCTCTGGTGCCAGCTGACTGTCAACTTTCGGGCACAATTTTAAATCGGGAATTTTTTTTTTCTGAAACATTCAGCACGCCACATTGTATGGCTGAATTGCAAGCTATTAAGAAAGCTCACCATCACAATGTGGCATGTGTGAGCATCTCTTTTGCGGGGAGGTTGTAAGCTTCATTATGATGACCTGATTGTATACATTCTTAAGCTCTTGCCTTTAACACATTATCATTCCATTGCACCCTTCCACAGTATATGTGTATTACTATCCTTAATATCCTGTATGTAGCATTGTAGCAAGTGTACAGTGACAATTCCTCTATTTAGCATTTTCTCCACAAGCCCTGTGGCTTCTTTCGATCTACCTTTCTTTCCCAAAGCATTGACAACACCATTACATGTTACGGCCAGGCTATATGCATCTGCTTATGATATGAGCTTGGCTTTGAGAAATAAAAGAACACAAAAAGGGATAAAATAGTTATAAACACAATGTATAGTATATATTTATAGGACTAGCCAATCATCACACAGAGGGACAGTTTTGTGATAAACCTACGCATCTCCACCAAAATATCTCTGAAAACTTTAGGACAATGCAACCTGATCTAAGGTGCACAGAGTTTGCTGATAAACCTACACATAACTCTGAAAACTGGGGAATAAGGTAACTTAAGGTGGATATATATATATCTCAAATGACCAGCAAACTAAATGTTCACAAATCAACTAAACGGATCCACACTTCAAAGCCAGCGAAAACGCTACTGTTTTCACCAACATATGTATAAACTATAAAGACAGCAGTGCATGCTCTTCTCAGGTGATCATACTCTGTTTTTCTCCTATGTGAAGAGTTTGATATACTCAATGCAAGCATCTTTGAGCTTGGTGCAGTGATGCTGGTCAGCAAGAGCTAATGTGGCGACGACACTGTCAGCATCGAGTCTCTTGCACAGGATGCTCTCACACATCAGCTTCATCCTCTCCATGGCATGCCTATCTGCAGCCACAAGCAAGTGCTTAACAATCTCTTCACCGTCGCGGCTGTCGAGGTCATCCATGGAAGGCATTGAATCTGTGTATATGAAGTGAAGGAGTGCCCGGAAAACAGCGGGCTGCATGTCATCGATCTCTATGCACTGCTTCTCGCTGTCCCCCATTGGTCCGTAGAGCTCTGCGTCGAAGACCGGCGACCGCATCGCGAGCACGATCTTATGCGCGTGGAAGACCTCCCCCTTGACCTTGATGGTCAGGTCAGTTCCTTTCTTCCCCTCCAGCAGTTTTGCGAGATTATAGACAGGTCTGACGGCGGCACCTGGATCTCGTCGGACGTCCTGCAGGCCGCCATGAACCGTGTTTCCTTGACAACAGTGATGTCGCACTCGATCACCAGACAGTCGTCCTGCAGGTACGGCGACGCCTCCAAGACGTCCCTCTCCATGAACATGTAAGCCCCCCTGACATTGTCGTTGTTGCAAGAGTTGAACGCCGGAAGGGACGACGGCCGGGAGAAGATCAGCGAAGACACCCCGGTGCCCTGTTCGTCAGCCACAGGTCGTACAGCGCCCTCACCACGGATTTCTTGCTCTGGAGCTCGACGCACACCGAAACATAGTCCTTGTTCTGAGTAGTGGAGGAGCTGCACTATGATTGTGTGGTCAGGTGACCAAAAAAAATGATAAGCAAAGAAAATTCAGCAACGGATTCACAAGCTGGTTCTGACCGTACCCATCGGGGTAGTAGAGGATGCACCAGTCGTAGCCGCCGACGGCGAAGGTGGCAGATCGTACCACATGACCGACGCCGATGCCCTTGTGCGCCCTGTAACCGGCGATCGTGAACACGTGCGTGCCACGCGCCGTGTCCGCCCTGCACGTCGATGCTGTTCTCGTCCTCGGTCTCTGCAGTGCTGCCATTGCTGCCGGTGTGGTGACCACGGAGGCGTTGTGGCGGCGGCGGCGGCGGCGGCGAAGAGGGTTTTCGTGGATTGAAGACTGGAAATTGAAGAGGACGCGGTCAGGGCGTCAGCGGTAGGTTTTAAGGCGGAAGCCAATCACGTGCTCGACTCGGGAATGGACAGGCGAAACACCCGAGTACTTTCGGAGCACCACGAACCATGCCATCTAATTCTAACATTTCGTCAAATCTTAAACATCTTGCCAACAAATACAAGATCAATCAAATGTCAAAAATCAATAGCTTACTTTTCTTGTTTCAGAAGTATAAATATCGCCGAATGAACAAAGATGATTGTTTGGTCATTGTGGATTATCAGAAATGAACGTGTCTTCCAGGGTGAAGTGATTTCTAATCCATTGCATCCCATCTACCGAGCATGTTCTTCGATGTTGCAGTGGAAGCCGCCGATCTGTCTCAGTTGAGTCTCTAAATAAACTCAGCTCCCGAAAACACTGTTAGATGAAATAATGTACACCGTATAGGTATAGAGTAGTACTCTACCCTATAAGGTGGCCCACATGCATTGCCACGGCTCGGACTTCTCCAGCCTATATTAACACGCACCCGGACCTCTAACGAGGTACCGTTTACCCTAATATCAACATCGTATCAAAGCGATTTCTCTTCCCTTCTAGTCGCCGCCACATCCAAGTGCGTGTCACCGCTGCCTACGATCAAGACCTTGCTGCCGTCGCCGCTGCTCCTCAAGCCGCCGCCGCAACCCACGACCACGACCACGATCTGGTTGATCCCTTGATCAATCTCAAGACCAAAAACCCCACCCTTCCCTCCCTACGATCTGATGGCGTCTTCGTCGTCCGCCGCGTCGGGTGCCGTTGGTGCGCCGCCGGCTATAAAGCTCACGCGGGAGAACTTTCTGTACTGGAAGGCACAAGTTCTCCCCGTCATGGGACTCCTTGAGGGTTCCGATCCGGTTCCGCCCGAGCACGTGGAGGTTGAAGAAGAAGGCAAGAAGAAGATTGTCCCCAATCCGGCCTATGATGCCTAGATCACGAGGGACCAACAAGTGATGAGCGAGGATGTGATGGCCCAAACCTTTGGGTTGGAGCACGCCGCCGAGGTCTGGGCGGCTCTCAATGATCTCTACTCCACGCAGTCCAAGGCCCGGATCTCTACTCTCCGTGGCGCCCTCATCAACGCCAAGAAGCTCGACATGTCGGCTGCTCTCTACATCTCCACGATGAAGGGGTTTGCCTCGGAGCTCGCTGCTGCCGGCAAGAAGACCGAAGATGATGAGCTGCGTGACTACATCCTCAATGGCCTGGCTGGCACATACAACCCTCTCGTCGCCTCCATCAACGTCGTGCCAACCACCACCCTCAACAACATGTGCTCGCAACTCCTCGCCTACGAGTACAGAGAGACCATGCTGGCTGCCTCGGGACAGACCGTGGGCACGTTCACCACCTCGGCCAACAACGCTGCCTCGCGCCACGGTTCTGGCGGACCGCAGCAGCCGGCCTATGGCAGAGGTCTTCCGCCGCAGGGCTATGGTGGGGGAGGACATCCCCAGCAGGGCTACGGGGAGGCCAACTCCAGCAGGGCTACGGTGGAGGCCCTCCGCCTCAAAACCGTCAGATGCAGCAACACAACCAGCAGCCCCACGGCCGCCATGATGGACGTCAGCAGCGTCAAAACAGGGGCCCTCGTCGTCCCAAGGGTGGCCGCGACAAGGACCGTGGCAAACCAGACCGTACCCCTACTCCATGGCAAGAAGGTGTTACTTGCCAAATCTGCAAGAAGGAAGGTCATCTCGCTAGTGATTGATGTTGGCGTTACGTTGACGATGACGATGATGATGATGATGATGATGATGATGATGATGATGACTACACGCCTCCACCACCTGCCAAGGGCGCTTACGACATCGACACAAACTGGTATATGGACACTGGAGCAACGAACCACCTCACGGGCCAGTTGAACAAGCTGACAACTCATGATCATTATCAAGGCCGAGATCAAGTCCACAATGCTAGTGGACAAGGTATGCCCATCGCACACATTGGTCATTCTGTTTTGCACACCCCTCATTCCTCTTTGCAACTTCGCAAATGTCTTACATGTACCTAGTGCATTTTTGAATTTAATTTCCGCTCATAAACTTGCCTTAGACAATAATGCCTTTATTGAAAATCACCCTTTCTTTTTCTTGATTAAGGATCAGGAAACAAAGCAAATCGTGTTTAGAGGTATGTGTCATGGTGGCCTTTATCCCCTTGTCCCTGTCTCCACGGGCTCCTCCAAGCATGCGTTCATCACCATCAAGCCTTCATCATCCACGTGGCATCGTCGTCTAGGACATCCTTCGTCGTTTATTGTTCAACAAATCATTAGGAGAAATAAACTTTCATATTCGCCTGAAATAAATCCTTATGTATGTGATCCTTGCCAACAAGCCAAGAGTCATCAGTTACCCTATCCACTTTCCACTAGTGTGTCGACTATTCCTTTGGAACAATTTTTTCTGATGTATGGGCTCCTGCTTCTCCCTCTTTAGGCAAGCATTCATATTATGCAAGTTGCATTGATGATTATAACAAGTTCACTTGGATTTATTTGCTTAAGAAGCGTTCTAATGTTTAGAAAGTGTTTCTTAATTTCCGACAATTTGTTGAACCTAAATTTGAGCGGAAAATTATCACCATGCAAACGGATTGGGGTGGAGAATATGAAAAACTTGATGGTTTCTTCCAAAAAGTGGGCATCACCCATCATATATCATGCCCCCATGCTCATCAACAAAATGGCTCGGCCGAGCGTAAACACCGTCACATTGTTGAGGTGGGTCTTGCCTTGTTAGCCAACTCATCCATGCATTTAAAATATTGGGATGATGCGTTTCTCAGAGCCACTTTTTCGATCAACCTTTTACCTTCCAAGCCTCTAAATTTTCCCACTCCCACAGAAAAACTACTTGGCGTGACTCCTTACGCATTTTTGGCTGCGCATGTTGGCCAAACCTTCGCCCATAGAACAAACACAAACTTTCGTTTCGCTCCAAACAATGTGTCTTCCTTGGATATAGTCCACTTCACAAAGGAGTCAAATGTCTTGACGTGTCCATCGGTCGCGTCTATATATCTCGTGATATTGTTTTTGATGAGAACATATTTCCGTTCGCATCTCTTCGTCTTAATGATGGCCGTCGTCTTCGCGAAGAAATTCTTCTTTTGCCTTCCATGCCAAATTGGGAACCACAAAATAGGGGTGTGCATACTAATGATCACGTGTTGCAAGTTTTTCCTGTTGTTACCCCTGTACAGGATGCCGGGCCAGCACCTTCGGATGCAACCTTTGGTGCGGATACAACATCTGGTGAAAATTCTGAAGAAAACGATCAAAACAGTGCATTAAATGATGATTCCAGGGCTGAGAACAAGACGAAATAGAAGCTCCCGATCCCGAGAAAGATTCTTCTGCAATCAGTGCAGAATTTGCCTCGGATTTGTCGCTGTCAGAGCCTGCAGCGCAGACTCCTGGGCGTGTGCATGCCTCACACTTCTCGCGCGCCACGTCTCTTGTTCGGTCGCCCGAGTTGTCCCCTTCTCGGTCCCCCCCTGACGCACGCTTCGGTGAGGAGACGCATGCCTCGCCTGATGCTCCCCACTCCACGACCGCCACGTCGGCTGGCCCTGCCGGCCCAGGTGCTGTTGATCAATCCCTTCCCCCCACGTCTCCCGACCGCGCTGGGGCCGGTCCTTCCCAAGATTCGCCTGGATCCTCTGTGCCCAGGCGTGCTGCAGCTCCGGATGTTCCTGAGCCGCGAACTCGCCTCCAGAAAGGTATCCGTCAACCGAAAAAAATATATTGATGGTACTGTTAGATATGGCCTTCTTGCTTCTACAGGAGAACCGACAAATTTGAAGGAAGCTTTGCATGATCCCAAATGGAAGCAAGCTATGCGTGAAGAATATGATGTTGTCATTAAAAATAACACCTGGCATTTGGTTCCTCCCACCTCCAACAAGAACATCATTGATTGTAAGTGGGTGTACCGTGTGAAGAAAAATGTTGATGATACTATAGATAGATACAAAGCTCGACTTGTTGCATAAGGATTTAAGCAAATGTATGGCATTGATTATGAGGACACCTTCAGTCCTGTTGTTAAGGATGCCACTATTAGACTTGTTATTGCCTTGTCAATCTCTCAGGATGGAGTTTACGACAGCTAGATGTCAAGAATGCGTTCTTACATGGCGTTCTGGAAGAGGAGGTTTATATGAAACAACCCCTGGGTTTGAGTCTTCCGCTGCCCCCAACTACCTTTGCAAACTTGACAAAGCTCTTTATGGCCTAAAACAGGCTCCTCGAGCGTGGTATTCTCGCCTCAGCTCCAAACTTCATGATTTAGGCTTTGTTCCTTCCAAGGCCGACACGTCACTTTTTTTTCAACAAGTCGGGTATAACCATGTTCCTTCTGATTTATGTTGATGATATCATAGTGACAAGTTCATCCGATCAAGCCATATCTGCTTTACTTGGTAATCTTGGCAATGATTTTGCTCTCAAGGACCTAGGAGATCTACATTATTTTTTGGGCACTGAGGTTCACAAAACAGCACAAGGTTTAGCTTTGACACAAGAAAAGTATGCAAAGGATTTGCTCACCTGAGTTGGCATGCACACTTGTACATCATGTCCTACACCGCTCTCCGTCACTGAGCCACTCTCGTGACACAAGGATCACCACTTGGTCCTGAGGATAGCACTAGGTACCGAAGCATTGTCGGTGCACTTCAGTACCTTACGTTGACACGTCCTGATATTTTGTTTTCTGTCAACAAAGTATGTCAATACCTTCATGCTCCTACCACTAATCATTGGACAATGGTCAAAAGGATTTTACGGTATATTCATGATACACTTGAGGTTGGACTTACTTTTCAGAAGTCATCTTCCACACTCCTTAGTGCTTTTTCAGATGCAGATTGGGCAGGTGATCTTGATGATCGACGATCAACATGTGGTTTTGCTATATTTTTTGGTCCAAATTTGATTTCCTGGAGTGCCCTTAACAAGCCACAGTGTCTCGTTCAAGTACTGAAGCTGAATACAAAGCACTTGCAAATGCTACAGCCGAGTTGATTTGGGTTGCGGCTTTATTGAAGGAACTTGGTGTCTCTCTTTCTCAAAAACCATGTCTTTGGTGTGACAACCTTGGTGCCACTTACTTGTCTGCTAATTCTGACTTTCATGCTCGCCCTAAGCATATTGAGAACAATTTTTACTTGGTTCGAGAAAGAGTTGCCAACAAACAGCTGGACATCCGGTTCATCTCCAGCAAGGACCAGATTGTCGATGGTTTCACAAAAACACTATGTAATACAAAAACACTATGTAATAGGAAGTTAGATGAGTTCAAACGTAATCTAAATCTTTGTAAAGTTTAGATTAAGGGGGATGTGTTAGATGAAATAATGTACACCGTATAGGTATAGAGTAGTACTCTACCCTATACGGTGGCCCACATGTATTGCCACGGCTGAGGCTTTTCCGGCCTATATTAACACGCACCTGGACCTCTAACGAGGTACCGTTTACCCTAATATCAACAAACACAAGCCAGATACCTGCTCCATCAGCGCAACACCCGGATGCCGCGTAACACATGGAGATAGCAAATCTGAGATCATTCCCAGCCGCATCCACCACGCCTTTCAACGCGCTCGATCCTTCCATTAGAAATGATACAGGCAGCAGCACTGCACCCACACACATGATCCGAATTCATGCAAGGAGTTAACTTTCCTCTTCTCTTCTCTCAGGCACCAATTCAGGCAACGTTTTCTTTTTTTCGATAAAGAGGCAACGTTTTCTATTTCCTGGCAGCTGCGTTTCTTGCTGCAAGCAGCGAACATGGTGGTGCTCGGCATGTGACTCTGCTGACCTTTTCTCCTCCACATTGCACAGCTGAACAATGAAGAGACTGAGTTGATTCTTGCCTGTGTGATCCGTGAGGCATTATGTGAGCAGGGCATTAATCATATGTTTGCTACAAGTATTTCTTTTCCTCACCTGACGAAACCTGAAAAAATGTATACCTGCTAACTTTATGTTCTGCATATGGGATGCTTGGTTTGTTCGGGAAGGAGATAAATTCAGGCAGAGTTTGATAATGGTTCTGTCACAATCATTACGACGACCAAGTCATGTGCATTTTTTATCATATGATGATACAAGATTAGTTGGTTTAAGACTCGGTTATGCATCCGTCAGTTCTCTACCGTGAGTAATATCTCTGCAGATTGGTTGCTTGTTTGGTCGTATAATGACCCAAGCTTAGTCCACATTTCTGAAGCCATGGACTCTCTATCCTCATATTTCATTTCAGTGCCGGTGCAGTACCTCTGAAGCTTCGGGGAAACCTGCATACTGAAACTAGGAACATGATTTCCTTTGATTTTGTGGGAAGCTGACGGCTAAGCTCCTCAGTCTACATGACCAAATAACACTGAAGTAACCAAAAATTTGTTGTCTCATCTCCTCCTAATTTCAGCTTGTGCCGAACCAAGCCGCGTTCTACACTCAACAGTCTGACCATCAGTTAACTGTTGTACCAACACAAGCCTGCAATTCTGCAGGATGCTTCCTTCTTAACCTGGCTCCGTCCTACAAATATTTATTATCTCTAATAATACAAGATGTTAATCAGCTGGAAACCTGACAGTTAGCTTCATTACAAAAGGGAATAAGACAACCCATTGAACTGCTAAAATTAGAAATCTAGTATCCACAATTACAATACTCCTGCTATAAGAACATTGCTGAACATGCTAACAACATTTTACTGAACACTGTGACAGTCTAATGAGACGAATGGAGATTTTTTTAACCATGCAAGACGAATGGAGAATACAATTCAGGTTCAGGCTGTAGTTTTCCTATTTTCTGGCCTGACAAGACCAGCTGTACAAATGCTCTAAATGTTCTTCTTGTCCTTATGTTAATAAGAATTGAAGTGCATTTCTACAGTAGCCACTCATATCTTTTGCAGATTCTGCTTTAATCGGTATCATTGTTATCTTTGCCCGGATCACCAACATGGCATCGCTTGCCACCAAAAGCTTGCACCAGTGCTAATCTATTAAAATGGAGATGCACTGCAGTAAAAGCACGCAGAACGGCAGAAGCTAGAAGATGATCTCTTAAACAAACACCAGAACTCGCCATCAATTTTGAAACATCTGAACTACCTTCAGTAAAATTTAAGTGAGGTTCCTGGGTCTCAAACGGATCTGAAAAGGATCACATAGACAAAATGAGG
The DNA here is from genome assembly GCA_947311845.1 of Poa pratensis. NCBI lineage: Eukaryota > Viridiplantae > Streptophyta > Magnoliopsida > Poales > Poaceae > Poa > Poa pratensis. Next base: position 21,415,222 of record CAMZMU010000052.1, on the reverse strand, counting down.
AATGCAATAATAACGGTACACTGAATAATTACTGCTACCTCAGTAATAGTATGGCGTTATGAACCAGCCTCAGGATCGCATCAATGGTTGACACTGAATGCCTCAAAATCCCTAGCACAATACACAGAGACAATACCTCTCCTCGCACGCAGAGAGAAAAGAGACAATACCTCTCCCTACCACAGGATCATGTGCTGGTATTCCTGCCTTTACCTCCTTCAGTGCGGCCACTACATACGCGTAATCGGATTCATGCAAAAGGAGGAAAATGTTTGCGGTCGTAGAGTCCTCTCAGGCACCAGCGCAGGCAATGGTTTCCATTTCCTGGCAGCTGCGTCCTGGTTGTGCTCGCCATGTGATCGTTGTTGGCCTTTTCTCTCCCACATTGCCAAGAAATGAGTGGGTCCTTGCCTGCTCCTTGCTTGTGATATGTGATTTGAGCAGAACATTTATTGGATATATGTTTCCCACTATCATTTCTTTCCCTCACCTGTCCAAACCTGAAAAAATGCACACCTGCTTAATTTATGTTCTCTGGGATGCTTAGTTTATTCGGCAGAAGATTCAGGCGCTTCGGTTTGAACGGTTGCTCTGTTCCACTCATTATGATGACCAAGTCACAAATGGTGATATAAAATACTCTCTCCGTCCAAAAATAAGTGTCTCAAGTTTGCTCAAAAGTGGATGTATCTAGACATGTTTCACGTATAGATACATCCACTTTTTGGAAATCTTGAGACACTTATTTTGGGACGGAGGGAGTAATAATAATGCAAGATTATTTGGTTAAAGTATAGTTAGGATACTAGGCTTGAAGTGGGACATTCCTGAATCTTTCAGTCTGAACTAAGGCACAGTTAAGCAGCTGTTTATTGTGAACTGTACCGGCTGATCAATATCTCTGCACATGGGCTGCTTGTTTGGTCCTATAATGATCCATGGTTAGTCCAGATTTGTGAAGCCATGCATTATGTATTCCCAGGTCTCCTGGCGGCGGTGCACTAAATCTGAAGCTTCAGAGAAACCTGCATACTGAAATTAGGAACGTTATTTCCTCTGATTTTCTGGGAAGCTGACGGCTAAGGTGCTCAGTCTAGTGAGCTACTACATTACATGACAAAAATTACAGTAAGGGACGACAACATGAACACTAAGGTAACCAACTTTTGTTGTCTCATCTTCTCCTATTTTCAGCTTGTGCCAAACCAAACCGTGTCCTCATGACATCCTGCCTGACCATGAGATAACTGCTGTACCAACACAAACTGCAATTCTGCTGGATGCTCCGTTCTTTACCCGGCTCCATCAGAACCATGTATATCTTTAATATGATTTATGTTAATCCATGACACCTGGTTTCGTTATAAAAAGGGAATAAGACAGACTCGCCGAACTGAACTGCCTATTATCGGATGACTGCTGTGCCAACACAAACTGCAATTTTGCCGGATGCTCCCTTCTTTACCTGGCTCCATCATAACCATATATATCTTTAATATGATAAGAGCATCTCCACTCGCGGCGCCCAAATGGGCGTCCAAAGGCCGTCCGGACAGGCCCTTTGGGCGCCGTCCGGACTACCTTACCCATTTGGGCGCCGTCGATCCCCACTCGCGGCGCCCAAACTAAAAAAATTAAATTTAAACTTCGATAAATTTCATTCAAATTTTAGGAAAGTTTACAGATTTGAATGAAATTTAAAAAAACTAAACCTAAATCTACTGGCGGCCGCGGTAGCGGCGCCTGAAGGCGTAGTAGGGGTCCTCCTCCTCCTCCTCCTCCTTCACCTCCTCCTTCAAGCCGCCGCTGCTCCCTGCGCCGCCGCTGCTCCACGCGCCGCCGGTCCACGCGCCGCCGTCGTCCTCCTCCTTGACGCGGCTCGGTCCTGGGCCGTCGACGGTGAGGTCGAAGAAGGGCACGCCCTTCTCCTTGGCAGTATCGCGCGCCGACCAGGCGCAGGCCGAGGGGCCGTCGAGCGGCGGCACGTCGTCCATCGACGCGGCCGCGACGACCGCCGCAATGGCGTCGTCGTCCGTCCCCTCCTGCGCCGCTATGAGCTCCGCCATGAACGGCGAGAGCTCCGGCTTCGGCGTTAGCAGAGAGGAGGCGCGGGAGCGGGATGAGGACAAGCGCGAGGACGACGCCCGCGACGAGGACGCCGTCGCGCGCGGTGCCCACTGGTTGGCCGGAGGTGGCGCTGGTGCCCAGGCGGCCGGAGCAGGGGCGGGCGCCGCCGTCAGGAGCGAGCCGCCGTTCGCGATGTGGTTCATCACGAACTGGAGCGTGCGCCCGGGCACGCTCCAGAACGCCTCGCGCCCGGCGACGTTCTTGTCCGTCGGCGCCGGGTCGGGGCCGTCCCAGCGGTTGAATTCCTCCTCGTAGGCGCGCTGGAACGCCGCCTCGTACCGGCCATGGTTGGCCGGGTTCCGTGGATCCCAACGCGGGTCCTGACGCTGCTCCGGCGTCAGGTCACGCCAGTAGTGCGTGTTTACCGCGGCGGTGAAGCCGCGGCTCGTCCACGTCTGGGCTTCATCACCGGCACGCCGTTGACGCCGATGACGAACCCGTGGCAAACACGCATATCCGGCGGCACCGGATAGCCGTTGTCGCGCAGCGCCTCCGTCTGCTCCTTGAGCAGGGTGCGCGGCGCGAAGCCGTTGGCCGCGGCGCCGCCGGTGCGCCTCCAGGTGTCGGCCATGGAGAAGGAGAGCGGCGGCGGTTTTTCGAGTGGAGAAGGAGCGGCGAGGTGAGGGAGAGAGAACGGCGAGGGCGAGAGTGGCGATGAGTGGAGGCCGGCGCTCGCCTTTTATTGCCGCTGGAGAGCGGTGGCATTAACGCCGCTCGCCTCGAAAAGGCGCGCCGCATTCACTCCGGCGAGCAGAGGACGCGACGGCTCACTGGCCGCCCGCCGGCCGTGAAAACGAGGAGTCGCCACACGGAACGCGCGTTTGACGATGCCTTTGACCACGGCGGGGCGTGGCCGTGTCACTGCCAGGCGTGGCCCGCGCGTCGGAGGCGTGCGTTTCCTTCCGTCCGGGGCCGCCCCAAGCCTCCCCAAGTTGAGGGCGTGGGCTGGGCGTGACGGACACAAAACTGGGCCGCGCCGGACCGAATTCGCGTTTGGGCGCCGCGAGTGGCGCGATTTTGTGTCCGGCACGCCCCAAACGCCTTTGGGCGGCCGTTTGGGCGCCCCGACTGGAGATGCTCTAAGATGTTAATAACCTGGATTAGTTATTAAAAGGGAATAAGACAGACTCGCCGAACTGCCTATTATCGAACAGTCTTTCTGTATGTAGGTATAGTGTGCTTCATAAAACCTGACAGTTATTTTCATTTTTTTTGCGAAACACGGTACAAAAAAATGAAACACAGTACAACATCCTCCGGTCCGCCCCCTCTCCCTCCTCTCCTCCGCCGCCGCCGGCATCGTCGCCTCGGCAAAGCCCGGGCGGCTCGCGGCGGCGGCTTTCCCTCGAGCGTCAGGAGCAGGTCATGGCGGCGGGCCTGATCTGCGACGCCCCGGCGGTGATGGCGGGACAACGGCGGCTGGAGTACGGCAGGTGCAGGCAGGGAGGTTGGGTGGCGGCCATGGCAGCCGCTCAACCTAGGCTCGCGTTCGTCTCCTGGTCTTGATCCGCATCACGAGAACGCCCGGGGCGGCAACCCTGGGCTTGGCGGTGGTACTGGTCATCTCCTCCGTCAGAGATGGTTGGCCCGATGCTGGATTGGCGGATCTCGAGGTCTCGTCTAGTCCGGCTGCAGGTGCCGGTTTCTTGGCACCGTGGTGGTGCCGGCGGCCGGTCAGGCGGTAGCGGGCTGGATCCACACCGGCCAGTCTCGTCCGCTCGGATTGATTAAAGGTGGCAGTCCTCGATCTACTTGATACAAGTTTTCATTGATCTGGCCGGAGTGTCGAGTTCCGGAAGGCTCCGCCAGCGAACTCCATTGGGAACTCAAGCCTGGAGATTGCCGGATCGGGTGGGATTGGTCGCGCGCATGTTTTTTCTGACCGTTTGGTTTCAAAGGTAGCGTTGTGAAGCTCTGTAGTCTGTTGCCATCATGGATTTACTTCTGTTCCATGATGAAGTCAGCGTGCGGAGAATGGCATGGATGCCGAGATTTGTGGACTTGCAATGGTGGTTCAGTCCTGATGGGATGAGGGATTGGCTAGGTGATTCGGAACTTGGAACAACAGCAACGGCAAGAGGGGGCGACAGCACAGGAGAAGTTCAGAGTCTAAACTTTCAGGGTGAAAACTCAAGGTCTGGCCTTAATTGGTTGTGCCTGGCAATTGCCTTGGTGAAGGCATTGTTTTTGCGAGTGTGGACTTTCTTCGGGTGAAAACCTATGATCTATGATCAGGGCGACGACGACACTTTAGCTTAGTACTGTTCCCTTCTTGGAGGCGTCGCTTTTGAAGAAGTTGGACTTCTGATACTGTTTTGGTGAGGTTTGGTCTGCTGTAACAAGGAATGAATCACTGTAGCGGGACTTTTTTTGTAATTCTTCTTTTATTATGGGCTGTGTGCATCCGTGGAGCCACTAGGGCACGCGTTGTTGCAAAGGCTGGGTGTAATTTGTATCATCGCGATATGAATATACGCTCTTTATCTAAAAAAAAAACACAGTACAACACAGACGTCCACATACACGCGCATACACTCACACCTATGAACGCACGCACGCACACCCTACCTCTATGAGCACCTCTGAAATACTGAGCCGGCGGGTTGGTCTTGAGATTGACGAAGTCACCACGGGCCCCTTGCTGTCGACGGGAACATCGCCTCCCACTGAAGAATATTCCGCCTAAACGAGAAACACCAGTGTTAAACCTGAGATTTGAGCTCTGGTGTGCTGGAGATACAACCACGCTCCTAATCATCTTGACACAGGCAAGTTCTCGACAGTTATCTTCATTACAAAGGGGAGTAAGACAAACCCTGGAATAAGACAAACCCAGTAAATTGCTAAAACTAGCACACAAAAAAATTAACAAGCAAGGGCGCAAAGGCGCCAAATTCATTACCAGCTCAACTGAACCAAGCAGCTTGCGATTACAATGTCCTGATGATTTACATGTTGTAAAGTAGAAAGCATAGGACATGAGCCTAAAGTATGAGCTGGGTTTGTGCATCTGTAAATAGGCTGTTGTGGGCTGAGCCTTTGAGCCTGCGTTGCACATTGGTGAGCCTCTCCATTGAGTTTCCTGGATATATGATAAACCTGCGGCGAAGTATTGGATGTAGCCCTGAAAAATTGGCCTAGGCATTGCCTAGCCTTCCAGTCCAGAAGAGGGTGATCGATTTTTCTTGCAGCAGCTATCTTGGCGAGTACCTGGTTATCTGTCAAGAATGTTGGCCTATCGATGTTAAGGATGCTTGCTAGTTGCGCTGCCAACAGGAGAGTTTTTGCTTCTGCTTGAAACGCCGAATCTTGTTGTTGAGTTGAAGCTTGTATTGTAATACTCCATCTCGTGTTTCCTGCATTGTGGTAAATATACACTCCAAGACCGGTTCTTCCTCTTTGTAGCAAGCTTTTGGTGCAATTTTCCTTCCAAGATGCATCTGAAAAAAGTATTCCACCTTGAAGAGAAGAGACAATTTGTAAAGTGGTACCCTGTGGAGTAATTGTGACGACGTCACTGGGCACCTGCCTTTGGTTCTGGTTGCTTTCCTGCTAAAACTAGCAATCTTACATCTACGATCACAATGCTCTTGTCCCCGCCAAAAAAAAAAATTACAATGCTCTTGCTATAAGAACATTGCTGAAGATGATAACCAGATTTTTGAACAGTCTGCGACAGTCAGTCGGGCAAACGGAGAATACAATTCAGGAACAGGCTGCAGTTCTCCTGTTTTTTCTTGTCTGGCTGAAGATATTGTTACTCGACCAGATGTACAAATGCTCTGAATGTTCTTCTTGTCCTGGTGTTAATAAGAAGCGAGTTTCTACAGTAGCCTTTCATATAAATGGCAGATTCTGCTTTAATCGTATCCTTGTTATCAAGGCCGGGTAAGTCTTCAATGGCGACACCCCGTCCATCGCCACCCTCCGCAGTCGATGCCGCGAAAACGCGGCCCTCTTTTTTTTTTTTTTTTTTTTTTTTTGACGAAAAGCAGCTTTCATTGCGATTAGAAGAAGAGTTTAAGGGAAACAGCGTGATGGCCTAGCCAACAGCAAACAAGAAAAGCAAAAGGGGTTACATCAGTCCGGTTCCAGGGGTCTCTCTACTAGAGCCAGCACCCTTCTTCTACCCGCGTTAACCCAGTCCCTCGCCTCGGCGATGGTCGTTTGAAGGAGCTGGTAGGAGTTGACGTCTTCTGGTTGAAAATCCTTCCATTACGCTCCAGCCAAAGCGACCACCATACGAGGGGTACGATGGAGCGCCAAGACTTTGCCATCTCTTGGTGTAGGGTTGAGGAGGTACAGCGAAGCCAGTCCGACAGAGATGTCGTGCCCGTCGTCGGCGTCAGGTTGGCAGGAAGTTGAGCTCTGTCGATCACGAGCTGCCAGGTCCGGATCGAGTAAGAGCAAGTTGCCAGCAGATGAATTGTTGTCTCCGGCTGCACACCGCAGAGGGCGCAGAGAGGGTTTGTGCGGCCAACCCTTGCGAGCGAGGTTGTTGGCAGTTTGACAGCGTTCTTGCACAGCTAGCCAGGAGAAGAAGCGGCATTTAGGTGGCGCGTCGGCACGCCATATCAGCTCGGGGAAGGAGGGCCGAATGGTGCCAATGAATTGCGCGTTGTATGCCGATGTCGCCGAATAGATGCCATTTGCAGTCCAGTTCCATCGTAGGCTGTCAGGTACGTCTTGCAAGAGGTGTACGTCGAGCAGCAGGGTCCAAAGCTGAGTGAACTGGATGACCGCGGGTCCGGTGAGGTCCGCTTTGAAGTGCCGAACCCATTTGTCGTCTGTCATCGCGGTCTTGATCGTGATTCGTCGCAGGGTGCACTGCTTGAACAGGTCGGGGAATACTAAACTGAACTTGCCTGCTTCGTGCCAAGGATCTGTCCAGAATTGCGTGGCCGCTCCATTGCCGATGTGGAACTGCACGGAGGCCTCGAACAATGCTCTCACCTTATCATCAATTGGCAGAGAGAGCCCGGCCCATGGCTTGTTCGTAGACATCCAGCTCTGCCATAGCCATCTGCATCTCAGGGCGATGCTTCGTGCCGCCAAATTGGGGATCCCCAGGCCCCCATATTCCTTCGGAGAGCAAACCTTCGTCCAGTTCACAAGGCAGCGGCCACCGGTAGCGACATCCTTATTAGCCCAGAGGAAACCACGTGCAGCCTTGTTCAGTTTCTTCAACAGCCAGGCAGGAGGGTGCACGATCATGATCTAAAAAATTGGCATGGCGTAAATTACTGAGATTAACAACGCCAATCTGCCTGCTGTGGAGTTGATCCGTTTCCAGGACATCATCATGTTCAGGACTCTGTCGAGAGCAGGTTGCAGCTCCGCGCGGCGCAGGCGAGTGACAGAGAGCGGCATCCCCAGGTAGGTGCACGGCAGAGGCGACAGTGGGCATTGCAGCTCAAGCAACAGAGGCTGAGTATCTATGCCGTCGCATCTGATCGGCGAGATCGGACTTTTGGAGAAGTTTGTACGCAGGCCAGTGGCTTCCCCAAAAATCTCAAGAATTTGCTTTACTGCCGTGACGTCCTCCATGGTTGGGTTGATGAAGAGCACGACGTCGTCCGCATAGAGCGAAGCACGGAAACGGCGACAGTGGGTCGCCCTGTCCTCCAATGGGGGTGAGGGCACCAAGCTCATCAGCCTTGGCAAGTAACGCTGATAGAACATCCGTTGCAATGACAAAGATCAACGGCGACAGTGGGTCGCCCTGTCGGAGGCCTCGATGGTGCCAGATTTCTTCGGACAATTCTCCATTAACCAGAATCCGTGAGGATGCCGAAGCGAGGATCACAGATATCCAGTCGCGCCAGCCCCTACCAAAACCCTTCGCCTCAAGCACCTCGAGGAGAAATTCCCAGGATAGACTATCAAAAGCTTCTCCACATCTAGCTTAATTAGCAGCGCAGGTGTCTTTTTCAGGTAGGAAGAGCGGGCCAGACCTCTGACGTAGTTGAAATTGTCATGAATCACTCGTGTTTTGATGAAGGCACACTGCGAGGGAGACACCAGCTGTTCCATCTTTGGCTGGAGGCGCTTGGCAAGCACCTTCATGATCAACTTGGCAAAGAAGCAGATGAGGCTGATCGGCCTATAGTCCTTTGCCGCTTTAGCATCAGGTTTCTTAGGGATCAATACGAGGGTGGCATCATTAAGGCTAGCAAGACGCTCGGTGTTGAGGTTTGCAAAGGCGTGTACTGCTTCCATCAGATCCTCCTCGATGATGGGCCAGCAGTGTTGGTAGAACAAGCCGGAGTATCCATCAGGTCCGGGAGGTTTGTTGCTGTCAATATCGAACAGGGCAGCTTTAACTTCTTCAGAGGTGAAATCCTCGTCGAGGGCATTGAGAGGTGCTCTGAGCAAATTCAGGCCATCAAGATTTATAGTGTGTGCCCGCTTTCTCTTAACGCCAATGAGATGGGAGAAAAAAGAGTGAAACACGTCCAACTTTTCCTGTTGGCCGGTGACAACTCTGTCTTCATGCTCTAACGATAGAACTAGGTTCTTTCGTCGACGCGCCGAAGCCTTGGAATGGAAGAAGGATGTATTTGCATCGCCGTCCTTCAGCCATTTCAGTCTTGACCGCTGTCGCCAATGCGATCGCTGGATTGCGGCAATGCCCAGTAAATTCACCGTCAACATGTTTCTAAATTGCTGCTCCTGTGGGGTTAGCTGTCGCCGGTCCATAGCCTCGTCCAAACGGCCAATGAGCTCACTTGTGATAATGGAACGCAGTTTCAGGTCACCGATGTTATCAGCATTCCAACGCTTCAGCGCACGAGCCAACCGCGTGAGCTTACAATGCAGCTTGAGAAATGGGTCAGCACAGGTGGTAGGCTGAACCCAGACTGCTGCACGACGTCTTGGAACCCCTCCATCTTGGTCCAATAATTTTCAAAGCGAAAGTGTCTCGGTGGCCTGAAGTCAGCGTCAGTGGTGAGGAGCAGAGGGCAGTGAAACGCGGCCCTCTGGAAGCACCGCCTCCCTGCCTCACACCAGGAAGACGCTCCTGGCTTGAACGGTTCGCCGTGTAGTTCGTCCCTCCCCTGTAAATCTCGGCGTTTTGGCCTTCAGCTATTAACACGAAAATTCAGGTGGGAGTAATCCCCCCCCCCCCCCCCCCCCCCCCCCCCGGTGACCTTCAAAAAAAAAACTGCTCTATCAGGCTACGCCGTCTCCAACAGCCCAACACCCGGCTGCCGCGCCACCCACGGAGAACATTCCGAGTCACCTCACAACATGTCCTCTCCTCATCGCCACGGACACCCGCAGACCACCGCCCTCATGTGTTGGTCTGCCTTCCTTTGGCACCTTGACTACACGGGCGACCTCCTTCAATGCGCCCACTACACCACACTGCACCACAGCATACCGCGTGATCCGATTCATGCAAAAGGAAGAAAATGTTTGCGTTCGTAGAACGATAGCAACTCTCCTCTCAGGTACTAATTCAGGCAACGTTTTCCATTTCCTGGCAACTGCGTGCGTAGTTGCAAGCTGCGATCCGGGAGGTGGTGCTTGACGTCTGACCTTTTCTCCTCCCACATTGCCAAGAAATGAGTTGGTTCTTGCCTGATCCTTGCTTGTGATTTGTGAGATAATATATGAGCAGGGAATTGATTATATGTTTGGCACTGGTATTTCTTTTCCTCACCTGTCCAAACCTGGAAAACTGCACACCGGTATACTTTATGTTCAGTATGGGATGCTTAGTTTGTTCGGGCAGGAGATTCAGGCACTTCGGTTTGAGCGGTTGCTTCTGTTCCAACTTCCAATCATTACGACGACCAAGTCATGCATGATGATACCCAATAATAATGCAAAGTCTAGTTGGTTAAAGTTTAGTTAAGATACTAAGTTTGAAGCGGGACACTCGAGAATCTTGTTTGAACTAAGGCACAATTAAGCAGCAGCTTGGTGTCAACTGTACCGGCAGTGTCAATATCTATGCACATGCGGCTGCTTATTTGGTCGTATAATGATCCATGGTTAGTCCAGATTTGTGAAGCCATGCATTATGTATTCTCAGGTCTCCGTCGCGGCGGTGCTCTACATCTGAAGCTTCAGAGAAACCTGCATACTGAAATTTGGAACACTATTTCCTTTGATTTTGTGAGAAGCTGACGGCTAAGGTCCTCAGTCTGGTGAGGTACATTGCTTGACAAAATTTACGATAAGGCACGACAAAATGAACGCTGAAGTAACCAATCTTGGCTGTCTCACCTCCTCCTATTTTTAGCTTGTGCCAAACAAACTGTCCTTCTCATGACAGCCTGACTATCAGTTAACTGCTGTACCAACAAAAACTGCAATTCTGCTGGATGCTCCCTTCTTTACCTGGGTCTGTCATAACCATATATATCTCTAATACAGTATGAAAAGATGTTAATCCACGACACCTGGTTTCGTTATAAAAAGGGAATAAGTCAGACTCGGTGAACTGCCTATCATCGAACAATCTTTCAGTATGCAGGCAGGCTGTGTTTCATAAGACCATTATTGAAGATAATAACTAAATTTCTTCGCCTCGGTGAACTTGCCGGCCCGACGGCGTTGGGATAGGCCCAAGCTGCGTGAATCCCTGGTCAGCGCGGCTGCGCTTCGCTTCCGCAGGCGCACGGAGGGGTTGTGCGCCCACTGCCTCGACCCCATTGACCACGACCACGACCACCGCTCCTCCACCGGCTCTAAGCCGATTCGGTGCCTCTCGTGCAAACTCTCCGGCCACAAGGAGAGAGATTGCCCGCTCCGGCGCGCCTCCAAGTCTGCTCGCCCCGCCAACCACCCTCCTGGACAGCCTGCGTTCTCTGCCCTCGCGCCGGGATCCCTTTCGTGGGCTGATGTCACCGCCGCTCCACGCACCTTCCGGGGGCCTGCTCCGTCAAGGTCCGCCGCTCCACCACCGCTGCCGCTCTTGGAGCACGCCGCGCCGATTCATCCGCCACGACTTGTCGCCCGTCCCTGCACTTGCCTCCACGCCGACGAGATGCGTGCCATCCTCTGCGACTTGGCCGCATCTCTTCGGGTCGAGCTCAAGGAGCTCGTGGCCGAAGCCGTCGCTCCCATCCTCGCTGCTTCGATGGTCGTGCACGACTGGATCGATCACGCGAGCGGCATCGCCCAGTCGCACTCGTCTTCTCTGAGCGGCGACGCGGTTGTGCCTGTTGACGAAGCGCCGTGCCGGCTGGCAGATATGAAGCTCTTTGACGAGCCTGCTCCCTGCCAGGATTGCAAGTCGCCATGTGCTTCGCCGTCGTGCGGCTTCGTGGTGGAAGGACTCGTGGCCACACCAATTCCGTTTGGGGATCTGCAGCAACACATCAGCGTGCATGTTGACGAAGCGGCGTGCCTGCTGCCGGAGATGAAGCTGAATGGCGGGTCTGAGCCCTGCCACGAGATCACGTCTCCTTGTCCATCGCTGGCGGGCGACTCTGAGTTGGATGGTATTGATGTCACTCCAAGTCCTGTTGGGTTGCAGCAATCCTTGGGCCTGGAGGTGGCGCCGACGCAGCTTTTCGCTAAGGACGCCGTCGCCGTCGAGCTCACTATCGTCAATGAAGACTTGGAGCCCTCACGAGTTGCTGATCTAGAAGAGGATGACGACTCGGAGCCGTCACGGGATGCCGATTCTGAAGAGGTCGCTGAAACTACCTTGTTGGGTGATCTCCTGGCTTCCTCGCTTGCCCTTGGCGGGGGAGGAGGAGTGAGCGTGGACCGAGACGTCATGGCCCCGTTGCTAGGCTCTGTCCAAGACCTCTTCACCAGGCCGTCTGTGCCCTGCTTCCTTCTCCTGCACCTCAAACACCGGCTTTGGCCTGTGTTGAGCCAGCGTCGGAAATTCGCCACAGTGCCAGGCTGGCCGTCAAACCGAAGATGTCGACCATGGATAAAACTACCCGCGTGCTGAACAAAAAGTTGGGAATTGAAATGGCGGACGACGTCCCGTTGGTGGAGGCTCGCAAGCAATTTGAGGGTAGCTTCAAGACGCAGATGTCTGCCTCGTCTATGCAGGCGCTCAATGTCCTTTTCAAGCTGAAGATTCCGAGCCTTGCCGCCGTCGACGACGCCCTCATAGGCCTTACTGACCCAGGTGGTGTGGAGTTCACGCCTTCAGCTGAGTAGGAGGCCTACATCACCCTGCTGCCCTGTCCAGCGTGTTCTGGATCGTGTTGAGGGTCGAGTAGAAGTTTGAACTGGCTGAGTTTTGCTCCGGCCGGTTTTGTATCTTCTTTTTAATTGGGCCTAGGCCTCCACTGTTTGCTCCTTCTTTATCAATATAAAAGGCAAAGCTTTTGCCTTGTTTCTAAAAAGATAATAACTAAATTTGGATGAACAGTCCGCGACATGTAAGTGCAATTCAGATTCAGGCTGCATTTTTTTCCTAAATTTCTTTCTGAATGAAGATATTCTAACTCAACACCAAATCATTTGGCCCGTGTTATGTTCTTTGGCAGATTCTGCTTTAAGTCGGTATTCTTGCTATATTTGCGCGGACCACCAACATACACCGCTTGCACCAGCGTAAGTTCATGTCCTCCCAAATGCAGTGAACTGGCGTAGTAAAAGAATTCACAGGACGATGTCTTCAGCAAAACACCAGACATGTTTACTGAAATCCCTATGTTCCAGATGGACCTGGAGGGAACCTCAGATATGAACTCGGTGAATTGCTAAAATTAACAAACTTCCTTCTACTACTATAATGTGCTTGAATATTGGAAAGGTAATGGCATTTTTTTGCTGAACAGTCTGGGACAAGCCAGTCAGGCAAATGGAGAGTACAATTCAGATTCAGTCTGCAGTTTTAGTGAACTTTTAATCTGGCTGGAGATATTGTTACTCTTACACCAGATGCAAATGCTCCAAATGTACTGCTTGTCCTGATGCTAAGAAAAGTGCATGTCTACAGGAGCCTTTCATTTCGTTGGTAGATTTTGGTTTAATCAGGAGTATCCTTGCTATATTTGCCCGGACCACCAACATAGCATCGCTTGCTACCACAAGCTTGCACATGCTCTCACAAATGCAGTGCGACGAAGTGCAGTAAAAGCAAGCGGAAGATAGTGTTCAAACAGAACTCGACATCGATTTTGAAATATATGTGAAGTATCTATCTTCCGTGTATGTGAAGTAGTCTGGGCCAGAACTCGGATAAAAAACGAAATTCAACATTGACGAGATGAGTCATGTGACAAGAATGTAGTACTAAAAGTTACTTTTAGCTCAGTAACAATATGGCATAATGAATCAGCCTCAGGATCACATTCACATATATGGTTAACACTGAAGAACATCTGAAAATCCCTAGCACAACACACAGACACTACATCTACCTCACACACTGAAATTCCTAGAACTAGAAGGGGTGAAAAAGGAACACCTATTAGTTCTTCTTCCATTCAGCTCAATCTTGCAGTAAGAAAAAAGTTACTGCAAAGCTGCATGAGGAAACCACCAAAATCCCCAATCCTGCCCTCGCTCCAGCGCCTCTTCTTCGGTCTCCAGCGGCAGGCCGAGAAGGGCGGAGGGGGCCTAGCACTCGGCGGCATCGGCGGCGGAGGGGTCTTCGGAGGAGAGGCGGACGAGGACGTGGCGGAAGTCGGCGACGGGGCAGGGGATGCGGAGCGCGCCGGGGTGGCCGTACCCGTACTCCTGCGCGGTGCGCGTGAGGAGCGCCGCGAAGGCCGGCCGGCCGAGCAGGTCCGCGCGCACGGCGAACCGCTCCACGGGCCCGCCCTCCTCGCCGACGCAGACCGGCACGTGCCCCTGCGGCACCCGCGCGCCGCCGGCGGGAGGCGCCCGGAGCTGGCGGTAGGCCGCCGTGGCGGAGGCGGAGGAGGAGTCGGCCGCGGCGACGACTGAGAGCCGTCTGAAGAGGCGCTTCATGGTGGCTCTGTAGTGGTGTGGGAGACGGCGGCGGCCGGCGGGGAGGCGGAGGGAGGAGAGGAAAGATGGGTTCTTTGGGAGCTGGCGTGGTAGCTGCTTGATAGTACTGGGTGGGAGTGGTGCGCTCCTCGTGATTTATAGGGTAGGGGGCTAGTGCTCGTTGCCACTTTGTTCTGTCTATTTTTTTTCCTTGGTGCTATAATTTTCGCTACTTGTCAAAAGAGATGTTCTCGAGTTATCGCTATGACGCTATGTGCACATCAGCTGAATTTCTATCCTGCTCTGCTTTCTCCAAAGTTTCGGATTATAATATCGGTTTTGCTAAATCTAACAATTTAGAGCATCTCCGGCGACATCTTCAAAAAATTATCTCACGCCCACCAATTTTTCTCCTTTTTGAGGTGCCGATCTCATGTCCGACAATATCCAGAGTGTTTTTTTTTAGAGTGAAATATCCAGAGTGTTGCCCAAACGGTTGGACCGATCCATTTTGTGTCCATCTTTTAAACATGTTCACATTTTTATCTAAATAACATAAAAATGATGTCATGATCCAATATTATTTAAGCATACCAAAAATAGAATTTATCACAACAGATTTAAATTCTAATCGGCGAGTTCTAGAAAACAACATACTCGTTTGTTTGGCACATCCACTATTGCGTAACTAGATCATTTCTCAGTTGATAATGACTTGTTTCACTATGATGAGGCTCGGGGGGGAGGGGGGGCTTGGTTCTCAAACAGCTCGCTAAATACCAGGTTAGCATCTCGCCCACTATGGATGATCATGTTGTGCATCTGCTCTCGCGACCAAGATCGAGAAGGACCGCAAACCGAGTTTTGAGAACACCAAATGCTAGCTTCACATTTTTTGGACACTCTTTTATTTGAATACAAAGTTAGAATTAAAACCATGGATCATAAAGTTTGGTCCAAACATTGCATTACTGCCCTACAACATCTCTATTTTGTTTGAGTGGTTGTGGATTCACACATGCGAAGGTAGTCTTCTATAAAAATCTGCATGTTCTCAGTATGAAAGACACCGTATAGCAACAAAATTTCTTGATGGATGAAAATCCTAAAATTCTGATGCAAGCTTTCTTCTGTTCGAAACAGTCATCATTGTCTAGATCGAACACCATGCACAATATTCATAAACACTTTCCTCTACATACTAGAGCACCAGCAGAAGTCAGGTCCATTGTTTGCTGGAGTCTGCGAAAATAGTCATTAAAATGCAACACATGATCCACATTCATATAACGGTTCTTGTTGGCCAGTCGTGAAGTTCTCGATCTTCTGAGTTTTGGATTGGCATCCAGCTCTGCCTATGCAGTTGGTAGAACGGCGAGATCCATCAAATTCTCTTCATCATCATCTGCAAGGTTGTCATTATGTTGTATCATTTGGTTAAACATAATTTCATGATTTGTTGAAACATAAATTCATTATCGTTATCCAAACAATCAAAAAACTATTAAGTTATGTAATGAGTCAACAACCAAAAATAATAATTTATTTGCAAACAACTGAACAATTTGGAGAGGGACATTTAGGAGAAACTTGTGCGGCACCGACTCAGAGAACTGCGTGTTGGCGGTGCAGAACGACAACTTGGGACGGCGACGACTCAGATAGTCGGCTGCAGGAAATTGGAGGAGGGTTACGGGGAGGGGGGGCACAAATGAATTCCGGCCTTTGCCACTTGGCGTGTATGACACCCTGGTATGCCCAAGTTTGAAGACCCGCTTAAGAGTGCCGGAAATAAACTGGACCGGGCCGAACATATTCAGTGTCGTAGCGGTGTCTTGTCGTGCTGCTGGAGATGCTCTCTCTTTCTATTTGGGGTGAGATGGACAAACTCGTTACACAGACATGGTCCTAACGGATCTTTGATTAGGCTTTTTATTTAACTTTTCGTTTTACCTTATATGCCCAAAACAACACCTAAATAGATGTTTTGGACTTATGGATATAAGAAACATTTAAATAGGTGTTTTTAACTTTTGTGTTAGCCGCCAATAACCAAAAACAAAGAAAACATCCTAACAAAAAACCCTCAAACTTCAAAAAAAAAAAAACCTCGGTTCCAGGGCCATTTACTCTCCGATCTCCACCATGCCATTGCTCCGTACGCGCCCGACTACGGACGCGGCACGGCCCACCGACCTCACAATCTCACATGCGATGCTTTGGGCGAGGCTAGCCTCGGTCATGACCAGGTAGGCATGGCGTTGGGGTCCGGCACACCGTCCTTCTGTCTCCCGTACGTAAGGTAACGTAGCGTGCCTGTCAGGTACTCAAACAGGTGCCAAGTCCTAGTACTGGACTCACTCCTCGAGCTCCGAATTATTAGAGCCAAAATTTATGAGAGTGCATAATACTTGCGGGGCAGCACTTGCTGACGACGAAACAACCCAGTTGTCAGCTGTGACTCACGTCTGCCTGCCCTATCAACCTTAATTCTTTAGGGCAAAAAATTCAACATGAAACATTTCGGCCCCGTCACTACGGGAAACCCACAAAACGCCGACGACCAAGTTATACGCCGACAGCCAAATGTCGGGGCCGACGGTTTTCGTGGCCCCCCGTAGTGCGTTACGCTTTCCGTTTTTCGTGGAAACTACGCCGACGGCAAACATTCCTATGCCGACGGTTTTCGTGGCTTCCCGTAGTGCGTTACGCTTTCCGTTTTCAACGCGCTTTGCAGAAGACGGTGCCACTGTGTGTACGTGCTCGGACCGGTGCCCATTTGTATCTTACGTAGTCCGTACTATTTCAATCTGGCCATTGAGAGGTTTTAGCACATAGTTGGGGCTCTTTTTGTAGAGAACCACAAACTTTTTTTTGCACAAAACACCAATGTTTGGTGTAATTGTTTGCACAAAACACATAACTCCTAATTAACAGCCTTTGATTGCAAATTAGTCAAGTCTGGCCAGTCTTGCCCGCCGCCGGTAGACCTGATCTTGCCTAGCGCGCCCTGCTCCCTCTGCTCCGGTCAGCGCCGCCCCAACCAAACTCCGCCACCGGGGAAGCCACCCCCGCCCACCGCGCGCTCCTCCTTCTTATCCAACTCTGGTAGGTGTCCGCGCCGTCAACGCGTCAAACGCCACGGCGGCGACGCCGAAGTAGAGGTCAACGAGGCCCGTGGCGGCGCGCCGCTCACGCCTCCGTGCCCTAGCCATGGCGTCACGCCTCTGCCTCGGGGCTCGGGCGTCCATCTCCGTGGCGAGTGCAGCCTGCCCATCACGCGCACTGACCACGCGTGATGCGCCAAGGCACGACGCAGGTTTGACCCGTCGACCCGCGAGCGGCGGCGCCTGCAGCGCGTCTGTGACATGCTCGGCGCGTACTGGCGTGGAGCTCTTCCACCTGTTCTTCTGCGAGCTCAGCTCCCCGAGTCCGGTGTCCGCCGCCGTCGTGCCGTTCTCCTCCACCACTTGCGCACGGCCGGGCGACTCCAGCACGAGTTCGTCATGGCGTTCGAGGCGTTGACCGCACGGCCACCTACTCGGGCTGGAGAGAAGGAGCAAGAGATGGAGGAGTATGGCGCGGCGGGCGGGAGCCGCTTCCCTGGCGACGGACGTTGGTCGGGGCAGTGCTGGCAGGAGCATGGGGAGCAGGCGCGTTGGGCAGGAGCTGGATGGCGGCGGCGGAAAGACGTAGCGGCCGGAGTTAAATCACTAGGAGTTGCCAGATGCAACGCTGGATCTTTTGACAGTGGGCCCGTATTGACTAATTGACTATTAGGGCTGCTAATGACGAGTTATGTGTTTGGTGCATATGATTACCCCAAATACTGGTGTTTTGTGCAAAAAAATCTTATGGTTGTGGTTCTCTGCAAAAATTGCCCCAACAAGTGGTGTATAGTGCTAAAACCTCGGCCATTGACGAAGGTAGAGAAGCGCAAGGACGAATAGCAAGTTAACATCACACCTGTTGGAAAGGGACACGTGTACTCCTATCGCTCTCGCTCCGTCTTGAAAATTTAACCGCGGGCCGCGTGCTCCAAGCCTCAACTCTCCAAGCAACGCTCGATCTTCTTGAAAAAGGGCTTTTCTTTCCTTTCCTCACCGCTTGCCGCTTTGAGAGTCGTCCCCTTTCTTCTTTCCTCTCCTCCGGCTCGCTCCTTGCTCTTCACCGGCGGCGATGCTGTCCGGCGTGGAGGAGGACGCGCAGCGCGGTGTGTATATAGTAGATGTAGGTTTAGCTTCTATAGCTGCTTGCCCTATGTGGCGTCTGAGGGTCGGTCTCTGGATCTTTGCGGCCAGATCCAGGGCGTCGTGGCCTCTCTCCGTCGAGCTGTGCTCCGCCGGTGGCAGGTGGAAGTGCAAGCGAGGCGGGTAGATCCACGCATCTCTCCTAATAAGGCTTGCGCCAGAAGCTCAGAGCTGGGTTGCCACGTCCAGCTCGATGTCGAGGTTCTTCTCTTTGCGGCGGTGCTCTCATGGAGGGAGGCGAAGGCAGTGAAGATGGTGAGCAACGACAGCTTCTTGAATAAGGTCTGGTTCTTGGTCTTCTGCTGCTGCAATTTCTCTCTTCTTCTGCCTCCTCCGACTCGTGGTGGGAGCCCGGAGTTTGACGGCGGAAGCGCTTTTACGGTGCGGTGGCCGGATGCCGTCGGCAATTTGAGTTCTGGTGTCTGTGGTGCTGATTCATCTACTTCAACTCGCCATGGTGGTGCTGGGGAGAAGATGGTAGCGCGGCGTGGCCAGAAGCTCGGTTGTATCGGAGTTGTGATGCCGTTTTCTGGAGATCATACTCGGAGCCATTGTTGGCAGCCGACCCTGTTGACCATCTGGTGGTCATACTTTCTGGCGATCTTAGCCAGTTTTTCAACCTCCACTCGGAGGCCCTATTGCAAGTTCGCGGTGGCGATCATCTTCCCTGCAGGTTCAAGTGGTCCTGTCCCCGGATCTACAGCGGAAGGCCATGGCTGGAGCTTGCCGTTCGTCGTCGGTGGCGGAGGACCTAATGGCTTTTTCCAATTCATATGTAGGGTCTTCTTTGTAAAATTCAAGGACTATGTTGTAATTTTACATCCTTTTAGGGTCCATGTTGTAATTTGTACCCCCGCCGTTGGAATTTAATGGCATTCAGGTCCTTCGGGGCCTCTCCTTTGTACAAAAAAAAAAGATCTTCTCGAAAGCAAGCCGTGTCCGTCCTGGTTTGACCTAGAAAAGAAAACTCCATGCATGCATTAGAAATTTTACGTTCAGCGCAGTAGAATATTTTGCCTAGTGTAGGTCACCTTTCACATGGAAAGAGGACGTGTACTACTATGTGGTCGAGATTAAAGGCCGAGCTAAGCTATAGCCCGTGACAATGACCGAACGAGCGACATCCATGGAGGGGAGCTTCGTAGGCTGCCTCGTGCGTGATCGACCGGGTAGCTTTGAACACCGGCCGTGCTTTGGAAACTCTTGCAAACTCTTCGCAATCGTCGGCCAAAGGAGAACTGTGCAAAAAAATAAAAAATAAAGGAGAAGAAGGCAGGTAATGGGTGGAGATGATTGAAGAACGTATGGAACAAATTAAGCCCAGACTAGACAGACAATCTGTAAATTGAATCTTTCAAACCTTCGGATCGGAACAGGCAGACACGCGTTGCCGATCGAGATGGATCGTACGGGGGAAGATCTAAAGAATCTGGAGGAAAAATAATATCAGGTCCTGTTTGTTTGTTTTCACGGGTCAGGCAGGCCAGGCCGTAGAAAAACTGAAGCGAGAGTGCGAGACCAGTCCTGGCCGTCACGTCTGCCTGTTACTCTCGGGCCAGCTAGCTTGCTATCTCCGTACACTTCAATGTAGCTGCTGCATGCCGTAACAGTACAGAAAAAAATTCCACGCCCACACGTACGTATCGCTATTGATCGAGATTGAATGAAAATTCTAAGATACTCCGTACGTACGTGTGATTTTCACCGGCCACGTAGCTCGACGTGCATTTCACTGCACTCGGAAGAATCAGAAAGATGCGTCCAGCGTCCGTATCTTCTTCGTATCCTACAGTCAAAAGAAAAATCTTTCACCTGGCTGGCCGTGTTCGCCGCTCCTCTCATTTTCCGTCAAAAGCCGAACTGTTCCATCACATTTCCTTTGGTTTTCTCGCAGCTGATGATGACCTAGGCACGCGCCACGAACGTGCCTAGAGCTTCAAAAGTCGTGCGTCGCTTTTGATCTAGAGGAGTCAGTTTTGCACTACGTGCATGCCGTGCACCAAAAGTTCTTCCGTCTGGAGTAACACGATAAGCTTAAGGAGAGCCGTGTGAGGAAAGGACTCTGCCCGTTGTGGCGACTGTGGCGATTTGCCGTTGTCTGCCGTGATGCCGTTCTGATCTCCCTCCTGATTTCTTCTGTAGATTGTCATATCCCGTGGCCACTGACGATTGCCAGGACGTGAGATGGATACATAGCTGCTTGTGGAGAGCAACAACACCTTGAGAAGAAGATCAGATCCAAGAGAACAGGAGAGAGACGGAGGAAGGAGACGAAGACATGCTTCAGTTCAGTTCTGTTCGATGCTTTCCTCCCGTGCTGCTGCTGCCTTCTTATCTCGTGTCCACCATGTTGGCCCAACACATGTTGCATAAGGCCCAATGCCGAAGCCCAGTCTGTTAGGCCCGTACATGACATTCTCGCCCCCTTAAATTCCGGCTTGCCCTCAAGCCGCTTCGAGATACACCACCAGGATCCCACGTATCAGTGTCGGAATGGGCAAAGAGCCATGTCTTCATGTCACATGTATCCCATGGTAATTGCTGACGTTTGTTGCTGAGGATCTTGGAGAATATCCTGAACACCTTGGGAAATGCGTCAGCTGAATGATAGTGGAACAAAGTGCCAACTGCAGTGTCGGCCGATAGATCTGCCATTTCACGTATCTTCAACATTCTCTGCATTGGACTCCACAATTTATTCAATAACATCTCTTGTTCTCGACTGCATGTGTAGTTGACAGGGAGAAAGAATTCCAAAATGCAGGCTGCATCACCATTTTGTGTGCCCCTTAGCCGAATTGCTACAGCAGCATGCAGACCAAACTTACGAACATGACGCGCAATCAAAACCTTGACACCAGGCACTGCAGGCATGATAGCTATCACTTGAGTGGTTTGCTCAAGGTCCAGTATTAGCACAATGTACTCTCCACTAATCTCAAGCAAGTCCATACTTGCATTGGCTCTCAGATTTGTAGCAGTCATAACCGGAATACTACATATCCTGTGCATCTGCTTGTACTGACTTGAGCATGACTTAGTATCTCTGGCATGACATTCTGGACAAGGACCTAGCAGTCGGACGATAACACAGAAATTTGCACCTTGTGTAACTGACAGTTTACCAATACATGACATTGCATCCATAAGAGCACTCAGCCTAATTCCTGGATCCCACTGAACATAGAGCTCAATTTCACATACTCTGGACTTGCCATTCTCCCAAGCATTTAAATTAAGCAGCAGGTTTAGGAAATAAACCTTGATGGTTCCGAAAGCCAAGAGCCGCTCGACATGAAGGAAATTAGTAGCGTGTTGTGTAGGCCTTACTTGAGCTGATGGGTAATGAGTAAAATGAATTAAGCTTTGGCTTGTACACACTTTAGTTGTCATCTCCTTGATAATAGGATTAGAGATGCTTGGGTTGGAGTTGTAGACTGATATTGAACCAATGCTGCTAAGGTCATGTGTGCAGCCAGTAGGTGGGAGCAGCCCAGTCAAACCAACCACATCAAAAGAAAGATTGGCTGCATATTGACTTCCCTGAAACTCATGGTCAGTAGCAAACCCATGCTCTATGAACAGCGACACTTCACCAACTTGAGTGAGAATTTTTTCATAACCAGCCGCAGTGGGCTCCGTCGACTCGACAGTTGCGTGCATCAGATTTGGTGATATGTCCTCACTTCCATGAACATCAACACTCGGATGAGCAACACCAAGAATTGTTGTCGATGGTGGAAGACCCTCAACACCAAAGTGTGCTTCAACATCATCTATGAACTCAGATCAAGCACCAAACACCTGAGCCAGCCTGTATGCCTCGTACCAAACTTTGGCCTTGCCTTCCATGTGTAAAGATGCAGCGACAACCCACATGCACTTATGTATATTGAAGTGAGTGAAGTACTCGAGACACTGAGTTCGCCAGAGGCGTGGATTGGTACCATCAAAGCGAGGTAGGGAGGTGCCACGCACCTCTGTGTTGACACCGTGAGCACTTGCAACAGAGCCGGCGAGGAAATGCGTCGAACAGCCTGCATGCCTGTTCACTCCAGCCCAGCCGACACCTTGTAGCGTGTAGTTCCCGGCACCGGACGAGGTCGTAGCAGTGGGGTGTGAAGCGTGACCTACTGGGAACACGAGTTCCCCATGGCTGTTGTCGGTGCAGCGGGCAGGACTTTTTGTCAAACACTTGGTGGGCATGGCGGAGGCGAAGACGGCGTCCGCGTGTGGAACACCAGCACCCACGACCTGAACCACAGAGAAGAGAGAGGATGACGAGGGCTTCATATGCTGCTCCAGTACTCGACCTGACATGAACGTCGCCGTGGTTGCGGTGCTGGACGCGAGCCCCGCCATCGTCTTCTTCAAATCCACCAACATCTTGTCTTGTCTGGCAGCAATACGACCCAACATCAC
This sequence comes from Poa pratensis, assembly GCA_947311845.1. Lineage (NCBI taxonomy): Eukaryota > Viridiplantae > Streptophyta > Magnoliopsida > Poales > Poaceae > Poa > Poa pratensis. The sequence goes on along the minus strand of CAMZMU010000052.1, from coordinate 21,392,546 downwards.
GTGCGGCTGGTCCAATCTATCCTGGATGGCGCTCATGGTCGCCTCCGTCGTCGTCGCGGGCACTCCCATCTGCTCCAGAAATCAAATCGGACGGGATTTTTTTTGGTGGGGATTTTTTGGTGGAGAATAACCTAGCTCAGATACCAACTGTCATATCCCGTGGCCACTGACGATTGCCAGGACGTGAGATGGATACATAGCTACTTGTGGAGAGCAACAACACCTTGAGAAGAAGATCAGATCCAAGAGAACAGGAGAGAGACGGAGGAAGGAGACGAAGACATGCTTCAGTTCAGTTCTGTTCGATGCTTTCCTCCCGTGCTGCTGCTGCCTTCTTATCTCGTGTCCACCATGTTGGCCCAGCACATGTTGCATAAGGCCCAATGCCGAAGCCCAGTCTGTTAGGCCCGTACATGACATAGATCCTTCGCTTCCTCCAATCCTTCCCAGATTCAGCTTTCTCCACATACGAATCTCCATTTCTTCCAAACTCCCGCACTCCCCTGTTCGTGGAAAGGATAGAATACTCTTCCAGCTGTATTTCGCTAGATCTGCCCCGGTATAGGTTGAATCGCCTGATTGATTGGGGCTCTCCGCTCCCCTGCCTCGAGCCAGCCCAGCGGTGGCGGCGGTCAGCTCGCCTTCTCCCGGATCGATCTCTTCCGGCCAGCTGATCGGCGGTGGCTTCAGTGCTCTGCTTCCTCAAGCTCGACTCGCGGCGGTGGCGGTGGCTTCGGTGCTCTGCATCGGTGCTTCTCCAGCTTCGGTGCTTCCTCAAGCTTCATTTGCACACAGATATCCGCCACGCCCTCGGCAGCTCAGCCACAAGCATGCAAGAGCACGAGTGCTATTTCTTGCTGATTCTGAACCAACTAGCTTGCTCTGTCTGAGCGGAGGCCTGCAAGCACGCACGCAAGGTATCTGCTCCTAAATAAGTGGGATTGACTGATTATCTTGGGCTATTGGTTCTCCAAGTTTTGTGGCAGCTTCATCGATTCAAGTGGCACGGGCTAGAGACTAGATCAGATTTGGCTTCGTAGCTGCCAGTTCTGTAGAAACCAGAGCTCTTCTTGCCAAACCAGAGGATTTCTAGAGCTATTCAATTAGAAGAATTGCAGTGAGTGGTACAACTGCGATCAAAGGTTCTAAAAATTCAGCTTGCCACGGGCGCCATGAAGACCCTGAGTTGGAATTGCCAAGGCATTGGCAAAAGCCTCGGCAGCCCTAATTTGTGCCATCTTGCCAACATGATCGTCTCAGCTAGAGCTCAGATAATCTTCCTATCAGAGGTTAAAACTTCTAAATTTTGTGCTGATGATATTGCTACTCGCTTTATTATGCATAATGCTTTTGTTGTGCCTTCTCGAAAGAGATCGGGAGGGTTGTGGCTTATGTGGTCTGATGATACCCACCTTGATGTTTATACCTCCTCTTTTCATCTTATCCTAGCTTTAGCCACTGATAGATCGAGAAATCAGAAGTTTGGGTTAGTCTGTGTTTTTGGTGACCCTTATCATCGCCAAACTGCTTTGATCTGGAGTCAAGTTGCCAATTTTGTGCTTGATAATAGCAACTTACCGATCCTCTGTATGGGCGACATGAATGAACTTTTATATGATACTGATAAAAGCTCTCCTAATATTAATCGTAATCGTATGAATGCTTTTCGTTCCTTTGTAAAAAATTGTGGTTTGTTTAATCTTGGGTTCAGTGGCCCGGCTTTTACTTGGACTAACAGGCGCTTCTCTTCTAAACCCCTGTTTCAAAGGCTTGACAGATGTTTAGCGAATACTGAATGGTGTTCTGTCTACCCAAATACAAATGTCTTTAATATGCCTTTGTTTTACTGCTTCAGTGATCATGCGCCTATTTTATGTTCCACTGATGGTGCCGCTAGAAAAGCTAAAAATTTCTTCAAATTCGAGAACTGGTGGTTAAAAGAACCAGATTTTCCAGCTTATGCTAAATCTTGCTGGGAAAACACAGCCAACTCGGCTTTTCACAATCGAATTAACAAACTTGCAAGAGATCTCAAAGTTTGGTGCAGGAAAAAGAAACCTTTGCAGGATGAACTCCAGGAGTTAGAACAGCAAATAAAAGAGGTTCAGTCCAAACCACTGGCTATGCAAAACCACAGGCATGAAGGGAATTTAATGCAGAGGTATGAGCAAACTGTCACTAAGCTGAATGATTATCAACTTCAAAGAGCCAAAAAAAATTGGGTAAAAAATGGAGACAGAAACACTGCTTATTTTCATAGAGCTATTACTAAGCGCAGGAGAAGGAACACCATCCTTTCGATTAAAGATGAAAACAACAACATGCATTTTATGCCGGATCAGATTGCTAATACCTTCGTATCCTATTTTAGATCAATTTTCACTTCTTCCTGTGCAGAACATACAATTAATCCCATTGCAGGGAATACTGCCCTCCCAGACGATCCCACTTACTCTACTCCTACAAAGCAAGAAATTTGGGAGGTGCTCAAAGAGATGAAAAGAAACGCTTCTCCGGGACCAGATGGTTTCAACGTTGAATTCTACATAGCTACTTGGGAATGGATTGGAGATGATGTTACTAATCTGATTTCCACTTTTTTTGCTACTGCCCATCTTCCCTCGCACATTAATGACACTCACATTGCTCTAATTCCCAAGAAGCTTGTTCCTATGGTTCCAACTGATTACCGGCCTATAAGCCTTTGCAATAGGCTAAAACCACATCTTCCTGACTACATACATCCTTCTCAGCAAGCTTTCATCGAAGGTCGCCGTATCAGTAACAACATCATCATTGCTCAGGAAATCACACACTCTTTTCAATTGTCCTCTTGGAAGGAAAAGGCTTTTCTTTTAAAAATTGATTTAGCTAAAGCCTTTGATCGAATAGAATGGAATTTCATTCTTCAGGCTCTAGCACGTAAAGGGCTGCATAGTCATTTCATAAATTTGGTGCATGCATGCATTTCCTCGCCCACTTTTTCAGTTATTGTTAACGGTCAACCGTTTGCGAGATTTGTTTCAGAAAGGGGAATTCGACAAGGATGTCCTTTATCGCCTTATCTATTTGTCCTTGCTATCAATGAGCTGTCTCTTGTTTTATAGGAAGCACTAGCAGCTAACAGTCTCCATGGAATTGTTATTGGACCCACATGTCCGCCTATTCACTCTCTCTTATTTGCCGATGATCTAATAATTTGTGGTGCAGCTAACACTCAAGAAGCAAAGCGATGAGGAGAATTCTGAATACTTTTTGCCAAGCCTCGGGACAGCTACCGAACTGGAACAAGTCAGGTATACTCTTTAGTAAGCATGTTTCTGTTGCTGACAAAGACGGAATTCTTCAAGTTTTTCCTGTCCCCAACATTGATGATGCTTTTATTCACTTGGGGCATCCTTTGGTTCTTCCGTCCAAAAACAGATCTGAGGCTTATAACTTTGTTCTAGATAGATTTAAATCTAAACTTGGTACTTATAAAGCCAACTCGCTATCTCATGCTGCTAGACTTGAATTAATCAACTCGGTGTTTTCCTCCATTCTTGTTTACTACATGTCTAATGTTATTTTCTCCAAAAAGTTTATTGCTAAAATCACAGCTATTATTAGAACTTTTTGGTGGTCTGGAGTTAACACTGACTCTCCTACTAAGGCTCTCTGTCTCAAAGCTTGGAAAGACATTTGCGCGCCAAAGCGAGAAGGTGGACTAGGAATTCGAAATTTGCAGGCCGTCAACTACAGTCTCATTCTTTCAGGCCTTTGGAGAATTGCCTCTCAGCCCAACAGCCAACTCTATCGCATTTTGCAGTCCAAGTACTTCCACGACACTTCTATTTGGAGACCTAAACCGAATGTGCCTAAATCTGCCTTCTGGTCTGCTGTCTTAAAGGTTATCCCCTTATTCAAAACAATTCTTTTTATCAAATTTTAAATGGGGAAATCTCAATCTGGAACACACCTTGGTACTCAGATTGGCAAAACATTTACAACGATCTAATTATTCAGCCCACCCCCTTTACCTATCCTGCCTCTGTCAAGCATCTCATGATCGACAATGCTAGCAGATGGAATGAAACCTTGATAGATCAACTTTTCTCTCACTCTGCTGCTACCATTATCAAGGCTACTCCCATTATTTCTTCTACTGATGATGACATTCTTTGCTGGAAGCTAACCCCAAATGGTAAATACAACTCCAAATCTGGATATCGCCTCTGCTTGCAGTTTTTGCAGGATGCAGGTATGCCAAAGCCAAGGAAACCAGATGAACTAACTCAGCAGCTACTAAACTCGGTCTGGAAGAACAAAGAAATGATTCCGAGAGTCAAGACGTTCGCGTGGAGAATTCTGCGCCGAGCTCTCCCATCAGGGGCAAAAGCTGCGGCTTGGTCGAAGCACATATCACCTCTTTGTTCAAGGTGCGGGCTGACTGAAGACGATATACATATCCTTTTTCTATGTCCATTTGCAAGAGCAGCTTGGTTTCATGATCCATGGTTTATTAGATCTGACATCCTTGGCCAAAACTGTAACTCTATTTTTGCCATCATCCAAAATCTGCTGCAGAACAATCATCCGCATGCACAAATTAACACAGTGTTCACTTTCCTTTGGTGCATCTGGAAATCAAGGAATGATCATCTATTTGGCAGGAAACAAAATAAGCCTTATCAAGTTGCAATTGCTACTAATGCTCTGTTGCAGGATCAAAAAATTACTCCACAGCCGAGGCACTTGCAAAAAGAGATGACGCAATTATCAGAACCTTTTCGAGACAACGACTACAATTTTCTTGCAGGGCCAAGGCTATATGTCGATGCAGCTTGGAAAGCTGCTGCTAATGGAGGAGCTTCAGTAGCCGGGTTAGGCGTTTTTGCAACCTGGCCAGAGCATCATGGTCGCTCTGATGTTTTTGTTTTCGCGGCAGCACACAACGTTCCTTCAGTTCCTATTGCTGAGAGTATGGCGCTTCTGCTTGCAGCGGACATGGCAGCACATTTGAACATTGCTTCTGCAGGTCTATTCACAGATAACAGCAATGTGGCTAGCTCAATCCGAGCCCCCAACATTGCTCACTCCTCTGTGCTATGGGAGATCAGGCCCTTGGTGACACAAATTAAAGCTTGCCTCCATCCTCTTCAAGCATCAGTTTGCCACATTTCCAGGAACTCCAACAGGATAGCTCATAATTGCGCACATCAGGCGTTGTGATCTGTTGATTCGCACCCTACACTCTCATGCAGGAATTTAGCTCATAGCAACATCACTTGCCCTGTTTTGAGTTACTTTGCAAACTTGAACAAACAGGGTATTGTAATTATCTCTGTACTATGCTACTGAGCTAATGAAATGAGGGCACGTATGTGCCCATCCCTTGTTCAAAAAAAAAAAAAACACGATAAGCTTGTTTTTCTTGTTATTGAGCTAGCTTTAGCTTTACGTCAGGGATCATCGGAGTACTATATAATGTTGGGATGATAGGATTGAACAATTTTTAAAAACCGAGAAATTTTTTGTTGCACCGTACAGTTACCGGACTGTACGGAGTGGGACTCATGCCCACCCTAGTCAGAGCAGCGTCTACGATAGTATCATTATGTTTTTTTTTTTTTGCCCCGCTGGTGTACACGCAAGCGCAAGCGCTGCAGCCAGCTTTTTTTAGAACTCCAGTGATCTCAGCATTTCAGGAGTGCGGTACACGAAGGCGCCTAGGCGATGATCAAGTGCGCAGTGACAGTGATGCACCGAGATACTCCAGCTAGATATCCATGTACGGAATGGTTGGGAGGTACGTACCCATCAGATCGTACAACTTGGGCTATACACCGAGCTAGCGTTAGTGGATAAATGGGCCACCATGTCGGATGGTCGGGGAACGATCGCTCGGCAGTGCGGTGGGGGCGTACGGACGGACTATGCAAGTCGTCTCATTAAAAATCTATACTTACTTTTGAGGAAAAAAAGTGATTCTGAAACTTATCGTGTCTTAACGTTCAAACAAACTTATATCATCAGCTACGAGGCTCAAAAAGCAATCCGGTGGATACTCTAAATAAACTGGTGCGGCGCGTGGAGCAGTTCATCTCTTCTGTGTATTACATCAAGTATCTTGCATACGAAGATGCCGAGATTGCACATTCGCACTTGCTGAACACCGGCTGTGCAGGCCTCTACGACCACCGTTGACCCATCGCTTCTCCGCCTCGTCGTCCTCTACAGATCTTGCAAGGAAATCGAGCTGAAATCGCCTCTGTACGTGCGCTCATCCACGATGTCTCCAACGGCCGGTGGCGTGTCTTCTCCAACAGCCTCCCTCGCCTGTGCGACCGCCCCACCCTCGTCGTCGCCTGCGCGCCGTGCCCGCCCCCGCCCTCGTTGTCACCTGCGGGCTCGCGTCAGCCGCCGGTTGTGCCCCGCCCCCGCCCTTGCCGTCGCCGCACAAGCTCTGCGTCTCGCACGCCGCGGATGGTGTCCGCCTCACGGCGGCGGGGTTCTCCTTCCCGAGGCCAAGGCGCCCAAGACCGGCAGCGGCGTCCGGTGTCACGTCCACGAACGGCTCACCGAGCAGCACGGGAACTACGCCGCAGTCGTAGCCTGCAGCGCGGCGAGGTTGGGGGCAGCCGACCGCCTCCACGACGGCTCCCTGTCCTACGCCCGTGCGCCCTTCCTGTCTTGCGGCCGCGCTCCCAGATGCCCTTCCCGTGCAATCGCGGAGACCGCCGACGAGAGCCACTATGCTGAGGGCATTGCCCCGCGCGAGCGACGCCACTACACCGTGCTCGGTGGCTAGATGGAGCCGGAGGGCGGGAAGGAGGTGACGGGCGCGGAGGGCGCGAGCGGGCAGCCATCGGAGGTTAGGTAGGAGGAGGGAGGGAGAGGAGGAGGTCGGAGACCGGGAGATTGGACGCGACGTTGAGGTGACGACGGCGAGCAAAAATAAAATTTGAGACCAAACTGTGCCCAGATTTATCGAGAAGGATCTAGCTATTGGAAGAAATAAAATTCTAAAGGGATATTTGTAAAAAAAAATTGTCCGCCACGTCAGCGACTTAACGTCCGTCGTGACGGAGTGACCAAGATTGGCTAACTCACAACTTCGTGACCCAGTTTTAAGCTTTTTCAAGTTGGTGACCAATACTTAATTTTTGCGTAACTTCGTGACCTCTGTAGCGTTTCACTCTAAGCAAAACCTCTAACTAGAAAGGAACACTCCTCATATATTGCCGCGGCCGGACCCAAAGAATTTCACCCGTCTTGCATCACCTCGATAACTTTAGAGCCGTAACAGTTAACCTCCATCTTGGTACATCTGAGTTGTCCTGCAAGTAGCAGTCCAGCCGGAGAGCTGTTGCCTCTGCCGTAGCTGCGTCACCGATATTCTCAAATGCGCAACACTGTCGATGAATCTTCCCCGGTTGACACGAATCATCGCTCCCGATCCACCATAGTATGTATCCTGAAAGAAGACAACATCAACATTTAATTTAATGTACCCTTCTTTTGGATGCTCCCAGCCCTGTCTCCCCCTATTTTTCATCTGTGTTTTGAAATAATTCAGTGCAATGGCTCCTATTGCTTGTGCGGAGCGGTGTGATTCCGTCGAGCTAGTTGGGCAGATAAAACTTAACTTATTACGGAGTATATTACAACATCGGACTACGGACGCGGCACGGCGGTGTGGCTGACGTCCGGTCACGGAGCGGCCCACCGCACCTTGCGACTGGGATCGATCGGTCGGGCTCGGGTTCGGACTTGGGAGGGATTCGCGGCGGAGTGCGCGACCGACCAACCGGCTAGGGCAGGGTGGGAGTGGTGAGTTAAAGAGGGCGCAAGCAAAGGTGGGCGCGATGGGGGTCCGGCGCACCGGTTTTTGTCTCCCCGTACTCGCCGGGTACACGAAACGGTACCTGCGCGTACCTCACTCATTTCCTTTGACAGCTCCACTTGCATCTTGCTAAGCTCACGCGCATGCTTGCATGCAGCCTGCACCCACCCACGCTCCGTTTTTCTATGCTGCTCACATTTCAAATTCTCAAATGTGGAGCCACTGGTAACTTTATTTAAATGGTAAAAAAATGTTTGCAGCTTATGAAATACTGCGAGTTGATGGGCAACGATAAAACAGAATTTCAAATGGGTATTCTCATCCCCGCAAAAAAAAAGGGTATTCTCATGGCAAATGGACAAACCGAAATGCAATTTTGCTGGACAAATTGGCGCAAAAATGTTATGGATCTTAGCTGGAGAGATGCAACAACCGCCGTGCATATGGTAGCTAGAGGAGAGCACTCTATCCAAGCAAAGGAGCAAACTTTCAAACAACAGGTATACATGTCTTCGAAATCATATGGTTGAATCATCACCAAGTTTTTACTACTCCCTCCGTTCTAAATTTGTCTACTTATATCCATCTATATTCGGATGTTATCCAACAGTGCTTTAGTTTGTACAAACATCTGCTTTTAGATAAATGTATGTCAACTAGTCTGGAACGAAGGGATTGGATGTTACGATGGCTCAACAGAAACTGTCGGATTTCAAATGACGGAGTGCAGTAAACCATATGTGTGCTTATCTCGAGCTAGACGGTTTGATCGGCCAAAGTAAAATCCAGCTTTATCGAGTTGTACTTGTTCAACCTAAACTTAGCTTTTTTTCGCTCCACCAGATCTATACCACATATGTCTAACACAAATGGGGCCTCGAGCAATGCACACAATGATCAACTTTCTTAGAGCTGTCTTTTTATGGGAATTAGAAGCTTTGAAACATGAAGAGAAGATTATAATGGAATTTCGTGTACTATGAAATACAACTGAATTCGACAACACGATAATTTTAAAAGTGGTTTTCTCAGGAAATGGTTATATTTAAGCAACCACAATCAAGAGTACGAAGAAATTAAACATTTTTTTCTTGGTAGCGTTGTGAAAGATAAAAAAATCACTAAAATAATAAGAATAACTTGAGAGTTGAGATACAATGGGAGGATAGCAGTTCACCGTGTGTGCGTAGCAGTGACTCGTGAGCACTTGAAAGATGGAGTAAAAATATAGCACCACAAAATAAACAAAACTAAAAATGCACTAGCCCCTACCCTATAAAGCACGGAGGAGCGGAACCCCACCCAGTACACTGCAAACAAACGTCTTGACTCTTGACCCTTGCGCTCTCCCTCCCCAACGCCGCCCAAAGAACCCACCTTTCCTCCGCCGGCCGCCGCCTCCACCCCCACGGCGCCGCCATGAAGCGCCTCTTCAGACGCCTCTCCCGCGTCGCCGCGGCCGACTCCTCCTCCTCCTCCACTGCCTCCGCTGCGGCGGCCTACCGCCAGCTCCGCGCGCCAAAGCAGGCGCCTTCCTCCGGCGGCGGCGCGCGGGTGCCGCAGGGGCACGTGCCGGTGTGCGTCGGCGAGGAGGGCGGGCCCGTGGAGCGGTTCGCCGTGCGCGCGGACCTGCTCGGCCGCCCGGCCTTCGCGGCGCTGCTCACGCGCGCCGCCCAGGAGTACGGGTACGGCCACCCCGGCGCGCTCTGCATCCCCTGCCCCGTCGCCGACTTCCGCCGCCTCCTCGTCCGCCTCTCCTCCGACGAACCCTGCGCTGCCGAGTGCTAGCCGCCCCGCCCTTCTTGGCCTGCCGCTGGGGAATCTGCCCCTTCATTCCCCTTCTGACGGATTTACCCGTTGGCACCGGGCAGAATTGCAATGTACATACAGAGGCAGGCCGAAGAAGAGGCGCTGGAGCGAGGATAGTAACTTTTTTCTTACTGCAAGCAGCATTAAGCTGAATCGGGAGAACTAATAGGTGTTCCTTTTTCAACCCTTCTAGTTCTAGCAATTTCAGTGTGTGTGTGTGTTTGAGGAGACGTAGCAGTGTCTCCGTTTGTTATGCTAGGGATTTTGAGGTATTCTTCAGTGTTAACCATACATGTCCCTGATCTTGAGGGCATGTTTCGTACCATATTGTTACTGAGTCTGTAGTAACTTTTAGTACTACATTATGCTGAGATTCCTTATCTTGTGTATGTCGACTTTCGGTCACCATCCGAGCTCTCAGTCCAGATCCGTTTGAAACGCATAAGTTTACTTAAAATCCACGGAAGATGGTTTAAAACCGATGCCTCTGGAACGTTATCCTCTGCTTGCTTTTACTGCATTGCGTTACATTTTGGGATGGCAAGGGTTAACCAACACCGGTGAAAGCTTGTGGTGGCAAGCGATGCTATGCTGGTGGTCGGTGCAAAGATAGCAAGGATACTGTTTCGAGATTAGACAGTCAGAGAGCACGAATGCTGATTAAAGCGGAATCTGCCAAAGAGATGAAAGGCTAGTGTAGAAATGCACTTCTTATTAGGACAAGCCGTACATTTAAGAGCATTTGTACAACTGGTCTGGTATAAGAGTAACAATATCTTCAGCCAGACAGGAGATAGCAGGAAAACTGCAGCCTGAACCTGAATTGTATTATCCATTTTGCCCGAATGTCCCAAGACTGTTCAGTGAAATCTGGTTAGCATCTTCAGCAATGTTCTTATAGGAAGACCATTGTAATTGTAGATGTAAGATTGCTAAATTTAGAAGTTCACTGCCAAGTTTCCAGCGGATTAACATCTTCGACACGCAAGAGATATTTTATGGAAACTACAGCTGCAGGAAAGAAGGAAGCAATCTGCAGAATAGTATTGTATATTTATATCTATCGGTAGAACAGCTTATCTGATGTTCAGACTGTCATGAAAAGGACGGTTTGGTTCGGCAGAAGACGAAAACAGAAGGAGATGTGACAACCAATATTAGTTACTTCAGTGTTGATTTACTGGTAACTTCATCAGAGCATCTTCACTCGGAGCGCCCAAATGGGCGCCCAAACGGTGTCCGGACAAGCAATTTGGGGCGTGTCCGGACAGAAAAATTGTATTGGGTCTGCTCTTCCCCAGTCGCACCCCCCAATTCTATATGCCCCGGACAATATTTGGAGTATTTATTATTCCTTTTTGGTTTAGGCATTATCACAAACAGTTCATGAGCGTGGCTGGTGCGGCGTTGTGCCCGTGCTCTTCGGGCTTGGACGTCGACGCCGGCTCCGCCCCTGACCCTGGCCGCGCTAGCAGGCAGCAGGCCGGCCGCGCCCATCTGCTGCTTCTTGGCCATGGACGCCATGCTCATGGCCGGCAAGCTGGGCGTCCAGCCTCATAAGCCGGCGAGCTCATGGCCGACGAGCTCATGACCGACGAGCTGGGCGTCCGGCCTCATAGGCTGGCGAGCTCATGGCTGACAAGCTGGGCGTCCAGCCTTATAGGCCGGCGAGCTCATGGCCGACGAGCTCATGGCCTGTGGTCGGGTCGATGGGCCGGCGCCCGCTCGCCGCCTCCAGGAGCAGGCCGCCGAAGGCGAACACGTCGCTGGCCGTGGTGGCCTTGCCGGAACATGTCGCCATGTAGCCCAGCGTGCCGACGACGCGCGTCGTGCCAGGGTCCACGCCGTGCTCGTAGAGGCGCGCGAGGCCGAAGTCACCGAGCCGCGCGCTCATGTCCGCGCCCAGCAGCACGTTGCTGGCCTTCACGTCGCGGTGCACCACCACCTGCTCCCACTCCTCGTGGAGATACACCAGCCCCGACGCGACGCCCCTGAGGATCCTCACGCGCTGCTCCCACGTGAGCAAGACCGGAGACGGAGATGCGCCGCCGCTGCCGCCGAATAGGTGCGCGTCGAGGCTGCCGGCAGCGGGAGCTGGAGAGGCCAGCGTGCTCCTGCTGGGCGCTGGCAGCCGGCAGAGGCGTGGTGGTAGCCATGCTCTGCTGGTGTTGCTGCTCTTTGTGGATGGGAGAGAAGATAGGCACGTGGGTGGGGAGAGGATAGAGGAGAGAGAGAGAAGAAAAGACGTGGAGCTCGCTGAGTGGACGGGACGGACAAAGTTTTGTGTCCGGCACCGCCCAAGGCCTACCCATTCCAAGGGCTTGTGGTGGGCGTGCCGGACAGAAAAGAGGGCGGCCCCGGACAAATTTTACTTTTGGGCGGCGCGAGTGGGAGCCAAAAAGCCCCAAACGGACCAAAAAGTGATTTGGTCGGCCGTTTGGGCGCTCCGAGTGGAGATGCTCTCAGCGTCCAAATTCCCCTGAACCGAAGGCGATTGCCGGAAAGCAGAACAGAGTAAGAGCATCACTAGCAGTACCTCAAACTCTCAAACCCTCATAAATAACCGCTTTTTTTATGGGTTGAAACAAAAAAACGTAAAGACTATAACCCTAATTTTTTTTAAGGGTTGGACCCAGGTCGCCCTCCTAACCTCTAAAAGTGAGGGTTGTAGAGGGGAACAACCCCAACCCCTATTCCAACATTGTGAACGTGTGGGAGGGAAAAATCAGCCCCGTCCCCTTCCTCCCGCCGCCCGCCAAGCTCGCAGCCGCCGGCCGCCGCGCGCCATGGAGCCGCCGCCCACCTCCTCCCTCGCCCCGCCCGTCGCCCCGCCCCCAATCGCCGCCTCCGCGACGCCCGCGCCGGCCCAGCAGCCGCCCGTCCCGAGCCAGGCGCAGGTGGCGTCGGTGGTCGCCGGCACTCACGTCGGCTCCAAGCGGCAGCGTGCTGGCCAGCACGTCGTCCCTCCGCAGCTCGCAGTCACCCCGGCCCTCGCCTCCTCCCTCGCCCCGCCCGAACTCGCCCCGCCGCAGCCGCCCACCACCAAGCGCCGTCGGGCGACGTCGTCGCTTGGGCCGAAGGGTGCTGCGGCCGCCAAGCTCGTCGCGGGAGGGACCCCGGCCGTGAAGAGGACCACCTCCCGGAAGAAGACCGCACCTGCGCCCGCGCCCCCAATCGCCGACCCTCCGCCCGTCCTGCACGAGGTGCTCGACGGTATGCCCGCAACGACGACGTCGTTCATGGGGCTTCTCCAAGACGCGGAGGTGGACCTTGGGCTCCTCCTCACGAACCCTTTGGCTTGGTGATGACTTGGAGGAAGAGGGTGATGAGGAGAGGAAGGGGAAGATGAAGAGGAGGTGACCGAGATAGAGGAGGAGGCGTTCGCCGCCGTTGCCCGCCCCGCCGTGCGCTCGACAAACTATAGGAAGACCGAAGATACTCTCTTCGTTCGTGCTTGGGCACATGTGGGGATGGATGCAAGCACCGGTACCGATCAAACCGGTAAACGCTATTGGCAACGTATAGAGGACACTAAAACCTGAGTAGAAAATGCATGGATTCAGAAACTTGAACTAACAAACCTGAATTTATACTACCAAACAAGCACCCATGTGCAGAGATACTGACCGGTATGAACGGTTGACAACTAACTGCCGCATAACGGAGTCCTAATCTCAGATTCAGCAGCGTCCCACTTCCAGCATATGTGTATTTTAACCAGCTAAATCTTAATCTTGCAATATATAATAAAAGATGCCCAGGACTGGGTCGTCGTAATGATTTTGGCAGAACCAGAGGCAAGCGGTGACTGCATCTCCTGCCCAAACAGACTAAGCATCCCATACAGAACATAAAATAAGCAGGTGCTGCGTTTTTCAAGGCTTGAACAGGCAAGGAAATAGTGTAACAATAATTTGATCAGTTCCCTGGTCATACGAAAGGGACACGCAAGAACCAACTCATTTTATTATCGTTCAACTTGGCAATGTGGGAGAGAAATGGTCAGCAATGTCACATGGCGAGCACGAGCTCAGCTGCCGGAAACAGAAATCGACATTGCCGCCTGCGAGGGGAGTTACTTCGAAGAGCATTACCACCAGCAGCTTTTCTCCTTGCGTGAATCAGATCATGCATGTGTATGGATGCTGTCTGTGGTGTGGTGCATTGTTGGTGTAGTGTAGTGGTCGCATTGATGTAGTCAAAGTGCCAAAGGAAGGCAGACCACAGGATGATGATGGTATCAGGTCGCTGCTGCTGCCTCCGGTGTGTGTCATTTCCAAAGGAAGCCATCGAGCAGATCAGCACATGGCCTCGGGGATCGTCTTTAGTTGCTCCAAGTGAATCGTCTATTTTCAAGATGCACCTCCTCCAGGTCGCAATGTTGCAAAGTATCACAAAAACGGTTTAATGTGGTTTGGAAACAAGGCAAAAGCTTTGCCTTTTATTGATATAGAAGGAGTAAACACGGTACACGGCCTAAGCCGATAAAGTAAAAAAACACATCAGGCTCTGTGAAAACAGAGGCCGAGGGCGGCTTGCCGTACTACTCGCAGATCTCAGCCAGCTTCTTGGCCCCGGCAAGGATCCATTTTTTGCTTTCATCCTTGATGCGCTGAAACAGAATGGAGGGCATCGAAGAGGTGTTGTTGAAGACCCTCGCATTTCGTTCTTTCCAAATTTCCCAAGTGATTAGGATAATCGCTGTCTTTAGGCCTTTGCGGGAGGTAGATGGCGTGGCGGCCAAATCCTTCCAGTAATCGAAAATGGTTGGCTTGTTAACCCCAAGCTGTTGAGTGAGCGTAGGACATTTCAGCCATGTAGACGCGCTCTCCCATATCCTCTTGGAGTAGCGACATTCGAACAGAAGGTGCCTCCCCGTTTCGGCTGGTTCCTGCACAATTGACAGACCGGTTGATGCGGCCAACCCCTGATAGCCAGACGATCCGATGTCCATAGCCTGTTTTGAACCGCGAGCCAAGCAAAGAACGAGCATTTTGGAGGGGCCCAAGTGTTCCAGACGACGGCCATGAAAGGGCAAGATGAAGCGCCAAAGAACTGGGCCTTGTAGGCGGACTTGGCCGTGTAGACGCCCGAGGTGGAGAGGGTCCAAGTGATGGTGTCTTCCACCCCAGGGGATAGGGTGGTCCCTTGAATGAGTTCCCAAAGCTGAACAAACTGGGAGATATGGTTGACAGTGAAGTTTTCCACGTTGAGGTCGGCGATCCATTGGTAGCCATTGAGGGCGTCATGGACGTTTCTCTTCTTGCGCTTAGAGGCCTCGAATAGGTCCGGTGCGAAGACTTTAGGGGGGAGCCCGTCCAGCCAAGATGATCCCCAAAAAGAGGCTTTGAGTCCATCTCCCACTGTTACCTTGGTAGCGGCGTTGAAGAGGTTCCTATCTGTTTCGTCATTGGGCGTTTCCGAGCCCACCCACGGCCTGTTGGGGGATGTCCACTCATACCACAACCACCTCAATCTCAGTGCCCTTGAGAATTTTTCCAGGTTTAGGATTCCGAGACCACCCAAAGCCTTTGGGCGACAAACTTTGTCCCAGCTAACCTTGCACTTGCCTCCACTAACCTTTTCGCTACAGTTCCAAAGCATGCCTCTCCTGATTTTATCAAAAGCCTTGAGCATGCGCTTGTCAGCCTTGATGGCTGTGAGGAGGAAGATTGGCATCGAGGATAAAACTGACTTGACCAGAGCTGCGCAGCCAGCCCTGTTGATGAACTTCCCTTTCCATGGTTGCAAACGGGATGCAGCTTTGTCAATGTAGGGTTGAATGTCAGCTCGTCGCAGTCTGCCCACCGATAAGGGTAGCCCCAGGTATTTGATAGGGAACTGGGCGATGGCGGCCGGGAAGTCGTCCAAGATAGCGGTCAGGTCAATGTCCTCGCAGCGGATCGGGGATATGGAGCTCTTGGCTATGTTCGTTGCTAGACCAGTCACCTGTCCGAAGTTTTGGAGTGTGATAGCCAGGTTGGAGATGTCCTGTGCGGTAGGTGTCAGGAAGATGGCCGCGTCGTCAGCGTATAGCGAAAGTCGCAAGTTCGCCAATTCCGGCAAGGGGTGCAGGAGACCTTGCTCAGTGGCCAGCTGAAGAGTTCTATTTAGAGGGTCGATGCCGATGTCGAAAAGCAGAGGGGACAGCGGGTCCCCCTGCCTTAGTCCCCTTCTATGGATGATTTCCTTCCCAGGAACGCCATTTAGCAGCACCCGAGACGTCGCAGTGGAGAAGAGGATGGAGACCCAAGCCCTCCAACGAGGGGGGAAACCCCGGCGTTGCATGACATCCAGTAGGTAGTCCCAACGCATCGAGTCAAAGGCTTTGGCAATGTCCAGCTTGAGAAGCAGCATTGGTTTCCGGGCGCGGTGGAGGCATCTAGCCGTGTTTCTGACATACATGAAGTTGTCGTGGATGCTTCTATTCTTTATGAAGGCGCTCTGGCAGTGGGAGACCAGATTATCCATCTTTGGACTAAGGCGAATTGCCATTGCCTTGGCGATGATCTTTGGGATGATGTGTATTAGGCTGATGGGGCGAAAGTCGGCAACCGAATCAGCACCCTCCTTTTTCGGCACTAGCACAATATTGGCAGAGTTGATGACATGGAAGTTTTGCATGGAAAGTTCCGAGAAGGTGTCGATCACTCTCATGAGGTCATGATGGATGATATCCCAGCAGGATGAGAAGAAGGCCGTGGTGAAGCCGTCCGGACCAGGGGCCTTGTCCTTTGGCATGGCATCAATTGCGCACTTAACCTCATCCTCAGAGAAAGGCAGTGCCAGGTCTTCCATGTCCGCAGTGCCAGGGTTTAGGGCCTCCCAGTTAAGGTCGATCTGACGAGGAGGTGGTTGGCCTAAAGTGCGAGTGAAATGGTCAAGAATCACCGCAGCCTTGTCATCATGGTTTGTCACCCAGCCACCATTATGCTGCAGTCTTTGGATGTGATTTTTTCTCCTCCGAGAGTTGACTCTGATGTGAAAATATTTTGTGTTGGCGTCCCCTTCCTTGAGATTGCTGATTCTGGAGGCCTGTCGTTTTCTGGTTCGCTCTAGCACTGCCAAGCCCATAACCCGCTTTTTCAGCCCCGCTCGCAGAGTCTTCTCCTCTCCTGAAAGTGCTCGTGATTCTTGTGCGATGTCCAGCTGGAGGATGACATCAAGGGCCATGATAAACTGAAGCTTGTGATCCGAGAACAGGCTCTTACTCCAGGCGCGAAGCTTTCTTGCAGTATGCTTGAGCTTGTGGGTGAGGACATGCACCGGCTGCGTATGCGTTGTAGGTTCTGCCCAAGCCGCTTGAACGACTTCCTGGAACCCTGGCATTTTGATCCAGAAATTTTCAAATCGAAAGGACGGCGGGCGCTTTGGGCCACATTGGCTTGACAACATGAGAGGGCAGTGGTCTGAGAGTGACGAGGAAAGGGCAGTGAGCACATGATGTCCGAAGGCTAGATCCCAGCTCGTATTGCAGAAGGCTCTGTCCAATTTCACCAGTGTCGGGTCAGCTCTTTCATTGCTCCAGGTGAATTTCCTGTTTTGTAGCTTGATCTCCTTTAGTTGACAAACGTTGAGAGCTTGGCGAAATTGACCCATAAGGCGAAAATCCAGGTTAGCATTGTTCTTGTCTGAGGCCTGGTAGATTAAGTTGAAGTCACCGATGATGAGCCACTTTTCATCATTTGCAGGAGCACTTGCAATTGCTTCATCCAGAAAGGCTCTCTTTTCGGTGTCGACGGTCGGACCATATACATTGGTGAGCTTGAAAGTGGTGCCGCAGGCCCGGATGCAAACATCCGCCGAAATCAGATGGGTTCCAATGTGTATATTGGTCATGGAGACGTGATCATCGTCCCAAAGGAACAGGATTCCCCCTCTAGTTCCAGTTGCAGGTCTGTGGGCAAACGAGCGGAGACGATATCCCCCAATGTAAGCTGCCGTTGCATGGTCGATGAAGTCGAGTTTGGTTTCTTGTAGACAGGCGATGTGGCAGGGCGTGTTGGCGAATATGGCGTGCACGGTGTCTTTTCTGGCTTGGTCGTTTAAACCGCGGATATTCCAGTCGGCGATGTTGAGTAGAGGGTAGGCCATTGCGAGTGTGGAGAGCTTGTAGTCGAAGTAGAGCTAGAAGTTGTAGAAGTCGATGATGAACCGTAAAAAGAATATGCAGTTCGCTGGTTTAACTATCAAACAAGGACCTCCTGATCAGCGGAGGGTGCAAACTCTGCTCCTCCTGGTCCAGCTAGCTCCACCAATGCCTCACTTGCGAGTACCATGCGCGGCACCTTGATCTTGAATAACTTTGACAGACCCTCTAAAGCAATTGGAGGCAAACCATCCTTGTCCTTGTAGCAGTCCAGATATAGCTTGCGCGCGGTGAGGAGAGGGATTTCATCCGGGGTATCAATCCCCATCTTCAAGTTCAGGACCCTGATCGCCTTGTCCATTGTGTGCAGTTGCGGCTTCTCACTCAGCCGTTCGCTGCGCCGCACCGGAGCAGGGGCGGACGTCGGGGGCAACGATGGAGCAGGGCAAGGCAGCAGCGGCACCGTCGGCTTGGAGAAGAGGCCGCATGCTATTCCTCGCAGCGGCGAGGCGTCCGCCGTGATGTTTCCCTCCACGAGGTCGATGATGCTTGCCAGGCAAACCGGCTCGTCCTGGGCATCAATGCCCAGCCCTGGCGTGCGAATGGACAGCGGCGAGATCGCCGCCTCCCTGTTCTTCCTGTCATGCGCCGGAGTCCCGTCCGGCGGCGGCGTGGTCTTGATTGGTGAGCTGATCATTCCCCCCGCCTCCGCGACCTTGTCTTTGTGAGAAGGATCCTCAGCGTTGTCCCGCAACGCAGCGGTGTCTCCAGTGAAGAGCGTGGTCGCCGCGAGGCCCAGCGCCTCGTCATGCACGGGCAGCAGAGCCGTGCCTGCCACATCGGACCAGTCCTCAGTCCCAATGAGCGCGTCGTCCCAGCGGTCCGGCACCTCGCGATCCCCATCGCCGTCGTGTGCATGCAGCACAAGCGAGGCAGAGCTCGCACCTTCGTTCTCGGGCTCATCAAGCCATGCCGATTCAGTGGAGGGGACGGTGGGCAGCTGGAATGAGACGGGAGGCGGCGATGCCAGCCTGGATGAGCCGTTGACAAGCCCGCGGGTGCCGCACGAATAGCAGAGAGCCAGTCCTTGCAGACCGAGCGGAAGGACGGCGGCGCAGGAGGTGGCGGCTCGAGACCGAGGAGTGCCGCCGCCCCGACACAGAACAGGTCCTGCAGTTTTTGGGTCACTTCGTGTCGGTGAGAGCCGGCTCCGTGACGGTGAAGGTCGGCGTGGCCTGGGGCGCGCAGACCACAATGGATGCCAGTGGTTGCGTGGCCGGACGCTGGCCGCCATGGCCGAGATTGCGCCCGGAGTGGCGGTCGTGCCCGTGGTCCTCCCGTGC
Organism: Poa pratensis; assembly: GCA_947311845.1. Classification (NCBI taxonomy): domain Eukaryota; kingdom Viridiplantae; phylum Streptophyta; class Magnoliopsida; order Poales; family Poaceae; genus Poa; species Poa pratensis. Next base: position 21,373,480 of record CAMZMU010000052.1, on the reverse strand, counting down.
GTCCGCAAGCCTGCTCCGGCTCGGAGCACTGGTGCTCTTGATATGGTGCGGCGTGCGTGGTCGCCGCGGCCATCGTAGCGGTCATCGTCGCCCTCATGGTCGTCGCGGTGATGCCGTGAAGGATCACGGTCGTCGCATCGTTGCCCGTAGCGAGAGCGGCTGCGCCGCCACTCACGACGCTCCCTGGAGCTGACCCGGTCCTCGTCTTGGCGCCCAGCACGGCGATGAGCACGCCCAATGATGGGCCTGAAGTTGACGTCGCTGCCGCGCTCCCGAGCCCGTAGCTCCAGGGGCTCGTCGAGGGCGCGCGAGCGATGCGCGCGGCAGGAGCCAGCATCTTCCTTGTGTCGCAGCTCGCCCAGCGGCGGAATGGCGGCCTTGGGCCCGTAGGACGCCGCGGTGCCATCAGTCCCACCGAGGCGGCACGGTGGTAGAAATTCCGCCATGGTCTGGGGCGTGGATGCAGACGCGCGCGTGGTAGGCGATGGAGACAGGGGCGCGGGCTTGCAGTCGTGGGCACCGTGACCCCAGCGCCAGCAGAGCGTGCACCGGAGCGGATCCCGGCAGTCGACACGCAGATGATCCCGGGCTTGGCAGCGGTGGCAGCGCCTGAGCCTGGAGAGGAGGGCGGGTGGCTTGTGTGCTGGTAGACGCGGTGCGGGGCGTGGAGATCTTGTTGGATTTGGGGGAGATGATCGGCGCCGCATTGAAGAAGGGGGACAGGCAGAGCTGCGCGCCGCGCGTAGGGAGCGCAGGTCGTGGCGCGACCGCACCCTAGTCCAGCCCTCGTCTCCCTCATAGGGGGTCGCCGGAGTCGGAGGCGACGGGCGATGTGTCGCACCATGAATGCGCAGAGCAGGCGGGGTAGGTGCGACTTGAAGGCGGGGAGCTGGGATGTCGAAGTGGACGTAGCGGCGCGGCCTGGCCGTTGCAGGGGCCTTGAAGGTGCGTGAGGTACGCAGGATGCCAGCCGGAGCCGCCATAAGAGCGGGAGGCGAAGGACAGCCCGCGCGGCGCCAAGAGGTCAAGGCCGTGTTGATGGCGTCGCAGGCCGCCGGGGAAGGCGTGGCGAGGTCGAGGAAGCCACGGATGGTGCTCCTCAGCCGCGTCGTAGGTGGTCTCCCACCCGCCGGAGAAGGGCGAGGCGGCCGCCGGTCAACTCTGTCAGATCCAGAACTTGGTGCAGATGTCGTGGTCGCGGTCAATTTCCCGAAGAACGCCGGCGTGAACCCGACAGGCAGGGTCGCCGGTGGAGGAGGCAGACGCGCAGGGCTAGTTGGGGCGGCAGGGGCGCGGCGGCCGGTGCCGGCTATACTAACGGTCATATTCTTGAGAGGCCGACCCCAGCAACTAAGGCGTGTATGTATGGAACCTGTTTAATGTGGTTTCGGTTATATGTTTTAAGGATACGTCCAAGCGGACGCATTGGTTTAAAGGAGAGGCCAAGCGGCCTTTACAACGCGTTTAGGCACATGCGCCAAAAAAACGCCAATCCACCAACAAAAAGAAGAAGATCACTCGCCAACCCTCCACATGTCTATAGGGGCTAAACTACCCCTAAACATCCTCGCTGCCCGTCAGAGGTCAGCCTCGGCCTCCACCATACTAACGGCGGTCTGAACTGAAGGCATGTGACCTTCGAATACCACACCGTTCATATGTCTCCACAAGGTCCAGCAAATAAAGTTGATCGCCGTCCACAAGTCTTTCTCATCTCGACCTCCCGGGGCCTTGGCTGGTAGCCAATCCACAAGACGATCTCCGTGGACTGGGTCCACCCTACCCCACCTGCTCACGAAGGAGTGCCAAACCTCTCTGGAGAGGACACACCCGAGGAGGAGGTGGTCTATGTCTTCTCCCACTTGGTCGCACAGCGGGCAGGCGGTCGGTCTAGGCAGCCCTCTTCGCCCGAAGCGGTCTGCAGTCCAACATCTGTTCTTCAATGCCAGCCATAGGAAGAACTTGCACTTGTTGGGCGCTCGGGAGCAGCAGACCTGTTTGAAAGGACAATGATGTCGCCTAGAGGGGGGGGGTGAATAGGCGATTAAAACTTTTCCGGTTTAGGCTTGGTAATTGCGGAATAAAACTAGGTGTTTAAATTAACAAGCCGACAATCTAAATAAACTAGGCTCACCTATGTGCACCAACAACTTATGCTAAGCAAGACAAACAACAAGGTGATAGCTATAGAATACTTCAAGCACGAAGGCTATCACAAAGTAATCTGCATAAGTAAAAAGCTCGGGTATAGAAATAACCGAGGCACACGATAACGAGGATGTATTCCCGAGTTCCTCCTTGTTAAGGGAGTACGTCTCGTTGGAGAGGTGTGAGGCACCACAAAGGTCGATCTCAACACCACAAAGGCTCACCCTATTCTCCGATGAACCGCAACACAAAGGTTTGGTTCACCTTCCACTATCGGTATTCCTTCGAGGCGGAATCCGGAGCCTTTCAACAACAATCCGGGGCACAACCCACAATGGGATTGGGGGCTCCCGAACGGCTTTCAACAACAATCCGAGGCACAACTCACAATGGGATTGGGGCTCCCGAACGGCTTCAAGTGACCACACAAGGGTCCAACCACCACAAAGGCGTCTAGGGTCCAAGGACCCAAGAGTAACAAGTTCACAAGCTTTCAACTACCACGAATCCTCGTGGAGAGCACACCGATGCAAAAGGCAAGAGCACAAGTGCTCAAATCCTCCACTCTCAAATTCCAACAAAGCAACAAATGCTTATGGGGGAATAAGAGAGGAAGAACAAAGAGGAGAACCACACAAGAACTCCAAGAACTAGATCCACTAGGTTCCCCTCACTTAGAGGAGATATTGATTGGTGGAAATGTAGATCTAGGTCTTCTCCTTCAAACATCCAAAGATCAAAGAGTTTGGGTGGAGGGATTGGAAGATATCAAGAAAATGAGCTTGCAACAATGAAGGAGAGAGAAAGCAAATCGTGTTGGGCAGGGCTGGCTGGCTGGAGGTAGGTGGAGGGGTATTTATACCCCTCCCAGAAAAAGAGCCGTTGCAGCCAGTTTCACACCGGAGTCTCCGGCCCTAGTGACCGGAAACTCCGGTCTGGGGTGGAAACTCCGGCCTTCTGGGGCCGGAAACTCCGGCCCCCACCAGGGGCTGAACCACAAACAGACGAGGAGCAACTCGGCAGAAACTCCGGTCCCCTGGGGCCGGAAACTCCGGTCTGGGGCGGATACTCCGGCCCCTTGGGCCGGAAACTCCGGACCCCACCAGGGGCTGAACAAGAAAAACAGATTCCGACGAAAATCCTTGGGTCCGGAGACTCCGGACCTGTAGGCCAGAGACTCCGGCCTGAAAAGCAGCAACAGAATAGCACAGCCTGAAATGCGATAACTTTCTCGTTCGAACTCCAAAACAGGTGAAACCAATTTCGTTGCAAAGATAACGACAAGTGCTAACCCACAAAAATATAGAGGGGATACCACACATGGGAGGTGTGGACCCTAACTCGGAGGTGGACCGGTAATATTTCCAACGCCGAGATCAAACAAGTTTTCCAAACAAAAACCATTTTCGAAGAACTTGGGCTTGTCATGAGGATCACAACAAGCTCCAAAACCCAACAAGGAGAGGAACCAAATAAGAACCAAGAAAGATGATATGCCAAGTATGCAAAGGTTTGAGCTCTCCACAAAGATACGATCAAGTTACTCACTTGAGAGCCCCTCTTGATAGTACGTCGTCTATCCTAAAACCCGGTCTCCCACTAACAACATGAGACCGGTAAAATAGAAAACCTATCAAGATCATACCTTTGCCTTGCGCATTCCACTTGAGCTTGATGATGACGATCTTGACTCTCTCAAGTTGGAACACCTTTCTTGATTGTGCTTGCTTTGCCTTGCGCATTTCACTTGAGCTTGATGATGACGAGCTTGACTCTCTCAAGTTGGAACATCTTTCTTGATTATGCTTGCTAGCACATGCTTGATGAAGACTTCTCCAAATGCTCCCCCATACTCCATTATGGGAGGGTGTCGCTAAGCTCCGTCTTCATGTCTCCTTTGCAAGCTTCAATCATATGATATCTTCCGAGATGCATCATATTGAACTTGCACTTCATCTTCTTCACACATGACCATTCTTCATATAAACCCTTGAGTAGAACATTGATCAACATGTAATCTTCTAGTGTCCAACACATGAACTCCAATCATTTCCTATGGACAAGATCTACAAGTATATCTCAATGCAAACATTAGTCCATAAGGATTGTCATTAATTACCAAAACAACGCATGGGGCAACACATGCACTTTCACTGTTGCGCACCCGCCAGCCCAATCTTGCCCTCAAAGAGGGCTCTGTAAGCTGATCACGCTGAGTACTTGTGATTGCCCTTCTAGTTCCACCTGAATTCATTTGCTACCCCTTCAGTCAGAGGGAAATCTGCCACACTGTCCGCTAAGGACAACAACTCGCGTAACTCACGCGCGTCCAGGTCTGGCGGAACATCGTCTAGCCATCCACCTACGAGCCACTCTCTAACTCGGCGGGAGTAGAGCGCGCCCCTGGCCACTTTCATGAAGAGGTGTGGGGCCATGTCCTTTACACGCCCACTGGGCAGCCACCTCTATGTCCAGAAAAAGGTGGAGGATCCATCGCCCACAACTGACGTGGTGGCTGTCTCAAACAGCTGTCGTACTAGGCGGGGACTCGGATATCGAACTCACCGCAAGATTTTTTCAGTTATATGTCATTTGTTCTTGTCTCACGCTCGGTGGACGGTGGATTTGATGAAAGCCGCCAAGCACCTACCCGAACCCCCACAACGGGCTTATGATATAGAAGCCGGGCGAAGAAATCATCTTTTCGTATTCTAATGGTGGGGCTTTAGTCTGTTGTGATTTTGAGATCGATATCCGAATTGAGGACGTGGCTGTCGGCCGAGAGGCAAAAATTCCACAAGGACAACATTGGACAACTGCACCATCGACTGGGCCCAAAGAAAAAAAATTAGGTTTTATTGCTCAACTACAAGCAACAATAATCTGGAAAACCTGCAAGCGACAGCCTAATAAAATTTAGCAAAAATTAACACTATTCAACCCATTTGCCCCCAAAAAACAATACTCCGCCCTTACTGGCCCAACATCCTCTTCAGCTAATTTGCCAACCCAGCCATTCCATGCCGCGGGGGAGGGGTTATAAAAATATACTGGGCAAGAATGGGGGGATAGGCCTGAAAGTGCATGGTTGCCCCCATGCATGGTTTTGGTAATTAATGACAATCCTTATGGACTAATGATTACATTGAGATATTCTTATAGATCATGTCCATGGGAAAAGATAGGAGTTCATGTGTTGGACTCTTGAAGATGACATGATAACCAATGCTCTATTCAAGGGTTTATATGAAGAATGGTCAGGAGTAGAGTTGAGCTTATTGCAAGTGTGGCTTGGAAAAGAAGATTGAGAAAAATCATGTTTACCTCCAAGTCATCATACATATCAAGAGAAGAAGATGAAGTGCAAGTTCAATACGATGCATCTCGGAAGATATCATTTGATTGAAGCTTGCAAAGGAGACATGAAGATGAAGCTTAGCGAGGCCCTCCCATAATGGAGTATGGGGGAGCATTTGGAGAAGTCTTCATAAAGCATGTGCTAGCAAGCACAATCAAGAAAGGTGTTTCAACTTGAGAGAGTCAAGATCGTCATCGTCGAGCTCAAGTGGAATGCGCAAGGCAAAGGTATGATCTTGATAGGTTTTCTATTTTACCGGTCTCATAATGTTAGTAGGAGACCGGGTTATAGGATAGACGGCATACTATCAAGAGGGGCTCTCAAGTGAGTAACTTCATCGCATCTTTGTGGAGATCTCAAACCTTTGCATTCTTGGCATTCCATCTTTCTTAGTTCTTATATGGATTTTCTCCTTGTTGGGTTTTGGTGCTTGTCGTGATCTTCATGACAAGCCCAAATTCTTCGAAAACGGATTTCTTTTGGAAACTTGTTTCAATTTCGTGTTGGCAATATTATCGGTTTATCCTTGAGTAAAGTTCCACACCTTCTAATGTGTGCCAACTTAACTCTATTTATCCTTGTAGGAAAGCTCTTGTCGTTATCTTTCCAACAAAGTTGGTTTCATCTCATTTGGAGTTTTCTCGCAAAAGTTGTTGGGTTTGCAGTTTTCCTGGTTTTCCAGGCCGGAGTATCCGGTGTGTTCCAAACGGAGTATCCGGACCTAGGGTTCCCTGTCGATGGAGCTCCAGTGGTTCAGCCACGGGTCTACGCCGGAGTCTCCGGCCCTTGGGCCAGAGTATCCGCCTCCAGCCCGGAGTTTCCGCCGCTGAGACCGGAGTGTCTGCCCCGAGCTGCACCGTGTCTGAACTTGTTCAGCCTCGGGTGTAGGCCGGAATATCCGGTCCTTGGTCCGGATTATCCGGTGCGGGCCGGAGTCTCCGGTCACTTAGGCCAGAGTCTCTGGTGCGAGTTTTTCCTGCAATGGCTCTTTTTCTGGGAGGCCTATAAAAGGCCCCTTCTTCCCCCAAAGAGCCCAAGTTTTCTGAGCACGTTTTTCTCTCTCTTCCCCACCATTGTTGACCTTGGAAATCTCGCCCCTCTCCCAATTCCTCCCATGATTGTTACATATCTTTGAGGGATTTGAGAGAGGAGATCTAGATCTACATTTCCACCAATCCATCTCTCCTCTAAGCGAGGGGAACCTAGTGGATCTAGATCTTGGAGTTCTTCTGTGGTTCTCTTCTTTGTTCATCCTCTCTTCTCCCCCCCATAAGCATTAGTTGCTTTTGGTGGGATTTGAGAGTGAAGGATTTGAGCACTTGTGCTCTTGCCTTTTGCATTTGGTGCATCGGTGTGCTCTCCACGAGGATTCGTGGAAGTTGAAAACTTGTGAACTTGTTACTCTTGGGTCTTTGGACCCTAGACGCCCGTGTGGTGGTTGGACCTTTGTGGTCACTTGTAAAGCCGTTCGGGAGCCCCCAATCCTGTTGTGGGTTGTGCCTCGGATTGTTGTTGAAAGGCTCTGGATTCCGTCTCGAAGGATTCGGATAGTGGAAGGTGAACCAAACCTTTGTGGTGCGGTTCATCGGAGAAGAAGGTGAAACCTTTGTGGTTGTTGAACCGTTGTGTCGGTTCACACCTTTCCAACGAGACACACTCCCTTAACAAAGAGGAACTCGAGAATACATCCTCGTCTCCGCGTGCCTCGGTTATTTCTATACCCGAGCTTTTTTACTTATGCACTTTACTTTGTGATAGCCTTCGTACTTGAAGTATTCTATTGCTATCACCTTGTTGCTTGTCTTGCTTAGCATAAGTTGCTGGTGCACATAGGTGAGCCTAGTTTATTTAGGTTGTCGGCTTGTTAATTTAAACACCTAGTTTTATTCCGCAATTATCAAGCCTAAACCAGAAATGTTTTAAACCGCCTATTCACCCCCCTCTAGGCGACATCATTGTTCTTTCAAGGCCAAACACCACAATTTTTAGACGAAAATGGGCTAAAAAGTGCACTGTTTTTTTGCAATTTCTTCTTGGGCTTGGGGGGGTTGGGGGCCTGACTTGTACATAGCTTCGCCCCCTGCTTCTTCTTCTTCTTCTTCTTCTTCTTGATGCGGAACTCCCATGGATGGATCCGAAGGCGGCGGGGAGAGGTGCATCTCGATACATAAAAAATAAGGCATGTTCAAGTGGTGACTTGGGATCACCCGCTTGTATAGTTTGTCTTCTTCCTCATGTTCGCCGTGGTGACGGCAGATGGGGATGGATGGCTGATGCTATTCGGTGCGGTTTTGGGAGCTGTTGGGAACTCGTGGTGCCACAAGTTCGACGAGATCAATCTCGGCGGCCCTAGATACCATATGACGTCAAATCCCGAAGCAGTGGTGTAAGTGTTCCAACCTCCATCGAAGGCCTTGTCTTGGATTCACGGTGTCTAAATGGTTCCGTCTGTGGTGTCACAACGGAAGGCCATTGTTCAAGTCATTGGTTTGCCGACGGTCTGAGAGTACCTATCTACCTGATGACGTTTTAGATGTTTTGTTGAGGACTAGTTTATTCTTGCTGGATTTTTGTTATCCTGTATGTACTTTGTACCGCAATTGTCAAAAAAAAAACGAGCATCATATATGACCCTCTAGGCCGTTCCAAGTGTTAAAAGAGAAACTGCAGGCTAGGTTCGAAGAACCGCACACCTATATGTAACGTAAATACTTCTGGTTCTACACGTACGCCTACACGCATGAGCGAACTATTAGATAAAATCCTACAATATACTGGTGTTTGTCCCATTTACAGAGCTAATAACTCGGAGTGTATACGATCTAGTGCGTATGTCCATGAATAACTATACATCTAGATTTCGCCCTAATTCAAAGTTATACAACTTTGACCAATTTTGTATGGTATCAAATTAGTATATAAGGAAAGTACATTTCAAAATTACGGAACTAATGAAACTAATTTGGTGTTATTAATGATGCTTTTTTTTCTCTCTAAATTTGGTCAAAATTTGAAAATTCTAACTTGGCATAAAAATTGTAGAATTCTACTTATTCGGGAAGCAAGTGGGAGTACTAGATAAAGAAACCTGACAAGTCATGCATGCCATGGCACGTTGATATCGATCGATTGGTACCAGCACCGCACTGGCTACCAGGTCGTCATCATCGTTTGTCAGTTTTAATGAGCTGGTACTGGTATCCGTACGTGATTTAATGAGCTGCATGCCTGCTAACTCAAGTTGTACCGCCCTGCCGTTCCGTACGCCGCTAGTACGTGCCTCTGTCGTGAACAACGAAAAAAATAACGTGCTATCAAAAATAGCGTGGTCCTTCTCCAGAAGCTACAGAAGATATAGCGGGATATAGCGAAGTTATATGAAAAATAGCGTGATGAAAAAATGGCGAGATATAACCCAAATATTAAGGACTTCAAGCTTTTCAGCACTAAAAAATTGTCCAAAATCAATATATGTATAACCTTTATATAGGTAACCATATTCAAATGTGGACTCAGAAGAGGAAGACGCAGCCGCCGCCCTCAGCTGGACGGAAGAGCTCGATGTAGACTTTAGAGGAAGACGAGCTGGGCGCTGCCGCCACCGCCAGCCTTGATCTAGAGGATTAGATTAGGTTCGATATGGACTGGAGTGGTGGACGAGTGAGATGGGTGCTTGGTTTGACTAGATTTACTCAGCAGCCGACACACTATTTCCAGTTATTTTTAGCGTGCTATAACGTTACGACGTTTAGCGTGATTTAGCGCGCTAAAAACTTCATTAGCGCTGTAGCGGCAACTTTTAGCCAAATATAGGGTAGCCCCTCAAATTAAACTATAGCGTGCTATTAGCGGGGATATATCGTGCTATTTTTTCAGTGGTCGTGACCCATGGATAACTTATCTAGCTGGACCATACAACTTGATCATTGTCACGGCGCACTACAGGAAAGAGGCAAGAAGCCGTACGGACGTATGCATACGCCGACGGCGGCCGTCGGCGTAGCGGGCTGTCGGCGTAGACAATATGCCGTCGGCGTACGATGTGGCGGGCCCCACAAGAAGTACAGGTGGGACCCATGACTGGCAGTTGAGGACGGCGCCGTCGGCGTATACTGCCCACGCGCAAAAAAAAAAACCGGAGACCGCGGGCACCTTCCTGCTCGAGGCCGTGGACGTCGGCGGCGGCGGAGACAGGGTTGCGGCGAGGACACCGGCAGCGCAGCGAGCTCGAGGGCGTCGTCACCATGGTCACCATCCTCGACGGCAACGCGCGCCGGCTCTTGCCACAGCACGCGCTGCCGGCGAGGGAGGCCACCGCGCCTAAATCCCGCGACGGCGCGAAGAGGCGTCGAAGGCATGGTCGTCCGTGGGCATCGTCCAGGATTGATTTGATCCAGACGACGCGAGCTCGGGCTGCTGTCCTCTGCAGGGAACCAAAATAAATTGCGTGAGCAGAGCAGCGTTGGAAGGAAGAAAGGAGGCATGGGAGAGTGGGGGTGAGGATGGACTGACCTAGGAGGCGGCGGCCCTATCCATGGCGGGCGGCGACCTTGGAGGTGGCCGGGGACGGGACTTGGATGGTGCTCCAGCCAAGCCGGAGCCGGAGCCTCGTCGTCGTCGACCCGTACGTTGGGGAAAGACGAGCAGATCTTGGAGGCCAGCGCTCCCTTGGATCTCTGGCGTGCAGCAGGTCCATGGAGCCATCCATGGCGGCCGGGACGGATGGCGGCGACGGCTTGTGGCGAGCGGGAGCTAGTCGGCGGTGCGGGTGCGCCGGCGGGCGAGGTGAGAGAAAGGGGATCGAGCAAAGGTGATCGAGGCAGACGGGAGAGGAAGGAGAGACAAGAGAGAGATCGAGGATGGCAGGAGATGTGCGTGGTTTTGAATTGTTGGGTAGCAGAAGAGAGAGATCAAGGATGTCTCTTGACCAATCAGAAAACATTTAGACACATCCCACGGATCATGTGCTTTCTCTGAGATCCTGCGAGTCGTTGGATCTTGCAGATCAGCATCCAGCGGCTCATATTTGTTATCCGTGTGAAACTCTCCTGAATAAGTAGAATGCATAGTTTTTTTTCAAAACTTTGCCGTGTATATAACCACTATTTTTGCATCTTAAAATGATTTTTGAGTATTTTTTTTCACTTTCTTTTAATTTGTTGAAAACATTGTCAAAATGGCCGTCGTGCCTATTCATCCAAAGGGGTCGCATTTTTCAAAACTATCGATGGTTCCGTGATATAACCACTACTGGTGTATCTTAAATTGATTTTTGTAAAAATTTCAGATCAAACTATGACACACTTGTAGTCTAAAATTGAATTACTTTTGAAATATAGACATAAAGTCATTTAAATAGGCGAAATTAGGTAGAAACCAAGAAAATTCCTAATATTGCTGAATTGTGGATAAAATATGGCCTACTTTGTGCGAGAAATGGATGTGTACCATTTTGCACCATATTTGTTGTACTTGCTTCACAAAAAATGTCATTTTTGACAATTAAAAATGAAAAATGATATTTATAAACATAATTTGAAAAATCTTAGTTCTGCAACATTGTTTTTCATAAAAAGACACACCTATGTGTCAAATATGGCCATATTATCACAAACTATGGCACGGGATGCTCATATCTAGGTCATTTGACTCGAAACTTATACATGTTTATAGGTGATTAACCATTTTGTGAAGAAGTTTTTTGAAAACATTGTCAAAACTCATGTTTATCATTTTTCCTATCAACCAGTACACATAAAAGGACTCCATGCCAAACGATTTCATTTTTTGAGTATTTTTCACTTTCTTTTATTTTGTTGAAAAAAGGTCAAAATGATCGCCGTGCCTATTCATCAAAAGAGGTTGCATTTTTCAAATCTATCAACATTTCTGTGATATAACCACTACAGGTGTATCTTAAAATGAATTTTGCAAAAATATTAAAGCAAACTATCATACACTTGTAGTTCGAATTTTGATTACTTTCGGAAAATAGGCATAAAGTCATTTAAAGAGGCGAAATTAGGTAAAAACCGAGAAAATTCCTAATATCGATGTATTATCCATAAATTATGGTCTACATTGTGTGATAATTGGATGAGTGCCATTCTTCACCATATTTGTTGCACTTGCTTCACAAAAAAATTCATTTGTTTACAATTAAAAAATGGAAAATGATATTTTGAAAACTATTTTGAAAAAACTCAGTTGTACAACATTGTTTGTCATACCAAGATACACCTATGTGTCAAATATGGGCACATTATCATAAACTACACCATGGGAATGATCATATTTAGGTCATTTGACTCGAAACTTCTACATGTTCATAGATGATTGACCTTTTTGTGAAGAAGTTTTTTGAAATTTTTATCCAAACTCAAGTTTATCATTTTTCCTAGCAACTAGTACACATATAAAGACTCTATGCCAAAGGATTTCATTTTCGGAGTATTTTTCACTTCCGACGCTCCGGAGACCCGCTTCGGCAAAGGTCATAGGAATGTGGGAAACCAAAGTCTACCACAAATCAACACAATATTCCATCCGGTTCGTCCGAAGGTGGAGTTTTAACCTCTAAGTGCAGAAACTCACTAGAGAGAAACGCGAAGTCGGTAAAACCGGTCACACCGCGGAGTAGGATAATGGACATTTACAACACACAACACATTTTTTGTGTGTAATGGATTTCTTTTTTTGAGTCATCTTTCACTTTCTTTGATTATTTTAAAAAAGGTCAAAATAGCCACCATGGCTATTCGTCGAAAAAGGTCGAATTTTTAAAAACTATCTATGGTTCTGTGATATAATCACTACTTGTGTACCTTAAAATGATTTTTGAAAAAAATCCAGAGTGAACTATCACACAGTTGTAGTTTAAGTTTGAATTAATTTTGGAAATTGACATAAAGTTATTTAAATAGGCGAAAATAGGTAGAAAGCGAGACAATTACTAATATGTTTAGAAAATCCATCAAATATGGAATACTTTGCGTGGAACTTGGATTGGTGTCATTTTGCGCCATATTTTTTGTACTTGCTTCACAGAAAATGTCATTCGGCACTTATAAAATGAAAAATGATATTTATAAAAATAATTTCAAGTTTGAGCACAATTAATCATAAAATTCCATCTAATGCACTAAAAGTGGTAGTTTCACAGTGGGATAAGTGTTGTATGTAAAGCGGGTCACACTTGGGAGGTGTGTCACATTTAGGAGCTGAGTTTTGGCTATTTTTAGAAACAATATATATTTTACTTATAAATGGTGCAGTAAATAAATAATTATGTATGCAAAAATAATGAAAACTTAGAATTTGTCATCATAATAATATAACATAGTATAAGTATTGTTGCCAAGTTCTGTACAAGAAGGAAATGTGCTTAAACAAATATAGTTGCAATTTTTAGTACTACCGTGAGGATAATGAACATATACTCGCGTGGCTTCAACATAAACAACAATCAGTTTTGGATATTTGGTTAGCATATCGTAGCTAGTTGGGTCGCATGTCCCAGGTTCGAGTCCATGTTGCTACGATTAAATTTTTCTAACGGAAACACATCCACGCGCAACGGACCCTACTCACAGCTTACGCCGAGGGTCGCCGTCGGCGTATCATGGCTACGCCGACAGCCAAGTCGACGAGCTGGTCGCGCCGGGGTCTACGCCGACGGCCCCGATAAAATGCCGTCGACGTAGACTGTGGCCGTCGACGTCTTGCCTCTTTCCTGTAGTGACGTGCAGCGTGTACGGTACTCCTAAAATACTCCTCAAAATAGCCTTTTCTGCCATGGAGAAAAAAGTCTTACTATGTTTTTTTTTTCGATTTTAGCTCTGGTTTGTACGACGGATGGAGAAAAAAGTCTTACCATGGAGAAAAAAGTCTTATTATGGATGCCGCGTTGGAGTCCAAATGGAAGATCTTTTGGTGCTTGGTTTCCGTACGACGGCTTGTACGTTCGTCCTCGTCCTCGCCGGCCCAGCGAAAGCAACGCGCGACTTTGGAAGCTCTCCACACGTTCGTCGCGCGTGGCTTCGTTATCATCACCACCAAGAGAATAGGGTGTGTCGATGGAACAGTTCGTCTTTTGGTAGAACAGGAGAGGACGGGGAGGAGTAGAATTTTCTTTCAACACTACTACTACATAAAACAAATTGAATTTTCATTCAACAGATCAACTCCGTATCATGTGCAGATCCTGAGAGCAGGACGTACACGCAACTCCGTATCGACCAACGTGTGTGTAATGATCTCGCAAGCATCTTCGACGGATTTTCATCTCGCGATATTAATATATGCTCCTTATCTTAAATTTTTTTAGTTCATTCGTAGTATCATCCAAGAGTTTTTCTTTTCACGGCCGTACGTGCCGAGCTGAGACTATCGAACTCGCCTAGGACACGTTTGGTAGCCAACACTCATAGAGCCTGACCCAAGGCGAAGAATGGGTAGTAGGCCTCAGAGGGTCTGGCTTCCAATAGATGATGCAAACTACATATTAGGCGTTTCATTTGGTAATAGGTGAGGTTGTACGCATGTATGACATAGTGTTTGCTTTGGTTGCGTGTTGTATGTCATGTGAGAGGGCCATGCATGTGGCAGAGAATTTTTCTCAACCATTTGCACCTGCCCGGCATGCCCTAGCGAGTATGCTTGAGCGTGCCTGTTCGGTCTGGCTCAACACTGCTGTATGAAGCGTGCTGGCCACAACGTGGACGGAGGTATATAATAAAACCTTGTGGAAAGTGCAAAAAGTTGAAAGATTTACTTATTTTCAGTGCCCATGCGAATTGAGCTCCATAACCAGTGGTCACCAAACGCACGCCTAGGCCTAGCAAATGGGCGTCTCCGGCCTCTCAATCAACACAGGAAAAAAGAGAGCTACATTCCTGCAGATTTTCCCTTCGAGTGAAAGGCACGTCGACATACTATTAACTTTTTTGATTGCGTCATTTTGATTTTTTCACGGTCTTGTCCCGTGTGCCTTTTTTTAGGACGTGTGTCTTTCATTGAACTTGTTAGGAAATCATTAGAAAAAGGGTTCCCTTTGCAAAGGGAACCTAACGGATCGTGTCGTTGTGACAAGTGTCGCACTCTACTTCACACGCCTCCGCATGTGTGCCAAGTGTCGCAATCATATTAAAAGTGGGAGGATGAGATAAAAAAGGACACGGGAGGTGGAGGAGAATTTCCCCCCTTTTATTTTCCAAATCCGAAACTTCAAAACAAAATAACTTGAGAACCGCTAATTCAAATGACGAACCGTTTTCACTTTTGAACTCCTCGCGTCGAGATCTTCGAAACTAGATCCCATGTTGATACGTTTTGACGAACTTTTTTTTGTACAACCAGTTATGTATAGTTCGTACTTTCTGCTTTGTGTACTTTGTACTTTCGCTTCTGTGTATTCTGTACTTTCTGTTTTGTATAATTTTGTACTTCATTTTCTATTGAGTTGTACAACTTGTGCTATTGTACTTTGTACTTCATACTTTGTGTAGTTTGTACACCCTGTTGTTTGTTCTGTACTTCCAATTACGTGTAATTTGTACAACTTATTTTGTAAGCCGTCATCTATGTTTTATGTACTTCCAGTTCTGTTTACTTTGTACATCTTCTTTGCCTAGTTTGTACGTCATGCTTTGTGTACTCTGTACACTTCTCTATTTATTTTGTTTCGGTGTCTTTACACGATCATGAACAAAATCCCTGCGTTTCTACGCCGGGTGCACCCGCAAGCCAGCCCAGCTGGGCGTCGGCATGATGTACGCGCGGGCATCGTCCATGCGCGGGCTTGCTCAGCTTCTTGCTTGCATGCATGCATGCATGCATGCATGCGTGGGGCCGTTGCTTAGCTTGTTCGCGTGATCGTTCGGTCCGTGTGATGCGAAAAACAAATTCGTTTTCTCCACCTAGTACAAATCACCACATGGCAGGCTTACTATATTTGCTTTACCTTCTAGAAGGGAAACTTTTTTATAGTTGTACCCAACTAGGGGTGTAAACGGATCGGATCGGATCGGATAATGCTCTTTCCATCTCCTTTTCCATATTTCTTTGTCGGATTCGGAGCGGAGCGGATAATGACCGGATGCGGATTCGAATGCGGATAAAATCGGACTACGGATTCGGATCGGAAACGGAACGGTTTCGGATCGGAAATGGATAAACTTGTCGGATAAATACGTGCACACAAACATAATTTCACAACGCAAACTATATCAACAATAAAATTGTCGAAACAAATAACACTGGAGTGTCGGAGGTTCAATATTACACGAAGTTCCTTAAATAGTACTTAACATCATTACACCAAAACGACGGTAGTACTTAACCAAAGGTCTTCTAGTTTCTTATTGAAATATAGAAGCAAGTAGCCGGCCAAGTAGGAGGTCATGTCCCTTACGTAATGAATTCTCAACATGGGGTTCTTCATGTACAGATGCGTCTCTGCCTTCCTGTCCTGTGAGTGCGATGATAGATAATCAGATTGTACGGTTACAAGCAGATTAATAACAATTGATCCGTTATGAATAATGAAAGAGTTAGAACAATGCATACCAAAACTGCTTGCTAAATCCAGCTCACCAGCTTATTTATTCAATATGCCTCTGTCTTTGTCCTACGTATTGGCAAAAAAACAGCAATGTTAAAGAGGTAAATCAGACATATATAAAATTTGGCAAACCATAACAGTAACGTTCAGGAAGGTTACTCAAGAAATCATCAATTCTATCCTCGTCACTTCCAGCTTCTTCACGCATCTACAAATTAAATCCAACATAATCAATACATCATGTACATGCTAGTAAATATGAAGAAGGCAATTTCCTTCCAGATTAAACAAGATAAGTAGACAGAGAACCATATCTTTTCATCAAGTTGTTCCTCAAGACTCATATTAGCAACAAGTGTTTCTGCAACCTCCAGATCGTTAACGATAGAACCAACCCCATACCCTCTTTTAGTGTCACCTTTCCTAGACGCAGCCACCCAGTCTTTTGTACAGATCAATGCTTCTACCACATGAGGGTCAAGACGACTGCGAAATGGATCGATAACACGACCGCCTGCACTGAAAGCTGATTCCGAGGCAACAGTGGACACTTGAATGGCCAGAACATCACGAGCAAGCATTGATAGAACAGGATATTCATCTTGATGAGTTTTCCACCATGATAAGATATCAAAGTTTTCAAAAGCAACCTTGAAAGCCTTAGTGTAGCTTCTGCCATGTACTTATCCAAGTCAGTGTCACCTTCGTTAGAGACATGAGTGCCCTGCTGTCACTCAAAGTAATCATCATCATCTTCTTCGGTAAAATCAGTAACACGCTCATCGGCGGTAGCAGAGTTAGGTCCATTACTACAATGTGAATACTTGGAAGCATATGCAATATACATTTGTTTCACAACAATGATCAGCTCTTCTACTTTACCACGATATACCAGCTCCCCATGAACCTTTTTCATGTAATGTTCTATTCCACTTCTCTTGTATCTAGGGTCAAGAAAGAAGGCCACTGCAAGAGCAAGATTTGATTTCTTCCAGTACTTATCAAACTTAGTTTCCATAGAGGTTGCCATCTTCTTAATAGTGGCATCAATACTTCTACACCAACGAGAAATTAAACCCTTGATCTCACAGAAGCCTTTATAGAATAAATTTGTTGTAGGACATTTAGTACCTGATAATAGATTAGTGAGATCATCAAACTTCTTTAAGCATCTACAAAGAATAAGTGCCTTTCCCACTCATCAGCTGATGGAGCAAACTTGTCAAATCTTCTTTTGTCAATCTCATGCAGCCTATCAAAAGCCTTTCTATAAAACATGCATCCCTCAACAGAAGTATGTAGAATTCCACCTCGTTTGACAATCCAACTCCAAACCTTTTGTTGTGGACAGACCACACTCAGTTGCACACTTATAAAATTCCTCCTCCAATTGGGGAGAGGACTTCACAGCCAAAACAAATGCCTTAATACCACAAACTGCATCTGAAATTTGAGCAAGACCATCTCTAGCAACCAGATTTAGAATATGATTAGCACATCTAACATGAAAGAGCTCACCATCACACACTAGAGGAGATTTCTCTTTCAGCTTACCAATGACGTGATTAACACAAACTTCATTTGAAGCTGCATTGTCCAAAGTAAGAGAAAACATTTTCTTCTCGATAAACCACCGCAAAATGCAGGTGATAAATTCTTCGGGCATGTTAAGACCAGTATGTTGCCCTTCGACATGCATGAATTTGATGATCCTTTTCTGAATACACCATTCATCGTCAATCCAATGCACTGTGACACACATATACCCTTTATTTTGATTAGATGTCCACATGTCCATTGTGGCGCTGAAACGACAGTTAACTGTTTTGAAATACTCATATAGCTTATCCCATTCCTCTTGAAACATTGCTACTATTTCAGCTCTAACAGTGTTGCGGTTCTTCATAGGAAATGAGGGTTGCAGGGATTTGATGAAGTCACGAAAGTATTCATGCTCCACGATATTGAAGGGATATTAATGCATAACTATTGCCAATCGGAGCTTTCTCAAGGAAGATTCTTGGTCATACTTATATGCCTCAACGGAGCAAGAACCAGGTTCCTTCTTTTCTACTTTCAGTAGCTGCTGGCCTGACTTCACACTATGCATCTTGATATGGTTCAAAAGATTGTTGTTCCATTCTTGCTATTACGCTTCCCTTCATAAGTGCAATACTTGCATTTAGCCCAGGCTTCCTTAACTTGCTTGCCATTTACTTCCACTGTCTTGAAAATCTTATCAAAATGATCCCAACATGTTGATGTTGTCCTCTTGTGTCTCTTTGCTGCTGGCTCATCTGCTTTTCTATCCTCATCATCCTCCACGTCAATCACTTCTTGGAACTTCATTGCCTTTGCCCAAATTCGGTGGCTCTTCCTCACCATGCACGTCTGCTCCTTGACTTCCAGATGGGGGTGATACAACCGTACCCTGGCTTGCACTTGCACTTCTTCTTGAACTTGCGTTCCTTTTCCCCAATATCATTCTCATACGATCTGGAAAGAAAAAAATATTGGTAACGAATCACAGTTTACAGGAAGCTTAGAAGCTGTATCAGCAAGATTCATTTTTTGTGTGTGTGCGTGCTGATCCGTGTGTGCGTCAAGTAGCAAGCAGGAACTAGGGAGCATCAGATTTGGGAATATATTAAACTACACTGCAACTATCTTTCACACAGCGTGGCTACTATACGGAATATATTAAACTGATCTACGGTCCATGCATGGCGTCCGTCAATGATCTAGTACAATTCAGATTATGGATTAATTAGAGCGCTCAAATTGACTACTCACCTCCAGTGTCCATCACGGCCGGCCGGATTGCCGAAGGCCGAAGAGATGCGCGCACGGTAGCCGGCAGGCGCCGCTAGATCCTGGATGACGGCGGAGGAGCGGAGGAGGCAATGCGCTAGCAGTAGCAGCCTAGCACCGTAGCACGCGGTGATTACGACATGATTGGCTAGGGTTATATTATATATAAACACAATGTCATCTCGCTAATGGACTAAATGATATTTGGGCGTTGGGCCGATCGGTTGGGCTAATTTAATCGGATAATCTAATTATGAATGTCGGATAATCCGCATAAAATGCCGGATAATCCGCATCCGCCGGATAATAGCAATACCATATCCTCTACCATATCAGCCGGATATCCGCTTAACTAATATCCGTATCCTTATCCGTATCCGCCGGATTCGCATAATTATGTACCACATCCTTAAAAACGGAAACGGATGCGGATTCGGAGCAGAAATTATCCGTACCATTTACATCCCTATACCCAACCTGTTAGCCTGGTATTCTTTTCGTACATTTCTTAGTGGGCTACCATTTCCAACCTAGGCCTCCCCCAATATCTGTAAAAAAGATGGGCCTGGAGATATAGTACTGGAAATCACTAATAAAAGGGTTCCCTCGCAAAGGGAACCCCGCGCGCTGCTGTATCGACAAGTGTCGTCTTCTCCCTCCACAAGGTCCATGTGGGGTGCTTGTATTTGCGACAAGTGGCAACACAAGAGAGTTTTGGGGTATTTTTGATTCTCACGGGCGGAGGCTGTACGCGCATTTATTTTGAGATTCGTTTTTAAAAAAATGAAATATCTTGAGAACCGCTTATCCAAATTACGAACCGTTTTCACTTTTGAACTCCTCGCGTCGAGATCTTCAAAACTAGATCCCATGTTGATAGGTTTTGACGAACTTTTTTTCTGTACAACCTGTTATGCATAGTTGTACAATATGTGTCTGTGTAGTTGTACAACCTGTGTCTGTACAAACTGTGTCTGCGTAGTTGTACAAACTGCGTCTATATAGTTGTACAACCTATGTCTGTACAACATGTGTCAGTCTAGTTGTACAACCTATGTCTGTACAATCTGTGTCTGTCTAGTTGTACAACATGTGTTATATAGTTGTACAACTTGTGTCTGTACAACCTGCTAGTTGTACAATCTGTGTCTGTTTAGTTGTACAACTTGTGTCTGTATAATCTGTGTCTGTCTAGTTATACAACATGTGTCTATATAGTTGTACAATCTGTTTCTGTATAGCTATGGTATACTGTGTTCTATGTGTAACAGATGCTCTATTTTTCTTGTACGTACGATGTGTTGTGTACTAAATACTAGTGGAACAAGAAAAAGAAACAGAATGCGGGGCGGCCTACGGATGTACAGCATGCATGGGGCCTTGTACAAGCACGCGCGAGTGCGCCGCTCCTCGCGCGGCCGGCCCGACGTACACGCCGCACGTACGCGCGGCCGGATGTACAACCTGCGGGGGACCCGTACAACAGCTTCCCGCGCGGCTGGCCCGGCGTACACGCCGTACGCGTGCGCGGGTCTCGCTCGCATCGCTCGCATGCAACGTTCATGAGGCAGTGGTCAAATTCAATTTTGTCACTTCAGAGGGCCACCACGTGGCGGGTTAGCAACGGTGCTAGAGTGACCTTTCCAAAGAGATACCTTTTTATAGTCGCACCCTATAGTACTTCAGGTTTCAAACAATACTAGTGCGGAATTTAGACAATGACGACCTACCAGTGTGCAACAAACTAGCGCGGAATATTCTGCACTTCGGATCGTGCAATATATAGTGAACCATGGGAGAAAAAATTAAACCAGAACGACAACTATTTTGTGTTGAGAATTTGCAGGACCGTAAAATAAGTCACTGTCAACATTCAGGATAGCTTTCTATTATAGATTTTTGAAACTTCAAAAGGACAATTTTAAATTCTAAAAAGGCTCCACTGTTCGCCGCGGCAAGGCTGAGCGGAGCTTTGACGAAGCCGAAGGTCCCGACCTACCGGTCGATTCAGCTGAACCATTATGCCCGCTTGGAAACCATGTCCATTTTTCCGCCCGTAACAATCAGCGCCGTGGTTTCCTAGTGTACAGCGATACCGACGGAAAAAATACGGACCATAGCTGCTACGTGATATTTCCCGCTGGAAACGGACCGAAACTGGCACGTATAGGAAAACGAAACGGCCAACCAAGTTCCTTTACTGGCCTGGGTTGGAAAAATTCACTGCTCCGTGAAATTCGCAACGTTTGGCGTCAAATACGTACACCAGATAATCACCCAAACCGTAGAGCTCCTGCCACAAGCATGGACCATATTCTCAAACTTGTGGTTCCCTCAATACGCAAGTCTGGCTGTAGAGAAGCCTGCCACACGGAACTTCTGACATGTTTTCTGTTGCTAACTTTTAAACATAAGGCCTTGGCTGGGTTTCATAGATAAAACCAAAACGGCAACAAGTTCATACAGGAGTTCAAACACAAGCTTTTAGGATAGACCAATTTTTTTGATGGCAATTTCACAACCGACATGCACAGAACAATACTGACAGCACAAAGGATCTCACTAGGTCTTAACTCTTGCCAACTAGGTTCGCAGCATTACTCGATAAACAAGCGAAAAAAAGATAAGACAAAGTACCAGACATGACCCGACAAATTACCAGACATGACTCACGACGAAAAGCGGTAAGCAACCTTCAAGCCAAACGTGGTATTTTTTGCCAAATCTGGCCCTTTTGCCGAACTAATGACGTATCTGGCCGCTCCCGGGAACTAATTGCAAATCTGGCCCCTGAGGTCGGCGCCAACGCAAATGGAGCCGAACTTGTGCAGTTCGGCGCCAACCAAAATTTGCAAATCTGACCCATGAGGTCGGCGCCAACGCAAATGGAGCCGACCTTGTGTACGCCGACCTCGGGGGCCAGATTTGCAATTAGTTCTCGGGAGCGGCCAAATACGTCATTAGTTCGGCAAAAGGGCCAGATTAGGCAAAAAATACCCAAACGTGACCCTAGCACCAGCAGTAGCTAGACCACAATTACTTTAGGGACATGCGCCAGCCCATGAAGAACACTGTCAGTAACCATCTTCATCATCAGAATCTTTCATCAACATGCGCATACCCTTGAGGAACATACGATCTTCAGGATTGAGCTCTGACTCATAGACACCGTCGAGGTAGCGAAAAGGGTCACAGTAGTCATCGTATTCATCTGAGTCCAGGATGTAGTCAGGCGCATAGACACGATCATCACTGTCGGACTCGATGCCATATGACCAGAGAGGCCCCTCAAAATTAAGATCGTAGCCATCCATTGGATCATTGGGAAGCTTCAATGATTTAATCCCACCACACTTTGTCCGCAGGGCGGCGTCCATGGAGATGTTGAAACAGTGGCGGATGTCGAGGGACTCCAGGTGGGGGCAGTTGTCAAGGATGGCTGTCAGTCCCTTGTTGGTGATGTTTTGGCCAAAGAGCTGCAGGGTCCGTAACCCGTGCACAGATGCTATCCCCAGAGCATCATCATCCCTCCTATATGTAAACTCACTATCAACATCATCAGTGTCTGTGTCATCGGGGAGATTGTGGAAACGGTATGCATTGAATTTCAAGTGTTTCAGCTCTGGGCATGCTTTGCCAACCTCCTCAAACACACGCCTCCCACCTATGTTTGTGAAGAGTGAAATCTCGAGTTCCTCAAGCAGAGGGAACTTCTTTATCTCCTCCTCGAATTCCATGATATCCTGACAAGCAATGAGGCTGAGACTCTTTAGAGATGGTGCCCTGCAAAGATAGTAGTTGTACATTAGTAACCAATAAATACACCCTCAAAAAGGAATGCTGACCTACGCTGCACAAGATATAACTAGCACAGATACTTGCCCAAGTGAAGTTGCAACTATGTTCTATCAGTCCTATGAAAGAGCATTTATAGGTGATTGCAGGAAGTCTAAGTAAATACTCTGTAAAAAAACAAGAAATGCAGATTATGTACAAACTATAAACAGTTACAATCTTTGCCGTAAATATGATTGTAAGAGGGGTTATTCATTTCAGAGGATAAACATTCATATGACCAGATTTACCGTAATATTAATATGGCTCAAGTCATTTTAGATGATAAACAATTATAATGACAAGCTATGACTGTAAGAGGGCTGAAGTCATTTGAGAGGATAATTACTCAGTGACAAGGCCATCATCTGGAATGAGTTTGCCATGTGGAACATTAGGTGAACACACTTGGCTGTAGGATTCAGTTAGGGGACACCGATAATATATTTCCCATATAAAGTCAGTAAGTTTGTTCAACATCATTATTAAGAAGTAATATGGGATTCTCGACAGATCCAATGTTTAACATTTTCATGCTTCATCCCCAAAACTACAACTCCCAGTTGCTCCATTTCAAATAGAGGGCAGTGTTGCCTTGTGCTAAATTTGCAAGGTAACTTACAAACTGTCTATACCAACAAAGACCACCTGAAGGAAACCTCACATGGTTCCGTAAGCTGACAACACCTTAAGTTTAACTGTCAGGGAATCACACTATTTGCAAGGGCACAGTTCACTACTTTGGGAGAAGACAAGTCGCACGAGCACCTTGTGTTCACTAAATGGCAGGCTAGGAACAATTCAGGGAAGTAAAATACAAAAACATGAAGAGATTTCGGAGGTATGCACGGATTTACTTAATTCCCACTTAAGAAAAAAGCACGAAAGTAATATGGACCATGGTCCAACACTTCATCTTGTAAGATGAGACCTTACAGTGTCAGTTCAAAGTAACTAATATGGACCGCCCCACTTATTCAATCCTATGTAAACAAACTACGGAGTATCATCAGTACTGCACTAAAATTTGAATCAAAGAACATTTCCTTCTGTACTACCATAAGATAAAAACATTGGGTGTCATTTATAGCATGATTGTATCTGCTGTCTTTGTAACCATCTTTAAGCTTCACCCAAATCATGATGAGAAGAAGCATCCAGCGCATAAATTAAATACAAATCCAACCATATATTACAGGCGAAGCAGGACTTCAGGATGAACAAAATTAATAGTACTGAAATTTAAGAGGATTGGAATCTCACTCCTTGCCGAGCAGGTGGAGCACGTCGTCGTCTGCCGCGTACTCGGCCCAGAACGCCTCGCACTGTCCCTGGGCGCGGCGGATGGCGTCCTGCGCCATCTTGTAGAGGTTCACCTGGCGGTCGAGCTCCGGGTGGCCGCGCATGTCGATGCGGCGCCACAGCGCGGGCTCGTCGCGCGCGGCGTGGCGCCAGGAGCGGCACACCTGACCGGCCCCCATGAGGATCTCGATGTGGTCGAGCTTCCGCAGGATGCAGGAGATCGCGTCCAGCGGCAGCGCCGCCCAGTCCCTCGGCTCCTCGTCCAGCGGCACCGCGGCCGAGTCCCTCGCGTCCCGATTGCGACCGCGGCCGCGGTTGGGGCGACGCTGGCGGCGGCCGCGAGACATGGCGGAGGATGAGGAAGCCGGCAGCACCACAGGGCGGGGCTGGGTCACGGGAGGGCTAGGGTTGGGAGGAGCGAGGGGCTGCCCGCCGTCACGAGGCACCGCGGGGTGGGGCCGGGCCGCGGGGGGACTAGGGTTCGGAGGAGCGAGGGGGGCGCCGCCAAGGTCGCGCGCAGTGGCGGGAAGCGTGCCCCGAGGAACCCACACTGCGCGTCCTGCCGCCGCCGCCGGACGAGGCAAGGCGGGGTTCGGAGGGGCGGCGCGCTGCGGCGGCGCGTCGCGTGGGGTGGCGGGCGGCGCGTCACGAGGCACCCACACCGCGCGCCTCACCGGCGCTGGGTGCGGCGCCGACCACGCAGGCCGGTTGCCGCGGCCGCGGCCACGGCCACGGGAGGCGGAGGAGCTGGTCATCGCGTCGGGGGTTGGGACGGAGAGAAGGGTTTAGGCTTCCATTGTTACCGCCGTGGAGGTTAATGGAAAATGTGGGGAAGAGAAGGCGAAGGCGGCGGATGGGTAAAACCGTAAAAGGAAGCGTGGATTGCGACGGTGTCGAAGGTTAGACCCGGATCATCCTCCTTCCGACGCGTGGATTGCGTCGTGCACGCTGTTGGAGCAGTGGAGCACAGATACGCGAAAGTTGGAAACGAAGGGTAACCAAAAAAAACGTCGGTTTTGAGTTTTGGAGGGTTGAAAAAGGCAATAATATGTGCGGAAAAAGAGCTCGTACTTAAAAGAATTAAGATACTTAAAAAACAGGAGCCTCTACTACTAATTTGCGGGATTGATTCTTTGAGTATACACCCTGCGCTCGGAAAATGATAGTCTTACTAAACTGGATGTATCTATACATATTTTAGAGTGTTAGCTAGATCTATTTTAATTTTTTAAGTTAGATAGATCTATTTTATTGACATTATTTTCCGCACTGAGGGAGTAAAATAGAAGCCCGCGAACTGGGCGTCGACCAGTTAGTTAGCTGCGCGAGGTCGTCCTGCGCGCTGCCCATGACCCGCGGGCTCTGCGGTTGTGCCTGCAGATATCTTCTTAATTAAAATCCGTGGAGGTTCCTTCCTCTGCTGGACTCGTTTTAAGAGGAGACACGGAATGGGCTGTAATGATTGCGCATTTTAACAAGTGATTTTTTTCCTTTCGGGTTACTCTTTTAGTTCTATTCTGTCGGTCACCATCCCGTCCACCCGGTCGCGGCCGGTCACCCCGTCCGCACGAACTTTGGCGCGATATTTTCAACATAGCCCCCCGCCAAGGACCTGTACGTAAATTCCTAAAACTCGAGGGGCTTAACTGCAAAACCGTCGGTAGACTTCTTCTTTCTCTCTTCTTCCTCGTGCTCGCTCGGAGCTCCCCGCCGCCGCCGACGCACGCCGCCGTCTCTACGCGGCTCCCCAGACAAATCGCCGCCTACCAGCAGCTCCGCCGTCTCTTCCTCTCCATCCTCGACCATTTTCGCTTGCCGAAACGCCGCCCATGGCCCGGATTCGCCGTCGCCGTGCTCGGCATCCTACGCCGCAAAATCACTCGCCGTTGGCGGCTCCGGCGACCATTTGGTATGCCGCGCCGCCCCTTCGGCTCCTCTCCACGTACTGGCGCAGATGCGCAAGCTCCCAGGCCCGCTTGCGCGCAGCGCGAGCTCGCGGCAGCGCTGCCGTGTTCGCCGGCGCGTGACACCGTGACGTCAGCGCTGACGTCGCCCCATCCCCACCTGTCCATTTAAAAAAAAAAAAATTCCAGAATAAAGAAAATCCTGTCTTGCGAGACCCACCTGCCAGAAATTTCTTAATTACAGGAAAATGCTAAAAAAAATCAAAAAACATTTCTTTTATTCTACAATTCCAAAAAATACACACAATATATCAAAAATTTCTAAATTTAACAAATTTGGAAACTACCCGCACCAAAGTTGAAAAAAAAATGTATACAACATAATGCAAATAAAATTTCATAACTAAAAAAAAACTAAACTTCAAACAATCCATATTTTTACTCAAAAAATACAAACACTATATAAAAATTCAAAAAAAATCAAAAAAAATGCATACCTTTGAAACTACAATTGAAGAAACAACTACACAATAAAAATGCTAAAATCCAAAAAAAAAAATATCTTCCAAACTACAAATCAAAATAATACAAACATAACATTAAAATTTTCTAAATTTATCAAATTTTCCAAACTTCCCACACTTAACGAAATTTCCCAAATTTCAATTACACAAAAAATACTAAAATTCAAAAAAAAAAAACATCTTTCAGTCTACACTCCAACATAACAATTATAAAAAAAATTACAATCCAACAAAATTATATCTATTGTAAAATATCAATTATAACAAAATAATTATTCAAACTCAAAAAAATACATACTTTCATATCTTCCAACCTACAATTCACATAAACAATTACAAAAAAATATTAAAATTCAAAAATTCATATCTTCCAATATACAATTCAAAGTACCGATTATACAAGAAAAAATGCCAAAATTCAAGAAATTTATATCTGCCAACCTACATATCAACGAAGCATTACATTTTTTATAAATTTAACAACCTTCCAACCTTTCCACACTTATAAAGATTTCCCAAATTTCAATTACATGAAAATACTAAAATTAAAAAAAATCATGCAAATCTGCACACCATAAGATAGAATAACGTAGAACGTTTAGTTTTTGAGGATAAATGACATCATATTATATAGATAATATACACATCATAAGATAAATGACATTATATAGAGAATATGCACATGAATAACCATAATATATTTCCTCTGTTTATACTGATAAATAGAAAAATTACAGAAAAATAAAACTATATTTAGCCATTTCAATTTACCTAACATATTCTCTTTTGAACTCAAATAAAATCCAAAAAAGAAAAAACATAAGTAATTGAACTAATAATATCAGTAAATAAATTTCAACAATTCAAATTACAAGGGGTGCGTTTAAAATCTAGACAAAATCCAACTTCATTTCCTCTAATTTCATGCATTTAATTTTTGTTAAATTTCTAGCGAATGGATGTATCTCTAAAAATTTCCATTCAGGAAGATTGCGAAAAAACAACAAAATGCTAAGACAAAATAAATACTTATTATTTATGTCAAAAAAATGATTCAATATTTCAAGTATCAACTACAACATTTCGAAGTACAAACAATTTTTAACCATAAAAAATATCTTCAAATTTCAAAAAAATTCAAATTTTCACACCTATTAAATACCAACATTTTCAAATTTAAATTTAACCAAACACGCGCGGCATTGCCGCGCTACCATACTTTAAATTTGTACACATCTTTTATATCTGCTCATTTTACAACCGCAAACGAACTTCAAATCTGAAAAACCGCCTCAACTTGAACAGTTTTGAAAAGAAAATTTCTTTTAATCCCACTAAGTTTAAGCCCTACATAATTTTAAAATGTGCACGCTACCAATTTTGAATTCACGGGCACGGCGAAGACCGCGCTTAGTCCCCTAGTATTTAAGTAAATATGAATAAAGAAATTAAAAAAGAAAGAAAACATATAACATTTTTTAAATCTGAACTTTCAAATCCGAACCTGAAATATTTTGAAAACGTAACATGTTGCAAAATTGAACATTGTTCAGATATGAAAATTTTCAAATTTGAATATTTTCAAATATGTACTTCCTCCGTTCATTTTATAACATATTCTAGATATTTCAATGTGGACTAAATACAGATCAAAATGAGTGAACCTACACACTAAACATGTCTAGATATGTGTATTTTCGAAAAAATAGAATACATTAGAAAAGTGAACGGAGGGAGTATTTTTTTAAATCTGAACATTTTCAAAATTTGAATATTCTAAAATCTAAATAATTTTTATTCTAGAAAATTTTCAATAAATTTTGCTTCAAATAAGGTACTCCCTCCGATTAGAAATGATTGACAAAAATTAATAAAGCCCAACGGCAGAGTAACAAGCGTAAGACAATGCTGGGGAGACCAGCTTACGGGTAGCTTACAAGGCCAAAAGGCACGAATGGGAAGTAGCTTAGGCTACAAAACAGTCTATTACAAAACAGCCCCAAAGGTTGTAGCACTAGCAAAGCGTCTTCTTCATCTAGGGCGCAGTGGAAGCACTGGAGTTAAGAGGTATATGCTGATGTCTACGCACGATTCTATTCTTATAAACAGTGTTGGGCCTCCAAATGCAGAGGTTTATAGAACAGCAGCAAGTTTCTCTTAAGTAGATCCCCCCAAGGTTTATCGAACTCAGGGAGGTAGAGGTCAAAGATATCCCTCTCAAACAACCCTGCAATCAAGATACAAGAAGTCTCTTGTGTCCCCAACACACCTAATACATTTGTCAGATGTATAGGTGCACTAGTTCGGTGAAGAGATAGTGAAATGCAAGTAATATGGATCATTATAAGTGGTAATTGCAATCTGAAATAAAGATGGCAGCAACCAAACATGAGACAAAAAATGAGAGCAAACGGTGTTTCAATGCTTGGAAATAAGGCCTAGGGATCATACTTTCACTAGTGGACACTCTCAACAATAATAATATAATTGAATACATAGATATTTCCTCTTTACTATGCTACTCTGAACTATTCTAAAGTCGCATTCCACATCTAGGGAACCTCAATGTCACTATAAGCTCCCCAACATAGTACTCCCTCCGTCTCTTTTTATAAGGCGTCTAAGCAGCTGTAGCTTTTCCCATAATACAAGGCGCGTAAGCCGTTTTTGTGATGTTTCTTCCAAGTCTACCCCTGCCTGCATGCAGCCTTTCCGATCGTTTCTCTCCGCAAATTACTCTCGCGATAGTTTCTTTACGAGGTGCGATTGCTAATTGATTCATCCCCAACCTGGAAAACTACCGAAACTCCAAGGCACATCTCATCTCCATGGCTAACCAAGCGCCGTCGGACTTGCTCGCGCTTCTAAAGGACGACGAGCTCGCCGAGTATTTCGGCGACGATGACACAACAGGCGAGCGCGCCGGCGCCGCTCTCTTGCCGGCACCGTGCTATGGCGTACATGGTTGCTCTACCACCTGCAGGGTCAGAGCAGCCAAGGGCTACGCTAGAGCACACGTCGGCGACTCGGAACTGCAGACGGTGGACGCGAACAAGGACGTCGGCGTCCAAGCTGTGGATGTTAACCGTGCGTACATGATCCCAGAATCAGTCGAGCAACAACCTTGGTATGTGCCGGACACATACGCCGAAGAGACCGAGGTCCCAGATTCCCAAGAAATTTCTGACGTCGACGATTCGTATGACATCCTTGCGGGAGAGAGCCAACCTCCAGAATGACTTGAAGATATTCAGCGTGAGGTTGAAGCTGGCATAGCTGCGTCCCAATACAATCAAGAGGAGGAAGACGAAGAGCATGTTGATGCCAAAGAAGATGAAGGCGACAAAATTAAACCAAATTTCGGAGTCGAGCTAGACCAAGGGGAGTTGCAGGTGGTGAAGGACACTCTGAGCATTTTGCTGCCATCGTACCGTCCTTAAATTCGTGTGTTTTGATTTGTTCATGTAGTAGTCGAACTTCAGTTATGTTTGACTAAGGCTGTGTGATTTTGGCATTACGTACTGCTTGATTATATTTGGCCGAAGTAGACTACAGTAATGCACTTGTAGCTAGCTATAGCTAGCTAGTTCATGTACGAGTAAGAAGAGTATAAATTCAAGTTACTCCGTGTTCACAAACTCACGTTAAGAAATAGAAGGAAGTTTTGAACATTACAAATTCAGAACACACAAAAATTGGGAAAAAGCAAGGTAGCTGGACAGACTACTCCATGTTCACGAACTCACGTGCTTGTTCGACTAAATCTACATCACATTGCAGTCTCACAGGTAGGACTCCATTTCTCTCAAGTGCTTGCTTCTTCATGTGTGGAATGGAATAATGATGGCTTCCTCTCTCCTTCATGATTTCCCTCATGCATGTTTGATGCGTGAGAAAAATACGATTGGACCTTTCTACTGGATATTGCTGAAAAGCTTCGTTGACTTTAACAATAATGTCATCTATGTTCCTTGGGGATGATTTCTGAAACATGGCTTGAATACCTGCAAAAAATCCAAGATCCAAAATATTGAGATCAGGAGAATTGGGTGGCTGGCACATCAGCCTTATGTCAAACCCATCAGCAGTTGCTGCTTGCTTGAACACTTCATCATTGACATCAATGTGTGTTTTGACATTGTCCTGTTGGATGAAAATAGGCTGGCCTAACTCCTCAACAGGACATTTCTGTTTAATCGCAGGCAAGACCATGTTAACAAGATAATCCCGGCTATCATCCTTCTTAACTGATGTCATTGCCTTTGTGATCAAGGTACCAGCATCTCTGTACCTACTCTTCCTCTTGGCATACTCTTTTGTAACGAAGGCAAATATTCCAATCTTCCCATCAAATGTGCATGTCCCATGTTGGTCAAATCTGGGTCTTGCAATCGCCGTGAGGAACATTACTTTGGGAATAAAGGCCTTGTTCCTAGTCACCCTCTTAGGCCTTTCTTCATCAAGAGCCAAATAATATTTCTGACTTCTCCTAGTCAAGTAAAACCATTTTTCATCGATATGAACAACATTGTACATACCCCTAAAAGTAGGCTCTCGAGGAAGGCTAGTCGGATCCAACATATTGAGGCAGTACCTAACACGGGCTCTCATATTCTCGTCAGTCAGTATAGGCTTGATGTCGTTTGAGTGGCGCCTAAATTTGCCTTCCTTAAACCTCCTGTGCAATGTGCTTTTTGAAACATTCAGTTCATTTGCTAGGTCCTGTAGAGTGGTCCTTTCCTTCAGAGGAATGGCTTTGATATCAGCAGGATTGATTTCAATTCTCTTCCGTCCACATCGCTTAACCTTCTTGTTAGCTACGGCATTCACCCCACCGCCTCGGAGGCCTTCTTCCCACACACGCTGTACACATCTCAGAGAAACACCCATGTCCGCTGCCACTGATGCTGACACTCCTCATTTCAAAATGTGACGTCCAGTCCTAACCAAAAGCATGGCGTATATATCCCGCTTTACATCATCTGTGTGCCATGTACGTGTCCTAAACACTGGATTTTGATCTGCCAACACAAGAAAAGACATTACTCTCTGAACCTAACTTAAATCAACAAGACTACTCCCAAAACATCAAAGTTGAATTTGACGTACCGGCATGCTGGTTGTCGGCCTGATCGCCGTGGCCGTGCTCGGTGTCGCCCTGATCGTCGTGGCCGTGCTCGGTGTCGCCCTGATCATCTTGGCCATCCACGTTTCCATGCTCCATGTATGCGTCCTCGTTGCCATCCTCCACGTCGGCGTGCTCGACGCTGCCTCGTCCAAGGTGACCGCGACCGGAGCAGACGTGACCAGCTAGGCCTAACCTCCAACGAACACGTTCGGCAACACCATATCCGGAGACGCCGCTCGTACCATGGCCACGGCCACGTACACGACGTCCAGCAATGCCACGGACAGAATCACCACGTCCGGCGTGGCCACGTCCAACTAGGCCAAGACCGGCGTTTGCACGGCCAGCACGTCCACGGCCATCATGCTCGTGCGCAGCGTGCCCTCGACCGGCGAGGCCAAGGCGTGTGCGCCCGCGGCTGCCGTTCCGGCCATGCCTGTGACCAGCGAGTCCACGTCTTCGTCCGTGTGCACCGTCCGCAGCTTCTGCGTCGATGTGGTTGTTTTCTTCTCCGCCCTCAGGGCCGGGTACCTCCACATAATCTTCTCCATCCTCAGAACCTTCATCTGCTGCACACAACACATAACTCCGAAAAATTAGAGATAGGCTGAGACGGAAAGAAACCTGTAACGCATCAATCGACAGAAACTAACCTTCATCGCTATCATCCCACTCCAGGTCGTAGTTGAGGTCAACGATTGGACCACTGTAATCTTCAAAATCGTCCCATGTGCTCCCGTCCATGATTTGCAGCCGAAGCAATGGTGGAATTGAAAGGTGAGAAAAGGAAGGAACCGAGCGCTCATATAGGAGTAGACTGGAGGGAACCAAAACGAATTGAAAATTTGAAGATTGTGCCGCTCCCGTCCTTTCATCTCTCCCCCCAATTTTGTGAATTTTTTCTTAAAAATTTCACCAGCCCACCACCGCATGCAAGGCTATGAAGGCGCGAGGCTCCTGGGCGAGGCTCCTGGCGGGAATCACTTGTCGCTTGGCGGGAGGCAAGTCTGGAGCGGGATGGCTCCATATCCGCGCCATTATTACTGCAATCGATCAAATCGCTATAATTTCGTTTGTTTCCTTCCAACCCTCCATCGCTAATCAATAGAGGCAGGGGTAGAAGGGTCCAAATTAGCCCACGCTAATTTTCGTGCAAACCTGCTTACACGCCTTGTATAAAGAGACGGAGGGAGTACTAGACAAACACCATAATTTCATAGAGACATCCAACACAAATAATAACTCATGATAAATATTCATATAATCTTTAGCCTAAGAGTCACACACGGTGCGCATACTGTCAACTTCGCACCATGGGACAAAGGTGACTCCGGAGTTTACATTAATAAAACCACTCAAGTAACATAATTCATAAGATAACGAAGAGTAACATCCATGGATCCAACTAGATTACAAAGCTCATGATCATATAAAGATCACACCATGGGAGAGAGAGATGAACCACATGGCTATCGGTAGAGCCCTCATCCTCGGTGAAAACTACTCACACATGGTCATGGTGAGCACACTTGATGGAGAGGTTGATGAAGAGGTGCAGCCCAGAGAGGAGACGGCGGCCCGCTGCAGCCACGGTGCGGCAGCGGCGGCGGCCCGTGGAGGCGGCCCTCGGGGGCGGCGGCCCTTGACCCCCCTTCTTCTTTCTTGGTGATGGTGCAGCAATGGAGGAGCTCCTCCGCCTCCTTGGCGGCGGCCAAGAGGAGGAAAATTCGTGGCTTTTTGGTGCCTTTTTCGAGTTAGGGTTTCCTTCTTTATATAGACTCTCGGATTTCCGTCATCCAGTTTTAGGTCTCATGAAAACGGGATTTTCTGGAGCGTCCGAACTCCAAATGGGCCGAATTTTATGTCCAGGATTATCACCAGAAAATTATCTGCAACTTTGTCTTCAGCATCACCTTCATTTGACGTCGTCTTCAGGGGTGTACGTTGCAATATTTGAAAACTGTTCTGTAGGGACAGATTTAAGGAAACTCCGAATTTCACCGCCTGAGTCAGACATAAAATAGCTTCGATTTGCATAATGAGTGATTTTCTTCCATATTTGTTTATTCCCTACGCAACAAAGTATAAAACAAGAATTTGTGCACTTTTGCAACTATTAATAAGTTAGTTCCAATAAATATTATAAAGTTGCAAATAAATAGGAAATTTAGCACAATAAACTACAAAGTTCATGTATGCATTTTACATGCATCATATGCGTCGCGGCGTAAGTGGCTTGGAGCATCTTCATCAACTCGTCCAACATCGGCAGGAGCTTAGCTTTGACGAGGGGCCGCCATTGCTGCATACACAGAAGGCATTTAAAGATGACATCAGCTGATTGGCGCGGGAAGACCGCTTCGATAGAAACTTTGTTGCGTGTAGTCCACAACGCCCAACACAAAACATGTAAGAGCAGCCAGAGCATCATCCTTGACTTCCCCGCAAAATAGTTGAAGATGATCGCAGCTTCACTGAAACTACGTGGTTGCCATAGTACCCCCTGTATATGGTGAACCTCACTCCACACAAAATGCGTTAACACACATTCGAAAAAAAATGTGACCTACCATCTCTAAACGCCCACACCGGGCACAAAGACCATCAGAAGGCCCCTGCCTTTTCTTAATCTGCTCCCTAGATGGGAGTTTACCTCTCGCTAACTGCCACATTTTTTTTATCTTAAGCGGCATGGGCACCTTCCAAATGTGCATCTCAGTCTTGTTTGGCACAACTTCTTGTAGAGAGATTTAGTGGAAAACCCCCAGAGGTCTCGAGGTGCCAGGACACCCTGTCCCTTCCCTCCTCTGGTTCCAACTCCTCAATCTCCTGATGAAGAGCATGCCATTGCACCAACTCCTCAGGGCCAAATGCCCTCCTAAAGGCCAAACACCACCCATCTCCACTGTGGGCTTGAGAGACTAGGATGCCTGGGTTGGAGCAGATCGCAAAGAACCTCTGATATCTACTCTTCAGGGGGCCTCCCCTGTCCACCAATCTGACTAGAACACAACTCCTTGGCCAGATTTAAGGTGAAACCTAGCTCCCAACTTAAAGACCTCTTTTATTTTGTGAAGGCTGTGCTAAAATTGGGATCCTCCTTGTGGTCCAGAGGTGAAAAATTGTGTCACGTTGTATTTGGCTCGCAGAATCCTAATCCAAATGCCATCACCAAATTTTTACTTAATAAGTCGTAGCCAATCAGTCATTACCTATACATTTTATGTCATGAACATTAGATTTTCATAAATATATCTAAATCTGTCGCATTCCTTGGTTATTTATGATTCAATTAAGATAGGTGGCAAACGCTAGATTTCATAAACATATCATAACATATATTAACAATTTAGAAACATCCTCTAACTACATTATGTGGATCCTTATTATATATTATACACATTGTAAAAAAATACTCCATACATGTTGTACTATGGGTACTCAAATTCTCTCATGTATCCAAAGTTATGTTCTAGAAACTTATATTCAAAGTTTTCTAAGTTTGATTATAGACATCTCAGTATAAATGGAAATAGGTCAAATATACTTGAATCCCACTAATTTTTTGTTCAACCTCATGTAGAATTTTGTGTAACATATTCAAATTTTATCTTACAGAATATCCATCACGTCTTAAATAAAGATGGAATACATCCTGTGTGAAAACCCTCACAAAAAACTAATTCTTAGTACTTACTTTCTGCTTTCCCCTTAAACGTAGAATTTTGTATATTCGGTTGGAGAATAATTTTTATTTCAGTTCATTATGATGGTTTTACTTGGCTACATCACTAGATATATCATACAATTAAACATCATCTAGGTTGAACGCAATTATTATTTGGTTCACAAAATATAAATTTTGCACTTTAATTGTAACACTTATGCCAAAAAATACTAATCAACGTTGCATATTTATTTAACAACACATAATATATATTGGGTAACACGTGTTCATAACTTACATTTGTTATAGTTACTGAATTCCTTGTAGAAATGACACATATAGCCATCTGTTTGGTACTTTTTAATGAGAAAAGCAACACCCGCAACCAAATTAAAGATAACTAAACAGCTAGCCATCTCATATGATATTTATTTACCTGAAAATTTATGGTTGATGCGGATTATTTATACCATAAAAAGTGAATGTATATATGATACCCACAGAAGTGATAGCCTTCAGTAGCTACCTGCAAGATAAAGTGTACGGGGTTAGGTTGAGCCTCCAAGTGCAGAGTATGTAGTAAGTGGAAGACGTGTTTTCCCCACGAGGGTGACTCGAGGATTTAATATCGAACTCTCGAGAAATCAGTAGTGAAAGGTTTATCTTCCTATTCTTCTTTTGGTTACCTACAAAATAAAGTTAAATGTTTTGGTTCTCAACCTCACCTGTGGTTGTTAAGCACAAGGTGTAAGAATGATATCAAGATAGTATGTGATGCAAACAAGAAATAAATATGCAATGATGGTGGTAAATAAATATGCAAGGATGATGATAACAATGATAAATGATATTTTTGGGTTTTTAATGATGAATGCAAGATGTAAAAGTGTTTTTGTATTTTTGGATTTAATAATGGCAGAAAATGGAAAAGTGGTAAAAGTTGTTGGAAAGGTGTTTCTTATGATTAAAAATGGACCGGCGTTCATGGTTTCACAAATGCACTCTCTCTTTAATAAAGTGGTAGACAATGAAACACTAGAGTTGACATATGAGATTGTAACACAAAGTTTAGTGACAAGTTAATAATTATATGGGCATCACGTCCTAACATAGAGACCTTTTGTTTATTAGTCTCACTTATACTCCACCAAGATGCGAACTAAATCATAACACCTCAGTAATTAAGATAACTCAGAGTATAGCTTTAAGTATCATGACATGAAGTTAAAATAAGAACATGCTAGATCTAGTCATGGAGTAGTGGCAGTGGTCACACCCACATCTCCGGTAACATGGTATTTTTGTTTATCCCTAGTGAGGCAACAAAGTAAGCTAAAGATACCCAAGTGGATCGCGGAACTTTCTCTCACGTTCACTGCACTAGCCACCCCCCGTTACTCCAACTAATGCACACATCACCCAACACACGCTCCCATAAACATGCTTGATCATAACAAGTGAATAAAAACGGGGTACATAATATGCATCTATATTCACAACTGAAACAAAATATTCGCAATCTCAAACATATATTAACTCATAAAAAGATCCACCATATAGGAATTACATAGATAACCGTAATCATGTTTGGCAGCTCATACGGTGCTAATTAGTGAAGTTCAAAAAGAGGAGAGATACATAAGTTACTTCCACAAACCCATAGTCCAGAGGTGGACTACTCCCTCTTCATCATGGAGACGGTAGAGATGTCGATTGAGAAGATGGAGACCACGCCGGCAGCGCCCCGCCGGAGTTTTCCCCCTCCAATCTGCAGCTCTAGATCTCTCTTTCGGTGTTTCTGTGTTATGGCGGCGCTCCTTCCAGAGAACGTCAGGGGGCTATTTTTATCGGAGGTTTTAGGTCAAACCCGTGTCGGTGGAGAAAATATCGACGTCAACGGAGCGTCGAGGCCAAAGTTGGTGGGTCCCATGCGGCCAGGTACAGAGGCCGCGTGGGCCCCCCTCTTTTGGGCCTCGGGGCTCCGTTTGTTCGTTTCCTTCGCCCCCAAGTCTTGTTCCTTCCAAAAAATGATGCTATTTGGACGACGTTTGAGTCCCTGAAACATAAAAGAAAAAATAAGGTTTTTTGCCTGCGCAGGGTTAATTCCATAAAAATAGGAAATAAATAAATATTCCCAAAAATCATTATATAACAGTGATATAACCCTTATATGACGCAAATATGATTGAAATATAAGTAATATAGTGCAAAATTCATGTATGCATTTTACATGCATCAATATATGACTATAAAATTATATATCATCTATTTCCGAAACACTATTGATGGGGCCTCAAATTAGTGAGGGACCCCATGCGAGTTATAAAATCTAATGAATGAAGTAGAGAAGTGAATCATGTGTAACGATAAATACAAGATACTATCTATGCAATTCACTCACCCAAAAAAATCCAATGAATAAGGAGACCTTACAAAGTTGTACCAAAAATTGTAATTACTATGATTTTTATTATGTTTCGCTTCACATAAAATTTGTTCTAGCCTTCATACATGTAACTTATATGATTCTATTTTATTTTGCCAGAGCTTACAAAGTAGTAACAAAAATTATAATTACCATGATTTTTATTCTGTTTCGCTTCACATAAAATTTGTTCTAACCTTCGTACATGTAACTTATATGATTTTTATTTTTATCTTGAAACATGTATAAGTTAACCGGTTCGATTCTTATCTAATAAATGGTGTTGTAATACAAGTGAAGTGATATTGAAAAATTCGAAAATCATATTTATTTTGAGGTTTCAAAAAACCTGAAAAAAAATCTTGAATGCAGATAATGTTGTATTCCACAACATGTTGAATATCAATTAGAAATATGTTGTATTTTGGGATGTGAAAAAATGACAAAATCTTAAACTGGAAGTAGTGACTTAGTGCAAATTTTGAACTACAAAATCTGTCAGATTTTACTATTTTCGTGTATCCCCGAATATAAGTTATTTTGAGTTGACATTTTGCGCATTGGTAGAATATATGATTGTCAACGTCCATGATTGTTTTATGTTTTTTCTGAAACTTAAAAATGTGATTTTTAATTATTTCAAATAAAGAGCTCCATGGAGCTCAGCCAATACTTCATATATAAATATATATATAGCTTTGTTTTGCTGGGTTTGTAATTCGAGCCGTACGCTCGAAAATACGACCCATGGTGCTAGGTACTAAAGTAGAAAAGTTCATCCATGCATTTGGACAAAAACACTAATTCTTTCTCGAAATCTCGACCATCATACATTGTACATCTTCAAGTGATGTACCTT
Source organism: Poa pratensis (assembly GCA_947311845.1). Lineage (NCBI taxonomy): Eukaryota > Viridiplantae > Streptophyta > Magnoliopsida > Poales > Poaceae > Poa > Poa pratensis. Next base: position 21,334,959 of record CAMZMU010000052.1, on the reverse strand, counting down.
CATATAGTTCAAACACAATATTGGTGCGGGAAATTCTCTTATTCTGCAAGAAATACATGTATTCTAGGGAAACTAAATAAGTTTATGACGTATTTTTGTTCCAACTTGTTTTTGTTAAGTTTATGTTGGTAGCCAGTATAATTCATTATTATAATTAGTACTCGAACAAATTTTTAAAAGCTGAATAGAGAATATAATGCAAAAAATTACGCGGGAAAAATTGTATTTGTTTTGTCAGCGGGCAGATTTCTCAACGTTTGAACTGCATTATTCAACATTGAAAGTTGACACATCAAGTTTTTTGTTCACAAGCAGAAATAAACAGTTGCTATGTATCGGCAATGCATTATTCGGAAGAAAACACAGATGAATTTCTTGTACTAGATATTTTAGGTGTCGTGAGGTCCTCTTAATTAGTCCAGAATTAATCATCTTCCTCTGTCTAGATTTGCATTGCGATGGACATCATATGGTTATCTTTGAAAACAAAATCTTTTGTGTTTCTTTCAGGATATAATTTCCAGCCTGCTGGCAATTACATATGTCCATATATTGGGCAATACTTTGGGTATAAAGCTAGCCCTCCTCCTCTCCTATCTGCTCACTCACAAACACAGTACCCCCCTGATTAGATCTCCTGCAGGGTTTAGTGCCACGCACCATGGTTCGCCGTAGCGGGAAGGTTAAGCTCCAGTTCATCATTGACCGGGCGGAGCGCAAGAGGAGTCAGAAGAAGCGCGTCCCGGTCCTGGTCAAGAAAGCGAGGGAGTTCTCCGTGCTCTGCGACGTCCCGACCTGCCTGGTCGCGTACCTCCCGGACGAGGAGCAGCCGGTGACCTGGCCGTCGCCGGAAGGGGCCGGCAGCGTGCTTCGTCGGTACAAGGAGGCGGGGGAGTCGCAGAGGTGCAAGCACAAGCTGGACGGCCCGGAGTTCATCGGGACGCTGGTGGAGAAGGCGAAGGCGGAGCTGGCGAAAGTCGAGCGCCTGAACAGGCGCAACGAGAGCAACCTCCTCGTCTCCGAGTTCCTCAACGGCCGCCGCGGGAGCATCGACGCCCTGTCACCGGAGGGTTTGGCCTCGCTGGGGTCGATGCTGGAGAACAAACAACGGACCATCGACGCGCGCCTCCAGGAGGTCAGTGGTGGTGCCATCCTACCGTCTCCTCCTGCACAGCTGCAACTGGTGCAACCTGCACCAGCACCGCCTCTGATGATGGCGCCACTATTTTCTCCGAACCTGTCAACTCCTGTCCTGCAGGACGGCGGCGGCCTCCCTTGCACCGACGAGCTCCAATCTTTCCTCGCGAAGGCTGGGATGTTTAACTCGGCGCAGCCGGCCCATCATCCTTCAACGATTTCATGTAGATCGGGGTTCGGGGGCTACCTTCTACCTTTCGTCGCTGCTGCTGCATGCACCGTTATTCGCTTTAGTTTATTTTGTTTGGTTTAACGTCGCTGCTGTCGGAGTCTTAAGTTTTGCTTCCCGTCGAGTCGTCGAGTATGTTCCTTCCCTGCTTCGTGTGGCATGGAATTTTCAAATTTGTTTGTGCATGTGTTTCGCTCTATGTCGAATTGTATGGTCTATGGTGTAATCCTTGTCTATCATTAATTAATGGAATGAATATTGTTGTCAAAATATTCTGGCACCCGGCTATGTTCATTAACTAGAGTAGATTTTTATTTCATAGCTTACCTGTTTTGCTTATCAAAACGGGCAAATATAAGCCATATGGCTATTCCTTAACGTTTCCAATCTATCTGTGTGGGAGAAATTGGTAGTACAAGGTACATGTTTTTGTACACGGACTCAACCAACAAATCGACATAAGAAGTTTTTTCAGCAGAACTGAGAAAGCCCAATCAACATACTCACAGTAATACAATGAAACGGTCGGGAAGATTCAGTGTTCTCCATTCCATGCATGTGGTAGAGAATAAGAATCGTTCAGTTAGCTAGGTGTTGATCTATTTAGGCTGGAGGGTTTTGTTCTTCAGGGAGATAGGAGATTATGATAGTCATTAGGTTAGTTTTATTCCGTAGCTAGGATTATGGCTAATTCAGCTGGACAATGACCTCTTCAAACTATGGTTTGACCCTAGCTAGCATCTATCAAGTCACTAACTTGATCATGAAAAAATAATATCTCAAATCGTACGAACTTTTACACAACAAATCTTCATATCTCCATTAAAGATAATTCTAACCTGATAGACAATCGTTTCTGAACAATCTGATTTGAAGTTTTAAAGTTTAAAGTTATTCGATCATAACTTCATGTCTAAATTGTGGTAAAAAATAACCGTGCCAATGAAAAGCTTGAAGGTAGTATTGGAGCCTCTCTAAAGGTTGGAACAATCTAGGGATGGCCCATTTAAATAGATGTTCTTTGCGCATATTCCATTGATGTTGCTCGGTCTAGATGCACCCCTTTGATTTACGAGGAGTGTACTTTGCTTAGCCTTAATTTTACTGAAGTAGTCTTTAATCATTGTCCTAGAGAAGCCAATGTGGCAGCGCATGTGCTAGCCAGTAGTCCGGAGGGGAATCAGTCGACTGTTTGGCTTGATGACCCCCTGGTTTTCTTTCTCGTGCGCTTGCAAACGATGCGCCGGTGTTGCATCCTGACTGATGATGTAATTGTGGTTGTGGAGGCGGCAAGTTTCTGACGCGCTCTTTTCCTTACCAGGGTACCTACGGGGACTGGAAAGTTTTTAATGAGGCGGCTTGCTGACCTAATATAGTGGTTGGAAAATTTCAAAAAATATAAAAATCCCACGTGTTGAAGTGGGTATATACCATATCTTTTAAAATTTAATTAAAATATTGCAGCAGGTCTTGTATAGTCCAGCAGGTCCGGTCCAAAATGGTCACTCATTTTTATGTGAGCTCTTATACACACTTTAAGAGGTTTAGAAGGCTCTCGCCGGTTGCAGCACCACAAAATGGGTTGTAATGATTGCCCAGTTGAAGAACTGATTTTTTGTTTACGGTTTTATATTTTTAAGTAAATAAGATTAAAGTAACTAAAAGAAACAAAATTACGACATTTTTAAAATCTAAACTTTCAAATCCAAATCAGAAATTGTCGCAGCAGTGGAACACGGGGTTCCCCTAGTGCTGCCAAAGTGGGTCCACCGCCCGAGGGCCCAGCGTGAAGATGGACAAGACCAAGGCGCGGTGCAAAGTTGGCGAGCACCCCGCGCATCATCCAAGCCTGCCGGGTGCGAAGGACCCCGGGGTCCCTCGCACCCCGGAAGAGAAGAAGGACCCCGAGAGCCCGAGGCCCCGGCAGGGCCGGACTCCCTCTCGGGTATCAAGCCGTACCAGACGAAGATAGGGTTTCCAGCACCCTCCCGAAGATAGTAGAAGAACCTAGAAGACTTGGGAAGCAAGGCGCAAGCAGGGAGCACCACCTGCGGTATGCCAACTTTCCTCCACCTCGCTTTCCCCCAAAGGGCGGGGGATCTCACCAAACCGGAGGAAGATACTTGGAGGAGAAGAGGCCATGTCTTCACCTCAACCACGGAGAGGGGGAACTTCCCACCAAGACCCCTTCATGCTCCTCGCGTGGCCCTTGTGGCACCCCTTGTCTATAAAAGGAGGGCCAAGTCATGGTGAGGAGAGGGGGAGAAATGAAGGAATCCAAGGCAAGACACAAGCCAGAGCACAGCTGGAGATAGCTAGGGCAGACAGGAAAAGGGAGGTGATCTCCTTAGGGCCAGGATCTGCCCTTTCTTCCTCCTCTCGCCAAAACCCTTCCCGGGGACCTCGCCGGGACTCCATTGTAGCCACACCCACTAGTACAGAACGACACATAGGATACCCCTCTATGGAAACGGCAGGAAAAAAGCAACAGACAACGCTCACGAAGGTAACGGTTAAATATGATAACGAGGCTATGCGGAGAAAAATTCGCGACACATCGGCAACGGTTAAATAAAATTAACCGTATCCAATATTTTGGTGACGGTGAAAAATTTCCGTCTGTATGCAACTTAGCTTGGCCCAAAAGGCCTTTTTAGGCGTTCCCATAAATACTCGCCAAACCCTAGCGTAGCGGCCGCACGAACCTTTTCTCGATCTCCTCTCTCTCACGGCGCGTCGGTGCCTCTCTCCTTCTCTCCACCACTCTGCACCATTCCTCGATCCCCATCCAGCTCGCTCCTCCTCCTCCTTGATCCGCCGCCGCCGGCAACCTTGCCCCACCTCGCCGGCCACCCCACTGTCCCCTTAGCGCTCACCGGCCTCCCCAACCCACCGGGCTCCCTCCGCACCTCGATCCTCCCAAACCCTAGGTGCTGGATCCCACCGCCATCCACTGGTGACCCTCCTCCGCCTCCCTCCCTCCTTGCCGCGATGCGTCGACCCAAGCAGCAGAAGCGGCATGCCATGTAGATGGAGGTCTCCGGCGACCTCCTCCCCGAGCTGGAGACGAGGAGAAGAAGCTCCTGCCTGCTTTCGGTGACCTCCTCCCCGACCCTATGCTGCTGCTGCTGCCGACGACTACGTCCCCACCCTGTAGCTGCTCGGTGAGCTCCCTCTTATCCTCCTCCTCCTCCAGCGATGGAGCAGAACGTATTATTCTTTGTCCGTTGTAGACTTCTGTGGTGTTGGACTATGAACTACAGCAAGCAGCAGGGGATTCTTTGAAAGCTACTAGCATGCTTATAGTTATGAGCTTATTTCCGTAATGTAACTTGTAGGTGTCAGTTTCTTGTAGGAGATGCATTAATTACTGATTACGTGGTGTTTGAGCTGCTGTTTTGCTCGATCATGGATTAACTCCCTGCAATCCTGCATCATATTGTACTGTTGACACATACTTTGATTCACTAGCAGTATATATAATCTATTTTTTCTGCGACACAAACGAGGGTCGTACAAGTTTATGTAAGTTTTTTAGCGCTCCATATTTAGATTTGGTGCCACCAAATCATCAGTTTTGGTCAACTGAATTTTAGGTCTCCAACCAAAGCGACACTACCAGGGAGGAGGTGACCGCCCTTTTTTTTACAGTTGTGGACTTCCATTGTAGACTTGTAGTCAATTAACCAAAGCGACTCATATTATTCTTGTACGTTATGCTATTAAGAAGTGTTGACTATAAATTATTTCACTGTATAGTGTATTTACTACTCTGCAATCTGAGGTTTACAGTGTGCAATTAGGTAGTTCAAATCTCCAATCTTACATACACGCATGTACTACTTTGTTTAAGGCCTCCCAGTACCAAATGTTTATGCTAAATGCTCTACTAGTACACTTTGATTTCACTAAGGTTGGCAAGTATTTTATGTTTGGCAGGTTATGCAATGCTTCTTGACAGGCTTGTCCCGTGCTGGGTAAGCAGCTGCTTGGGTTCAGCAGTTGCCTCAATCTTCCTCATCCGTAAGTCTAAAACTAACACTATTAGCAGACTCCCGAGATCAAAACTTGCAATCAGTTATTAGTTTGATAGGATATCATTTGAAAGTTTATATATTACCTGACACTACTAGCATGGATTTCCTGGTCTGTATGAGTTATATTCATCCATATATGTACTTGTATATTTAGAGACGTCAAATAACTGTAAGTGATTTAAGAAATAGTGGTACTAGTATCCTTTCCAGAGATACTATCATTTGACGTAAGTGATATAAAAGGTAGTACCTCTGTTTCTGTATGAGTCCAGTAGTTCTCTTCCGTAGTCTTGTAGTATTATGATTCATTGTTCTGAAATTGAGCCATTTTCTTTTGCAGAGAAAGCTAGATAGATCTGGAGCAGGGTGACCATTAGTCCAACTTTTACTATGAAGTGCGTATAATGAGCTTAGTAATCTCTTTGCATCGTCTTTACAGTAAACATGTAGCACCTTTTGGCTGAATATTTCATACTAGTTTGAATTGATTTAAGTTGCATTCAGGTTTCAGTACAAATGAATACTAGTGCATGTTTGTAACTTGGACTTCTCATATGTGTTCTTGTTCGTCTTGTTGTTGCAGAAGTACACCATCGACGACACAAGGACTGAGCTATGGTGGAAGCATGCTCAATCATAAGCTGTTGGTGATTGCTGCTGCTGGTGGTGCCCTTTGGTGGTCGGAAGCTGGGTGGATTGCTGCTAGATGGTAGTTGTTTTGTATATTCATTTTTTACCTTAGTCATTTACTGTTGCACAAAACGTGTGTATATACCTTTTGTGCATTCTACTTGTTACTCTGTGTAATTTGATGTTCGGTGTTATATTGTGAAATGAATAATTGGTCAGATTTCTACTTCGAGCCGGCTGTATTGATTGTTGCTGCAAGCCGGCTCTGTTGTGAGCCGATTGTTGATGTGAGCCGGCTGTGAGCCGGCCTTTTTTTTAATATTTAATATTCACATCAGAAACGGTTATATATAACAACCGTTTCCAATTTGCATTCCACATTGGAAACGGAGTTTTGGCCTCCGTTGCTGATGAGCCGCTTTCACATCAATGACAGAGGCGGGGCAATGGACCATTTCTCCGTTTCCAATGAGGATTTTGCTCCGTTTCTGATGTGTCGTTCTGTACTAGTGACCATGATACCTCCATCTATCCAGACATGCAGGAGTAGGGCTGTTAGCCTTCGGGCGGCCTGAACCTGGGTAGATCGCTGTGTCCCTTGTTTGTTTTCCACACACGCAGAGAGAGAGAGAGAGAGTGACGGAGAGCTCGCCGACGGTACTTCTCCGGGAGACGTCTTCCAGCCTCCTTCGTGCCCCTACCGAATCTACAAAGGGGGTGTCCCGCATCCCCGGTGTCCGTCCTTCGTGACACGACATTTGGCGCGCCAGGTAGGGGGGGCGCAAGTGCGGATCTCGTCTTCCTCAGCTCGGAGATCTTCGTCAAGTTCTTCATCAAGCATGCCACCCAAGAAGAAGCCCGAGGCTACGGCCTCCAAGGTAGCTTCTCCCTCGTGCACTCGAGCTTCCGCTGAACGCCGCTCCGCGAATGCAAGCCGCGAAGCCACGCCACCCGTGCAGCCCGCGGAGAAGATGGTGCCCGGTGGCGCGGATGGACCCAGCCAGGAGCACGGCGGCGGATCCAAGGAGGCCTCGCTTCCTCGCGTTTCCTTCCGGCCTCCGCCCCCTCCTTCTAGAGAAAAGAGCGTTGGCAACGGTGCGGCCAAGGACCAGACGGCTGGAGCTGCTCAGCCTTCCAAGAGCAAGTCCTCCACGCACACGCCACCAGATGCTCAAGCTCGCCATGACGCCCTGGTGGCAGCCAAGGCCCTGATGTAGTTTCCACCAAGCAACGTCGACCCCAAGACGTACCAGGATGGAGGGCTCGCGTGGAGAAGCTTCTCGACTACATCGACGGCGGCCCAATGCTGGCGGCAACTCAGGCTACCACCGTCGACAACCCAGGAGCCGCGGCAGGCCAGACGTGCGAACCCATTCATCATCGCCGAAGTCGACAAGTTGATAGAAGCTGGCGTCATCCGATCAGGTCCTCACCCGTTGTGGGTGGCGAACCCGGTCGTGGTTCCAAAACCTCTTACACTCAAGTGGCGCCTCTGCATCGACTTCACCGACCTGAATAAGGCTTGTCCCAAGGATCCTTTCCCCCTGCCACGCATTGATCAGATCGTGGATTCCACGGCAGGGTGCGAACTGCTATGCTTCTTGGACGCCTTCTCCGGGTACCACTAGATCCTGATGTCCGTCGAAGATCAAGAAAAGACGGCCTTCATCACCCCCAAGGGCTGCTACTGCTATACACGGATGCCTTTCAGACTCCGGAACGCGACGCTACCTTCCAGCGCGCGATGCAGGCATGCCTTGGACCGCAATTGGGCCGCAACGTTGAAGCGTACATCGATGACATCGTGGTCAAGACACGGTACCAGGATTCACTCATCCAGGATCTTCACGAGACGTTCGAGAATCTCCGCCGGGTCAACTTCAAGCTAAACCCTGAGAAGTGTGTGTTCAGGGTACCTTCAGGCAAGCTGCTGGGTTTCTTGGTTTCCCACCGAGGAATTGAGGCCAACCCAGACAAGATCAAGGCCATCGATCACATGGAAGCACCGCGGCGAATCAAGGATGTACAGCGCCTCAACGGGTGCATCACCGCACTCGGATGCTTCATCTCAAGACTTGGGGAACGAGCTCTCCCGTTTTTCAACTTGCTCAAGAAGGAGGGTCCTGTCAACTGGACTCCGGAGGCTGAAGAGGCGCTTAAGTCCCTCAAGAGCTACCTCGCTTCACCGCCAATCCTGGTGGCCCCGACAGAGAAGGAGCCTTTGCTGTTGTACATCGCTGCTACCAATCAGGTGGTAAGCGCAGTGCTCGTGGCAGAGCGTGACGCTCCTCCGAGAAAGACAAGCAAAACCAAGGGCAAGCGACCTGGGGATGTACTCCCAGGCCAGCCCAGCATAAAAAAGGTGGCAGGATTCACAACCTCCGGGGACCCCAACACCCCGATTTCTTCCACAAGCATCGTCAGTACTGGTCTACTGGAGCGCTGGGAGCTGAGCTACTTCCGGCTCAGGACAACGACGCCGCGGAAGAAGAGGTGGAGCCAGATCAAGAAGCGACCTCCCGCAAGGTGCAGCATCTGATCTACTTCGTCAGTTCGGTTCTGCGCGATGCCCGGGAGCGCTACCCCATGATGTAGAAGCTACTTCTGGCGATCATCATCGCCTCTCGCAAGCTGAGACCGTACTTTGAAAGCCACCCGATCACGGTGGTATCGAAGTACAACCTGCGGAGCCCCCTGGAAAATCCACTTGCCACCAGGCGCATATCATGGTGGGCCATGGAGCTTCAAGGTTTCGGTCTCAAATTTGAGCACACGGTCAACATCAAGAGTCAGGCATTAGCGGATTTCACCGCGGAATGGACCGAGACATCGTTCGAGGACCCGGAGGAGGAGACCTGCCTCCCCGGGAAGGAAGATCCCAGCGCCTGGACCATGCACTTTGACGGTTCTTTCTCAAAGAATCGAGGGGGAGCCGGGATTGTCCTAATGTCGCCAACTGGCGAATGCCTAAAGTACGTTGTCCAGATGCATTTCTCGGGGTATCTCTAACAACACGATGGAATATGAGGGCTTGCTTGCCGGGCTTCGTGTGGCCATCAGTCTTGGCATCAAGAAGATTGTCGTCAAAGGTGACTCACAGCTGGTCATCAAACAAGTCAACAAAGAGTACGCATGCCCCCAGATGGCACCGTATGTTGAAGAGGTTTGGAAGCTGCAGCGACGCTTCGATAACTTCAGGGCCGTGTATATCTCAAGGGTGGACAACACAGTCGCGGATGAGCTCTCGCGACTGGCTTCACATCGAGAGCCTGTTCCCCCCGGGATCTACATCGAGGTACTCAAGCAGCCGTCGGTCCCCTCCGACAAAATCAGGACCAAGCCGACCACAGGGCCGGGGGCTGGTGACCTGTCTACCCCGGCAACTCAGGAAGCCAGCCCGGAAGTTCAAGATCTGGAGGTACCCACGACAAAGGAAGCTTTGCTTTCCTCTTGTCAAATGGTGCTTCCAGCGGAGAGGAGCTGCCCGCCGTGGGCCTTGGACATCGTCAAGTACATGACTGAGCACACCCTCCCGGGTGTCTTGCCAAGCCAAGCTCTACGTCCTGATCGACGGTGAACTCTACAGGCGGCGTGACAACGGAGTCAAGCTCCGCTGCATCCGCAGGAGCAAGGCCAGGCGCTGCTGAAGGACATCCACGAAGGTACATGCTCCAGTCATGTAGCGTCAAGGTCTCTGGCGGGGAAGGTTTTTTGGCATGGGTTCTACTGGCCAACTGTTCTCCACAACGCCGAGCAAATCGTCAAGACCTGTGAAGCTTGCCAGCATTACGCAAAGGATATTCATCAGCCAGCACAAGCCCTGCAGCCTATTCCAATCTCTTGGCCGTTCGCGGTCTGGGGCTGGACATCGTAGGCAAGATCCCGAAGTCTGTCGGGGGACATGAGTATCTTTTCGTGGCGATTGACAAGTTCACTAAGTGGGTGGAGGTAATGCCAGTACCAAGACAGACTGCCCAAGCCGCCATCAAATTCATCGAGGGGATCATTTTCCATTTCGGAGTACCCAACAGGATCATCACGGATAATGGCACCCAGTTCACCAGTCGGGCTTCCTCAACTTCTGCGAAGACATGGGCATCAAGGTGTGTTTTGCCTCGGTGTCCTATCCAAGGTGCAATGGTCAAGTTGAGCGAGCTAACGCGGAGGTCCTCAAGGGTCTGAAAACCAAGGCTTTCGACAAACTGGAGAACCGGGGCAAGAACTGGATTGAGCATCTGCCAAGCGTCCTTTGGTCACTCAGAACTACACCTAGCAGAGCCACAGGAGAAACACCATTCTTCCTTGTCTATGGAGCAGAAGCAGTCCTGCCCACAGAACTCAAGCACGGATCCCCACGGGTGCTCGCCTACGATGAAGAGGCTCAAGTGGAAAGGAGAATTGACGACATCAATTTCCTGGAAGAAGCAAGATGTCGGGCATCCCTGCGATCCGCCCGATACCAACAAGCGCTCAGGCGATACCATGGCCGCCATGTGCGAGCGCGAGCATTGGAGCCAGGAGACCTGGTCCTCCGAAAAAGCAAAACCTTGATGGCATGAACAAGATGTCATCCAAGTGGGAAGGCCCGTATCGGGTGACGCATACCCTGAGGCCAGGGGCAGTCTATCTGGAGGATGAGAAGGGCAGACCTCAGGGCAACGCCTGGAATATCGAGAACCTCCGCAAATTCTACCCTTGATTACGAACACGAATCGCAGATAGTTGTATCGACTAAGCACGCCTGAGGGGCTAGTGTTCTGTAATAAGGTGTAAGAATCGTCGCCAAGGAATAAAAGATAAGTTTTCAATTCCGTGAGCCTCAATTTCTGTCGTAAGATGATTACCCTTAGCAACCCCAAGCAGGGCTGATATGTGCCGGTGGCTGACGGGGTGTACGCGAGCACGCCTACCAGTAGGAGCTGCCTCCCGATCATGCCGTGCTGTCGCAAAGAGGGAGTGCTTTAAAGCACGTAAGCACAGAAATGCACAGTCAACCTTGCTTGCGGTTTGCTTCGGGTAAACATTTTCACGACATGAAGAGAGGGTCCTTTCTTTTCCTACTGAAAGTTTGTTGTGTGCAGCGCCTTCCCGGGACAGAAACTCGCAAAGGACGGAGGTCTAAGGAGCTGGATACCCGGGAAAGGCCAGGAAATCGAAGCGGCAGAAAAAAGCTAAGTTCTTGCATTTGCATATTAGGCATACCATCTCGCTCGGAGTCAATATACTTTCAACCTGAGCATGCCTGACAGTCTATGAGAACCTTGGCGGGGGATGAGGCGTCCTCCCCAGTGAACGGTCTGTTTCCCTCTGGCCTAGTAACTGAGGCAGTGGAGTGAGTCCCCGGAAGGTATAGTGCTCCTGGGGGTATTACTGTTGCAGCAGACAACAGGATACTTGGCATACCGGGAAATCTCCTCATAAGCTATAAGGCGCTTAGTGCAAGGGAAGTTTGGAAATGCCTCCGGGAGTTGAGATTAGGATTGCATTCATATTTAATATTCGAAGCTACATTCATGCATTACATTCAAGAGCAGCCTATGCGCATATCTAGCCTATGCTACTAATGCCAGCCCAGGCGCACTGGCTGCGCAGATCTGTCCGCTGTTTATTTGCCTGCCAGGTGCACCTCTTCTCTTCCGGGGACGCCTGGAGGAGAAGGGGAAACGCCTGTGCAGGATCTTCAGGCACCCTTGAGACAGAAGGCCCTGATGAAAGTCCAGGAACCCCTCTGCCAAACAGGCGGACAATGCCTTTGGCTACTTCGCCAACGACCTGGCTATCCGCCTGCAAGAGGGAAACATCCGCGAATAAGAAGCTGGCAGCAGCTGGAAGGAAAAAGAGTCAAGAAGGGCGCCGTTACCTGATCGACGGCCTCCAACTCGGCCAAGGGCTGGGACAGCTCCGGGATCCCGCAGTCCTCTCCTTCAGATAGGCCATCAGGAACGCTTTCTTGATGGCCCTCACCCGGGCTTCTTCCTGCGCGGCAGAGCCCGTGATGGCCGCCATATCAGCCAGGGCTTGGACGACAGGAGCACGAGATGCCCCCCTGCTCAGCCGCCCATGCCTTGACCACTCGGGGCACTTCCACTCCGCCGCGGAAGGCCGACTCCGCCGTGGAGACCTCAGACGCCATCTCCGTATCATTGGACATCGTCAACAATAGTTGACGCTTCGAAGGAAGAAGGTTGGAGTCAATGCGGAGAGTATGCAAAGAAAGGTTGGGGGCTGAGGAGCTTTTATAAGCTCTCCACTCTCCCACCTACCTTTTGGCGCTTTGGGAGCAGCAATAATGGGACGCGTTTCTTGCAAAAAACTTGTTCCCGTTCACACAAGGTATTGGAAGAACCTTGCGAAACAAACAAGCTTCCCCTTTCGACAAGTAACAGGACTCGGGGGCTCGCCTCTACTTTGACCCGGCGGGCCCCACCAGGCAGTCCAAGGAGAAGACCAAGCGACGGGACCCACTTTGACCTCTTTTTGGTCATGGCCCCGGCAGCCGCTGAAGCAAAGCCGTCGGGGCCATGCCCGGGGGCTACTGTCGCAGCAGTGGAACACGGGGTTCCCCTAGTGCTGCCGAAGTGGGTCCACCGCCCGAGGGCCCAGCGTGAAGATGGACAAGACCAAGGCGCGGTGCAAAGCTGGCAAGCACCCCGCGCATCATCCAAGCCTGCCGGGTGCGAAGGACCCCGGGGTCCCTCGCACCCCGGAAGAGAAGAAGGACCCCGAGAGCCCGAGGCCCTGGCAGGGCCGGACTCCCTCTCGGGTATCAAGCCGTACCAGACGAAGATAGGGTTTCCAGCACCCTCCCGAAGATAGTAGAAGAACCTAGAAGACTTGGGAAGCAAGGCGCAAGCAGGGAGCACCACCTGTGGTATGCCAGCTTTCCTCCACCTCGCTTTCCCCCAAAGGGCGGGGGATCTCACCAAACCGGAGGAAGATACTTTGAGGAGAAGAGGCCACGTCTTCACCTCAACCACGGAGAGGGGGAACTTCCCACCAAGACCCCCTCACGCTCCTCGCGTGACCCTTGTGGCACCCCTTGTCTATAAAAGGAGGGCCAAGTCATGGCGAGGAGAGGGGGAGAAAAGAAGGAATCCAAGGCAAGACACAAGCCAGAGCACAGCTGGAGATAGCTAGGGCAGAGAGGAAAAGGGAGGGTGATCTCCTCAGGGCCAGGATCTGCCCTTTCTTCCTCCTCTCGCCAAAACCCTTCCCGGGTACCTCGCCGGGAGACCATTGTAGCCACACCATGATACCTCCATCTATCCAGACATGCAGGAGTAGGGCTGTTAGCCTTCGGGCGGCCTGAACCTGGGTAGATCGATGTGTCCCTTGTTTGTTTTCCACACACGGAGAGAGAGAGAGTGACGGAGAGCTCGCCGACGGTACTTCTCCGGGAGACGTCTTCCAGCCTCCTTCGCGCCCCTACCGAATCTACAAAGGGGGTGTCCCGCATCCCCGGTGTCCGTCCTTCGTGACACGATAGAAATATTTTGAAAACTTAATATGTTGCAAAGCTGAACATTATTGGAATTTAGCAACTATCAGATTTGAATATTTTCAAATATGTACTTCCTTTGTTCATATTTATAACATATTCTAGAGCTTTCAATATGGATCAGATACGGACAAAATGAGTTAACCTACACACTAAACATGTTTATGTCTAGATAAGTGCATTTAAAAAAATGCATTATAAAAGTGAACAGAGTGGGTATTTTTCAAATCTTATCAATTCTAATTCTGACCATTTTCAACGAACATTGCTACAAATAAGGTACTGCCTCTTATCGAAAATGATTGACACATCACCACTACTATTAAAAGAGAGAGACTGTCAGATCCGGATCATCTTGACCATTCATATGTCTAAATCCAACGACCCACGTCATCCCAATGATGTATGATGTGCACATCAAAACTAACCGCCCGGAAATCCTGCCCCTAATCACGATTGCAGTCCCCGCTGTCCTCCTGCGCCTCCATCCTCGCATCTTCGCCGGTCGTCCTCTCACCTCTCTCCCCTCAACTGCCCCTAACCTCGATTCAATCATGAGTATGGAGACTATGAGACCCATCGCGTCCGCGTGGTCCAGCCGGCCGCCTGCTGCATCCGCAACCAGAGCACGGCAGCGGGCAGCAGATGGACGCATTGCTTGGCCGACAGGAGCAGAGAAGCGCAGGCAGCGGCGACGTGGGGATCGACGCATCGCTAGGGCTCTTGGCTAACTTCGAGGACACATACATGTTTTGGGTGTTCGTAGCCGAATTCTTTGACGCCGACTTCATGTAGATGGATCGGTGGAGATACACCAATCGTCGAGGTATCAGGTCGCATCGCATGTTCACCTCGCTCTAAGCTTTTGGTTGCTACCAGCCCACCAATTGTATAGTGCAGTTCAAGTATTCTCGCCCGGATCAGATCGCTTGCAGACCCTATCAAAATTTCCTGTAAAAAAAAGTCGCTTGCAGCAGCCCCTTCCAGCCTCCGTCTCAAACGTTTGGTATGGCTATACAGTCTCTTTTCATGTGAATTGTTTTATAGGTACCAAGTATTCAATGGAGGATCGTTCTTCTACGGTTGTACTATTTTCTGTTCCATATAATCTAACCATGCATCCCCTTACTGATCGTGTTGGAGAAATCCTACTATGTACTATGATCTTGGAGCCGTTTCTGATAGCTACATGGACAGGGACAATTATCTAAAGCTTTTACTATGTGCACGTATGCCAAAATCATATTAACCACATTATTGGAGTCGTTGTGTTTACTAGCTCGGTTATGCAGGGGAGCAGGATGGTGAAGACTGGGAGACGCTACCATCGAGTTCCTCCTGTATGATTTAATTCTAGGTACGCTTATTACATATTGTCGTGATATATGTTACCATAAGCTAAGATTCTTTCCCTGAACATAGCCTTTTTATTGTTTAGTTTAATAAGGATTACAGAATTTGCTAAGATAATGTATCATATACTTGATGATGTGGTTCATGCAGAAAATGTGCATGATTTTCTATCACTAGCTAATATTGAAGCTTAAATATTAGCTATGGTATGTATGATCCAAACCAAACCGCTCCTCCCTATGTTCAAACGATATATATGAGTATGTAGATTGTATAGTAGTATAATTTTTTTTCTCAATTTTTACCATAGATATCTATGTAAGTATGCTGCTGCTTCCTGCAGGAATATAATCTTTTTGCCGCATATTTAATCAATGCCTTTTATTGAAGCACTAGGTGGGTTTTCACGCCACGAAGGTCAGAAGAGCAACTCTTTCCTGATTGTCTTTTTTTTTTTTGGCCTTGCCTTCTTTCACAGAATTTACTTGTTACACATTGTTTCCCCACTGTGAGTTGTAGGATCGGAAATCTTTGCCAGGTCCATGCCAGGCTTGTTCCAGTTCTTATTGTAGAATATGTAGTTGGTCAACAGGTATGCTCTACTCATTTGAGAAAGACATAGGATGAATATATAATAAGCTTCAATTGTGCTTGTTCTCTTAGGCTTTTACTAATTTGAGAAGTTTTTGACAATCAAAAGTTGAACGTTGTGTCCAGATTCTAAATGTCGCAAGTGTGATATTTTCATGAGTCGAGCAATCCTGGAAACTTGTGCTTTGAACCTCAAGTTTGCCATGCAAATGCCGGTCTTTGATCATTTAGCTTTTGGTGTCTTTTCAGAATAGCTTCATCAATGTTGTTTAGTGTTGTTTTCAGTGCTCCTATACGCAACACAAATTTCCATCACTTTAGCTTGTTTTGGATCAGCCTTTGATCTAAAGTCCGCAATGCAGTGGATGGATCTATTGTTTTAAGAAAGGAAATGATGATATTCCATTTCTGAAGAAAGAAGACAATCGTTATGGTGGTAGATCGGATACAAACGCATACTGTATGTAGTACAACTTACGTGCATGTGCACGTGCTCAATTACTAGTATTTGTCAAAATGTGTAGATACATCCGTATTTGAGCAAATCTGTGTTAACCATTTTTGATCGGCGAAGTTTAATCTAGACGATTTATGAACACTACAACTAGTGCATGAGCTTCTCAAACTCTATAACAACTTAATAAGTTTGAGCGTCACCAATTTGTCTAACGTTCGTGGTTTTACTCATTATGTAATACAAATCTTTAGCAATTTTTTGACACACAGTTGAGCCCACTATCTATGGTCGGTGCCTTTAGGTGTCAGGTTCGTTCGACTTGAGGTGTTGGATTCGTTGAAATGACGATGAGCAAATTCGACCCTTGTATGTTATTGCCGCTGGACCTGAAAGCGAGCTGACAAAAATAAGAGATCCACGCACACAAGAAATATATATCGCGAAAAACCATCGTCACAGCAAGACTCCCAACACCGTCATCAAATAATGGAACTTCTGAAGAAGTTTTCACTGAACCATTCAGCAAATCAAACAAGCACCCAAACGTAGAGCTCCTAACACAAGGATCGACATAGAACTGCTCACATGTTTTCTGCCAACTAGGTTAACATAATGAATCGTTAAAAAAAAGGTAAGACAAAGTACAAGACACGATCTACGACGAAAGTGACAACCAATCTTCCAGCCAAACATGATATCCGAGCACAGGCAAATCCCTAGCACAACCAATAGCCAGACCACATTTACTTCAGGAACATGTACCATCCCACAAGGAACACAATGTCAGTAATAGTCATCATCATCATCAGAATCTTTCATGAACATGCGCATACTCTTGAGGAACATACAATCTTCTGCATTGAGCTCGGACTCATAAACACCGTCGAGGTATCGGAAAGGATCGCAGTAGTCATCATAATCATCTGAATCCAGGATGTAGTCAGGCGCATAGACAGAATCCTCACTCTCAGAGTCGACGCCATCCGGCCAGATAGGGGCATCAAAGTGACGGTCATAGTCATCCGTTGGGTCACTGGGAAGCTTCAGTGTCTTAATGCTACCACATTTTGTCCGCAGGGCGTGGTCCATGGAGATGTTGAAGCAGTGGCGGATGTCAAGGGACTCCAGGTGGGGGCAGTTGTCAAGGATGGCCGTCAGTCCTTTGTTGGTGAAATTCTTGCCAAACAGCTGCAGGGAGCGCAACCCGTGCATAGATGCAATCCCGAGGGCAGCATCGTCCTTGCTATACCTAAACTCGATATCAACATCCTCGGTGGCATCGGGGAGATTGTGGAAACGGTACGCATTGAATCTCAAGTGCTTCAGCTCTGGGCATGCTTTGCCGACCTCCTCAAACACACGTTTCCCACCTATATTTGTGAAGAGTGAAATCTTGAGCTCCTCAAGCATAGGAAACTTCTTTATCTCCTCCTCGAATTCCACGATATACTGAGAAGCAATGAGGCTGAGAATCTTTAGAGATGGTGCCCTGCAAAGAAAGCACTTGTACATTAGTAACCAATAAATACACCCTAAAAAAGAAATGCTAATGTATCCTCCACAAGGTATAACTAGGACAAATACTTGCCCCGGTGAAGTTGCAACTATGTGCTATGACGGTCCTATGAAAGAGCATTACAGGTGACTGCGGTAAGGTTAACAGATCAATCACTAAATACACACAAAGCTATTATGTACAAACTATGAACAGTTACCATCTGTGGAAGAGCATTCAAATATGACTTTAATATGGGCTATGTCAGTTCAGAGATAGTCATTGATAATGACCAGATTTTACTGTAATATGGCTCAAGTCATTTTGATAATGACCAGATAAGGCTGTAATAGGGCTTTACTAATTTTAGAGGATAATTACCCATAATGACTAGGCCATCATCTGGAATGAGTTTAGTGGTACCGAATTCACTTATTTATGTTTGGCATGCGGAACATTAGGTTAACACACTAGGCTAGAGAATGCAGTTACAGCATCACTGGTAATAAATTTCACATATTAGGTCAGTAAGTTTGTTCCACGTCATTATTATAAAGTAATATGGGATTATCACCAGATTCAATGTTCGACATTTTCATGCGTCATCCCTGAAACTACAACTCCCAGTTGCTCCATTTCAAATCAATGGGAGTGTTGCCTTGTGCTAAATTTGCAAGGAAACCTTTAAACTGTCGAGACCAACAAAGACCACCTGAAGGAAACCTCACATAGTTCTGTAAGCTGATAACACCTTAAGTTCTTTCCCTAGATAATTGTCAGGAAATCAGATTTTTTGCAAGGTACAGTTCACTTCTTTGTGAAGACGAGTCACACAAGCACATGATGTTTGCTAAATGGCAGGCTAGGTAATATTCAGAGGAGTAGTACACTAAAACATGAAGATATTCCAGAATTATGCACAGCATTACTTTCTTCCCTTTAAGGAAATATCAATGTAAAGAAGTAAGAACACAATAAGGCCAGAAGACGATGACACCATCTGTTGCCAATTCAAAGTAACTAGGATGAACCACACTTCTTATCCCATTCTATGTAGTAAAATTGGAAAATCAAAACATTTCATTATGTACTACCAATATGGGATGCCATCAGAAAAAGCATCGGAACTCCGAGTTTCAATTTCAATCATGGAATCGTTACTTTGTGTTAAAACTTAAAAACTATAGTTTGAAATGGAAGTAATATATTTTCTAGACCAAAGACTACCTGATGGAAACATCAGATCATTGCATAAGCTGATTCTTTCAAAAAGAAAAAAATTTGCATAAGCTGACAATACCTTAAGCTTCTTCATTAGATGATTGTCAGGATATTACAATGTTTCAAGGTACAGTTCACTACTTTGTGGGACAAGTACGCACATGTAGTCAGGCACCTAACATTAGCTAAATGATAAAGGAGGGAAAATTCAGGGTTAGTTCAACACTAAATCATGAAAACAGTCCAGAATCATACACAGAACTACGTCCTTACCTTACCTTACCTGTAAGGAAAATATCGCTAAAATGTCAATGTAAAGAAGAACTATAAGTACAACAATATGAATGTATCTGCAATCTTCTTACCCATCCTCAAACTTCACCCAAATCATGATGAGAAGAAGCATCCAGCAGATAAATTAGTTGCAAATGCTACCATATTGATTAGAGCTACACATACATTACAAGTTTACAACAGAAGCAGCACTGCAGGGTGAAGAAAATTAATCAGAGTCGAATTTAAGAGGACTGAAATCTCACTGATCGCCAAGGAAGTGGAGAACGCCGTCGTCAGCCGCATACTCAGCCCAGAACGCCTCGCACTGACCCTGGGCGCGACGGATGGCAGCCTGCGCCATCCCGTAGAGGTTTACCTGGTACTTGAGGTCGGCGTGGCCGCGCATGTCGATGCGTCGCCACAGCGCGGGCTCGTCGCGCGCGACACGGCGCCAGGAGCGGCACACCTGCCCGGCCCCCATGAGGATCTCGATGTGGTCGAGTTTCCGCAGGATGGAGAAGATCGCGTCCAGCGGTAGCGCCGCCCAGTCCCTCGTCTCCCCGCTGAGGGTCACGTCCAGCGGCAGGGCCGCCGTGTCCATCGTCTCCCCGCTGAGGGTCACGTCCAGCGGCAGGGTCATTGATGTTCTCGCCACGACGGCGGCTCGCCTCGACGTCCACCTCCTGCCATGTGGTGCGCTCGCAGAGCACCACGGCGACAACAACGACGGTATCCTCGGGGACGAAGTCCTCATGCGCCAAGCTGGAGCCAAACGCGGCAGGGTCTCGTAGCCCTTGATCTCGGGCTCCGGCTCCATCTCCCTCCTCCTCTGCATCAGTGCGTCTGATGAGCTCTCCGAGCTCTCCGCGCTTGTCGAACTCCTTGATGGGGTGGTACATGAGCGGCTACGGCACCCGGGCGTCGTAGTTGATGTACTTCCGTGGGGCCCTCTTCCTCGCCGCGTCGGAGACGACGAGGCGCGTGCGTCGCGTCGGAGAGGTCCAACTAGTCGATCTTCGGCGGCACCTTGGCGCGGCAGTGGTTGATCTGGTGACGGCGGAGGTGGATTGCTCGTCTGAGCGCGGGTGGCTGTGGGGAATTTTTAGTCGGCGGGCGACAATGCGACTGGTGTTGTGGACTGAAAACACCCCCAGCAGCTACTTATTGTGTTCGCCTGCTCGGATTTCATGCGCTGGAAAATCTTTTTGAGCCGAGCCGGCTTTACAGGCAATCTTCTGGCCGAAAAGATGGTCTGAGCTCGTAAAGCCACCAGAATTTCTCGGTTCTGGCCTTTTTACGGGGCTCTGCTAGAGATTCTCAACACAATGTATTAGAACAAGATGTAAATGCATACAGTTTGTTTAAAAAATAGTGCAATTGTGCTAAATAGGCAGCAACTACAAGATCAATGCGGTCCGTGTGCGTTGGCCACATCCGATCGTAGCAAAGCACATGAAACAAATACGTGAAGTTCAAGTAAGGTTAAAAAGGGAATCCGAACACAAAGGCGGCGCCGTAGCCTTTTGCCCTTTGGAGTCCGGACCGGACGTGTCCTACACTCCCTGTACACAACATGAATTATAATTAGATAGCCCGAGAATCACAAAAAATCTGAAACCCTAAGGACGACAGACAAACCCTTACGAAACGAAGCTATTCGTGTCAGAAACAATTGAGATGGAAGAAGCTACGGCGCGTTCCGGCCTGGAGGCTCTCGCCCTCCGTCTCACCAAGCGACTGGCGGCGGACACAGCAGCAGCTCCAGACGGTCAAAACCTCGTCTTCTCGCCGCTGTCCATCTACGCCGCTCTTTCCCTGCTGGCCGCCGGAGCCCGCGGGCGCACGCTGGACGAGCTGCTCGCCCTCCTTGGTGCGCCATCGAGGGACGGCCTACGCGAGTTCGTCTGCGGGCTGGCGGAGCGGGCCCTCGCCGACCAGTCGCCGGCCGGCGGGCCGTGCGTCATGTTCGCGTACGGACTGTGGCACGATAAGACGAGGAAGGTCATGCCCACCTACCGCGCCGTCGTCGCCGAGTCATACAAGGCGAAGATCCGCGCCGTCGACTTCCGCACCAAGGTCGGTGTACTGTCCACACTAGATAATACCCCGCGCGTTGCAGCGGGAACATATAAACAAAATATTGGAATGAAATAAAGCACGTAGAAAGAGAATCTCTTGTGCGACAAATTATAAAGCGTGACCCAAGACGACATGGGGTACAAACAAAAGGATGGCATATGAAAATATGGTAGCAACAAAATGGTATATTTTATATACATACAAAGATATTACAGTTTGTGCATAACAAAAACAATGATTAATGTTTGGTATATTCGAGCTGAACGAATATCGTTCAGATTTATAGCAAAGGCAGGTCCACCGAGATGAAGTACTTTCTTTGGATGGAAGCGCGCTGATATATCATTATCAGCTCAGCAATGTCTGCATTTGAAGGAAGAACATGAACATTGTGGAATCACGTCAAGCAATGATTGAAGGAGAGAAAATAAATTCACGGGAGAACAACCTATGTTTGATCATCTATAGAACAACAAAGATATTTTAAAAAGGATCGTTTGATGGCGTAGTATAAGCAAAACTACAAACTGAAGGTATTTTATTTTGATTTGGTTGCAATCTTCACAACTAATTAAACATAAAAATTGTTTGTGAGTTTTGTCATGTCCCATCAAATCTGCAATCAAAAAAGAAAATCTAGTATTTTGTAAGTGTATAAAGGTTCACAGTGTGCAGAGAAGCCGTTAGCAATTCTTAGCAATAAGTGTTAGGAACTTGGGATAGAAGCATTTTAACTCGTGATTCCTCTTTCCCTGCACAATCAAATTAAAAAAAAAAAGAGGATTATATGACAGAATGAAAATATTTACCCGAAGATCTGAAGATACAAACCTTTGTGATCACACAACCTGAACATTCAAAATGATGAGAAATACATATAGTCCATTCTTGGTCTCCACCTGAACCAAACTAAACAGATTATTTAGAATCAAGTTCAAATGCAATAAAACATTCAAAGCTTCTTATAGTGCGCTGTAATTAAAGGGCAAGAAACAAAAAAGCAAGAAGCACTTCCCGTCTCCACATGATCCTCTGCTAGCTACTTGTAGATCCTTTGAGTGAGGGAATAGAAAATGACCGGTAGCTGCAGCTTGTCCAAGATGGAGAGTTGATCAATTTATTATTGATGAATGAAGCCACTGAGATTGGGGGTGAGGCGGCCAGTAACCGGGACGAATAGTTGGGCGGATATATTGTCCTCCAAGACTCTGTTGCTGCTCTCAAATCGCCAGGAAAATCCGGCGCGACTTCACCGGCGACATGCTACAGAAAGGCAGGGGCTGACTGCTGACAGGCACTTCCAGAGCCAGCACACCACCAGGCCCGCCGTCCTGGAGAGGTAAATCAACAGCAGGACAGACGCAGCAAGATTATGAGTCGGGATTCATGACTAATTAATAGGACACTGGCATGCACTCAGCCATGCATGACACCGATCATGACTCATGAGTGTGCTCTTGGGAAGAAAGCGAGTACATATTTGGCGATATGTTGGGCAAGAAATCTGTGTGGAGCATGGGGGAATTTATACGAAAAGTTGGGAGAAAAGCGAATTAATCATGAACCTCTCGTACGCCTGCATCAATTTCCTGTGCAGCTGTTTCTCACGGGAATTCCGTGGGGAGGGGAAGAGGGAGGGCTGCTGTGATCATTGATTGAGATATTGTCGGTCGATCAAGATTCTCATCCGAAGAGAAGAGAAACAGTGATGGGCTGGCTTCTTGTATTGAAAATGGGCCAAATAATGGCCTTCTATTATATGTGGCAGGAACCACACCGACGGATGGGGATTTGTCATATTCCGGTACAAAAGAAACGGAAAAACGGGATTGAGGTTGCTGATGTGGTAGTTTGCTAAGTTGGATAGGCTGCATGTTGAGAGAAATAGTTAGTGGGGATGAACTATTTAGTTATATAGGATACCGTAAGCGTCGTCTGGAATTTCCATCCATCGCTGAACTTGGGAGAAACTAATAGCAATCCTTCTAGCTCTAGCTAGTAGCCTACTACGAGTACTAATGTGTAACAAAACGTCTTAAAATTTGGGATTAGGTTTTCATAACTGGTATTATTCATATCGTACGTATTATTTACGAATCTGGCCGGCTACTAGTAATATATGAAAATTATTAGGTTGGAAGGTTAAAAACAATATAATTAGCTTAGGAGAAACTAATGTCAGACTTTTCTTACTCCGGCTGGTTACTAGCAAGTAGGAATGTGAAACAATATTTGTTTTTGGAAGGTTAAGAATAATATTATGGTTTGTTAGAAAGTAATCTTGACTAGTATCATATAATTTGCAACCCCTTTTCTAAAATAATAATAATAAAGTACTAGTAATGACCAGAGTCTGGTCACCAGACCATATCTGTTAGGCCCCCCGCCAAAACAAAAAAAAAAAACCATATCTGTTGGGCGAGCTTAGAGCTGACCTGACTGTCGGAAGACGTTGTTCAAGTCAGAACAACACGACATGTCCTAAACCTGATGGTCTGAATTTTTGCTTACTTGCATTCCGCATATGTAGCAACGGGGTAATTAATATCAGCTGCAAGCCTGCAACCCATTTTTCTTTCATAAAGTAGGCATTCAGATTGCTGCACTTATATATTTTTCAAAATAGGGTTTTATGTATGCAGCCAAATAAATATCAGTCTCTTGTAGCTCTGGCTATACTAGCAACGTTTTTTTTTTTGGGATTGTAAGGAAAAGAATAATATTATAGTATTATCGTTAGGTTGTCATTAGGCTCCTTCATAGTGAGCAGTAACGTAAAGTATTAACATGCATATGATACTGTTTTATGTTTCTTATCTTCATAGCGGATTAGATATGGTAATATGGAAAACCTTATTTATTAATTTGTATAGTCATTCTATCTTGGTATGAACTATATTGACTTAATATTTTACGATAAGACTCTCTTTTATGATGTAATTATATACGATATCACCAAAATACTTACTTGGCACTGCATGAAGTTGTATATTCCAACTAAGTTACTCCCACAATGGGTAGTCTAACTTGTATTTTTCATATCTACAACCTAGGCCCAGCTGGCTACTAATAATGTGTGAAAATTAATAGGTTTGGATGGTTAAGAATAATATCATTAGCTTAGGAGACACTAACATCAAATTTCTGTTGCTCCGGCTGGTTACTAAATGTGTGAAAATTAATGTTTGGAAGGTTAAGAATAATATCATTAGCTTATGAGAAACTAACATAAACTTTTCTAGCTGCGGCTAATTACTAGTAATGTGTGAACATAAATTTAGGTTTGGAAGGTCAAGAATAATATCATCGTTTGTCAAATCCTGTTTTTGTACTAGTATCATATTATTTGAACCCCTTTTTTCAAAAAATAAAGTAATAAAAAATGGCCAAACAATATTTGTCAGGAAAACCTAGAGCTCGTCGTCTGTTATATATGGTGTCCAAGTATCAGTTGCATATCTATTGCAACTCATAGACCAGTAAGAATC
Organism: Poa pratensis; assembly: GCA_947311845.1. Classification (NCBI taxonomy): domain Eukaryota; kingdom Viridiplantae; phylum Streptophyta; class Magnoliopsida; order Poales; family Poaceae; genus Poa; species Poa pratensis. Next base: position 21,310,468 of record CAMZMU010000052.1, on the reverse strand, counting down.
ACGACCTAAATCCAACTACGTTTTCTGAAACTAAGAAAATATTGGTTGCAACTCATGTGTACTTCTAGATCCGCACAAGTCATGACGTAATCTAATGGTCGTATATATTTCTCAAGATTTCGGTTTCTTGTATGCAGCCAAAGAAAGCAGTTAAGCGAATCAACAAATGGGTCGCAGGAGCTACAGACAACCTCATCGATTCAATCCTTGAACCAAGTATGGTGCCAAGACGTACAAATTTCATACTTGCCAACGCCATCTACTTCAAGGGCAAGTGGGACGAGCCTTTCGACAAGAAGCACACCAAAGATGAAAAGTTCTATCTTCTTGACGGCAGCGCCAAGAAGGCGCCGTTCATGCGAAGCGGGAAGCGCCAGTACATAGCCTGCCACCCAGGGTTCAAGGTGCTCGAGCTCCACTACCAGAGGGAGGAGGGGAGATCATCAGAGTCGCCATCCTACTCAATGTGCGTCTTCCTACCGGACGAGCGCGATGGTCTGGCGGGGCTCATCTCCGACATAGTGGGATACCCGGGTTTCCTAAGTGAGCACCGGCCTAGGATAAAGGTCACCGTCGGCGACTTCCGTCTTCCCAAGTTCAAGATCGTCTTCTACATAACGACCATCGCTGGTGTTCTCCGGGACATGGGTCTCAATGTGGTTTTCAAGCACGGGAGGCCGACCTGTCTGACATGGTGGAAGAGGACGACACCGGCAGAACGCTGGCCGTCGAAAAAACAATCCACAAAGCTGTAATCGAGGTGAACGAGGAAGGTACAGAGGCTGCGGCCGTCACGGTTATCACATGTGGCCGTGGATGCGCTAAGCGTCCGCGGCATCAGCCAGCGCCCGTCAATTTCGTTGCCGACCATCCATTTGCATTCTTTGTCATCGAGGAGAGGTCCGGCGCAATTATGTTTGCAGGGCACGTCCTCGACCCTTCAAAGTCGTAGTAACTGAGACCATAATGTTTGATCTCAATGTTGATTTTAGTATTGGCCTACTGCATAGTCTTTATGTAGTACTGATTTTGATGTTTCCTATTATATTATTATGTGGCTCCTATCCTATCTCTAAGTTTACCAAGAGTTCACAGTATGATATACTTGTATCTGCTAATAGATGTTCCAAGGAAATCTATTCCATTTACTTTAACCTAAACCACTGCACCAGATTTTCTTTGCATTCGGGGCAGCTGGTCATTCCTGTGTCACAAGGATGTTTGCCCTTCCTGTCAAGCTCAGACTAAGAAACAAGAGATTAAATCAACGCCAAAAGAGACGGCCATTGGTATATGTAATATGTTTGTTTAGTAGGAAAACAACAGTAACTGTTCAATTCTGCAGCGGTTGCTCAGAAAAGTGCATCGTTAGCGCGTGACAAAAACATGTAAATATTATTGCTGATTCGCTGATATATGTTCAGTAGTAAACATTATCACTATTTATTGGCTTGCATAAGTCAGGGTAGGAGGAAGACAACGGTAGCTGCTCGGCTCCACCACAAAATTACTACGGAGTACGTAGCATACATGGGTAATTCACATGGCGAAAAATAGCGCCTTCATCTCCAGCCGTTTTTCTCTTCTGCGCCGAGGGGGACAAGGGGCTGGCGCGCAACGACTACTATCTTCTTAGGCAGACTTCACAGTGGCGGCATTCAACATGTTGATGAACTCAGGCAAGAGAGAGCTAAAGTGTGTTTGCAGTAAAAGCAGACCCAAAATGAACATTCCACTGCATTTGTGTTTCTTTTTTGCCTTCAAAAAAGTGCCGCCGACAAGAAAACCGACCTCCTCGGGATGCGCTGCCAACTCGTTGGCGTTTGCACCGGTTACAGAACCTGCAGCAAAAACACATACATCATCATATAATGATGACTCTGCCCGTGCATAAATAAGGAATTTGTGTCTGAGCAACGCATTCCTCCGTAGATGATCTGTGTGGACTCAGCAACCTCAGGGCTCACGTTCGTCTTTAGCCAATCCTTCATATTGGCATGCACCTGGCAAAACAGAGCAGGTCTGAATAGTAGGTAACTACAGGAGCATAGACTGATCTTAGAATGAGTTCGTCGTGGAGGTTACTTCCTGAGCCTGAACCGGTGTTGCAACCAAGGTTTTGTGATAGTTGGAGGAAACGATAGATTGTATTGATTGTGTCTAGATTACAGTGTATATATATTACAAGACTTGACCGACATGGCACTTAGGGTTTAGGTATCCTTGACTAACACGTATAGGACTCCTAAGCTGACTCGTATTCTAACACCCCCCGCAGTATCAACGTCAGGCGTGACGATGTTGAGACTGGTACGTATGTCGATGAAAGGAGTCACCGCTAGACCTTTGGTAAAAATGTCAGCAAATTGTGCGCTGGTTGGGACATGTAGAACACGCACTTCACCAAGGGCAACCTTCTCGCGGACGAAGTGGATGTCGATCTCAATATGCTTGGTTCGGCGATGATGAACTGGGTTGGAGGCAATGTAGACTGCAGAGATGTTGTGTCGGGGGGCTACCCCCGGGTAGGGTCAGGGTAAGGTATTAAGTGTGACCAAATGTGGTCCGAGGTATGGAAGTGACCGAGGTAATAAGGTCCGAGGTGACTGGAATGTGTTAAGGGAGATTGTTGGTCCGACATGTTCGGGCCGACATACCCAACCCGGCGTAACCATGCCGACACATAAGTGTCGGTATGACCACTTTGTTCTTATATGCAGGTGAGGTATCCATATCGAGGTAAAGAGTCCGGCATATCCGTGACGGGTTAGCCAAAGGAGATGATCCGGCATAGCCATGCCGAGTTAAACGTCAAGAGGAGTCCGACACATCCATGCCAGGCTAACCGAGGCAAGGAGCCTTATGTCGGGCGGGAGTCAATGCTCCTGTCACTTCCCGCCTGACACGGAGCGTCTGGCACGGAGCATGGCAGAGGCGTGCTCCAGGTTCTACGGGATGCACGTCTCTGACCGCTGACTCCGAGCTAAGCGGGGAAAAGGCTACGAGACCGGTGCGGGCAGGCCACGTCTTGTCCCTGTCAGAGGGGGCATTCTAGCTCTACCGTTGTGTAGCAGGGCATGGGCAGGCCACGTCTTGTCCCTGACAGGAGTGCCATGATGACTCCTCAGTGGCATGGCAACAGTGTACTTCGAGGGGCATAACCGTAACTCGGTTGGCCTATATAGAGGGCATCACCCCCTCCTGCGTGAGGGACGATGCCCTGAGTTCCCTTTCCCCTCGTAGCTTCATCTTCTTCCCTGAGAGCTTCACCACTTCACCATTGTAGGATCATCCAGCTCGAGGAGCACTTTGTACCTGTGATACACTGAGATATACAAAGAGAGGCAGGCAGGGGTAGGGGTTTTACACTAGTACAGAACGACACATCGGATACCCCTCTATGGCAACGGCAGGAGTTAGGCGACGGAAGAATGAGCTCCGCGCGCTTCCGTGAGTGCGCGCGCGCTAGTCGGTCGATGGGCCCGATACAATGGTAACGGAGGGCGAAAAGATCTCCGTTGCTCATATCTGGGCAACGGAGGAAAAAATACCTCCATTGCCGATATGACCACATCAGAAACGGAGATCGGTCTATCTCCGTTTCCCATGTGAAGGCCCATTAAACGGTGCCGGTATTAATATCTTCCACTCCAGTGTGTCTCACTCTCACTCTCACAGTCTCGCTCTCCCCAGTTCCTAACCCTAGCAGCACACGCTCTCCTCCTACTTCACCCATCGATGGCGAACCCCTCCGGCGCCGACGGAAGTCAGGATGGAGCATCTTCCTCCTCCCACCCTCCGAGGCGCAGCCCGGATCTCCCCTACAACTGGGGTGAGATCCCCGGCGACTGCGGTCGCTAGTTCATTCGGAGCCGTCAAATCCCATCCGGATCCACGGCAGCGGCTGCCACCGACGCCCGGATCTCGTCCTCCTCGGATGATGAGGACGAGGATCTGGAGGTCGGTCTCTTCCTCTCTCGCGCCGCCTTTGAGCGCGAGCGCGCCGATGGTGTCATTCGGGCGTCTGCGATGCAGAGAGCTATCCGCATCTCCGGCGCCGAGCACGCGATAGAAGCCGCCGAGGAGGCGTTGTTCCAGACGCAGCTCCGGGCGTTGTTCCAGACACAATCCACGACGGAAAGCGACCCCGCCTCGTCTAAGGTAAATGTCCGCTCTTTTTACTATGTATTTGCTCTGTTAGAATATTTATTTAGCTTGGTTTGCGCTGTTTTGTAGCTCTGTTTAGCTATGTATTTGCTCTGTTAGCTACTTAATTATTTAGATCGGTTTGCTCTGTTAGTTAGCTCTGTTCAGCTATGTATTTGCTCTGTTAGAGTATTTATTTAGCTTGGTTTGCTCTGTTTTGTAGCTTTGTTTAGTTATGTATTTGCTCTGTTAGCTACTTAATTATTTAGATTGGTTTGCTCTGTTAGTTAGCTCTGTTCAGCTATGTATTTGCTCTGTTCGAGTATTTATTTAGCTTGGTTTGCTCTGTTTTGTAGCTCTGTTTAGCTATGTATTTGCTCTGTTAGCTACTTAATTATTTAGATCGGTTTGCTCTATTAGTTAGATCTATTCAGCTATGTATTTGCTCTGTTAGAGTATTTATTTAGCTTGGTTTGCGTTGTTTTGTAGCTCTGTTTAGCTATGTATTTACTCTGTTAGCTACTTAATTATTTAGATCGGTTAGCTATGTTAGTTAGCTCTGTTCAGCTATGTATTTGCTTTGTTAGAGTATTTATTTAGCTTGGTTTGCTCTGTTTTGTAGCTCTGTTCAGGTATGTATTTGCTCTGTTAGAGTATTTATTTAGCTTGGTTTGCTCTGTTTTGTAGCTCTGTTTAGCTATGTATTTGCTCTGTTAGCTACTTAATTATTTAGATCGGTTTGCTCTGTTAGTTAGCTCTATTCAGCTATGTATTTGCTCTGTTACTTATTTAGATCCGTTTGCTCTGTTAGCTGCTTATCACACTACATTTTGCTTTGTTTACTGCTTATTGTCTCTGTTTATTAGCTTTGTTTGCTGTTTTTAACAAATAATATTCGTTGTGTCAAGGGCTTGGTAGATGCTTGGTGACTATGCTGCTGCCGTGAAGACCTAGGAGCGGGGCTCCATACAAGGTGTCGTCACCAAGAGCAGTACATTTTGCGCAGCAGGATGAAGACAGTAGATGTTCATCTGGCGGCCGTGAAGACATAGGAGCATAGCTCCAGCCACTCGCACTGATGAACTTTTGTATAGCAGGGCGTACAGGAATACGGTGACAACCGGGTGGCCGTCTAGTCGCATGGAGCAGGGCTCCATCGACGGCACAGCCCGTCACCGTGTTTTTTTTTTGTTTTCCTGTAACCCTTATCGAAAACGGTGATTAACAAAACTCCGTGTCTAATGTTAAAGATATCAGAAATGGTTTATCACCTCCGTTGCCATTGAGCTCTTCACATCAGTGACAGGGTCGGGGACACGGACCCTTTCTCCGGTGCCGATGAGGTTTTTGGTCCGTTTCCGATGTGTCGTTCTGTACTAGTGTTACCTCCATACGAGGGCCCCGAACCTGTGTAGATCTTGGTGTGCTTGTTGAGGTGTGTTCTTCATTGCGTGCTGCTTAGCGCGCAAACCCTCCCCGGATCCCCCAGCGTCCAAGCGAGCCCCATCTTAGCCATACCCATGACATCTGCCGTGATACCACCACGACATGTTGTCACAATAAACAATCGTGGCACGCTCAATCGGCCGATGAAGCTCTGTAAGTAGCTGACGAAGCCAAATCGTCTCAGCAACGGCATGGGCGACGGACCTGTACTCCGCTTCAGCTGAGGACCTAGAAACAGTAGCCTACCTTTTGGAAGACCATGAAACAAGATTATGACCCAAATAAACACAATAGCCGGATGTAGATCGTCGAGTATCTGGACAACCTGCCCAGTCCGCATCGGAATAAGCTGTCAAACTTGTGGGAGTGGAAGAGTTGATGAGTAAGCCATGATCAAGAGTGCCTTTGAGATAACGGAGTATTCGCTTGACATGATTGAAGTGAGGAAGACGAGGATCATGCATGTAGAGACACGCTTGTTGGACAGAACAGGAAATATCAGGGCGAGTGAGTGTAGCATATTGGAGAGCACCGGTCATGCTAGGATAGAGACTAGGATCAGAAACATGAGCACCGTCAGCTGACAATTTTGTGCCGACATCAGCAGGAGTGCGAGAAGGTTGACAATCTGACATACTGGCGCGAGCTAAAAGAACGATAATATATTGGCGCTGAGAAAGAAATAAATTAGTGGAAGTTCTGGAGACACTACCTGGAAACACCCTATCAGTGGCGCACCAAATTGTGATTCTGTGGCGCACCCCCAGAATTGTTGGGTGCGCCACAGAATCGTCGCCACTATTTTTTTTCTGTGGCGCACCCCACTCGTGCGCCACAGAAATCTGGGTTTTGTGGCGCATTAGCACCCGTGCGCCACAGAAGTGCTCGGACGCCTTGTCGCCGGCTGGTAGAGCTGCTGGCGGTGCCTCGAGAGCCACGGAGCGCGATGTGCTGCGTGGAGCCCCGGAGGCCCGGGACGTTGCATGCGGAGGAGGAGCTGCGGACGAGCGTGGCGCGGCAGGCGGACCGGAGCTCGTGGCCCTCCTGGCACTCGAAGCCGTCCACGGGGAGCACGTCCAGCTTGTACAAGGCCTGCTGGTCCGTGGTGCGCTCCGCCTCCAGGGAGATCTCCTCTGGCGCCGCGCTGGAGTTCACCTTGAAGCTGCACTTGATTAGCACCCGCGAGAGGAGAGGGACCAGGGCAAGGAGGCGGCGGGGAGGTCATCCTCGGAGGCGCGGGAAGGGCTCCATGCTCGGCCGCGCGAGCAGACGTCCCTGGACAGCGCGGGAAGGTCGTGCTCGGCCGTGCGAGCATGCTGCCATGGGTGACGCGAGGATGCGGTGGGACTGGGAGGAGCGAGAAGGCCTCCGGCCGTGCTGGGAGGAGCGAGGATGCGGCCGTGCTGGGCGGCGCGGGAAGGGCTCCGTGCTCGGCCATGGGCGACGCGAGGAGCGGCCGTGCTGGGAGGAGTTGAGGGGATAAGGCAGGTGCCTGCGTGTGTGGAGAGAGAGAGTAGAAAAGAAAAAGGAGAGGAGAACGCGGTAGGTGGGTGAATAGGATAAGGGAGAGAGAAAGATTATGTGGCGCACCTGCCTGCGTGCGCCACGTGACCGCATTTCCTCTGACTCTTTTATGTAGAAACATGCGCCATAGAAATAATTTATGTGGCGCACCGATTAGGGGTGCGCCACAGAATGTCAACCTACCTATAACCCTTTTCCTAGTAGTGAGACGGCAACACCAAGAAAATGATGAAGGGGGCCAAAATCAGTCATAGAAAATTCCTCATTAAGAGATGATATGATAGAATGCATAAAAGAGTCAGAGGATGCAGTGAGTATGATATCGTCAACATATAAAAGGAGATAAGCAGTATCTGTAGTGGAATGAAAGATGAACAAGGAAGAATCAGATTTAGATGGAAGAAAACCTAGAGTTTGAATAAAGGTAGCAAACCGTTGGAACCATGCCCGAGGTGCCTGTTTGAGACCGTATAGCGATTTGTGAAGAAGAAAACAAGATCAGGAGAAGATGGATGTTCAAAACCAGAGGGTTGCTGACAGTAAACAGTTTCATTGAGTGTTCCATTTAGAAAAGCATTTTTGACGTCGAGCTGGTGAATAGGCCAAGAGGAAGAAACGGCGAGGCTTAGAACTACTCGGATTGTACTTGGTTTAACCATTGGAGAAAAGGTCTCATCATAATCAACACCGGGTTATTGAGAAAAGCCCCAACAAACCCAGCGAGCTTTGTAACGTGCGAGGGACCCGTCGGCGTGAAATTTGTGGCGAAAAACCCACTTACCGGAAACTATGTTTGCACCGGTGGTTTAGGAACAAGGGTCCATGTGTTATTGTGAATGAGAGCATCGAATTCATCACGCATGGCTGCGTGCCACAATGGATCGAGAAGGGCACGCTTATAGGATGAGGGTATAGGTGATAGTGCGGGTGTGGCAGTGAGATTGAGTTTACGAATAGGGAGATGGAAACCACGCTTAGCATGGGTATGCATGACATGATCGTTTTGAGGTATGGGAACGGAAACGGCATTAGGGGGTGGTGGTGGTTCGTGAGCTGAGGCAGCGGAAAGATCGGAGAGATCAGCCGTGGCAGAAGAAGCAGGAGAATTTTCTGCCGTGGCAGGAGAAGCGGGAGAATTTTCTGCCGTGGCAGACGTGGGTGTGTGTGGGCTAAAGGGAGATGGTGGAGTGTCGAAATTTGGTGTAAGCGATGTAGGCATAATGAGTGTAGGTAGAAGAGGATTGCGTGTAGGAGGTGTTGGGTTGGGGTTGGAGTCGGAGGAAGTCATGGCAGCATACACTAGTAGAAACTTGCCCATCCATTTTCACCATTGATCCCGGCCGAAATACAACCCAGGACCAATGGTGCATTGATCCCGGTTCGAGCGGGGGCGGCGCTCGTGGGCATTGGTCCCGGGTCGGTTGGGACCTTTGGTCCCGGTTTGTGTTACGAACCGGGACCAAAGGATCTTCACATGCGGCACATGCGCCGCAGCGCTAGACCCCCCTGGCAGGGGACCTTTGGTCCCGGTTCGTGTTACAAACCGGGATCAAAGGGTCTCCCTGCTATATCATCTTCTTCCACCCCGAGCTAGCTCGAGTTCATCACCATTTCTCCTCCATTTCCTCTCTCTCACTCAAATTAATCCCCATTTTTTTGCACCATTTGAGAGGATTGAAGGCACCCCATCTATTCAAAGGTTAGCAACATCGTTCTTTCCTCCGGCGTTGCAACTTTAGCTCATTTCGTTGCTAGTTTAGCTCATTTCAATTTTGTAATGCTAGCAAGGTGTTTGATGAAATGCCCAAGCTAGAAATTTGCGAGCTCAAATTAATTTATTATTTGTGGATTTTAGTGTTGTCCCCGTCCTCACCGCCGTCGATAGCCCGCGTCGTCCCGTCACCGGCACCACTTTGGTGAGCCTCTTTTTTATCTTTTATTTTTAAAACTATATATACTTGTATGATTTAAATGCATATTTATTTCTTGTATAATTTCTTATGTTTTTTATATGTATAGTGTCATGGTTTTGATATCCGTCCCCGTCGGCCCTCGTCCGATCTATGATTCGGATGTGGTATATTTTCATAACTATTTGTTTCGTTTCGTGTTTATCACACTCATGCCCGACCAACTTGACGTAGATATTTTTATTTAGGAGGTAGTTGAACCGGAAATTCCAGTCGACCCTATTGTCGAGTATTTTAAAAAGGAAAACGACGATTTGAAAGCAAAATTGAAGATAAGCGAAGATCTTTGTCTCCAATACCTAGAAGAGAAGAGTGTATTGGACTTGAAGATTGCCGACATCGATGATGCTTACGGGGTCGTCGTCGCTGCTCACGAGATGAAGATGGAGGCAATGCGCTTGAAGCTTAAAAAGATTAGAAAATATGCCATTAGTCGAGAGGCTTGGTATCATTATGCTGTTGGTTCAATAGTTACCTTAGTTGCGATTTTGATCGCATTTGTTGTTGGATTTAAATTCTTTAGATAGTTGTATGTTAGGTTCAATTAATGTATGTTTCATTAGAACAATGTATTACATTTGGGCACTACTCTACTTTGGTTTTAATGTGATGAACTTGTATTAATTAATTTGGTCAGTACTATATATTTATGATGTAGTGTAATGGTTTTTGATATATTTATATAATGCAGATGAGCCGGCAATGGATGTACAGTGACCGACGCGGTCTCGACTTTATCAATGGCATGCATAGTTTTCTCCGTGTGGCTAATGAAACAAGCCGTCGAGTGGTTATATTCTTTGTCCATGTAGAGTCTGCAAGAATAAGCGGGATTACTCTACGTCAAGAACCATTCACGTCCACCTGTTGGAGGAGGGTTTCATGGATGGTTATTATTGTTGGACCAAGCACGGAGAAAGAGGGGTTATGATGGAAGAAAATGAAGAAGAAGAGGATAATGACACCTATCCTACGTTCACTGCAGACGGTGATACTCCAATGGGGGAAGACGAAGCTGAAGAAGAGCCCAATGATGATGAGCCCAATGATGATTTTGGCCGGGCCATTCTTGATGCACGGATAAACAGCGGAAGTGAAAACGAGAGGTCGAAGTTGGATAGCATGTTAGAGGATCACAAAAAATTGTTGTACCAAAATTGCGAAGATGGCCAGAAGAAGCTTGGTACCACGCTGGAATTGCTGCAATGGAAGGCAGAGAATGGTACAACTGACAGAGGATTTGAGAATTTGCTGAAAATAATAAAGAAGATGCTTCCAAGGGATAACGTACTGCCCCCCAGTACGTACGAAGCAAAGAAGATTGTGTGCCCTCTAGGATTAGAGGTGCAGAAGATACATGCATGCATCAATGATTGCATCCTCTATCGCGGTGAGAAGTACGAGCATTTGAATGCGTGCCCGATATGCGGTGCGTTGCGGTACAAGATAAGGCGAGATGACCCTGGTGATGTTGACGGCGATCCGTGCCCCAGGAAGAGGGTTCCTGCCAAGGTGATGTGGTATGCTCCTATAATACCACGGTTGAAACGTTTGTTCCAAAACAAAGAGCATGCAAAGTTGTTACGATGGCACAAAGAAGACCGTAAGAAAGACATGATGCTGAGACACCCCGCTGATGGGTCGCAGTGGCGAAAAATCGACAGGACCTTCAAGACGTTTGCAGATGACGCTAGGAACATAAGATTTGGTCTAAGTACAGATGGCTTTAATCCTTTCGGGGAACAAAGCTCCAGTCATAGCACCTGGCCTGTGACTCTATGTATGTATAACCTTCCTCCTTGGTTGTGCATGAAGCGGAAGTTTATTATGATGCCGGTGCTCATCCAAGGTCCGAAGCAACCCGGCAACGACATTGATGTGTACCTGAGGCCATTGATTGAAGAACTTTTAGAGTTGTGGAGTGACGAAGGGGTACGTGTGTGGGATGAGCACAAACAAGAGGCATTTGACCTACGAGCGTTGTTGTTTGTAACCATCAATGATTGGCCTGCTCTTAGTAACATTTCAGGACAGTCAAACAAGGGATACAATGCTTGCACGCACTGTCTAGATAAGACTGAAAGTATATGTAGGCAACAAGAATGTGTACCCAGGTCATCGTCGATTTCTTCCACCTGAGCATCCCGTAAGAAAGAAAGGCAAGCATTTCAAATGTGAGGTTGATGACCGGACGAAGCCTACCTGCCCTGATGGTGATGCTATATATGAGATGGTCAAGGATTTAGAAGTAATCTTTGGAAAGGGTCCTGGCAGTCTATCTGTTCCGAAAGACGCCAACAAGCGCGTACCCTTGTGGAAAAAGAAATCCATATTTTGGGAGTTACCCTATTGGAAAATCCTAGAGGTTCGCTCTGCAATCGACGTGATGCACGTGACGAAAAATCTTTGCGTGAACCTGCTAAGCTTCTTGGGTGTGTATGGGAAGACGAAAGATACACCGGATGCACGACTGAACCATCAACATATGCACGAGAAGACGAAAGACGACCACCTTAATCCAGAGAAGTATCAAGGTCCTGCCAGCTACGCTCTTACCAGAGAAGAGAAGGAGATCTTTTTTGAAGTCCTGAACAGTATCAAGGTCCCGTCTGGCTTCTCGTCGAATGTGAAGGGAATAATTAACATGGCAGAGAAAAAGTTCCAAAACCTGAAGTCTCATGACTGCCATGTGATTATGACACAATTACTACCGGTTGCATTGAGGGGGCTTCTACCGGAAAATGTTCGACTACCCATTGTGAAGCTATGTTCATTCCTCAATGCAATTTCTCAGAAGGTGATCAATCCATTGACTCTAGGAACTTTACAGAAGGATGTTGTTCAGTGTCTTGTCAGCTTCGAGTTGGTGTTCCCACCATCCTTCTTCAATATTATGACGCACCTCATAGTTCACCTAGTCGAAGAGATTCAAGTTCTCGGTCCTGTATTTCTACACAACATGTTCCCCTTCGAGAGGTTCATGGGAGTCTTAAAGAAATACGTTCATAACCGTGCTAGGCCTGAAGGAAGCATCTCCAAGGGTTATGGAACAGAGGAGGTCATTGAGTTTTGTGTTGACTTTATTCCTGACGTTAACCCGGTCGGTGTTCCTCAATCGCGCCATGAGGGGAGATTGCGTGGAAAAGGAACACTAGGAAAGAAACAAATATTTTCTGACTGGGATTCTTTCAATCGAGCACACTACACAGTTCTACATAATTCGAGCTTGGTGGCTCCGTATATCGAGGAACACAAGAATACTTTACGCTCATTAATGGCTGAAGAATGCATTGAAAAAGAACACTTGAAGACTTTCTGCGGGTGGTTGCACACACGTCTCATTAATGACAACACTGTCGAAGAACAGCTAAACTTGTTGGCCAGAGGACCATCTTCGACTATATTGGCTTTTCAAGGGTACGAGATAAATGGGAATACATTTTACACGGCCGACCAAGATAAAAAGAGCACCAACCAAAACAGTGGTGTCCGCTTTGATGCATCAAACAACAATGGGACAAAGGACACATATTATGGGTACATAGAGCAGATATGGGAACTTGACTACGGACCTTCTTTCAAGGTACCTTTGTTCCGGTGCAAATGGTACAACCTGGATGGTGGGGTAAACGTAGACCCGCAGTACGGAATGACTACAGTGGATCTCAAGAATTTTGGGTATGACAACGAACCATTCGTACTAGCCAAAGACGTGGCTCAGATTTTCTATGTGAAGGACATGTCTTCCAGACCAAAAAAAAGAAAAGATAAGCAAGCGAAGACATCATATGATGAGCCAAAGCGTCACATAGTTCTTTCAGGGAAAAAACTATCGTGGGAGTGGAGGACAAGACAGACATGTCAGAAGATTACAACAATTTTGAAGAAATCCGGCCCTTCGCAGTGAAAATTGACCCAAGTCTCGCGTTAAATGGAGAAGCTTGTCCATGGCTACGGCGCAATCAGAAGAAAGTGACGGGTAGAAAGTAGAAGAAGATTGTGTAATAATGTATTTAACCTTTTATGTAACTGTGTTCTGAAAGTTGAAACAAAACACAAGGTTTCCCCGTTATACAGCCCTACGGTGGCTCGTGAGGCCTGCATATCAAATGCACCGTAGAGCTGTATGACGGGAATCCGAATGCTTTGATTACAAGGAGTAGACACTGAGTGTCGAACATGTCCAGGAGGGGGCTATATATAGGGTCATGTCACTCACGAAAAAAACACACCCCTGATTCAACGGCTCACAAACGTTTTAAAGAAACACACCCCTGATCCAACGGCTCACAAGCGCTTTAAAGAAACACACGATCCGTGTGCTTCTTCAGTCCCGGTTGGTGTTATCAACTGGCCGGGTCTTAAAGAAACACACTCCTGATCCAACGGCTCACAAGCGCTTTAAAGAAACACACGATCCGTGTGCTACTTAATTCCCGGTTGGAAAGTCAGCAAAGGGCATCTCATGTGTAGCTAGAAAGTCCTGAAGTCGAAGCCGCCCCATCTGATCAGCGGAAAAGCAGCGTGGGTTCCACGCAGGTAGAACATTCTGAACTTGAAGCGCCGTCGGCTCACTACCCCGTGGATGATATCACGGAGAAGACAGAATGTGATCTACATATGGCAATGAAGAACATGTCCTTCAAGGTGGCGGTCGGCTATGCTTTACCAAATGAACCTGAAGCGAGATACCATCTCGCTGGGATTCCAGCTGGCTAAGCTCGTGTCGGGGTGGATGACATTGTGCCATTATATGCTGGTCTGAATCTTGACATTCCTGGAGGTGACGACGTGAGGACAGTGGAGAAGCCGTGAAGTCCATTGTTCTCTGTAAGAAGGAACACATCAAGTTTCCAAACTTGTCGCCGCCAAGGCCACCGACTCCTCCGAGTAGCAACCCCCCACCTCAAGATCCACCCTCCCCGCCTCAAGAACCACACTCCCCACCTCATGATCCATGCCCCCCCCCCCCCACCACCTCAAGATCCATCCCCCCACCTCAAGATCCATCCCCGCCACCTCGTGACGACTGCCAGGAGCACAGCGCGAGTCCATCGCCCGCGACATCGCAGCAAGAGAGAGTGCGCTCTATTTCGCGGAAACTAAAGTTCCCATCGAAATATACAGAGAGGTGCGCTTTAAACTTCCCGCCAGAAACTCGAGAGGAACGCGAGTTGCGAAAGCCTCTTCCAAAGAGATCTTACGACTTGAGTCCAGAGGAACTCGAGGAGTCGATGCGAGCTGATGTGAAAAAACAATTGGGACCGAAACGATTCCTGCGAAAGGAGGTAATACCACCGGGAAAAGTTCATCAATTTCTGAAAAATATGTCGACTGGGCCGGCACCGCCGCCTGTTGTGCCAGACGACTATGATCGTACCATTTTCAAGATAGTTAGAGAAGAGAAGTTGCAGGAGAAGGAGGCATATCGCCGAAAGATGGAGCAGCAGCAGATGGAAGGTAATAAGGCCCAGCAGGAGAAGGAGGTTGCATTTCGCCAAAAGAGGGAAGGTAATAAGAAATCCGGGAAACAAGTGGCCCAGCTCGGAGAACAGGCAAACCAGTCGGTCCCCGCGTTCAAAGTGGTGTCTGATAAGGAAGTACAACAAGACACAATTCACATAGCCGACCCCAAAGAGTATCAGTATGCATAGACATATGCCTACGGGGAGCCCTTGGTCAGAACTGAGATGGTCAAATCTCTGCCAACACAATTGCGACGTTTGCATGATTGGTACGAGGGAGCCGTAAAGGCCAACCATGATATTTTCCACGTTTCATATACGAAAGACCATTACTTAGAGGATAGCGTGATGCATGTGCCGTTTGCGGAAATATTTCAATTATTCAATCAAGACTCCCTCGACAAAGCCCTCGTCGGCTGCTATTGTTTGTAAGTGATTTATTTATGTAATTTAATTAAGTCTCTATCTCAACTCGTTCGTTGCCAATTATCTAACTTTATTCTTTTGTACGCTATTATGCAGAATGAAGATCGCCGAATGCAGAGATAACGGAATCTATAGTATTGGGTTCATGGACCCATATTGGATTCATGAAGTTACCCTAAGAACCATCCCAAGGACACCGAGAAAAACTTGCTCCGGTATCTAGTGAAACACAATACCTGCGCAGAAATACTTCTTCCTTACAACTTCAAGTGAGTGTTACCGTACCTCTTCTACACATTCTACTTTGCTTACTCGATGTTTAGTGTAATCGATAACTCATGGACATATAAACGTGTGCAGTTTCCACTGGATTCTGGTAAACATTAGAGTTGAACAAGGAGTCGTTCAAGTCCTGGACTCGTTAAGGAAAGATATGGACGACTACAGCAACTTGCAAGCAATGTTCCAGAGGTAACTTCAGTCATTATCGCTCTATATCGATCTCTTTCGTTCGTTCAAGTCCTTTGATTTTTTTCTTTTGCCGGCCAGGGTTTGGGAAAAGTTCAGGAAACAGGTTCGTGGGTCTTGGAAACCACACATGTATTGGTATGAAACCAAGGTAAGTAGTACTATATATATATATGTCCGCGCAACTTTTAAATTCTAGTTTCAGTACCATTATCATGCTTGATTGTTATTTTGATTAAATTCTATTCTTTGTAAAGTGGTGTCTGAGGCAGGCACCAGGGAATAATTTATGTGCATATTACGTTTGCGAGTACATACGATCTTTTGTCAAGGAGCAGGATAGAAAGCGCTGAACAGCACTGGTCCGTATACACTCTCGGCAATTACTTTATTACCATATTGTGTTCATTTCCATTAATAATAATTTTTCTGATGATTTTTCACATATTGATCTAGATGGAACTAGAGAAGGCCAAGCTCATACCAACGAAGCGCCTTATAGGAATTCAAGAGGAATTGGCAGGATTTTTGAACAAGGAGGTCCTGAAGAAATCCGGAGAATTTTATCACCCTAGCAATTATGTTCTGTAATTGACGTTGTGATCTCGACGTGAAAAACGTGATGTCGGTGTCACTACTAGGAAACCCCTTATAGGAGATTTGCATTTTGTGGCGCACCCTTAATTGGTGCGTCACAGAATTATATTTCTATAGCGCACCAGGCTTGGTGCGCCACAGAAAGTCACATTTCTGTGGCGCACCTAGCCATGTGCGTCACAAAAATGTGACTTTCTTTGGCGCACCAAGCCTGGTGCGCCACAGAAATGTGAGAATTCTGTGACGCACATGGCCAGGTGCGCCACAGAAAGTCGTCTGGGGGCAGGGTGAAATTTGAGGGGAAAAATCGGTGGCGCACCGGGCTTGGTGCGCCACAGAAATGTGAAAATTCTGTGACGCACCAGGCTTGGTGCGCCACAGATTTTTTTTTTAAATCCCCGTGGATCGCCTTTTTAGTCTTCTAGGAAGTAAAGGAAAATGATAAAAATTTCAATAAATAAAACCCTTTGACATGTAGTTAGGTATGAGTGTCTAGTAGGTATAAAAAATTTGAAATATCAATTTTGACCTTTTCTGCAACAAATGAAAAAGAAATCTCGTAACGGCCATAACTTTTGCATACGACGTCGAAATAACGCAAAAAATATGCCAAAAAAACTAGAAAAAAAGCGAGTTCGAATCCACCGGGGTTTACCCGGTCAGCAATTCACAGATTCCTCAAATTCCAAAAGAAAAAAAAGTTATTTCAAACAGACGATTTTTCGCAGCAAAATAAAAAAATTCAAAAAGTCCAAAAAAAAGACACATAAATGTATAACAAAGAAGATTGTTGACTTTTCTTGACTTTTTTGAATTTTTTGGACTTTTTTGATTTTTTTTGGATTTTTTGGTTCTTTTGGATTTTTTGGACTTTTTTGGATTTTTTGAATTTTCTTGGATTTTTTGGGTTTTTTGAATTTTTTAAGTTTTTGAAATTTTTGGATCTTTTAAAACTTTTGAATCTCCTTTTGAAACTTTAAAAGTTTTTGAAAAATCTGAAATTTAAAAACACACATTTATAACACATACCACACATATACATATACAAGTCTTAAGAGGGTTCATATGATATATATATATATATCATTAAGAACTTGAGTAGCACGAGGGTAGGTGGACTGGGTGGAACTTAGAAGTTAAGGTGCTCGGGTTGGAGCAATTTAATGATGGGTGACCTAGTGGGAAGGTGTCAGTTCAAAAAATTCAAAAAATATGAAAATAGTTCCAATAATTAGGATTTTTCATATTATTTCATATTCTGATTTTTTTGAAACTTTTTATATATTTTTTGCATTTTTTGAATTTTTTGAGAATTCTGTGGCGCACCTGGCCAGGTGTGTCACATAAATGTGAGAATTCTGTGGCGCACCAAGCCAGGTGCGTCACATAAATTATTTTTGTGGCGAGAATTCTGTGACGCACCCAGCAAACCTGGGGGTGCGTCACAGAATTCCAAAACGGTGCGCCACAGATAGGCCTTTCTGTGGTAGTGTGTGTAACATAAACTTAATTGTGATCTCGACTTTGTATGTATATATGCATCAAAACGTGACCTCGGTAGTGTAGTGTAAACTTTATGTGTGCGACTTATTTTATGCGCAACGTGATCTTCATAGAAAATAATTAAATGGAAAACAAAAAATCGAAACCCCTAAAAAAAGACAAAAGAAGCAAAATCTTTGGTCCCGGTTGGTATTACCAACCGGACCAAAGCGCCCCCGCTCCTGCGCGCTGAGCCGCACCCACGTGGAGGCCCATTAATCCCGGGTCGTGGACACCCGGGATAAAGCCCCCCCCCCCTAGTCCCGACCCTTTAATCCCGGTTGTAAAACCGGGACCAAAGGCCCTCTGGACCCGGGATTGATGGGCTTGTTTCTACTAGTGATAGGGAAAAGTTTGTTCATCGAAGGTGCATGGCGAGAGAGGAGAACACGTCCAGAAGAGGGATCATAGCAGCGAGAACCTTTGTGATCATCGGATGGTCCAAGATAGATACATGGAAGAGAGCAAGGTTTGAGTTTGTGTTTGGTGGTGGCAGTGATATTTGGGAAGCATAGACAACCGAAGATGCGAAGAGAAGAATAATCTGGATGAGTAAGAAAGAGAGATTCGAACGGTGTATATAGAGGGCATGTTTTAGTAGGTCTAATGTTAAGAAGAAAAGTTGCAGTGCGGAGTGCTTCGGCCCAAAAGCGAGGAGGAAGGGAGGCTTGAATAAGTAGGGTTCGCAAGATATCATTGATTGTTCGAAGAGAGCGTTCAGCTTTTCTGTTTTGAGGGGACGTGTAAGGACAAGAAAAACGAAGTAGAGTACCAATGGAAAGAAAGAAATTGCGATTACGAGTATTGTCAAATTCACGTCCATTATCACATTGTATAAAGCCGATGGGAAGGCCGAAGTGCACATGAGAATATTGATAAGAGTTGAGAAAAATCGTGTGAACATCGGATTTAGCACGGAGAGGAAACGTCCAAACATAATGAGAATAATCATCGAGAATAACCAAGTAATACTTAAAACCAGAAACACTAGGTATAGGAGATGTCCATAGATCACAATGTAATAACTCAAAAGGGAAAGAACTAGTGGTTGTAGAGGTACTAAAGGGATCGAAGCCTAACATGTTTGCCGCATTGACAGGCATTACAAACGGAAGAATCATGAGCTGAGGTAGGAATACAAAATTCTTGGAGCAAAGAAGATAGTGTGTGCTTGTTCGGATGTCCTAGTCGATGATGCCAGAGATCAACGGAGGCGTGTAGAGGATAGAGATCACTTGAGCAATTGTACCGCACCAGAACCATCCCGGTGTTCAGATCCTTCACAGATAAGCCAAAAGGGTCAAATTCTAAAGATACAGAATTATCCGAAGTAAATTGCCGGATAGATATGAGGTTTTTAATTAAAGAGGGAGCTACAAGAACATTGCGAAGGAGAAAATTTTGATTAGGGTTTTGGATATAGGAGGGACCGGTGCATGTTATGGGTATAGAAGAGCCATTACCAACAATTATGGAGGAAAATTGGGAAGGAGAACAAGATGACAGTAAATTCAAATTAGAAGACATATGCGAGGATGCACCAGAGTCGAAAATCCAATCCGTACCTTGGTTACCGAGCGTGAAATTGTTCATGGCGTTGATGAAGGCGGCTTGATCCCAGCTTGGCGGTGCAGATGAAGCTGAAGGTGCTGGTGGAGCCGTCTGCGCTGGCGAGTACGGAAGCGCTGGAGGAGCGTCGTACATGTTGTGATAGAGGAGAGCTGGCGCGGCCGATCCGTACATCGATGGAGTCGTGGCAGTGTAGACTTGGGAAGGCAGCCGAGCACCAAGGAGGCCGGGAGAGCCTATCGACGGTCGAAGTCCTGGACTCCAAGTGCCAGTGTACGCTGGCGGTGCACCGTAGGGGGACGGCGGGGTCCAAGGCATAGGCCATGCTTGAACAAGCCCGGTCCAAGGATCGTGTGCTGGGCGCCATGCAGGTAGGCCACCATCAGGAGCAGCGGGAGGCGGCAGCGGTGCAGGAGCCGAGCTGCTGGAGGCTCCAGTGCGGGCGGCAGGTGGCCGGTAGATCGGATTTTTGCCACGGTAATTGGGACTTGGGCGCCAGCCTGGAGGAGGGTGCACGGTGGATGATGGCGGAGCTGTGGGCGCTGGAGCCGGAGGCGCGGGAGCCGCGGAAGGCGCTGGAGGCCGTGTGCCGGCATGGAAGACCTGGGGCGAGCGAGCTGCTTTGCGGGCTTGGGTGAGGGCCTCGAGCTGAAGCATGGATCGAACCTCGGCGAAGGAGGGTGGTGGCCGCATCATCGGGATAAAAGTGATTTGCTTGTCAAATTGTTCACCGAGGCCAACGAGGAGCGCACGGTCGTCAACACGATCACCGAGTTCCCGCAGTTCATCGCCAATGGCCTTGATCCTTTGACAGAAGATGGTGACCGTGGCGTCGCCTTGCGTGATGGTGCGGAGCTCTGTATGAAGCGTGTTGATCCGGGCGTCGTTGTTGTCTTGGAAAAGCTAGCGCAGAGAAGCCCAAAGATCGGCCGCCGTAGCTCCGTCGCTGGAGACAAGGTTGAAGAGCTCGGTGGAAATACGAGTATAGATCCATTGTATGATCGCAAGGTCGTCCTTGACCCACCGTGGGTCGTTCGGCTGGGAGACGGAGGCGGGATCAATGTGGTGGCGAAGGCCGCAGCGTCCGAGGTGGATGTGGAAGAGATGCTACCAATGATAGTAGTTGTGCAAGGCAAGATCAAGCACGACGGGGATGAAGGGAGAGACGTCGGCGATGGTGTCCGCAAGAGAAGTTGCAGCTGGTTGCATGGTGTATTGAATAGGGGTGGAGCTTGGGGGTAGAAGGGGTAGATCGCCGGCGGCGCGGAACTCGGCGAGGGTGAAGAGCTGGCGCGTCGGCGGCGGAGGTTACCGGCCCAAAATTTCGGCACGAATTTAGCATTTAAACTTAAAACATCGATTTTTTAAAAAATTAAATTTTCCGAGCACGAATTCGTTTCAAATTTTGACTAATCCGAGATTTTTCGTCCGATATACACAAATTCCGGGGGGTCGATAAATCCGGTTACCGCGGTTACCGCGATATTCCGGCCGGTAACCGAAACCTTGGTTGCAACCTTACCATTACCGATGGCCCACACCGCCGGTTTTGTACGGAAATGACAACGTTGGTCCAGTCTGTGATCTTGTCTGCAAAATAAACAATTTTCTGAGACTAAATTTCCATGTGTCTAATTGCAATTGAGATGTCCAAAGTGTCAACTTGCAGATAAAATTCATGTTGTAATCGTTCCAGATACACACGGTTTTTTCTTCCAATAATTCAGTGCCAACAAGAAGAGTATTTGTTTGTTTCAGGTTCATGCTGCCAACCATGCTGATGCAATGCAGTACGCTGCTGTTGAAGAAGTCCAGTTATGAAAAAAAAGGCTCTATATCTCTCTCGCACAATTTTTTTTGAAAGAAAAGACAAAAGACTACCCAAGCGCTTAACTCCCGCGAGAACCGAAGAGTGGGCCTCGAGCACGCACAATGAATGATTATCAATTGAAACACCTAAAAATTCATTTGAATATGCAACATGTGGATCAGGCACGTTAAAAAACCAAGGCACACACATAATCGAACAAGATCAATGCCGCTTCACTTGTAAAATTTATTTAAATTAGGGAAGCAGTGAGTATTGTAGCTGAAACTCATAGTTGTAATATGTGAGCTGAACATTGGTATGACTAGGAAAATAAACAGCCCATATCAAGTTGGGGGTACCATAAAAGTCCTCATGGATAACACACGAATACTGTTCCTTCCAGTTCCAGGGGGATATGACATATTCATGTTCCATCAAATCAAAGTAATTCATACATTTTTCTCCAAGACCGCTGTGACTGCAGGACACTCAAGAAGGTGACTGAGTCTGGTTTCATAAACCCATAACGCAGCACCTTCAAACATCTTGATAGCATTCTTTGGCTGTCCATAGTGCGCCTAGGCTGAAATAACAGCGTTCCACGAGATGGAATTCCTTTCAGGCATCTCATCAAATGTCCGGAGCGCCTCATCCAAAATGCCGCACTTTGCGTACATGTCAAGAAGGGCACTTCTTGAGAGCACGCTGGCAATGTGGCCTGATCTGCAACTGCAATTGCCTTCCTAACCCGACCATTGCCCGGCTTAAAGAAGACTTAATGATGCTTGAAAATGTTGTTGAGTCTGTAAGCCATGCACGAGCAGGTGTTCGACCGGCGTTCCGGCGCGGCAGGTCGGTGGTCCGGCTCGGGCATGGCGGGGTCGCGTGTGCGTGTGTGTAGCGCGTCTGTGCGCGGGTGCGTGCGTTCTGTTAGGTTGTTAGCGAGTTAGGGGAGGTGACCAGGTCTTGCCGCTGGAGCCGGCCGTGTCAAGCGCGTCGTGCGCGTGGCCGGGCTGTGCGGATCGTGGACGCGAGGTGTGCGTGGGTCGCGTGAGTGCGAGACGTGGGCACGGGTAGGAGACGAGCTCCTCCATATAAACCCACCCCCTGTAACGTGCTATGCACTGCGAGCTATACGAGAAAGATAGTCGGGTGTTTGGGCGCCCGCGGCGGCGCCATTGGCGTCGGCTGGAGAAATCTTCCGTGTCCCAGCTCCAGTCGTTGTGTCCCACCTCCGATTCTTGTCAGAGCGAGTTCGTGAGGTCCAAGAGTGAGAGGGTGCAGACTCGGGCTGCGCCAACAAATGTCACCCAGTCCGGGCTCAGACCAGATCTTCTCATGTCACAGAACAGCTGCAGTGCTTCTTCCATCCTGCTGCCCATTCTGGACATGGCCAGTTATCTATCCATGAAACTGTGGTGCCATTTTTGTTGGCAAAATTGGAGTTTGCAGCAAATTAAAGTAGCATAAGGTAAGACATCTGCCTGGCGAAACCGAGCAGCTGCAACCTGAAGAGCTGCAGCACGGGTAACGAATTTTAAAAAAATGTGGTACCAGGCGTACATGTCATACGCTGCAAGGTTGATCAGCGCCGATCATCGAGTGACCGGCCGATCGGATTCATTTTCATTTTCCATTTGGGGTGCTACGTCGTGCGTACCGCACATGCACGAGCGATGCCGTGTTGTGGATGTGCTCTCTTTTGGCACGCCTCCGTCACAGTCCGGCTCTATTTTAAGCTGGGGTACGCGTTCTAAGCTCGTCGATGTGGGACTAAAATTTCTAAACCTGCGTGTATATGTGCGTGGGCTTTTCCCGTCTTACGCCCCTCTCTTAAGAACCTATAGGCCCGCTGTACGATCATGGGCTAGAAAGACATGCGGAAGTATCAGCCCATACGTGAACCAAAGACACGTACACGTCTTGCTGCTATAGGGCAGAAATACATCTCGTAAGAAACAATTTGGTAATTTTCGTTTGAGAGGAAAAACAAACATCTCATAGTATAAAAAAAATTACGGTGAATATCTTGATTATATTAACCAACAACGATTATAAATTATACATCCAAACTCAAAACAATTGTTACCACGGTTTCGGAAAACTTATAAATTACATCTAATTTCACCTTAAAAAAAAACTTTTGTACCTGAATGCGGCCACGAAGAAAGGGTGACACAACAGTGACTGAGTCGTCTACTCAAAGTTGTAGAGGGATATTCCTCGCAAAAAACACCGTGGTGTGATGGAGAAAAGTGTTCGACCTGTTTCTACCTCCCGCTATGTTGGTTTAATGCCAAAGCAGTTGGAATATCCAATCCCTAGAACAAAAACAGTGAAGCTAGCACAATCGATATCGGCATGACCCCACCCCACCGCACCGATATCATTCAATCCAGCGGCGTTGTTAGATCTCGCGTCCGGATTTGCCTCGGTGCAATGTAGTAGCCACCATCCTCATATGGTCAGATGTTGTTGTCATCTACACAGCAAGTCGTCCAACAACAACATCAACACACCTTCACCATGTGTAACCTTGATTGACGCCGGCGGAGAACCTTGCGTAAAGACAAATACTAGTGCTTTTTCAGATATGTGCGGTCTGATGACGAGTGATGACACACCAAAACCAGTCTCGGGCATCGATAATGGCGACGGAAAGCCACCCTAGTTGCATTTTGTGGAGCAACGGCGCTGATAAAGTTGCTCGGCGAGCCCATGAGACGAACATGAGATCAAGGAATGGAAAAAATTATTGCACCAGGCATATGTGTCACGCACTGCAGGGATCTACCGATCATATTCAGATGAGAGGCAGATCATATACTTAGATAATTTCCAACTGAGGTTGCTACATTGTGCAAACCGCACATGCACGAGCAAAGTCGTGTGATGGGACGTGCTCTCTTGTGGCACACCTCTATCCACTCTGATTCTTCTTCTTTTTTGAACTTTAAACCCTCCTCATATATTAAGTCAGCAAGCCGGCTCATTAAAAACCTTCCAGTCCCCTTCGGTACCCTGGAAGGAAAAGAGTGTGTCTGGTACTAGCTGCTTTTAAACACAAATCGTTACATTGTTACATCGTGTATGAAGCTACTCATGACAAAGCTAGGGGGCTCATCGTCCCAGATACATTGAGATTTATCATTAAAACTAGTCCTAGCTATTTCATGCGCCACCTCATTTGCTTCCCTCGAAATGTGTTTGAATTGGACAGATCCAATATTAGTGGCAAGATCCACAATATCTGCATAGATAGCTGCGCAGTTTCATTCCACCAAATGTCAGTTCCAGAGCATGCATTCACAGTTTCCATTGAATCAGTTTCCGCTATTATAGAGTTGCATCCCATCTTGCATGCCAGCACAAGGCCTTCCCTCATCGCTGCTGCTTTTGCCATGGCAACTGACGCTGTGATGGGAAAATACATGCAGCTTGCGGCAATGAACTGACCCTGGTGGTCGCGTAGGATTGCTCCAGCCGAGCCAGTCTTCGAATCAGCATGAAATGACGCATCAACGTTAAGCTTCACTTGTCGTGGCCCTGGTCTTGTCCATTTACTTTCACTATCACTTGCCGGTCTCTTCCTTGCTTTTGCCGAGTTTGCAACCATGGACAGTATAGAGATTTTGCATCTAGGCAGAGGTGGGACAGACTCCTGGTGTGTACGTCGCCTCCGGATCCACCACAGGTACCAACAAGTTGTTGATATAGTTTCCTTTAGTCCAATATTTTCCAGTCCCGGGATGGAGGACTCCTGCCGTTGAAGCAAAACCTCTAAAGCTCTATAACCAGTTCTATCAGCCTGTACTGCCTCTTCAATGATCGCAGCAAGACCGAGAGATTGCCACATCTCCATGACCTAGGGCATAGAAATAATAAGTGTTGCAGATCTTCAGGTCCATTGTGACAAATTGGACACTCAGCAGATGATATATGTGTCGGTTGGCAAGAATGCATTTTAGTGGGATAATTCCATGGAGGGCACGCCAAATAAAAATCTTCACCTTGCTTGGGAGCATAAGCTTCCAGAGAGATTTCCAAACTGGGTTTGTCGCCGATCCTCCTGGGATGGCCATCTGCCCAGCCGAGCCCCCAAACTGATGTTTCCACTGTAGATGATACCCCGAAGCGTACAGTATACCTGCCGTGCTCCGTGGTTGCCCAGGCAATAAAATCTTCAAAGCCATGATGGTTTATTGGGATCTGAATAATTCGATTTACATCCACAGACAAGAAAATCTCACGAAGGCGATTTACATTCCAATCACCGTAGTTGGATCAAGCAATTCACAAACCTTAGTGTATGGTGAGTTTCCTTTTTGCGAGATAACCTTTCTATTCGGACTTGATGGGATCCAGGGATCTTGCCAAATATCAATATGTTCTCTGTTACCCACTCTCCAGATATATCCACGCTTGAGTGTGACGAGGCCAGCAAGAATACTTTGCCAAGTAAAAGAGGATCCTGCTTTGGGTCCTGCCCTCAGAATATCACCTTGCAGATTATACTTGGCCCTTAGCACACGAGCACATAAGGAGTCTGGATTACTAATCATACGCCATCCTTGTTTTGCTAACATTGCAAGTTTAAAGGAGTGGAAATCCCTAAACCCCAGGCCACCGTCAGTTTTAGGGTAACAAAGTTTCCACCGGGCATACCAATGCATTTTGTTGCTATTATCATCATCGCCTCACCAGAATTTAGCAATTGCATCCATCAGAAACACCGACATAGCATACACTGGGATAGCTTGTGCCACCACTTTTAGAAGGATCTCTTTCCCACCAATAGATAATTGTTTCTCCTTCCAGTCGTTGATCCGTTGGATAATCCTTTCAATAAAGTGCTCGAAGCTATCACTTCTGTCCGCACCCACAAGCGCCGAAAGGCCCAAGTATTTATCCGAAAGGGCTTCAGTATCAATATGTAGAACCTCGCAAATTTCAGAACGAATAAGGGCATTAGTATTTGGGGAGAAAAAGATACTAGACTTGGCCAAACTCACCAACTGTCCTGAATTTGCACAATAGGTGTCCAGAACTTGTTGCAAGGAAGTTGCATTAGTCATATCAGCTTTCATGAGAATTAAGGAATCGTCATCAAAAAGGAGATGTGAGACTGACGGTGCATTTCTGCACACCCTTATCCCATCGATGCCACCAACTTCTTCTTCATACAACAACAAACTGGAAAGACCTTCCGCACACAACAGGAAGAGATATGGTGATAGGGGGTCCCCTTGACGAAGCCCTCTAGTCGGTATAAACATATGTGTCTCCTCTGAATTAAATCTTACTTGATACCTCACTGATGTAACACACGCCCTCATAATAGAGATCCACCTCTCCGCAAAACCAAGCTTGTGCATCATATTCTCCAGAAAAATCCATTCCACATGGTCATAAGCCTTATGCATGTCCAGCTTGACCGCGCAAGTTCCATTAGTACCGCCTCTTTTATTTTTTTATGGAGTTAACACTTTCATACGCCACCAAGACATTGTCCGTAATAAGACAACCTGGAACAAATGCACTTTGCATAGGAGAAATCACATCAGGGAGTATACTTTTTAATCTTGCAGCAAGCAGTTTAGAAATAATTTTGTAGGTGACATTGCAAAGGCTTATCGGCCAGAATTGAGTAACCAGCTCCGGTATTTCAGTCTTCGGTATAAGAACTACCGTAGTATCATTCCAGCCCTCAGGGATAACTCATGTGTTTAACGACTGCAGAACTTCTTGGGTGATCTCCCCGCCACAGATGTTCCAAAACTTTTTAAAGAAAATTGCATGAAGTCCATCGGGCCCGGGGCTTTATAATCACCAATGCTAAAGGCAGCCTTTTTTACTTCCTCTGCAGTAAAAGGAGCAAGGATCTTTTCGTTCATATCAGCAGTTACCTTGGGGAAAATCTTACTCATCATTTCTTGATCAACTTCATTAATTTCATAGGTGAATAGCGATGAGAAGTACTCAAAAATCAGTGGCTTCAGCTGCTCCATCCCTTCCAC
The DNA here is from genome assembly GCA_947311845.1 of Poa pratensis. Lineage (NCBI taxonomy): Eukaryota > Viridiplantae > Streptophyta > Magnoliopsida > Poales > Poaceae > Poa > Poa pratensis. Next base: position 21,283,488 of record CAMZMU010000052.1, on the reverse strand, counting down.
CCATGAGCCTGCATCATTACGCAATTTTTTAATAAAAAATTTCTTACGTCTTGCCGATGCAAAGTTATGGAAGAATGCAGTATTTCTGTTCCCATGTTGCATCCAATTAGCCCTTGATCTTTGAAGCCAATAAACCTCTTCTTGTTCAAGGAGTATCTCTATCAGCGCCACTTTCTCTCTAGCGATCGTCTCATTCTCAGCTGACCGAAGTCTGCGTTTAGGGTGTTTGAGAACTGAGGTGTCCCATGCATGCAAGGCGCCATGCATGTGACCTAATTTGTTCAACACTCCACCAAAAGGTGCAGCTACACCGGCGGATTCCCAAGCTTGCCGTACTACGTCATCGAAGCCTTTTTCGCATAGCCACTTAGCCTCGAATCTACGAGGCTTAGCTGGGTAGTTACCTTGCGGCATCTGATGTTCTGTATCAATCAAAATCAGTCTGTGATCTGAACGTATAAAATCCAAATGTTGAACAATAGATCCAGGGTGCATACTATTCCAATCAGTATTAGAAAGTGCACGATCCAACCGTTCCCTAATTCTGCCTCTTCTCCACATGAATGGGTTGCCTACAAACCCAAGATCTTCAAGCTCACAATCAGAGAGAGCGTCCCTAAAAGCTTGCATGTAATTCTGAGGTCTAGGATTACCCCCCCCCCCCCCCCCCCCCCCCCTCCTTCTCATGGGAAAATAAATTTTCATTGAAATCGCCTATCATAAGCCAAGGAAGATCATGATTTCCTTTCAATTCTTGCATTTTGTCCCAAGTTTTATGCGTATCTTCCCATCGTGGCTCCCCATACATACCAGTAAACCTCCAAATTTTTGAAGGGCCTTCAACGACTCGAACATCAATGTACTTTGGATGAGAGAAAAGTTGTTGTGTGACTATATCCCTTTTCCAAAACATGATGACTCCACCAGATTCTAATTTAACCTCAGATAGACGTGCTAGGTTCCTAGATGTGGGACTAAATGTTCTATACGCTCCAGAAAATAAGCACCGTTTCCAGTCCTTGTATGTTGGTGTTGCCTCGGACAGGGCTTTCGGCCACTCTTAGGCCTTGTTTACTCCAAGGTATTTAGGGAGGAAAAAGTGGGGGTGGGAGGGAATTTGGTGAACACCCAATCCCCACAAATATTTACAAATACTTGAATCCAGCGCGGTCCTGTGAAAAGTTTCCGTATTAGTATACACGGAAAATTCCGTTTCATTTTCGTTTCTGTCGGAAACTGCTAAATCATTTCCTTTTCTGAATATGCCGTTTTCGTTTTGTTTCTGCAAATGCCGTTTTCATTTCTTTTTTCTGCTCTTCATTTCCTTTTCCTACGGAAACAGCCAAAAAGTTTGCTTATCATTTTTAACCCTAGGTGAGGGCATAATAAATCTGTAAAATAATCATTTGAATGGTTAAAATGCATTTCCTAGTATAGCTTGTGTGTGATCGGTTTCCGCTCCCACAGTGTTGTGTTACTGCCAAAGTGGTCGGAATTTCTGATTCGACTACAGCTGAACTCAGCCAAGCTGAAACCATCGATATTATCCCCATCCCACCCCATTGATCACATTCAATTCAGGGGTGATGTATGTCGTCCGGCTTGTGCCCCAGCGCCGACTCCGTCTCGTCACTGTCGTCGTGCACCCAGTGTGCGCCCTCGCCATCGTTCAGTACTACGAGGATTTAACGCCGCCAAGCCCTTCGACGCGCATGTGTTCGCCGGACTACACGCCTTCAAGCCCTCGTTGTGCGGTGCCGCCGGATTGGACCGAGATGCGGTGACTTGCTAAAGGCGAGGCACGGGTGAACAGTTCTGTGCCTTGACCCTTCAGCCATTGGATTGAAAATGGAGAGACATGATTTACCCTTGTAGCACATGCACTGTGGATGGTACTGTAGCAGCACGCAGCCGAGGCCACCTACCACATGGGCAAACCATTCGCTAGCACTATATGTCGTTCCTGGTTTGTGACTTTGTTGCTTTCCTGCGCAATGCGCATCATGTAAATATTCAGTGCCAGGTCCTAGAAGTCGTGTGGACTTGTGTTAGGGCCTCGGGGGCAACTTTCATACGATCTAACATTAACACTAGGTAGGATCTACGAGATTTTTCTTTCTAATAGACAAAACGTGTTTAAATATTCTCAATAAAATGGACAACATGCATCTGTGTAATACATGCAACACTAAAAATTTGGTGCTTCAAATTCAACCTACATTGATAGAGCCGACAAAAGAGAAATTTTGGTGACAATATTGTAAAACACTAATCACCCAAATTTGACACTATGATACAATTTAGCTTTTTTGTTTCTCTAATTGTAGATAGAATTTTGTTTCTCTAATTGTAGATCGAATTTTGAGCTGAGTTTTTTGGAGTTGTAGAAACAGCCTATAGGTAAGATATATAATTTCTCGATTTTTTTTTATAATGTCTAAATATGACCCTTTTTTACGTCATCTTATGATCTCACCTAAACCTAAAATTTTAAATAAATCAAGTGGGAAAAAAGAGGTACCAGGCGTATGTGTCTAACGCTGCAAGGTTGATCTACCCCGCTTGCAGAACAGGTGAGCAAGCAAAGCGCGGCAGATCGATTCACTAATGATTTCCATTTGGGTTGCTACTTTGTGCGGACCGCACATGCACGAACGATGTCGTGTGAAGGATGTGCTTCTTGTTTCTGCACGCCTACAAACCAGTCCGGCTCGTATTTAAGCTGGGCAGACGCGTCCGGCTGCTCGATGTGGGACTAAATTTCGAGACGCTCCAGCTCAAGGAAAATAAGCACCGTTTCCAGCGCGTCGTTTTGTGTGGGCTTTTTACCTCACGACTCCATTGGACAGGGCTTCGGCCTCTCTTAGGAAGCTACAGGCCGCGTTTACGATCGATCATGGGCTAGAAAGGCGGGCGGAAGTATCAGCCCATACGGGAATCAAGGACTTGGTCACGTGATTTTGTTAGCTCGTAGTATAGCCTGCTCTCAAAAAAAAGCTCGTAGTATAGCCTGTCTGATCGCGAAAAAAGCGCTCGCTCGCATTTCTACTCCTACTGTTTTAAAACACATTTTGAAATGTTAACAATATTTGAAAATTTCAGGGTGTACCTAAAAACATTTCATGCAGGCAAAAAAAAATATAAACAAAGACATTTTTGTGGTCTATGTAAAAAGAAAAATATCATTTAAAAACTCATTTTGTAGCACCAAAAAAAAATTTGTTGCACAAGTCATAAAAAAAAAAAATTCGCCGCGAAACTCTATGGTTGGATATACAATGTCAAAGGACATCCGAATTTTTTGTTGAATCTTTTTTACATTAAAAAAAATCTTAATGGAAGTGATACTCCTACTATCCAAAACGCGGCATCTTGCTCTTTCCACGTCTAAAGCTTTAATAATGATACGATCAAACTACTCACTTAAGAACCTATATGATTATCTATCTTGGAACCCGGTCTTCCAACACCATCACGATTCCGGGTAGAAACTCTATTAGTATCATACTTTTACCTTGCACATTTCAATTTAATATAGATGACGACGATCTTGATTTTCTTAAGTTGTGCACCCTTTTACTACGCATTGCTCGGCGAAGACTCGTAGATTTCTCCCCCATACAGCCACTACGGGGGGAGACTCTATTAGGCACATCTGCACTTGGTAATTATCTCTAATGAGTGGCAAGCTTCAAGCATATGATCTATTCGAGATGCTCATCATGAACTTGCACTTCTACCTTGATGATGTCCACCAGTTGGCGTTATCCTTCATGAGCTATATGAAATCTTCATTACGATGCAAGCTCATGTAAAGATAACTAACCGCGCATAGAATTATCACACACATATCCTATTAGTTGACAATGATATAGGGACAATTGATTACCATACCATGAGATCTGGCACGGCATTGTCCCATCGTCGCTAGCTTCGGGAGCTTCTCTGGCCGTGCACGGTAGGTACTCCCTCTCCTCCCCCTATTTTCCCTGCTTGGCGCTCGATCGCCCAGATCATGTTCCCCATTTGCACTGCCCTGTGCTTTCTGCTCTATGTCTGTATGGGAAGCTTCGCGATGGGTTAAGTGGTGGTACCACAATTGGTTATTTTTCGACTAGCAAGGTTCTCCTTAGCCATGAAAAGGTCTCTATTTTTCTTCGCGACTATCGTTGGGGGGAGTTTGGTTGGTTGGATCGACGACAGGTTACCGGAAGGGTGTCGAGAGGTGTGGATTCGGCTTCGTCAGTTTCGTCGGGTGATTGTGTTGTGCGACATGCGAGGATGGGCGTGCACACATAGTCTAGGATGACTCACTGCCGTTGAGACTAGAGCGGGGCTTCGTTGGTCTCCACCTTCTCCTCCGTGTTTGCCCTCAGCGGGGCCGCCCACGAGTGATGAGCACGTCCCGATATCCGTCCCGTTGTGACGGTTTTCGTCGGCCCGGCGAGGAAAAGGTTCCTTCTTATGCTTCCTTTGTGTCCCTTCGGTTGTTGTCTTTTCGTAGTTGATTTGACAACTGAAGGTTGATGTAGTCTCCGTTTGGTTTTATGTATGCTGCAATGCCTCAAGGCGATCTCGTTAGGCCTCCTTGCGATTCGTGGGCAGGAAGGCCCGCTCATGCAGGTGTCGCACACCTCAGTGCTTAATTTGCTCGCTGAGCGACACGGCGGAGGTAGGCGAGACGTCGTTAGACGCTGATGTCGGTGCTGCGGTGGGATGGGGTTCGTCCCCACGAGGGCATGTCTGACAGCATTATCACCACCGGTTTCGCCTAGGGGTCGGACCGTGGCCATGGCCAGCTGCTTCCACACTGGAAGGTGGATGCTTGGAGAGCTCTAGAGAGTTTTTTGGGGTCATATCTTGTGGTGGAGGATGGGTGGATAAAGTTGGCGGCTGGGCCGAAAGCCAGGCCCAGCCAGTGTGGTGCTGACGATGATGACGCCTTCGGGTGCCACTCATGTCAGAGCCTTTTACTTTTTCCCATTATGGTCTGAGGCCTCTAGGTGCAATGAGTCGAGCAACGGCGTCACTTTCGTGTCGCTTCCTTCTAGAAGGTTCCCTCTTGATGCCTCGACCATCGTCGCTTTCTTGGTTTTCTGCTTCATGATCTTGTGGAGAGAGGCTATTGTGAAGTCAGTTTGCCAGACTACAGGCCTTCGAGCCCCTCGCTACCGGACTACACGCCTTCGAGCCCCTCGCCGCGCACGGGTTCACCGCCGGACTATACGGCCGCCTTCAAGCGCCTCGACGCGCGCGGGTACGCCGGAGGACACGCCGTCGAGCCCCTCTCTGCGCGCGTGATCGCCGGACTACACGCCGTCGAGCCCGTCATCGCGGATCGCTTACCTGACGCCGTGGACCGCGTCCCAGGATTACACCTCCGTCACGCCGTCAGAGCACGCTGCATCGCCTGACTACACTCCGTCGACGCCTCCTTCAGGCGCTGCGTCTCCATACTACACTCCGTCGACACCTCCGAGTCCCGCGTCGGCGGACTACACTCCAAGTACGCCGCCTCCGTCGCCCCTGGTGTCCGACGATGAGTCCCGCGCGTCACCACCGCGCGGCTGCCATCATCCTTACCTGTGGGACGGCGCCAGACGGATCAGCGGCGGGAGGCATCAGCGAGCCTTGGGGTACTAGGCATTTTGCGATAGGAGATATTGCATTGTCCTCTTTCCATGTAGAAGTCCTCGCATTTGTTCGCCATTGTTTATCTCTGGAGTCTGGACAAATCTTCTACTCCAAATGAATATATATGATTATATGTATCAAACTTTTGGTCAAGATCTGAGATTGCTGGCATCCTTCAGATCAGCTCTTCCTTTGTCATGGACAGGTCTGCTTGTTGTCAGTGTGTACTTCAATTGTATTGGAGATCAGATCATTCATCATTAACAGTGCACAAGCTTGCAGAGAAATCTCAAATAATGTACAGCCCGAGCTTATTGTGTGATGTCTTGTACTGTACTTATACTTATGATGCTCTGATTTTCACCCAGAGGTGGCAAGAGCTCTCCCCTGTAATCTAAAACCCAATGTACAGTTACAAGTTTTTCTCCTTTACAGACAGCATATTATAGAGTATATTGATATTGGAACAAGTATTTAGAAGTTTTTTTTTTTTAAGAAACACAGTACAACGCAGACGCCCACATACACGCGCATACACTCACCCCTATGAACGCACACACGCACACCCTACCACTATGAACACCTCCGAAAAACTGAGCCGGCGATTGAATCTTGAGATTGACGAAGTCACCACGGGCGTCTCGCTGTCGACGGGAACGTCGCCTCCCACTGAAAGAATATTCCGCCTAAATGAGAAACACCAACGTCAAACCTAGGATTGAACTCTGGTGGGCTAGAGGTACAACTACCCTCCTAACCATTTTGCCACAGGCAAGTTCTCACTTATTTACTTGATTTGTCTTATAATGGAGCATGGTTGGTATTTTGCTTCCGGATGCGACAGCATCGGCAGTATCGGGCTCGTTATTCCACAATAGATGGCATTTGCTAAAATAAAGAGGTCTGGTGAACGTTCTGTGTTAAGTGCCAGTATACTTAGTGCAGGTTCTTAACCGAGGAAGCTTTGGTGAATTCAATACATTGAGGAGAGCGCTTCCAACTAGCTGAGCATTGCAGTTCAATTAGCAAACTCACAACGCAGAAATTATTAAGTTCATCTTACCACATGTGCTGCAAAGTTCAGTTGTTAGCAAGTCTAGCTCCCATGAGCTCCTCGGCATTACCCCAAGCTACCGAGATTAAGGATATACTACAGCAATAGGAGAATTATACAGCCACCGCAAGAAGACTTCAATACATATGACGCACAAGTAGGAATAGACGATACATAGAAAAACTATCACATCCAAAAGGAAATACCAAAATCAAGGAGCACAAATCACAGTGCAAATGACCAACTAGCAAAACAATTCCACAATTTTACTAGCATTAAGTTCACAGTTACGCTAATACCACAATTCACAGCACGAAAGCAGCACCATCCACATACACAAAAACAGTTCAAAAAATTGGTTCAGCAAAGCAACAAAAGCATCTATAAGTGTTATGAACCACCTAAAGATCTATCCGCGCCACAAGCCCCACCAGATCGATAGAATTGTAAACACAAGGCACATCTACCAGAAACCAAGACGGCTGGATGAGGTCAGGTGGCTTAGGCAGCAACCTCCTCTTCCTCCTCTTCGTCGTACTCTTCCTCCTCATCAGCTGTGGCATCCTGGTACTGCTGGTACTCAGCAACCAGATCGTTCATGTTGCTCTCAGCCTCAGTGAACTCCATCTCGTCCATGCCCTCCCCGGTGTACCAGTGCAAGAAAGCCTTCCTCCGGAACATAGCTGTGAATTGCTCACTCACACGGCGGAACATCTCCTGGATTGATGTCGAGTTGCCAACGAAGGTGGATGACATGGAAAGGCCCGTGGGAGGGATGTCACACACACTTGACTTCACATTGTTGGGAATCCACTCAACAAAGTAGGAGGAATTCTTGTTCTGGACATTCAGCATCTGCTCATCAACCTCCTTGGTGCTCATCTTACCACGGAACATAGCAGAGGCTGTGAGGTAGCGACCGTGCCTAGGGTCAGCAGCACACATCATGTTCTTTGAATCCCACATCTGCTGGGTCAACTCAGGAACAGTGAGGGCACGATACTGTTGAGAGCCCCTTGAGGTCAGCGGTGCAAAGCCAACCATGAAGAAATGGAGGCGAGGGAAAGGGATCAAGTTGACTGCAAGCTTCCGGAGGTCAGAGTTCAGCTGGCCAGGGAAGCGCAGGCAGCAAGTAACACCACTCATTGTTGCAGAAATAAGATGGTTCAGGTCACCAACTGCAAAAAAAAGGAAAAGGCCAAGTGAGCAGAATGCATGTACAAATGGCAGAAATAAATGAAAAACGAGGTATAATAGCAAGAAGAATGCACAATACATTGCAGTCATTCAGATTACTAGACCATACAGGTACTCGTACGACATTTAAAAACATAAGATGGCTTCATAAATATCAAAACAATAGTGCAGTGTGTGCAAGGTATATCCACTGGCTGAAATACACAACAGAAAACAAGAACCTATTCATAATATAAATGACTGCAGGTGAAATAATAGAATCTTACATACATATCACAGTATACCACTATATGATATAAATAATTGCTGACACACAAGTATGGTAACCAAGCACAGTAGACTATCATAGTATGTTCAACTTACATGTGGGAGTAGCGAGCTTCAGGGTGCGGAAGCAGATGTCATAGAGAGCCTCATTGTCAAGGACCATGCACTCGTCAGCGTTCTCAACAAGTTGATGGACAGAGAGTGTAGCATTGTAAGGCTCCACCACAGTGTCAGACACCTTTGGCGATGGGAAGACTGAGAATGTCAACATCATCCTGTCTGGGTACTCCTCCCTGATCTTTGAGATGAGCAGGGTACCCATACCAGAGCCAGTTCCTCCTCCCAGAGAGTGGCAGACTTGAAATCCTGTAATAAATTGGAATAATGTGTTATTTTTTATCTCATTTTCAGTTGACACTTAAATAAAAAGAATACCTAAGAACTCCAGTCATATTGTGTTTTCAAATGTTAACCAATATACATGCATAAAACAACATTTCAATATAGTGACTACATTAAGATCATAAGCACAGAGTGCTTGAGAAAACAAACATCAGGCATGCTACTCTAGTAATGTGTTGATCTTTTATGCGGAAAACAAATGAAATGCACTGCATACATCATATATGCGGAAAACAAATGGAATGAACTTGATCTATCATACAAACAGTAGACAAATGGAAGCAGTAGATCTATAATACACGCCAAAACAACAAAGTAGTAGACAACAGCCGGCAGACATTCTACTAATCGCCGGATCTCGGCAGTTAGAACCGCAGAAAATTATCTAACATGCCGCCCCCAGCAAGAGCACGAGTGGAATGAACAATGAATACTGATCGCACAAGTACTGCGAGCCAGATCTAAAACTTCGGAACGACGCAAACCCTCTTCCACGAAGAAGGGGGGCAAACGGCCAGATCTACGAGCCGAGAACCCTAAAATGGAAGCGTTCCAACGAATCGTTCGAACGAAGAAGGCGCACTAGATCTACTCGCTCTCATGACCATTTCAAACAAAACCTGTAGATCCGGGGGGAGGCCATACCTTGCAGGCAGTCGCAGTTCTCGGCCTCCTTGCGGACGACGTCAAGGACGGAGTCGATGAGCTCTGCACCCTCGGTGTAGTGCCCCTTGGCCCAGTTGTTGCCGGCGCCGGACTGGCCGAAGACGAAGTTGTCGGGGCGGAAGATCTGGCCGTATGGTCCGGAGCGGAGGGAGTCCATGGTGCCCGGCTCGAGGTCCATGAGGACGGCGCGGGGCACGAAGCGTCCGCCGCTGGCCTCGTTGTAGTAGACGTTGATGCGCTCGAGCTGGAGGTCGGAGTCGCCCGCGTACTTGCCCGTCTGGTCGATGCCGTGCTCGTCGCAGATCACCTCCCAGAACTTGGCCCCGATCTGGTTGCCGCACTGGCCGCCCTGGATGTGGAGGATCTCCCTCATGGCGGCGGGGTAGGGTTTCCGGCGAGGTTTTGGAGGAGAGGGGAAGGGGGGAATGGAGGCGCGGATTTGTGGGATGTGGGGAGAGTGGGTGCGTGGGGAGTTTTATTTGGGAGGCGTGGGTGGGTTTGGGGAACGGACGTGAGGGTAGGGTTACCGGGTTCGAAATTTGAAATTCGTTTTTTGGGGAGGAGCCACGTTCTGGAGCGGTGAGATTTGTCCGGTTTTACCGGGTGGCCGGTGTATCCGGAACGCTCGTTTGAATTTTACTTGTACAAGACTTGGTTCAATTTCGTACACATTTTAAAGTGAGGGTCCCGAGTGTCGCCTGCGCGGAGAACTTGCCTGTGGTAAGATGGTTAGGGCATGTACAATGGTAGGGAAGTCACGCCTTCTCTTAGCCGTCCACATCATTTAGAGAAGGCAAAATTATAAGTGGTACAATGTGTTATCCCTTATTACTATCCCTTACAATTAATGAGAATTAATTATTTTTAGTAGGAAATCGTAATTCTAAGGGAAGACAAATGGTACAATGGTGGAATTAGTCTTCTCTTATTTCGTAAGGGATCATCTCTTAGCTGAGAGAAGACAACCTCCTCTTTTTTTATTTTCTCTCCGCCAACTAGACAATTATCCTACGTGTCAACGCTAAGAGAAGTCTGACATCACCCCCATTGTACATGCCCTTAGGAGGGTGGTTGTACCCCCAGTCCACCAGACTTCAAACTCAGGTTTGACGCTGGTGTTTCTCATTTAGGCGGAATATTCTTTAGTGGGAGGCGACGTTCCCGTCGACAACGAGGCGCCCGTGGTGACTTCGTCAATCTCAAGACTCAACCGTCGGCTCAGTCTTTCGGAGGTGCTTATAGGGGTAGGGTGTGCGTGTGTGCGTTCATAAGGGTAAGTGTATGCGCGTGTATGTGAGTGTCTGCGTTGTACTGTGTTTCACAAAAAAAAAAACGCCGTCTGCGCCGGATTTCCCTGAGCGCCACGGCTATGGCGGGGACTGGTGCTGGAGCAGCGCAACATCGTCCGACGGTCTAAGCAGCCATCTGTTCTCAGAAATATCATGCCGCTCCGTCGGCGGATCCTGGCGGTGTTCACGTTTCTATCGCCATTATTTTTCGCGAGAAGGAAGGAAGACGTCATAGGATAGGGAAGGTGTACACTGTGGGCCATCAATTAATCAATCAGAGCCCTTGACCGTAAGGGAGCACAGATGGGAGCATTAGGAGGGAGCAGGCAAGCCGCGTCCGCTGGCCGGGTGGTGTAATCCGAACGCTCGTTTGAATTTTACTCAGAAGACGGGCCGCTTGGTTGAATTTCGTACACATTTTGAAGTGAGGGTTCCGAATTCAAACCTAGCCCACTACATTTTGAGTACAATGCAACCTTCCTCTCGTATTTGTCTTTTTTTCTTCTAAATCACTGCCTGCTGTGGTAGCCAGCAGTTTACATTTCTTTTATTTGCCCCCCCCCCCCCCCCTCAACATAGGAAATTTAGGGTTTGTCTGGTTCAACATAAAAGTGGGGAAATAATGTATAAAAAGGAAAATTTCCTACGGTGACTCTATTCATTCATTTTGTTCAAATGAGATGAGCAAAGAAAAAACTCGGGAAATTTTCCGTTGCTCTCGGCTTCAGAGGAAAAAAGTACCGAAATTTTACAATCGACACATACATGTTTTCAAATTCCTACACACGAATGATGAGAAAGAAGTCTCATTTGGCATAATATGATGGTGATTAGCAGGTTTGCATTCCCTTACCCCCCCCCCCCCCCCCGAGCATAGGGAATTTAGGGTTGGTTTGGTTCAACATAAAAGTGGGAAAATAATGTAGAAATAGGAAAATTTCCTACGGTGACTCTATTCATTCATTTGGTTCAAATGAACTGAGGAAATAAAAAACCCGGGAAATTTTCCATTGATCTCAACTTCAACGGAAAAATGCCAAAATTTTACAATCGACAGATACCTCTTTTCAAAGTCCTACACACGAACGAGGAGAATGAAGTCTTCCTTGGCATAATATCATGTTAATTATGAATTTTCAATTGGGTTGACTTTGATTTGAGCATGTTCATTAGTAACCACGTATTCGAGTGTTTCTTATATTTCTCTGAACCAAACAACCAAGTTTACGTAACTACAGCATTTTTCAATTCTCTGTTTTGCACATGCATTCCTATTATTGTCCTCTACTTTTCATATTCCTACGTTTTGGGAATGATGCGAACAAAACAAACCTATAACATTCTTATCTTCGCTATGGTATTAGTGGTTTCATCACATCACAAGATTTTGGGCATCCCTTGACCTACTAGATGGGTCATCTACTAGGCATAGTCAAAGGATACTCTCATATGTTGGGTGTGTGGGGGGGGGGGGGGGGGGGGAGGGGGAGGTTGGCCCTCACTAGCCACGGCAACAAGTCTCCTTGTTTGTGCGAAATATGTGTGTGTCCATACCTTATCCTTTTTCTGCTCCCTGGGTTTTAAATAGCCGGCTATAGCTTTTTGAGAGGCTTCGCGCTACGGCTATGGCCTTCATAGGCTATAGTGATAATAGCCGCTAATAGTCCGGCTAAATTTATTTAGCCCCGATTTAGCCCTATAGCCGCTAAATTTTCGACTTAGACGCCCAAAAAGTTTGAACCAAAATTGTCCCCTCAATCATATTTAGAGCAAAACTCAACCCTATATTGTTTTTGACATGTAATATGGGCATCGAACTCTATCTTGAACTACGTTTAGTACTCTAATTATTTGTATCTCTTATGTGAATATGTTATGTATCAGTAAATTAGTGATATATACGAATACACGCTCTTAAAAGTTAATTTTCTACCATTATATGTCAAAACGGCTATAAGGTCATAGCCGCGCTATAGCCCGGCTATAGCCTTTCATAGCTTTCAAAATCACCGGGGCTAATGCAATAGCCGGCTATTTAAAACAAATTGGTTTGGGTGACGTGTGTTTCACGCACCACCTCATCAAGTTTGATTACGTGCAATTGAATTATCAACACCCTCTAAAACGGGAGGGGAGAGGGAGAGTTTGGCTAGGTGGATCGTGTGCATATTGAAAGGGTGTGTGAGATACTGAGATAAGTTGGTGCTCCACCTATTTGCCATCTCCGTGACCATACATTCTCTCGAGCTCCTCTTTCAACACTAAAATGTGTAGATGGAAGTTCCTCGAGAGACAAGCCGAAAAGCTTGACCCTTTGATATATGGTTTACCGCTGTATTTGAAATGTGGGTGAAGCTTTTACATGTATTGTGAATAATCGGTTTTGCTCCCCCCTTCCAAATACTAAAATATAAGACACACTTTATTTTACATGATTTTTAAGCACAATTTTGACCATTACTATATATGAAATTCTATGGACTATGACTCTATAAATGGTACATTGCATTTGTCTTGCATATCTAATTTTGTGAACATATTATAGGTATAAATCTTAATTTAATTGTAAGTTATTAATGGACAAAAATTAAGGACATGTTACATTTTAGGACCGAGGGAGTGACTCTCGAGGCAAACCATTGTGTCACCTTTATTCCTACCGTTTATATATATAAGATCAATGGCGGAGGCGGGATTGACTAATTTTGATTGTTAGAGGGGGTGCGTTTAGAGTAAACAAATCAAAAGTTATACTGTTCACAATTTTTTTAGGAGCAAATCAATGGTATTAGGAGGGGCCAGGGCCCCTGCTCGTCCCCCTGCCTCCGCCGGTGTATAAGATGTTTTAGGTATCACATATTTTGACTAGATGCAGACTGAAATGAGTGAGCACAAAAACTAAAATGTGTCTAGATACATCTAAATACATGTGAATCTGAAAATGGCTAAAATGTCTTATATTTAGAAACGAGGGAGTACGTTCCAACAACGAACAACCCTCCTATATTTAGTTTCCACTCTACTAAGCCACACTACCATATTCATGTGTTCATTTGGAGTGGTCCCAGTTTCAAAAATCTTTTCTATAGTACTACAGTATCAGAGCATCTCCAGTCGGGGCGTCCAAATGGCCGTCCAAAGGCCTTTGGGGCGTGCCGGACACTTTTTTCTCCCCACTCGCGCCGCCCAAATCTGATTTCGGTCCGGCGCAGCCCAGTTTTGTGTCCGGCACGCTCAGCCCACGCCCTCAACTTGGGGCGACTTGGGGCGGCCCCGGACACAACGAAACGGCCACCTCCGACGCGGGCCACGCCTGGCAGTGAGACACGCCACGCAGCGGCGGGCAACCTAACTTCTGGTCATCTATTAATGGCGGGCGGCGTCTCGGTTTCCTAGCGGGCGCAGCGACGCGTCTCTTCACCTGCGGCGACGAAGCGTCTGCGCCACGGCGGCGTCAGTGCCAGGCGCTTCTTTTGAAGCGTCGGCGTTAATGGTGCGGCAGGCGAGCGTTGGCCGGCCGGAGTTAAGGCGATCTCATCCATTCGCCTCCCGGCCACTATATACAGCGGGTACCTCGCCGTCTCCAGCACAACCATCTCCACCGAATAACCACCGGCGAAGAGGCGATCTCCAACCCCAAAACTCGCCATGGACCCTGCTGGACGCTCCGCGGAGGAACAGACGGCGGCCCTGTTCTCGCCGCCGCAAGGGCCGGCGAGTGCCCCAACTGCCGGTGCCCGGCGTGCTACCCCTTGAACTAGATCTAGGTTTAGATTTGAATTATGTTTGTTTTTAATGAATTTCAATGAAATGTAAGATCTTCGTATGAAAAAATCGTATTTGAATGAAATCCGCGAAGTTTAAATTTAAATTTTTATTGGTTTGGGCGGCGCGAGTGGGGAGCGACGACGCCCAAATGCGTCAGGCCTTCCAGACAGCGCCCAAAGGGCTTGTCGGAAGGCTTTGGACGCTCCGACTGGAGATGCTCTCAGTCTATCTGGCAACGGCGCTCCCTCATCAGTACATCTACAGCTGACATTTGGCCAACGAAGAGACATGTACCAGTAGACGGTAGTACCTCGCTTTCGGGGCTTCACGCCTTCACCCCAACAACGAAAGTGCTCTGCGTACGACGGATTGTGCCGATTTTCGTCCGACGTTGTAATCCGTCGATGGTAGCTACAGTCGGCTTGAACTAAATTAATGACGGATGTCCCGTGTGGCCCAGTCAGAAATTTGTTGATACTAGTAAGCTGGCACGTGCACACACGTCCCAGTTAATCCAATATTCTGATGTAGTATGATGATTATCCTCGAATTTACAAAAACACCCAAGCATCATCTGGCAAGATCACTCATACATGTAATACCTAAATTCATACGAAAATCATAGATCATTTCCGTGTATTTCAAACAAAGAGAATTATTACCATGCAACAGAAAGACCAATTTTCTCAACATTAGGTGTTGACTGGCTGACTGCTCCAATTGCACATCCATAATTACAGTTCATGCAGATAAGAGTGCAAGGAAGGGAGGGTGGTACAGAATGTCGCCATGTTCTTGAGGAGAACCATTAAAAATACCCAATAATAATCTCTAGCTGACGCACAAAACCGAACATAGGACTGTTAGTGCGTTTGAAGTAAACACAAAGAAAAACAGTAGTAGATCAACATATCATGAGATTACAAGGCAAAAAAGGCTACCTGATCACAGAGCTGATCTTGGAATTCAGCACGGCTAGTGCACATGTCCTGGATTCTAAATCTTACTTAGCTAGTTATAATTATCAGATATATATACTGGATTATATTTGTGTGTGTACGCTAGCTACTAATCAATCAATTGCCAAGAAAACTCATCTTCGTATGCAAGAATTTGTCAATCAATTGCCAAGAAACTCATCTTCGTATGCAAGAATTAGTCAAGGCAGACCTGCTCGGGGCGCCTCGTGCCGCCGGCTGAGAGGACAGAGAGGATGGGAATAAATGTTGTTTGCATCCGCTTTCACGTGACTGAGATTACGCTCAAATGTAATGGATTGCATCATCGTTTGATTTCACTTTTAATCTTCAATATCGTCGGATCGAAGGAATTAGCTGACCTACTTTTCTCGATCGGCTCCAGATCATAGTTCACGCTGCTGACTTCGGGTCTGCTCGTCATCGCTCCCGAGTCTACATCGCCGGCGATGACCCTCCCGGTCGCCGTCTGCCGTCCTACTCGACCGCGACGACCGACACGCCTATTTGGCTCGTCCCTAGTCTCGGCAATTGCTCTTCAGGCAGCCAAATTGATCTGCCATGGATGTTGGGATTTCATCGCAGCTAACCATCGTCGCCTCTACCCCCGCCGCCATGTGTCTCTATTTGCCTCGCCGAGAGTTGTCTCGTGCTGGAGTCTGGAGACCTAGGATGGTCGTGGCTGATTCTCAATCCTTGTATTTTTGGCTGATTAACGCGATCGTGGACGATCAAAACTCCTTCTTGCCTTTATTCTTGTCTTATTCTCGAATCATGTACGAATCCGATTGAACTAATCAGTACTTGATATCGGGACAATCTACATCGTTGATTGAAAGAACGGACAAGATTTAAAGTGTTTGCTACTCGACATCGGGACAATCTAGATCGTTGATTAAAAATTGAACGGATAAGATTTAAAGTATCCTAACACGTTTGCTCTTTTAATAGTAGCATAGATGAAATCGATCGGCAGTAGTACAAGGTAACGTACGAAGACCATGATCATTTTGGCTGCTTTCCTACTTTTCCACGTCTGATCTAGCCATGCCAACATGCATCTTTCCTGTGTCCAAGATCCGTTTGTGGCGGAAATTTTCATGTCCATACGGCCCTTCTGATGTATCATGTTTTCCTTAAAAATGTTCTTTCATGCTCTTGCGGTGACGTATTTTTTTGCCACAACTTCCATTCGGCCGAACTAATGCCGAATTTGTCTTCTCCTGAAAATTATTTGCGGACGTGGCACCGGCATTGTGCAGGTCAACGCCATACATTTGAACATAGCAGATCGAAAGGGCGGCACCAGGAGCTTGGAGCCTACGTTGGCTCGGCGTCGAGGAGCATGGCGCCGGCCATCGATCGGCGCTGGAACGGCTTGGCGCCGGGAGCTAGCTGGAGTCGACGTTGGCTCGGCGTCGAGGAGCATGGCGTCGACTATGGTTCGGCGGTGGAATGGCATGGCGCCGACATGCACGATTTTGACGCCATTCATATTAACGCCAAGCTCAAGCATCAGATTTGAGAATACTTTTCGAAAGAGATATTTCGGTGCTGATTGGCATTCTTTTGTCCTTGTTCTTGCTCTCCATTGTCTCGGCCTCTCGGGTGCCAAACCAAAGGCTGAAAGGGGATATTATACAATACGTATAATCGAGCTATGGGAAATTAATGTGAGAGGAAAAAGAAACAACAATTAGTCACTCACACTGTCTGTACCTATCAACAATTAGTTGGACTATACCAATTAAATCGGTTCCACTTGCTCCTTCACTAGCGTAACCTCCACTCTAACCACCCATAATTGGTGCTACACCCTGTCACTGTACGCATACACCACCGTTGAGTGCCCTGATATTAGATGACGATTATACTTGTGCGCCGCGCGCAAACTGAATCTCGATTTGACCATATATACGCAAATATCTTAACAGGAACACATGGACAGATCTGTCTGTTGGCCGTTCTATTTTCTTCAGTCTCAGAAAGAAGATCGGTTGGCCGGTCTAGTTCGCATCACATGTGCACCCGCGCTGTCCCAGGAGCGACATCACGTGCCGGTCGCACCAAAAGCACAGGGCGCGCACTGGCATGGGGCGTGCGTTGGTACAGTCGATCGCCGGAGATGTATGGATCGTGGCATGAGCTGTCTGCGATTAATTTGCCTCCGATCTAGCATCACTGGCGATTAGCCTAGTAGCCACCTGGTGTAAGCTTTTGACGGGATTATAAGGCTGTGGCGTGGCGTTCTGGATCTGACACCAACGTTCCTGCTGCCGAGAACAGTACCGTTTGTGCAGTTTGTTCCATGTTGTGGTGCCGGCGTCCATGTCCATCCACCTGCGATCTGTCTTGCGGTGAGCCGTGATGCTCAGAGGGAGCTGTCCGAAGTGATGAACAATTTTGTTTGTCATGGACACTGCACCAGCCCGAAGACATGGGAGAGTGATTAGTTAGGGCACCTCCAACGGGTGGAGCAAACGGACACTCCAATGTGTCCGATTTAGTCCGTTTGGGGGCGGACATCGGACCGATTTTGGGCATTTGTTCGTTTGGGGTGGGGTGCCCCCAACAGCCTGGCGCAAAAGGGGCAAAAAAAAAATGTTGGAACATTCAAATGACTAAAATTGGACTCAATCCAAATAGTTCGAAATGCAAATAGTTCAAAATACAATTTGTTCAAATTTAAATAGTTCAACACATAATAATAAATAGAAATAAATAGGACATCACATGTCCTCGCGCTCACGGATCATCTTTTGCTTCTTTAGAATCCATGCCCTTTGCTCCGGGTCCATGATGGTCAAGTGGGCCATCATGATCCGGTTCTCTTCGGCGAGCAACGCAAGCCTCACGCGATTCTCCTCCGCCTTGGCCTCGAGCATGAGTCGGGTCTCCTCGGCCTTGATCTTCTTTTGCTCGATCTCGAGCGTCTTCCTTGTTATCTCACATACCTTGCCATGGCTTCCTCCTTGTCCTTGCGTTTTCCACGTACCTAGCGGCGGTGGACTCCTCCTTGCCGGCGATCAACGTCTTCAAGGTCTCCTCCAATTGTGCTTGTGCCGCCTCACGCTTCACGTCTTGCGCCGAGGACTTGTGTCCTCTCGGCCGCACAGCTCGGCCACCCGAGCTTTGGCCGGGATTCACATCATCATTGGGGTCATCGTTGGCTCTCTTCTTTGAGCCTTCAAGGCCCCCTTTCTTCATGGCGTTGTAGCTCTCTTGCCATTTTGGACAACCCTTGATCATGTCCCAACAATGGCCCAAGGTGAACTTGGTCTTTAAGGCCACCTTGAAGTACTCCAAAGCTTGATTCATCTTGTCCTCCACCCCGTAGCCTCTCACCGGCCGGTTCTTCACATGCTCGTACGCCGCTTGGAATTTGCAACACTCGGCCGAGATGTGTTGCTACTCTTTGTGAGTGAGCCCTCATTGCGATCACTCTCAATCCGGTAGGGCGGCAATTTCCTTTGCTCATGACGGCGAGCCTCTCCTTCTCCTTGGCTGCCTCGAGGGCGGCCTTCTCCTCTGCCTTCTTCTCCCGAGTCCTC
The DNA here is from genome assembly GCA_947311845.1 of Poa pratensis. Lineage (NCBI taxonomy): Eukaryota > Viridiplantae > Streptophyta > Magnoliopsida > Poales > Poaceae > Poa > Poa pratensis. The sequence continues at coordinate 21,264,683 of CAMZMU010000052.1, read as the reverse complement.
TCCCTCCGGCCTTGTCGCTTGACCGAGGCCGGCTTCGGCTCCTTCTTCACTGCGAGTAGGGCGGCGCTGGTAGCGGCCGTCGATTTGGATAGCCCGTCCTCCATGAACGGCGGCGAGGGCGGTTGGGGGCGGCGGCAAGAACGGGTGGGGGCGGCGGCGAGGGCGGCTGGGCGGCCGAACGAGGGTTTGGGGAGCGGAATCTCTGGCTGGACCTTGGGCCCGACGGGCACAAGGAGGACAAAGAGGCGGACCAAGAGCATGTCTGTCCCGCCCCAAAGTTGGGCCGCGTTTGGGTCGAAAGCTGGTGTCCGGGAGGACACCAGTCCGGATGCGCCAGCTCGTTGCAGAAGGGCATTTTTCCATTCAGACAAAAGCGGACTGGGCTGGTCCGTTTGCGCCAGCCCGTTGGAGGTGCCCTTACAACGGTAATCTACACACCTTCACAACACGGCCAAATGTCTAGCACACCCATTGGTTGGCAGTATGACTGTGACGTTCACCGAAGGGTTGTCTATTGATTGGCAGGGCGGCCCTGAGCAATCTGGGCCTCGGTGCGAGACAAAAAAAAGGCCCTATATACAAAAACTGAACACCATTCTCTGTATACTATATAGCTCAATTTAATGTTGCGATAGAAACTTACATGTTGAACATAATTCTCTCTGTGCCACCATTATCTTATTGGTGATAAACTGATAAAGTGACAATGTTTCAATTGAAAAAACGACGACATTTGTCAAAGATAGCATAACAAGTTCGCACTCTCCACTCCAGCTCCCACTCCATCCGGCTCCTCTCAGTTCAGCTCGCATTGTCCAATCTCTAGGTCTCTGTTGCAGTCCTAACGAATCTTGCAAAACAGATTAGTGCAGTAGTTATTTAAGGCCTTTTCTTCAAACAATTTTTGAGGCAAAATCATTGATCACAGTGTCAACATTAACCTTGTCTAACAGATCCTTCTCGATGCATATAGTAGCTAGACCATTTAATCTCTATTATGACATTGATGACATCAAGTAATTTTTTTAGTAATTTTAACTTTGAAAAACTTCTTTCGGCTGAAGCTACCGTCACAGGTACAGTGAATAAAATTCCATAAGCAATAGAGATATTTGGAAAACAATTTATATTTCTAACAAATCCAAACATATTAATAGCACACATTGGCTCATCTTGTAAGGTCATTTGCAACATTCTTAATTCAGAAAAAAATCATCCAACTCAACAATACATGAACGCTTATGAGTGAAGGTTTTAGCAAACTTTGTGCAACAATTTCGCAGCTGAATGCCATCTAGTGACTTCAAATTTGATGAGCTAAGCAGAAACCCAAATATTCCTTTGAAAACTGTTAGTTCCCCAAATCTTTTCTTCAAGGAAGTATTTGCCATGTCCACCATAACAAAAAAGAAGTTGACTTCAAAAGCTTTCTCTGCTGCTAAAATTTCTTCATTGTTATTATCATTATCCTCGCTTTCATCAAAATGTTTCTTCCTAGTGATACGTCGTTTTATTGGAAAAGATGCTCGGATGCTCATATCAGTTGCAAGTTTTTCGGCAATATCCAAACTAGCTACAAAATCTTCACTACTGTACTTATCAAAAGATTTCATTATGCCCTCAATCTGTTGCAAAGTTGAGTCAATGCACTGTTGAGAATATAGCAATTGTTCGATTAAATTAACCCAATGATAAATCATGAACATGGCATAAACAGTGCTAATGACATACTGAAACTTGATGATAAAAGTACGTACTAGACAAATAGTAGAAACATCTACACATATGACTAGTATTGCAAATATGAAAATAATCAGGAGAGGGATAAACATGTTATACCCTCCAGTAGGCCACTTGGCCGCAGCAGCAGCGGAAGCAGTGGCGTCGTCGGCGATCCTCTTGTCGGCAGCAGCTTGCTCCTTGTCGGCGTCGGTGGCCATGACGATGAAGGCGACGCGGACGTAGTTGAAGCAGACGTAGAGGAAGTAGTCGAACGGGAGCGAGCAGTCGCGTAAGAGACGCTCCCAAAAAACCTAATCGCCCCTCTCCCGTAGAGGATTTGGAGATGCGGGGTTTCGGAGGCATGCTCTCCCGTCGGCCGTGTGGACGGGATGGGATCAGCGATGGCAACAACAGCGAGAGGAACTGGTGGCGGCGCGAGCGGATGCAATCTTTCTGGTGTGTCTGCTGAAGAGGAGCGACCTCTCTCATGTAGGCACACACGCAGGTTGAAGGCCAACGGAAACGCACGTAGTTAACGCGCGCAGTTAAGGGAAAATTAAGAGACTGGAAAATGACGTACTTAAGGCAAACGTTTCATCTCACATTCATTTTCCATTAACGCAATTACCGTTGCCGCTCACTTTTTCCTGCGTGGTAAAAAGATAAGCTCGGCTCGGCGAGATTCCCGCAACCCGCGTCGCGTCGCGTCGCGTCGCGTCGCGACGTGCCGAGGCGAGGCGGGCGGCGGAGGAGGAGCGCGCGTGTGGAACGCATCCTTTCTCTTCACAGCCAACACCCATACATGGTAGCGAAGAGCTCACCTTATAAACTGGTGTACATCTCTCTAAACTAGCCATGTGGGACTAAAATCCCACGTACCACACTCTCCATGGCAGCATGGGCCTTTAGGGATTTTTCTGGAATTATTAGATGGGCCTAAAGCCCACCCTAATATTAGGAAATATTTCAGCAATCCCCCACCAGATCCCAAAGACCCATGATGTTCTTTGTTCCAAACACTGTTTTTGATATACCAGTATTTTCAGTGGAGACTGTTAAGGTTGAGCTCCACCTAGAGCGAATAGCTACACTCCTTCACAACTGACAATGGACTATGCCTTGAATTGTCAATTTGGCGTAAAGTAGTTTCACCAAACGTCTTACTAGTACTAGGCTGCCGAAGGCTGACCCCTGGGTGGAGCATATTAGTCACACTCCTGACCTATTCATGAACTTACTAGAGATCAACCCAATCTCATAGACTGTGACCAGCAGTCAGGTTCATATAGGTGTGTTCCTCCAAAGATCGCTCTGTAGGATAGCATCTTGCTTATACAAGCCTTGGAACACATTAAGACAAATGTCAACCTGCCATACAGTTACCGAGAGTATTGCATCTCCAACGGAGTGGGTTAGTAAAAGTACTCTCCTCAGTTAACCACAGCTTGTTTTCCCAGGTCCTACTTCACGGGATCTCCGATCACATAGGTTGGGTTACTACCATGGCAACTCATGTGGGTTTCATCCCTATCTCCCTCGATGCATTTTCTATCACAACACGTGATAGCCCTTTAGTAAAGGGATCTGCCAGATTTTAGCCGACTGGATATAATCCAACGCTATTACTCCGGAGTTTCTCAAATGTCTGACAGCTTTTAATCTCATTCTTATATGTTTGTTGGACTGCATGTTGTCCTTTGAACTCTTGACCTTGGTAATCACTGTCTGATTGTCACAGTTCATAAGGATAGCCGGTACTGGCTTTTCAACCACAGGCAAGTCCATCAACAGATCTCGAAGCCATCCTGCTTCGACACCAGATGTGTCCAATGCTGTTAATTCTGCTTCCATTGTCGATCTCGTCAGGATCGTTTGCTTGCAAGACTTCAGGAAACAGCACCACCTCCAAGGGTAAACACATAACCCGTTGTGGCTTTCATCTCATCAGCATCAGAGATCCAATTCGCATCACAATACCCTTCAAGCACTGACGGGCTTCCATATAGTGAAGTCCATAGTTTCAGTACCTTTAGATAGCGCATAATTCTTTCGACAGCATGCCAATGCACATCACCCGGATTGGAAACAAACCGGCTCAGTTTGCACACAGCAAACATGATGTCAGGCCTTGTAGCGCTGCTAGGTACATGAGTGAACCAATTACTTGAGAGTATCTCAGCTGATCCTTAGCTGTGCCTTTGAATTTTCGAATCTGCACACTAGGATCATATGGTGTTGGAGAAATTTTGCAGTCCGAATATCCAAAACGACTCAAAATCTTCTCAACATAATGGGATTGCAAAAGAGTAATCCCCCCTCATTATCTCTCAATAGCTTGATGTTCAAAATAACATCAGCCACACCAAGGTCTTTCATCTCAAAGTTCTGAGACAGAAATGACTTAACCTCCTCAATAACTTTGAGGTTGGTCCCAAATATCAGTATGTCATCAACATACAAGCACAGTATAACTCCTTCGCCCCCACCATGGCGATAGTATACGCATTTGTCAGCTTCATTAACAACAAAACCAGCAGAGGTTAAAGTTGTATTGAACTTCTCATGCCATTGCTTAGGTGCTTGTTTCAGGCCATATAAAGATTTCAGTAACTTACACACCTTTCCTTCCTGACCATCTAATACAAAGCCATCTGGCTGTTGCATGTAGATTTCCTCGTCTAGCTCTCCGTTCAGGAAAGCCGTCTTAACATCCATCTGGTGGACGAGAAGACCATGCGAGGCCGCCAACGAGAGTAATACTCGTATGGTGGTCAGTCTGGCCACAGGTGAATAAGTATCGAAGAAATCTTCCTCTTCTTTCTGGGAATAACCCTTGGCCACAAGCCTAGCCTTGTACTTTTCAATTGTACCATCGGGCCTAAGCTTCTTTTTGAACACCCACTTACATCCCAATGGTTTACAGCCATAGGGACGTTCAGTAATTTCCCATGTTCCGTTAGCCATGATGGAGTCCATCTCGCTACGGACCGCTTCTTTCCAGTAATCAGCATCCGGAGACGCATAAGCCTCTGAAATAGAAGTGGGAGTATCATCCACGAGGTACACAAGGAAATCATCACCAAAGGACTTTGCAGTCCTCTGTCTCTTGCCCCTACCAAGGGTTTCCTCATCATCCTCCTCAGGATTTTCATCATGTGTTTGTTCATAATATTCCATGGAATGGCAGGTTCAGGAGTCTCATCAGATTCCTGTCTAGAAGTGCTTTGCATATCTCTCATAGGAAAAATATCCTCAAAGAATGTAGCATCTTTAGACTCCATAATTGTACCGACCTTCACGTCAGGTACCTCGGATTTCACTACTAGAAATCTATAGCCGACGCTGTTCTTAGCGTAGCCCAAATTAACACAGTCCACGGTCTTTGGTCCAAGCTTACGCTTTTTGGGGATCGGCACATTGACTTTCGCCAAGCAGCCCCAAGTACGCAAGTATGAGAGTGTCGTTCTTCTCTTCTCCCATTTTTCATAGGGAGTGATCTCACTGTCTTTTGTCGGAACTTTATTCAGGACATGACATGACGTCAATACAGCCTCCCCCCACCATGCCTTGGATAAACCCGATGTATCTAACATGGCGTTAACCAAATCTGTTAGAGTACGGTTTTTCCGTTCAGCAACCCCATTTGACTGGGGTGAATAGGGAGGCGTCCTCTCATGAATAATGCCGTGTTCCGCACAGAAAGAATCAAACTCATGTGAGAAGTACTCTCCACCACGATCTGACCGGACTCGTTTAATTTTCTTTTCAAGTTGATTCTCAACTTCTGCCTTATAGATTTTAAAGTAGTGTAGAGCCTCATCTTAGTGCTTAACATATATATATATATAGCAATATCTAGTGGAATCATCTATAGTGTCATGAAGTATCTTTTTCCACCTTTAGTCAACACGCCATTCATCTCACAAAGATCAGAATGTATGAGTTCTAACGGTGCCAAGTGTCTCTCCTCGCAGCTTTATGGGGCTTGCGAGGTTGCTTTGCTTGCACACACGAAAGGCACTTAGAACCTTTGGCTAAAGTGAAATTCGGGATTAAATTCAATTTTGCTAACCGCGTCATACAACCGAAACCAATGTGACAAAGACGTGAATGCCAAACTTCTGTTTCATTAACATTCGAATGAATATTGTTCACGACTTTATTACAAAAATCAGCGAGGGAAAAGCGGAACAAGCCTCCGCATTCATAACCTTTTCCAACAAAAGTCCATATTTCGTAACAACTACTTTATTAGACTCAAATACCAACTTAAACCCTTCTCTACATAGAAGGGAGCCACTAACGAGATTCTTCTTGATGGCGGGGACTGATACCCGTAGAAGTGATAGCCTTCAGTAGCTACCTGAAATGAAAAGTATACGGGGTTAGGTTGAGTCTCCAAGTGCAGAGTATGTAGTAAGTGGAAGACGTGTTTTCCCCACGAGGGTGACTCGAGGGTTTAATATCGAACTCTCGGGGAATCAGTAGTGAAAGATTTATTTTCCTATCCTTCTTTTTGGTTACCTACAAAATAAGGTTAAATGTTTTGGTCCTCAACCTCACCTGTGGTTGTCAAGCACAAGGTGTATGAATGATATCAAGATAATTATGCAATGCAAACAAGAAATAAATATGCAATGGTGGTGAATAAATGTGCAAGGATGATGATAACAATGATGAATGATATTTTTGGGTTTTTTATGATGAATGCAAGATGTAAAAGTGTTTTGTATTTTCGGATTTAATAATGCAGAAAATGGAAAAGTGGTAAAAGTTGTTGGAAATGTGTTTCTTATGATTAAAAATGGACCGAGGTTCATGGTTTCACAAATGCACTCTCTCTTTAATAAAGTGGTAGACAATGGAACACTATAGTTGACATATGAGATTGCAACACAAAGTTTGATAACAAGATATTAATTATATGGGTATCACGTCCTAACATAGAGATCTTTTGGTTATTAATCTCACTTATATTCCACCAAGATGCGAACCAAATCATAACACCTCAGTAATTAAGATAACTCAGAGTATAGCTTTAAGTATCATGACATGAAGTTAAAATAAGAACATGCTAGATCTAGTCACGGAGAAGTGGCAAATCACCCACAACCCTTGTAGCATGGTATTTTTGTTTATCCCTAGTGAGGCAACAAAGTAAGGTAAACACCCAAGTGGATCGCGATATTACAGTTGTCAACTTACCACACTCACACCCCCCCCCCCCCCCCGTTACTCCAATTAATGCACACATCACCCCACACACGTTCTCATAAACATGCTTGATCTTAACAAGTAGATAAGAACGGGGTACATACTATGCATCTATATTCATAACTGAAACAAACATTGCAATCTCAAACATATATTAACTCATAAAAAGATCCACCACATAGGTATTACAAATATGACCGTAATCATGTTCAGCAGCTCATACGGTACTAATTAGTGAAGCTCAAAGAGAGGAGAGATACATAAGTTACTTCCACAAACCCATAGTCCATAGGTGGACTACTCCCTCTTCATCATGGAGACAGTGGGGATGTCGATGGAGAAGATGGAGACCACGCCGGCAGCGCCCCGCCGGAGTTTTCCCCCTCCAATCTGCAGCTCCAGATCTCTCTTTCGGTGTTTCTATGTTTCGGCGGCGCTCCTTCCAGAGAACGACGAAAGACTTCTTTTATAGGCGTTTTTAGGTCAAGACGATGTCAGTGGAGAAAAGATCGACGGCAGCGGAGCCACGGGGGCCAAAAGAGTGGGCCCCACGCGGTCAGGTACAGAGGCCGCGTGGGCCACCCTCTTTTGGGCTTCCGGCCTCCGTTTGCTTGCTTCCTTCGCCCCAAGTCTTCTTCCTTCCAAAATATTGACGCTCGTAATTTTCCAGGTCATTTGGACGTCGTTTGGGTCCCTGAAACTTAAAAGGAAAAAATAGGGTTTTCTGCCTGCGCAGGGTTAATTCCATAAAAATAGGAAATAAATATTTTATTCCCAAAAATCATTATATAACAGTGGTATAACCCTTATATGATGCAAATATGATTGGAATATAAGTAATATAGTGCAAAGTTCATGTATGCATTTTACATGCATCAGGGACATGATGCACGTTCTTGAGCTGTACGATCCTTCCTGAAGTAAACTTCAGATCGACCGTGCCAACACCAAGAACAGAAGCACTTGCGCCATTCCCCATCAGTACGGATCCATTCCCTGTGACCTGATAAGAAGAAAACAATGAGATGTCAGCACATACATGAATATTTGCACCTGTGTCAATCCACCAATCGTTAGACTGAAAAATTGAAAATACAGTAAACAAATTACCGTACCCGGATGCTCCATTCTCAATGTTGCTCACAACCATGTTGACAGACTTGGAGTCCTGTCCTGGTTTCTTGAACTTCTTTGGGCACTTGGGAGCCCAATGTTCCTCTGAACCATATGTGAAGCAGGCTCCCTTCTTCTTATCCTTGTTGAAGGGCTTCTTACCCTTCTTCTTGAAGTCGGTATTCTGTTGGACACTAGGTCTCCCTTGAGCTTGTGGTAGTTGGAGTTCTTCTGTACAAAGTTGGCGACAGAAGATCCCTCGTTCCCTTTTCCGTTTGAGTCCGTTGCTCTCGAGTTCTGCTCCACACTCAGATGGCCGATGACATCCTCCACTGAGAATTCACGCCTCTGATGTTTCAGAGTAGTAGCAAAGTTCCTCCAGGAATTAGGCAGCTTAGCGATTATGCATCCCACGACAAACTTGCCCGGTAGCACACACTTCAGAAGCTCAAGCTCCTTGGCGATGCACTGTATCTCATGAGCTTGTTCCAATACAGAACGGTTTTCAACCATCATGTAATCATGGAACTGATCTATAGTGTACATCTCGCTTCCAGCATCAGTTGCGCCAAATTTAGATTCGAGCCCTCCCACAAGTCCTTGGCAACCCGCACATGTAAATATGCATCAACCAACCTATCTCCGATCACACTCAGAACGGCTCCAATAAAGACGACGGTGGCATCCCTGAACGCCTTCTCCTATTCAGGAGCAATCGTTCCAGTGGGAGTAACACCGGCGACCCAGAACACGTTCATTGCAGTGAGCCATAAGGTGGTTTTGGTTTGCCAACACTTAAAATATGTCCCCGTAGACGGGGCTGGTTTCAGTGCAGCAGCAAAACCATTGACCGAAAATTGCCTACACATATTAGGATTTTGGATTGTTGAGAATATAGGCAATTGTTCGATTAAATTAATCCAATGATAAATCATGAACATGATATAAACAGTGCTAATTATTGGGTTGCGTGTACGGTAAATTAAAATTTTCACGTATTGCTACGCAACCTTCCCAAGATCTATTATCGAGATACATCCGAATACGAAGATCCAAAGATCTAGTTTAGTATACGTTACCAACATCGTAGATTACAGAAGAACGTGTTGATGACGTAGTCGATGTAGCCGATCGCAGTCTCTCTCAACCAAGCCTGGTAGAGAGATTCCGACGCCTTCTTCTCCTTCGCTTCACCACCTTGATTCAACGGCTGAAGGGTCCAACGTCTATGACGAGAAACTCCTCTGAGAGCTTGCACACGTACACTGGAAAGGTTCAGCAGGGCTTCGCCGTCCAAGCTTGAAGTCTGCTGGTGTATATGAAGGTGGAGATCTCAACACATGAGAAGGAGAGAGAGAGAGATTAGATCTAGTCTAATCGGATAGGACGTCTCTAATTAGAGGTCCCTCTAATCCAACAAGAAGAGATCTAAACTTGAGAGCTTCTTGTGTCTGGTCTATTCTAATTGAGAAACTTCTATTTCTCCAACTAGAGGGGGTGGAGTTTATAAAGGAGGCCAAAGGGTAGGGAGACTTGGGCAAGGGGGAAAACCTTTCCTTGTCCAACTCAACTTGGACAAGGGGAAAGTTTCCCCTTGCCCAATTCGGCCTAGGAGGGGAGTTGGAGTAGGACTCCAACTTCTCCCCTCCCTCCCTCTCCTTCCTAGCTCGGCCGGCGGGTGGGGCCCACGTGGCCCGCACCGACCTAGGCCGGCTGCCTTAGCTGCCGCGCCGCCCGGTGGGGCCCGCCCTGCCCTGCGCCGACCTGGCGGGTGGGGCCCACCTGGCCGCACCGACCTGACGGGTGGGACCCGCCTGGCCGGCCGCCGTGGCCGCCACCGCCTCCGCCTCGCCCCCGTCGTGGGCCTTCGGCCCACCGGGGTTTGGCCCAAGGTTCCCCCGATGGCACTTCGGCCCACCACCACTTGGTGGTGTGGCTTTAATATTTTTCCCGTAATTATTTATCAATTAAATAAATGAATATTTAATTAACATATAAATAAATAATACTTTGTCTAATTAATTCTTATTTGAATATTTCCTTTTACAGAATATTCACCGAATTAATTACCTATCATATGAAACACCTTTCATATGATCCGGGTGTTGGAGATATGCCCTAGAGACAATAATAATTAAGTTTATTATTTATCTACATGTTTATTATTAATGTTTGTATCTTTATGCTACAACTGTATTGGGTACTTATACAACAAATACAACGTATGCAAGAGGAAAACCTCCGATACACGTGTAGAGATACGAACGGAAAAAGAGTTCCTGGTCTTGTCTCTGAGACTAGCCTATCTTGTTGCTCGATGATCATGTTTTTCTGATCATGGACTTTGTATAAGTCATTCAACTATAGGAGTGGATTATCGGAATAATAATCGCACTGAACCGACCCACCGTATGATCTTGCTATGAGACAAATCGTCGACGATGAAATAGCGATTGATCATCTATTTAGTTATCATTAGCTAGATCCTATGCTATGAGAATATCTTGTGACCGCTTATTCGACATTCGAGTTTTGATTTCCATCAAACGTCTTGCAGTAACATGGGACTATGATAGGTGGCTTTTGGGCTTGAACTAGAATATGTATTGGAACAGAGATCGTTCAAGAATGGCACTTACTCCTCTAAACGATGGAGAGATACATCCTCTAGGCCATCTCAAGTATTGTTGTTGTCACCCAATCATCTGGCCAGACACAAGCGTGATTTATCACGGGACAACATAAATACGGAATGAGAAAAGAGAATGATATTGGTACGAGAATAATATGTGTTATTATCAAAGGGTTTGATCACACTAAAGCACATTGTCTCAATCTCAAGATATCATTGGTATCGTGTACGTAAGGGGATTAAGCGTAATGGTTAACGCACAGGTTCTATTGTTCATTCACAACACAAGGGTGCCAGTACGAATGCCTAACCCACTGCTGGTTATTGTTTGGTAAGCTCCCAAACACGCTTAAGCTGTAGGTCACACGCTTGAGAGTAAAGATGTAGTTTTAGTGGGAATGAGATTGTGTCTGAGTAGCTCCGATGTCACTGGGACTTGTTCCGGTGAATTATAAGTTAGAGAGAATGCGGACATCTAATGTCTCGGGATGATAGAATGTTTTCTATCATCAGCGGATTTAATCCGAGTGCTTATGAAGAAGGAAATATTGTTCCGATGTTTTTGTCGGCGGATACTAGGTATCCCGGTTCATATAAATATGAGTTATATGATAAGTAATTAATTCCAGGAATTTTCCGTAAAAGGAAATATTCATTTAGGAATTAATTAGACGAAACAATTAATTATTTATTTAATTAATAAATTGGAAAAATATAAATAAAGGTTTTATTTGGAGCCCAATAAAAGGGGCTGCCAAGTGGGCCCATGGGGCCCACAAGGCAGCCGCACCCACATGGCATGTGGGGAGGGGCCGAGTCCGAGTTGGGGGGGACTCCCCCTCCCTGGCCAAGGGCGGGCCCCACAAGGGGCGGCGGCCAGGGCGGGCCCCACGTGTCAGCGGCCAAGGCGGGCCCCACGGGGCGGCAAGGCGGTGGGCTCGGGTGGGCCCCACCCGCCTAGGTCGGTTGGCCTAGGGCGGGCCCCACCCGGCGGCGGCCATACAAGGAAGGAGGAGGAGGGAAAGAGAGGGGAGGGAAGTTGGGGTCCTACTCCAACTCCCCCTCCCAAGCCGAGTTGGGCAAGGGGACTTTCCCCTTGCCCAAGCACCTCCACCCCTTGGCCTCCTTTATAAGCAACCCCAAGCCCTAGGGTTTGATACAAGAAACACAATATTGCAAAGCTCTCTCTCTCTCTTGTAGATCTCATGTGTTGAGAATTAGACGTCTCTAGTCTTCTCATATAGATCTAATCTAGTTGATTAGATCTACCACCTAAACTACGCCGCAAGGCTGACTCTCTTCACCACGTGCTAGTAGCTAGGCGGTGAACGCACGGGGTGGGTTGACACGGTGTATGTGTGGATACCGCTAGAGCGGGATTTGCGCAAGTAAGTTCCTTGGACAACGGAACAACTTCATCAAGGTCTACATCAACGACGACGTACGGCAACAATCTCACCTCCCGGCGTGGACGTGAGATTCTTCATCAGGCTTCACCGACATCTAATTCGACAAACACAAGATCTTCCGCAAGCGTGTTTGTAAGTATTCTGGATTATCGCGTTATGGGGTGCAACGTACCTTCATAGAATAGATCTTGGCGGTAAGGTTACGGATAAATTTTAGAGTTTTCCCGCAACCCAATACCGGGACACCCAGTGTCCGCCGACAAAATACTCCGGACAAATATTTCCTCCTCTGCCTTCTTCTCCCGAGTCCTCTCCCTCCGGCCTTGTCGCTTGACCGAGGCCGGCTTCGGCTCCTTCTTCACTGCGAGTAGGGCGGCGCCGGTAGCGGCCATCGATTTGGACAGCCGTCCTCCATGAACGGGGGCGAGGGAGGTTGGGGGCGGCTGGGGGCGGCGGCGAGGACGGGTGGGGGCGGCGGCGAGGATGGCTGGGCGGCCGAACGAGGGTTTGGGGAGCGGAATCTCTGGCTGGACCTTGGGCCCGACGCGCACAAGGAGGACAAAGAGGCGGACCAAGAGCATGTCTGTCCCGCCCCAAAGCCGCCCCAAAGTTGGGCCGCGTTTGGGTCGAAAACTGGTGTCCGGGAGGACACCAGTCCGGATGCGCCAGCCCGTTGGAGAAGGGCATTTGTCCGTTTAGACAAAAGCGGACTGGGCTGGTCCGTTTGCGCCAGCCCGTTGGAGGTGCCCTTACAACGGTAATCTACACACCTTCACAACACGGCCAAATGTCTAGCACACCCATTGGTTGGCAGTATGACTGTGAGGTTCACCGAAGGGTTGTCTATTGATTAGCAGGGCCGGCCCTGAGCAATCTGGGCCTCGGTGCGAGACAAAAAAAGGCCCTATATACAAAAACTGAACACCATTCTCTGTATACTATATAGCTCAATTTAATGTTACGATAGAAACTTACATGTTGAACATAATTCTCTCTGTGCCACCATTATCTTATTGGTGACAAACTGACAAAGTGACAATGTTTCAATTGAAAAAACGACGACATTTGTCAAAGATAGCATAACAAGTTCGCACTCTCCACTCCAGCTCCCACTCCATCCGGCTCGCCTCTCAGTTCAGCTCGCATTGTCAAATCTCCAGGTCTCTGTTGCAGTCCTAACGAATCTTGCAAAACAGATTAGTGCAGTAGTTATTTAAAGCTTTTTCTTCAAACAATTTTTGAGGCAAAATCATTGATCACAGTATCAACATTAACCTTGTCTAACAGATCCTTCTCGATGCATATAGTAGCTAGACCATTTAATCTCTCTTGTGACATTGATGACATCAAGTAATTTTTTAGTAATTTTAACTTTGAAAAACTTCTTTCGGCTGAAGCTACCGTCACAGGTACAGTGAATAAAATTCCATAAGCAATAGAGATATTTGGAAAACAATTTATATTTCTAACAAATCCAAACATCTTAATAGCACACATTGGCTCATCTTGTAAGGTCATTTGCAACATTCTTAATTCAGAAAAAAATCATCCAACTCAATAACACATGAACGCTTATGAGTGAAGGTTTTAGCAAACTTTGTGCAACAATTTCGCAGCTGAATGTCATCTAGTGACTTCAAATTTGATGAGCTAAGCAGAAACCTAAATATTCCTTTGAAAACTGTTAGTTCCCCAAATCTTTTCTTCAAGGAAGTATTTGGCATGTCCACCATAACAAAAAAGAAGTTGACTTCAAAAGCTTTCTCTGCTGCTAAAATTTCTTCACTGTTATTATCATTATCCTCGCTTTCATCAAAATGTTTCTTCCTAGTAATACGTCGTTTTATTGGAAAAGATGCTCGGATGCTCATATCAGTTGCAAGTTTTTCGGCAATATCCAAACTAGCTACAAAATCTTCACTACTGTACTTATCAAAAGATTTCATTATGCCCTCAATCTGTTGCAAAGTTGAGTCAATGCACTGTTGAGAATATAGCAATTGTTCGATTAAATTAATCCAATGATAAATCATGAACATGGCATAAACAGTGCTAATGACATACTGAAACTTGATGATAAAAGTACGTACTAGACAAATAGTAGAAACATCTACACATATGACTAGTATTGCAAATATGGAAATAATCAGGAGAGGGATAAACATGTTATACCCTCCAGTAGGCCAGTTGGCCGCAGCAGCAGCGGAAGCAGTGGCGTCGTCCACGCGATCTTCCACAATCGTACCCCCACCTCTGAAGCTTGCCCCCGACGAACCTGTCTGCACTGCGGGCCCGCGCTTACATCATTGCATGATTAAACATCAGCACGCGCACTTCCCTCCGTTTTCGATGCCGACAGGGGGCTGCTAGGGGGTGTAAAGTTTCGTTTCGGTCGTGTCAGACGACATGCAAGGGGGCAATGGCTGCCAACGGAATCTATAATAATTCGATACTAGGTCAACTGTACCATCGGACTTGTAAAAACATGTAAAATGTTGACTCTTGAAATAGTAAACTGATTGCTGCTGGCATGAGATGAAGGGTCTTCTACTATTCTGAAGATTATTATTCCGCATTCTGCATTGGAGGAATTAGCATTCTGCACTCTGGCAGATTGCATCGCCCACCTTTGTCCACGAGTCACTCCAATCCGCATTCTGCATTGGAGGAATTAGCATTCTGCACTCTGGCAGATTGCATCGCCCACCTTTGTCCACGAGTCACTCCAAGCGATTGTACTCTCTGCCACATAAACTAACTATACTATACGTACCTAAACATGCAAGTGTTGAGCTAGTGCCAGTATTTTTTTTGAACTGTGGAGCAAAAGCTTTGCCCCAACCATTTATTAAGAAGAAGGTGCCCGGTTTATTAGTGGAAGAAACCGGGCTAAAACCGTACAACAAACACCAACAACATGAGGCAACACAATCACAAAGGGCAACACCTAAAATCAGCAAACCACGAAGCGACAACCCCACACTAGTTAAGCAACCGCAGACAGACGACTACCCTAGGCCGAAGCAGCTGCCGCTAAGCAGTCACGAGCGCCTTACCAATGACGCCACTCTTCTTGCCTATGCTCCTAAGAGCCTTTTTCACCTTTTTGATTTTGCCAATAGAATCCTCCTCAACTATGAGGCAAGCAGTCGCCTTGCCAGATCCAGGACTAGCTGCCTCCAAGCAAGCGAGCAAGCCACCAAGCTTTTTCACGAAGACCGCCTGGTCAATACGTGCCAACACAGCTTCACGGTCAAAGAGGGGCGACTGGATGGATGGACCTCCACTATCCACAGAGGAGGGCAACTCGCTAGTGCCAGTATTCAGTTACCTTATTGAGCTATTTATTGTAGAGCCCATAATTTTGAATAACAACTATATGATTTTCAGCATTGAAAATAAATGGTAAAAAGTTCACCAACAAAACTAATTTCGGTGTTTACTTGCACATGATTTATCTGTGTAACAACATAACGACATGGTGTGACCCTATCATTTGAACGACAGAAAATAAGAACGATGAGTCAATTTAACGGGCTTAAAAGAAGATGACGTGGATACTTGCATGTAGAGATCAAGATAATATTAGTAGATGATATGGACAATTGATCGGCTAAAATATCAAATGATGTGTATAGTTTGCATGTGAATATAGAAATAGAAAAATATTAATTACACTTAGTGAGGTTTTGTTTTATAAGTACAAATAGATGGATATCCCACACACATCGGGAAAAAGGGATGAGGATATTTTTTGTTTAGTCTCAAAATAACCCGCACATAGTTTAGTTAGTGGTAAGAGCATTTCTACGTCGTATAAACTCAATGGTAAAATGAATAATATTTCCTCCCAAAATATGATGCATATAGTTTTTTAATCAAAATCAAACTTTCTTAAGTTTAACCATGTACATAGAAAATGTACCAGCAACCACAATATCACCCTCCCCTTTGATTTGCCCTTCTACCCTTTGATTTTAAAAGATGTAGTGGAAAGGGAAAATTATTGTAGCCGCTCCCGTCCAACCGAAAGTCTCATTTATCGTTGTTCAAACATCCACATTTATTTTAGAGATATATGCATGGTTGGTCACTTAACTTGGCTGAGATGAGTATTTTTGTCACTGAAGTTGCAAGATGTTGCCCTCGGGTCACTCAACTTGGCAGAGATGAGCAAACTGGCCACATTCGCGAACTAACACATTGATTGGGCCGTTGACCGCATACTTTGACCAATGTTTTTTTGCTAAACAACCCTATGAAATCACTCTGACTAGGCCATTGACCACATACTTTGTGATTTCATAGGGTTGTTTTAGCAAAAATATTATTCAAAGTATGCGGCAACGGCCTAGTTAGTGTGTTAGTTCATGATTGTGACCAGTTTACTCATCTCTACCAAGTTGAGTGACCCGCCGGCAACATCTTACAACTTGAGTGACCAAAATACTCATCGCGATCAAATTCAGTGACCAACCATGCATATATCTCTTTATTTTATCGTTACTCACAATGCTATCATTTAGTTCCTCGCTGCTCCACTTCTCCCTCCTCGCTTCAATTCAAAATCGATGCAAATGAAAACAGTAAAAACAGAAAATAAACAGTGCAATCCGATTGGGAAATCAGATCCGTATGGGGATGGCGGACCCTAGCAAACATAGCAAGGGACGAGAAAACATCAAGTCTCGCACACGAAGAATGCCCACATGGCTACATGAGCCACGTGTCACAGCAGGAGATTTCGTTGACATTTCCTAACAATCAGGATATCTTTATTACTACCTTCGTTTTGAAATATAATATGTTCTAATTTTTTTATGATTCAGATGTATCTAGACGAATTGTGTGGTTTGTAAATTGGCTCTTTTAGGTTGATACGTAGACCATATAAAAAATTTTAAAATCATTTTATAATTTGGAACAGATGTACAGTACTTGCATAACGAGTTGATGCCTTGATGGGCTATACCCCACACTATAAAAGAAGTGCCCTTGTACTGGCCGTTAGTTTCCGCGCAGATGGCGAACCCGGCGGCCCAGCTCGCGGGCGTGCTGCAGGCCTGCATCAAGCGGAGCCCCAAGCCCAGCCGCGGCCACGCCAAAGCCGCGCACGCGCGCGTCCTCGCCGCCGGCCTCGCCGGCGACACCTTCCTCCTCAACCGCGTCGTCGAGCTCTACTCCCTCTCCGGCCTCCCGCGCGACGCCCTCCGCGCCTTCCGCGACCTGCCCCGCCCCAACGCCTACTCCTACAACGCCGCGCTCTCGGCTGCCAGCCGCGCGGGGGACCTCGATGCGGCGCGGACTCTGCTCGACGAAATGCCCGAGCCGAACGTCGTGTCCTGGAACACCGTCATCGCCGCGCTCGCGCGGTCGGAGCGCGCGGGCGAGGCGCTGGAGCTCTACGAGGGGATGCTGCGGGAGGGCCACGTCCCGACGCACTTCACGCTCGCCAGCGTGCTCAGCGCGTGCGGCGCCGTGGGCGCGCCCGGGGACGGGAGGCGCTGCCACGGGCTCGCCGTCAAGGTCGGGCTCGACGAGAACCAGTTCGTCGAGAACGCGCTCCTTAGCATGTACACCAAGTGTGGGAGCATCGGGGAGGCGGTGCGGCTGTTCGACGGGATGGCTCGCCCCAACGAGGTGTCGTTCACGGCGATGATGGGAGGGCTGGCACAGACCGGGTCCGTTGACGACGCGCTCAGACTGTTCGCAAGGATGTGCAGGAGCGGGGTTCGCGTTGATCCGGTGGCTGTCTCTAGTGTCCTTGGCTCGTGCGCGCAAGCTTGCACCAGTGAGTTCAACGTTGTTCGTGCATTCTGGCTTGGACAGTGCATTCACGCCTTGATTGTCAGAAAAGGCTTTGGGTCAGACCAGCATGTGGGGAACTCGTTGATAGACATGTACACCAAGTGCATGGAAATGGATGAGGCTGTCAAGGTTTTCGAGACGTTGCCCAGCGTCAGCATCGTTTCTTGGAACATCCTTATAACTGGATTTGGCCAGGCGGGAAGTTATGAGAGGGCTTTGGAAGTACTGAACCTAATGGTAGAGTCAGGCTTTGAGCCCAATGAGGTCACGTACAGTAACATGCTTGCGTCCTGCATTAGGGCGAGGGATGTTCCATCTGCTCGTGCAATGTTCGACAAGATATCAAGTCCGAGTTTGACTACATGGAACACACTCTTATCTGGTTACTGCCAGGAGGAACTGCATCAAGACACAATCGAGTTGTTTAGGAGAATGCAACATCAAAATGTGCAGCCTGACCGTACAACTTTGGCCGTGATCCTCAGTTCATGCTCCAGATTGGGGATTTTGGATCTTGGAGCGCAAGTTCATTCTGCTTCAGTAAGACTCCAGCTGCATAACGACATGTTTGTTGCTAGTGGTTTGGTGGATATGTATTCAAAATGTGGGCAGATTGGTATTGCCAGGAGCATTTTCAACAGGATGATAGAGAGAGATGTGGTGTGTTGGAATTCCATGATCTCAGGTTTGTCTGTCCATTCTTTGAATCAAGAGGCCTTCAATTTCTTCAAGCAGATGCGAGAAAACGGAATGATCCCCACTGAATCCTCCTATGCTAGTATGATTAATTCATGTGCAAAATTGTCTTCAGTTCCTCAAGGTAGGCAGATACATGCGCAGATTGTGAAAGATGGTTATGATCAGAATGTTTATGTTGGCAGTGCCCTGATTGATATGTATGCCAAATGTGGCAACATGGATGATGCACGCCTTTCCTTTGATAGCATGACGGCTAAGAACATAGTTGCGTGGAATGAGATGATACATGGATATGCGCAGAATGGCTTTGGGGAGAAAGCTGTTGAACTGTTTGAGTATATGTTAACTACAGAACAAAGGCCAGATAGCGTTACTTTCATCGCCGTCCTAACAGGATGTAGTCATTCGGGGCTCGTAGACGAAGCTATTGCTTTCTTTGATTCCATGGAGAGCACATATGGAATTACACCTCTGGCTGAGCACTACACTTGTCTCATAGATGGATTGGGGCGAGCCGGTCGGCTTGTTGAAGTGGAGGCCCTAATAGACAAAATGCCATGTAAAGATGATCCTATAGTGTGGGAAGTTCTACTCGCTGCCTGTGTGGTACATCATAATGCTGAATTGGGGGAGTGTGCAGCGCAGCACCTGTTCCACCTTGATCCAAAGAACCCATCACCTTATGTGCTCTTGTCAAACATATATGCTTCCTTAGGCCGGCATGGAGATGCATCAGGTATTAGGGCATTGATGATTAGCCGTGGAGTCGTGAAAGGTCGTGGATACAGCTGGATAGATCACAAGGATGGTGTTCATGCTTTCATGGTCGCTGATGATCTCCAAAATTTTAGTGGAGAATCTACAACGTTCAGCAATCAAGAGAGCATTGCTGGGGTTACAGAAATACACCAAAGAGAGACCTGTGCTAGTTGATTTGCATCTGGAGTTTCTGCTATCAAAATGCACTAGTGAATCTGATTAAGTGATGGCTGAATTCAGCTTTACCACTTTTGCGGGATTTGCTTGAGAGCTGCAGGTCTCACTGTTGTATGGAGCTTCGGCTGGACCAAGGAGAACACAGCCTGAAGGGAATGGGCTGCGTTGAGATTATGTGCAAATGAGATTACATGCTCGGTTTGTGTCGTTGCATGATGCACAGGGTCAGTCCTGACGAGCATGTACTATGGCCCCATAATACCAGGTTGTAATATTTTAGTATTAGTTGCTCAATTTCAAGCATTCACTTTTTTATGTTTGATTTCCCTGGGCCACAAAAGCAAGTTTGCCCAAGATGAAATTTTGATCGGTTGCTCCGCACTTGCTGTGCACAACTTATTTGGTTGCACTGTTCCAAGCAATGGGAGGCTATGCAAGAATGAACACAGTTGCAACTCTTAAACAAAATCATTTCAGATGATAAATTTTGTTTTCAAGTCAAGATTTCTGCAATACTAGCAATAAGTACAACGTCAATTATAAATTTAATGTGTCATGTCAAAATTTTGGCATAAGATTTCCTCATTATCAGCTAGCCATTGGCCATAGTACAATAGGCTCTTCTCCCTACGACCTTTATATTCACTTAGCCACTTAGGTGTACAGCCTGCCACGGAGAAATATCATTTTGCTGACAATCTGAGCTGAATGATGCAGGATGCAACAGCTGCATTCATCACTTCTGAATGGTTGATTTATGAGGCAGTGGAAGTAACTTTTGGGTAATCATTATCTGGCTGAGCTTCCCATTCTGTCCAAGATCCGTCGTAAACTGGTACGCCATGCTTCCCAATTCTGTAGAGCCCCTGTAAAGAGCTAAATGTTACACCGCTTGGTGTTGGTGGAAGTAATGACACTATCCAAGAAGGCAATATATCCAGACCAGAGCAACTATGCAGGCAGTTACGCCAGATCCACATGTGAGGGCAATCGGATGATCAAGGAAAATCCCTGGAGAACATAAAAATGGGTTCGATTATTGCGCTATTGCTTGGTGAAACTTTCATACCTGACTGTACACATATTATAGACCTGTTTCGGTCCAAAGATATACATAGCTGAATTATTGATTGATGTTGTTCTGCTTTCTTCTGTATTTGTATGCATTGAAAATTTTCTTCTTCCTTGCATAACAAAGGCCATGTTAAAAGTTCCGGGTAAAAACGGTGAGAAGAAACAGAAATCACACCTGCTTCCTCAAACTTTTTAGATAGCCATCTGCACGAAGAAGCATTGGCGTGCCATCAAACATCTGAGAGGAGACCAACAATGTCAATTTCTTAGCTATTTGTGGTTTTCCAAGTATTATGTACTCCCACCGTTCGGAAAAGGATGGCAAGTATTTCATAGCTCATTTTTGTGCCATCCTTTTCCGAACGGAGGGAGTAATATACTGCACATTTGCACTGTCCCCACCTCAGGGAATGGAACACATTTAGTTCCAGGTATATGCCCACTTCTTACACCTTCCCTTGGTTCTGGTGCTACACCATCAAATCTGTAAATAAAATTCAAGCGGGCTTCATGAGAACTGCAGATTTCACTATAGATTCGTGTACAATGCAATCTCCCAAAATTAAACGGTTAGATGAATCATCTATTCGTTTGAAACATAAACCGTTGTCAAAAACATTTTATTTACAAAAATCTTCTCTTGGCTTCTTAATGCAAGAAAGTTGTATACTATGTTCAATTATTGATAAGAGCTTCTATAACCGGCTCTTCCAACCAGAGTAATCAAAGAGTGGAAGGTGGGATATGTTACCTGCCCTTTGATCGGGCATCAACTAGTTGGTGAGACTGAGCAGCTACATTGTTTTTCACTTGTTACACAAACAGAGCAGCTCAACACACGGGGATAATCAAGATATTGGTGTTTCACTGAGTTGTGTCATTTTCATGTTTTTTATTCTATGAAAGCTAAGATCTTCTGCAAGAAGGATCATGAAATATGATCATCTGAACAAATCCAACACTGATGCGGAGTAACTCATTATCAGTCGTCTACCCCTATCTATGAGGATGCAAGAAAGATTTCAGGTAAAAAGAAGTGACTTATGTTTTCATTTAAGATGGAGAGCAAACCTTTTCTAGTGTCCAGAATAGGTGAGGTTGAAATTCAGTCTGAAATGTGACAGCATTTGCCTGCAAAGAATGAAACCATGATTCATCAGTAAGAAAAATGAAAAGACAGAATTTGCAGTAAGATCAGACCATCTTTAGAGCTATCTCACCAATTCACCATTATAGACTGTTTCAACAGCGCTATTGGCAGCTTTGGATTTCAGAACTATATCATGAGGACAGTTGCTTCCAAGAATGAATCCAGAAGCTCGCCACTGAGGTAAACCTCCATCTAAGACCCAAACCTCATTGTGTCCAAGAACTCTGAATATCCTATTAATTGATTAAGTGTGCATAAATATCATGAACTTTTTTTTGACAAAGAATATCATGAATTTTTGCATTTAGGGGGAGAGCATGTTACTTAATCAAGACAGGAAATGATAAGTATGGCATGTTTGCCAGGTATACTTCGAAGTGTACTATCTGGGTTTATATTTACAGAATAAGAAACGGATGCACCATACCAAAACTGATAAATCCCATGGCAATGTAGTGTTTAAAATTGAGGCAGTGGCATTTTCCCATATTGAAGTAAGCCTTTATTTGAAGTTTTGAACATTGTGTTTAACTATCAATTTGTACATATGTGAGATACTATAAAAGAGTAAAGGAGCATCCTCTACATGCACTAAATAAAAATAAAGTATGTCAACATGACCTTTAAACATCTTATACATCGTGAGCTTAATTTTCTTTGTGCATTAGCAATATTTCGTCGATTTCAACATTTTGTTAAAGTGAACCCAGGTGTTCTGCTTACCACCAAACACGTGGTGCACTGAAGAATCCCTTCCCATCATAAACAATAACTTTATCAGTGTTTTTGATACCAAGTGCGGAAACTCCTGCTGCAAAAGCCTCTTCTGATGGCAGCATGTGTGGCAACTGAAAAAATTGCATGCAGCAAAAGTCGCATATATACATATTCATAGGCATACCTTCAAAGAGAAAAGATAGTAAAAGCACAGTACAATGTGGTTCAACATATGCCTTGCAAATTCAGTGGATGATATGAATACCATTTGGTGGAAAAATTAACATACATGGATCAATTGACCCAGTTAACCAAAAACAGCGAGATGTCATGCTTCTTATTCAATCAAGTCAAAACGATCACGGAAACGAGGAAGGAATTAATAACTGGAAACATTTCTCACATCAGTCGACAGATCAACAATGCCATCTATGTCGAAGAAGAGCACCAGGAATATGGGCCACCTAAACACAACACAATACTTCAGCTGGGAGAGACTGTCAATTAATAGGGGAAAACAAAGCACATAACAACTAATCCAGAAACCTGGTACTCTTGCCATGGACCCTGCTCTCCTGTGGCATGTACCATGAAGCATCCAATACCTAAAACCGAGCAGTTAAATGTCGTTAATTAAACACAGCATTTCCTATCCGTAAATTCTTGTTGGAACAACAAGTATGGACATAGCATGAATGGAGGTAAAATCACATTGATTCTCAGTTGCTTCTGTTCCAGATACTACTCACATGTAACTCCTCCTTAATGACATGATGGTAAGAACAGGATATTATCATATATTGTTTCTAGGACTAACGCTGGCGAGTATCCCTTGGAGAACTGGAGATGGAAACGCGAAGGAGATGAGAGATTGGGATCCTTCACCTTGACATCAGGCTGCCCTAGGTGCTGCTGCAGCCACTGAGCAGAAACGACTGGATCGTCCTGCGCCATTGGACCTGGGCTGCCTGCTGCAGAGCGGAGGCTCCTCGAGATTGGTCAACTGGAACGCGAACGCGAACCTTCCAGGCGAGATGAGATTCCGAGACTGAAGCTGGTGGTGGGGAGGAGCGGAGGAGGGAAGCGGTCGCAGGAAGAAAAGAAAAAAGATATTTGTCAACAGCAGAACAGAGAGAGGATGGCCGCCGCTGGAGCAGATGAGTGATTTGGATTCGTGGGGCAGCCAGCAGCAGCAGCAGCCGAGAAGAAGGTTACCTCCAGGCCCGGCCCGTGTACGAGCCAGCATTATATATCGCTTATTGCGACGTGAGCTCTCCAAGGACTCGACATCCCGTAACAGGCCGGCCCAGAAATAAACAGGCTTACGGACTCGTCCAGCCCAGCCCGGCCCGCTTGCCTGCGCCGCCTCCGCACCGCAGCCCTCACTTGCCCCCGTCCCCTTCTCTCTCCCGACCCCTGCCGCTCTCGCCCTCCCACCTCGCCGCCGCCCCTCCCCGCCGCCGCGCCGTCCCCAGGCCCCGTCCGTCGCCGCGGACGAAGCAGAGGGACCCTCCTCCCGCGTCTCCTCCCTCGATCCTCGAGATTCTCGGGCGGAGGCAGTGTCCTTGCGGTTCTAGGGTTCTACCGTCCGTCGCGGGGCGGAATCGGCGTCGGCAACCGAAGCAAGCAGCCATGAGCGACGGCGATCGGCGCACGGCGAACACCAGAGCCGCAGGTTCGCCCCCCTTCCTCCCATGTCTAGGGCTGGTTGATCGATCGATCGGTCGATTCGTTCATGACAAGGCTGGTTTTGTTCGCCCTATCCTGCCTAAATTCCGCCATCCTGCCAGATGACGACTACGACGACGAGGATTACGAGGAGCCCGGTGGAGGCAACCACTTCCTCGGGTTCATGTTCGGCAACGTCGACGACACCGGCACTTGGACGCAGACTATCTCGACGAGGTGAATTTGCTTTTCCTTAGTAGGTCTTCAGGATACGACCAGAAGCAAGTCAGTTGTGCGTGCATGCAGCATAGGGTTGTTCGATTTCGGCTGGAACTTTTGACAACAAAATGTATCTTATTTTTCTTTATAATGTAGTGTAACGTAACGTAACACAGGTGCCTGATATCTTATCACATCCTTTTCTTTAATTGACAGGATGCCAAGGAACATCTTTTTGCGCTGGCAGACAAGCTTGGTCCATCCCTGAAAGACATTGATGTATGGTGTCCTACGATGAATGCTGATTTGATTAATCTTTTCTTTTGTGTTTTCAAACACATTAATACATTGTTTTTGCTTATAGCTAACTAAGTCTTCTCCAGCTCACGCTGATCCTTCTGAGCAAGGTAAGTGGAATCTCTATCATTTTGTATATTCTGCATGAATTAGTTTTAATGGGTTCTTCTATGAGTCCAATTGGTCATATTAACTAATATATTCTGTATTTTCTGCTGTTTCTGACAGCTTTATATTTTGTGTTCCATCTAATCATACTCAGTAGTTGATGTCTGATATTTTTTCTGTTCCATAGACTATGATGAGAAAGCAGAAGATGCTGTTGACTATGAAGATATTGATGAACAATATGATGGGCCTGAAGTTGAAGCAGCTACAGAGGAAGATCATTTGCTATCCAAGAAAGATTACTTCTCCTCAAACGCAATGTTTGCTTCGGTCAGTAGTAAAGTTTCAGTGTATGATGAGGAGAACTATGATGAGGATGAAGAACCACAACCACCCAATGATGCTGAGCTACCTGGTGATGATGTTATACCAGGTTTGTCATATGTGTACTCATAAATGTGTTTGTGTGCTTATTATCGAATTTATTTTAGAAAACTGTTTGGTCTGGACAACTGTTGCTCATGGTAGTAAAGTTAATATGAGAAATCAATAGTATTGTGTTTCTTATGGATGGAAGTAAGCCAGCAACATTATTGTTTTCATGAATGGTTTTCATTTCGAACTTCTAAAACATTGTGCAACTTCTGTTTATGCATCTCGCTCCGAGTGATTAGTTTGTGAAGAACAGGTCTGAAAGCAAAATAAGCCAATCTAATCTGTTGAAGTCAACACCTTCTTTAGTTTATGTTTGAATGCTATTCACATGCATTTCTTCTTTTTATTGTTTATGTTTGAACTTTATTTACATGTATTTCATCTTGTTTTTCTACACAAGCTTCCTTTCTCTTTATCTAACTGGATGTCATTTCAGCTCAACAGCTGGATATGTTACCCTCTAACGACAACCCTGCCATTGAAACGGTATCTATCTCGCAAGTTGCTAGCTCGTTACCACAATCAGGGGAAAGTATGGACGTTGAATATGAATTGTGTCAGGTACGCAGTATTTATATTAAACTGTTTCCCACATGAATTCTGGATCCTTGATGCCAAGTGGGACCTGGATCCAGAAGTGATACACCAGTTCTATGTAGAAAAGTTACTTTCTCATGCTCTATAGTTAATTGCCTCAACATTTCTACTCATAAATCTGCAGTTGCTTTGTAATGACATCCACCTGTCTCATTGGACTGCTCGTTTCTAATGTAGCAGGAAGAAATTGACACCGAAGGAGATCATCTCCGGTCTAAATCTGGGACTTCCCTCCCTGTTTTATGCATAGACGATGGGAGTGTGATCCTGAAGTTCTCTGATATTTTTGGAGCACAGGAGCCTGTAAGAAAAGCCAAGACAGATTACCATAAGCGGACAGTGAATAAAGGTATTCAACAGGCTGATTATAAGAAACAAATCTGAGAAGATCATCATGAACCCCTTGGCAGTATTGCATATATAGCTGGTGTGTTATTGGAGGGATATTAACCTAAAAGTAATGGTTATATAGAAACTTATTTAGGTCGTTTAATCTGAGTATTAATAAATGTAATTAGTACCACTACCAACCATGTTGAGAGTATATGCTTATTACTGCTTGTATGATCATTTTATCTGAGCCAAGTCCTATTTTAGTAGGGAGAAAATATGTTTTGGTATGGGTTGGCCCACGTGATTTTGGAAAGTCACATTTGTGGGTAATATGACCAATTTAATAATGAACTAGTTTTTGAAAGTTGTCACTTCTGACTGGCCATATGCCTCTGTCTGGTATTAACTGCTTCCAGAGCTCCGCATCACAAATGTTTGTGACATCGTTGAAGATGACGAGGAAGTATTTCTACGGAGTACTATTCAAGATATCTCATCTTTGAAGCATATCAAGATGAAAGAAGATTTTGTCGAGAGTGACAGTGATGATTTAACTTCTAGTGATACTTGTGGGTTTAAAGAATCATGTCTTTCTGAACAACCGATGAAGGATGCACACAAAGATTTCCCTGCTGCTCAGTCCTGATTTTTATCCACTTGAGCACGAAGACTGGGAAGATGGTATCATTTGGGGCAATTCACCGGCAAATGAAAGTCAGGCTTCTTTAAAAAGCTGTGTAATATCTGAAGAGAGTGCTGACACTCTAAGTGAAGATGTGGCTAAGGATTATGGTTATGCATCCAAATGTTCTGATGTGCAGAGTAAAAATAGTGGCTCTCCAATGATAACAGAGCCTTTTAGCTGTACAGAAATACCTGCTTCAGCTAGTTATCATTCCCCTGAGAACAGTTACTCACTGTTGACAAAGGAGACTCAGGAGAAGGACTTGGACAACACAGAACCAAATAACATAAATGGAACAGTTAAAATTGATACCATGAACTGTTTAAACAATCTCTTAAGACTGAACAAGGAGTTGTTAGAAGGATCTTGGTTGGACAACATAATTTGGGATCCCAGTCAGGATACTCCAAAGCCTAAGCTAATCCTTGATCTTAAAGATGAGCAGATGCTTTTTGAGATTCTAGATGAAAAGAATGGGGATCACCTCCGCTCTCATGCTCGTGCGATGATTGTTACTCTGCCGATGAAGACTTTAACAGTGGCAAATTTTGACCGTAACAACCAAGCAGTTATATTGGGTGGTCAATTCGACATTTCCAATGACAATTTTTATTCTAACAGGAAGATTTCACAGCAAGCTAAATCTCATACTAAGAAGCGTTCCTCAATGGGCATAAAGGTGGTACATTCTGTTCCTGCTCAGAAGCTGCAGTCCATGAAGCCAAAGTTGAGTGAGTACGAACCCCCCAACCCCCACCATATTTTTCAAATTCTACATATATGATTTCTCATCTTGTGTTGGATCAGTAAACTTTTATTTGTTGAGTCTTGCAGTCTATGTACAGTTATTTCATCGAGGTGATAATTATTGCACCTAGAGTGACATGAAAATTATTACATCAGTAATCAGAATAATCATTTTAAATAGAAAACGTGTGATCTATTGTCTTGCCTTCATCAATGTGTGCTCAAGTGAACGACGACAATTTGTTGTCCTGAGGAAATATTTCTGCAATGATGGATATGTGTACCTTTTTTACATGTATCTATGCATATATTTTCACCCCTGCTCCGCTGGACTTTTGCTTTCTGTAAACTGTCTGCTATACTGCTGTTTTATGGCGGATTTTCAGATAATATAGATGCATTCCATGCTTATTTTGGACTGTTTTACGGTGTAGTATGAACTTGTGACATTTGTGCGTATGCTATAGGGACAAAAGACTTATTTGGACCTGAAATTTTAGATATCAATTTGTAATTCTGGTCAGATGCATTTCCTCTTTAGTGGAGAATATTGGATTCTATATTTGAGGCTTGAACGCTTCTATTTAGATATTGCAAAACTCCTTGCTCCGGATAATGATCATCAGTTTATGTTTCACATTTTACTCTTTGGTTCTTAGCTATATTCAGCAAGTGTGCTTCTGGGACTTCTTGTCATTCATACCTTACCTACTGAACTCTATTCTTGTTTGTTCTTTGTTGGCTTCGGTCCTAAAAGTATGATTTACTTTCATGCAGCAAGGAAATTGCAAACTTCCATAGACCAAGAGCTAAGTGGTACCCCCATGAAAATAAACTTGCTGCTGACTGCAAGGACCTGCTTGTGGTCATGGACCAATGACTGTTATAGTGATGACATTGGCTGGAAAAGGAGTGAAGCTTCTCGTCAACACAGAGGAAACTCCACTCTCTGTCAAATCAAAAGCTTCCAAGAAATTAGGTTAATACTCATTAATTACCCCGTTAATGTTTTGTCTTTTCATTAGTTAGGAATATCTTATGAATTAGGAGGTCATCAATAGTTTGTTGTTGACGCCTTAACTTTACTCCATGCAGAATTCAGACCATCTGAAAAGATCAAATTGTTTGTTTCTGGAAAAGAACTTGAGGATGACATCTCCTTGGCTATGCAAAATGTGCGGCCAAACTCCATTCTACATGTCGTTCGCACTGAAGTGCATCTATGGCCAAAAGCACAAAAGTTACCTGGTGAGGACAAGGCTCTACGTCCTCCTGGGGCATTCAGGAAAAAACTCGACTTATCTGTTAAGGATGGACATGTATTTTTGATGGAGTAAGTCCAATTTACTTCAATTCCCTTCATATCACAGGAGTAATATCATATGAGTAGAAATTTTCAGAAACTTGTACACATATGGATTTCTATGTGTGGAAGTTGTATTCAAATTTACTGCTACTTTAGCTAAGAAGTGAATATGGTGTTACTTTGTATAAAAGTGCCATCGATCATTTCAATGCGTCATATGCTGTACTTGTTGTTTTGGTAATGTATGTTCTTGTTCACTAATGTACTATGTGTTATGTATCACTTTCAATGCAGATACTGTGAGGAGAGACCTTTACTACTTGGAAATGCAGGAATGGGTGCTCGACTCTGCACGTACTACCAGAAAACTTCACCTGCTGATCAGACAGCTACATCCCTGCGAAGCAACAATGATGGGCTGGGTACAGTGCTTGCTATTGAGCCTGCTGATAAATCTCCTTTTCTGGGAGACGTACGTTCTGGGTCTCATCAATCATGTCTTGAAACAAACATGTATAGAGCACCTACATTTCCTCACAAGGTAGCATCGACTGATTATCTTTTAGTTCGTTCGCCTAAAGGGATGCTTTCTCTTCGTCGCATTGACAAGCTATATGCTGTTGGCCAACAAGTAAGCCCTTGTGCTGAATACTGTACTCTATGTCTGCACGAAGCTCTATATTGTCAATCTTTTCTTTTGATTTTGGAACTTTCACTTGAAGGCATAGTTTTGAACATGTTTACTGGGGTAATTTGTTTATTTACTGGGCTGCTAATGTGTAATGCTGGAAAATCTTCCTCGTGTATTTCCCCTTTTTTACTCATATATAAAATCTCTGCACTACTTTTTAATTTTACCTATCTTGAAGAAATCGGCAGAGCACCTGCCTTTCCCGTAAAAAAATGTGTAATGCTGGAAAATCTTCAGAAAAGTGGTTTTTTTTTTGCTCTGCATAGTGCATTAAAACACATATTGTGATATCCATAAATAAACATTTTGCTGTTTCTTGCATGCCACCATTCTTGGAGAGGAAATATTTGCAACGACTCTTGAATCCTTATAATGATAGATTTGTGCTCTCCTGGCAGGAACCACATATGGAAGTATTTACACCAGGAACAAAAAATGTGCTGAATTATCTTTTGAATCGAATTCTCGTATATGTTATCGTGAATTCCGTGTTAGGGAGAGGCCTGGTGTTCTTCCTCAGATTCGAGCCGATGAATTACCTATGCAGTACCCTCTGACAGAGGCTATTGTGAGAAAACGATTGAAGCATTGTGCAGACTTGAAGGTATCTACCACCCATGTTAACGTTACTTATGTAATTGTGTTTGTGCATCTCCTTTTTGTCTTCAGTTACGGGATTTTGGTTTATCATAATTAACAGTCTCCTGCATTCATTTAAACAGAAAATACCCAACGGCCTTTGTTCTATACACAGAGACCCGACTTTCGGATTCCATCAGAAGAGGAATTGAGAAGATTAGTGCCACCAGAGAGTGTGAGTTTTCTCAAAATGAGTAGCGCCACTTGTGCCAATCAACTATTTCCTGATGACAGTTGATAATTATTTCTTAAGAAAAGTGTATGGCTGTATGCTGGCCATTCATAACATAACTGCTAACTTCTATATGAGGCTTGCCAGCTTGATTGATTTACACTCCTGTAAATATCAGTGTATTAATAATCGAATGGTGTTTAACAAATTGCTTTTTTGAGAAAACTAGTAAGTCTCACTAGAGGTCCTCAAACTTGTCTTACTTCTGGCGTGTTGTTGCGGTGGAAATTCCAGGCTCTTCTATGGACACTGGTCGATAAGGTGGTATCTAGGAGTAAGATGTCACTTTACATCCTTAAAAGAATGAATTTAATCTTTCTAGTCCTTGAACTTCCCTATTTGCTTGCGACAGCTAGGGCCGTTTGTCACTTAACAACAACAACAACAACAACAACAACAAAGCCTTTTTTCCCAAACAAGTTGGGGTAGGCTAGAGTTGAAACCCATAAGATCTCGAAACTAGGTCATGGTTCTGGCACATGGATAGCTTTCCTATCACAGAGGACGCCAGAAGCTTGGCGCCACTTCATCCAACCAGCTTTGATTCGATGACTCACATCTTCATCGATATCACCATCCTTCTGGAGCATAGACCCCAAATATCGGAAGGTGTCTTTCTTAGGTACCACCTGTCCATCAAGCCTAACCTCTTCCTCCTCGTGCCTAGTAGTACTGAAACTGCACCTCATGTACTCAGTTTTGGTTCTACTAAGCCTAAAACCTTTCGATTCTAGAGTCCGCCTCCACAGCTCTAACTTTCTATTAACCCCCGCCCGACTATCATCAATTAGCACCACATCATCCGCAAAGAGCATACACCATGGGATATCTCCTTGTATATCCCCTGTGACCTCATCCATCACCAAAGTAAAGAGATAAGGGCTCAAAGCTGACCCCTGGTGCAGTCCTATTTTAATTGGAAAGTCATCGGTGTTGCCATCACTTGTTCGAACACTTGTCACAACATTATCATACATATCCTTAATGAGGGTAATGTACTTTGTTGGGACTTTGTGACTTAAATGACTAACAAATCATCTTGCAAGGTTCTATTGACACAATTAACTGATTAAGTTTGTGGACCAACTATGGCTGCCACAGTATTTTTCATTATAGTAATCGACCCCGATACACCTAAATGGCGCACTTATATAGGTTCATGTACCTGCCTTACTAAAAATCGAGTTTGTGGACCGAGTACAACTGAACAGGAACTTTGGTTATTCATTATTCAGTACTTGCCAGTGATTACCACAGTAAAAGGAAACATGCCTTTAGCAAACACTTTGCAAGACAAAATAATGGAGTATGTACCTTACATCTTCGTTACACCAAAAGCTTGAGCTCATATTGGATGGTTAAAGAACTTGCGTTATTATAAGTTCAGAACAAGTTGATACACTGTAGGAACTTTGGGTGTGCTGCTATTTTTCTATGTAAATGTCAAGCTGCCAAACCAGTGTCAGTATTTGTTTGCAGTTTAAACATTCAATAATTGCAATCTTTCATTCTGGACGAAGTGCCCAAGTCTTGCTATTGAGTTTATGGCAACTGAAAATTTCACTCCTTCAGGTCTGCTGTCATGAGAGTATGCAAGCTGGTCAGCATCGTCTCAAACGCTTAGGAATTGAAAACCTTACTCAGCCTGGGGGGCTTGCTTCTGCAATGAATCGGCTTCCTGATGAAGCAATTGAGCTCGCTGCTGCAGCACATATTGAGAGGGAATTGCAAATCACTAGCTGGAACCTTACTAGCAATTTTCTTGCTTGTACTAATCAGGTACTCCACTCTATGTGTATTATTGATGTATTCATTGTGCTAGGACTCCTTTTTCCATTTAGCGATAGGTTTTGGAAGTAAAACCACTAGCAGCAAATGACATATTCCCTCCTTCTCGGTTTACACGGTGCATTTTAAAACCATGCATTTCTAAATGAGAAGAAAATTAAGGCGCAATGCATTAACTTCTCACATAATTACCTGGTGAGGAACGGAAAAGCAGCCGTAGACTCCTCTCCTTCCTATTCTTTCATTGGTGAAACGCGGGTGAGGAAGCAGCATGCAACCCCCTCGTCCTATAACTACGGCGCAATGCATTAACTAACGATGTTATAATTCAGCCAATTAACGATTGCCTTGGTCATAGAGATTTCACATGTGCGCAGTGTAAACCGAGAAGGATTGAGTATTTAAGAGTTAATGTTTTCTAGAGAGACGATAGGTAAACTTCATCTATCATTATTTGCTGAATTAACACTGAGAGAGTGTGAACAATACATCTATGTAGCAACATGAAAAGACTTGCAAGGTGGAAATGGTAGGTATTCCATTGTATATACTTTGGGGGTGCTATTTTCGGTCCTGTTTGGAACAGTGATGATCAAACACCGCAGATAGAGGTGGTTGGGGGATGTATTATGTGTGCATAGAGATGAACTAAATTTGTGTGTGTGTGCCCGCGCTTCAAGTGCCACATATGCCGATGGGGGGAAACGAGAACCAGTGCAGCAAGGAGGGGATAGAAATCCCAGTGAGCTTTAGCGGCACCCTTCACAAATGTTTTCAATGACTTCTTCATAATAAAATGAAGTTATGTATGTTGTTAATGCTTCTTGTCTAAGGTTTCCCACAAGTGTTCTAATTTCATTTTCTTGGGTGTATGCAGGACAGAGAGAATATAGAAAAACTAGAGATTACTGGTGTTGGCGATCCATCTGGCCGTGGTTTAGGATTTAGCTACGTGCGCGTAACTCCAAAAGCACCTGTTGCCAATTCAAGTCATAAGAAAAAGTCTGCTGCAGCCAAAGGTACCACTGTTACCGGAACAGATGCTGATCTCCGCAGGTTGAGCATGGATGCAGCCCGAGAGGTACCATCAAGCCTAATGATTTAGCAGTACTATACTTTGGTCAGTAACCAACGTGCTAGGCCTTATCCAACTTAAGGAATATAATCCAATCAACACTGTTTTGTTAGCTAGGAAGTTATATTCTCAATTTGAAAGTTTTCTCTCAACTAAAGGCCCTTAAGACAACTAGAGATAATATATTTCCTCAGTTACAAGATTTACTTAGATTCAGTTGTTAAGGCCAGCTCTTTATAAAGAGGCTTCACACCTATATTTTCGTTAAAAAAGTACTACGATCGGTCTTCTGTCTACTATGTCCCCCCAATCCGTAATCTAACCCCTCTTCCCAAATAGCCGTGCCACCTGGCCATCCTCTCGGTAGTATTTTTCGCCTTGGGGTTCCAGGCTTGACATGGCATAGGATCAAGGAACATGCTTCACTGAGAACACATATGAGATATATGTGTATTGATAGTCTTTCAGATGCTTATTTTATTGACCGCTTTATTAAGAATTGTATATGCCGATCCCTTTACAGAATGGAACAATTACCTCCTTACATTCGAAGAAGGAATATATTTCCCAAAAGACCATTAGTTATGACAAATAAAAAGTTTGATCAACTCCCACAGTGATTTAACAGGACAAATCTGCCGTATTCATGCCTTTTTACACTTTGTATTTACTAATACTTGCCATTGATATTTCTGTAAACAGTTGCTTCTCAAATTCGGTGTTCCGGACGAGCAAATTGATAAATTAACAAGGTGTCATCGGATTGCTATGGTGAGAAAGCTTTCAAGTGAGCAAGCAGTGTCTGGAATTACTATCGATGAAATTCCAGTTAGTAAGTTTGCACGTGGACAGAGGATGTCTTTTCTGCAGCTTCAACAGCAAACTAAAGAGAAATGTCAGGAAATATGGGACAGACAAGTTCAGTCACTCTCGGCTATGGACGGTGATGACAATGCCAGTGATACAGAAGCCAACAGTGATCTGGACTCGTTTGCTGGGGATCTTGAAAACTTGCTAGATGCTGAAGAATTTGACGATGACGATGTTGGTACTGCAGACCTGAGGAGTGATAAAGCAGATGAAACGAGAGGGCTTAAAATGAGAAGGTGCCCTACTCAAGCACTACCTAACGAAGAAATTCAAGATGACGAAGCAGAAGCTGCTTTAGTAAAACAATTGCTCGAAGGTGGTTAATTCATAGTTTTTGCTTTCCAAAGACCAGCTTTAGTAGTTATGATTAATGGACTATTGTTTTGCAGAGATTGGTAATGACACAAAGAGGAAGAAGCAACATGCGGGAACCTCTATGTATAATCAGGGTGCAAATAAAATGAAGCAGGGTAAGGTTGGGCAAATGACTAAATCGACTGGCTATGCTAGTGCATCAACTCCAAAGGAGAGCACACCAGGAGGAGCAAAAGAGGTATCAGAAATTCATCTATAAGCTCTGTGCCTAGTCTTGGCTGTTGCTGATTCATTATCTGTCGCCATATAAGCAGAGACATTCTCTAATAGAACTTATATGACTGCACACAGGTCGAATATTCTTATACTCAAGGTGGTTTACCCTCAAATCTTAAAACTAAGCCGATGGTTGATGCAAACGATATTATTCTTGTTAAAAAGAAAAATGTTCTAGGAAAGGATGGGTTTAAGGTAAGTCCAGAGCATGATTGTGATATACTTACTATGTATTATTTCTTTGTACTCTTCTGGAGACCATTGATTTTCATGTGTATATTGTACTTGGGTTGCTAGAAGCTGTATTTGAATACATACATTTGTGTGTCCTTTTAATTACCCCCTCCAGTTCCATAATAGTTGCCATTTTGGACAAGCGTCCAAATTGTAATTTTGTCATTAATTCACATTAGAATATATTTATGTAATCTGATAATTTTTGTATTCTGGAAGTACTTTTTGAGACAAATTTAAGCATATGATTTCCAAATATTCGATCTTATTCTGTTTAAAGATACTACTCCCTCTGTTACACAATATAAGATGTTTTAGGTGTTTCACACG
The DNA here is from genome assembly GCA_947311845.1 of Poa pratensis. Lineage (NCBI taxonomy): Eukaryota > Viridiplantae > Streptophyta > Magnoliopsida > Poales > Poaceae > Poa > Poa pratensis. The sequence goes on along the minus strand of CAMZMU010000052.1, from coordinate 21,229,364 downwards.
TTGTCTAGATTTGGACTAAAATGAGAGTATACATACACTAAAATGTGTCTAGATACATGTGAATTTAGAGAAGTCCTAGAACATCTTATATTGTGGAGCATATTCTTGGGAACTGGAGGGAGTAACTTTTGCTTGTTATCATACTGAATGTTGATAGTTTATAGATCTGGCACAACAAAGAACTTGCACCGACACCATATGGTTGTGTGTTGTACTGGCCGTGTAATGGTTTTAATACAACAACAACAACAATAAAGCCTTTGTCCCAAGCAAGTTGGGGTAGCTAGATATACCCAATGGAAACATATTGAAACCAAAGAGTGAAAGAGAGAGAAAGAAGTAAACAAAGTGCAAGAGAGTAAATAAAGGTTCCGGCATATGGATTTCTGATTCCTATACAGTCCTTATCAAAGCCAAATCTCTAGGTAACATTCCAATCCCCCAAACTCCCTTTTTACAGCCTCCTCCCATGTCATCTTTGGTTGTCCTCTGTCCCTCCTAGTTTTTTCCCTACCCTCTAGAATCCCACTGTTAACTGGTGCTTCTGGAGGCCTCTATTGGATATGCCCAACTGACCTTTTAGCTTTTGTGAGACTTATTCTGTAATGAACCTAATATTATTCAGACATTCTGAGATGGAATTATTACAATCTTTTGAAATACATACACGCAATAATGTTTATTTTACCCTAGATGAAAACAGCTAAGAATGATAAACAATGGGGCAGTCAGTTGCCTCCCTTTCAGCTCTTGCCTGAGTCTAAATGCCCTTAAATCCAAAAACTTCCACTTTACGTCCCTCAACTCTCAAAGCTGGTGCAAATCACCCTCATTCCCTATACTATCCTGGTTTTGACACACTTCGGATAAATATTGATTGCTGTGTAGACTAATTGACGAATCTATGGTTCATGTGTTTAACTTCTCGACTTGTTTTAGTAGTAGCATTTAGTATAATGCTGATCTTGTCTTCCATTCTTGATTCTTATGTGGCATGCCCTTTCTTTTTTTAAGGAGAAGATGCAGGGGGCAAGGGGGGACAGTCTTGTATGCGGAGCTTGTGGTGCGGTAAGCATACTAGATTTGATTACACATGTGCTCTGGAAATGTTGTTCCCTGACTTTGTGTGCCACATTGATATTGCTTAGCTTGGACACATGCGGACCAACAAACTGTGCCCCAAGTATGGGGAGGATCCAGAAACCTCAGAAATGGATGCCATTTCCTTCAGACATAATCCTCTTGATGTTATGAGTCAGGCTCAAGCAAAGACACTAGGCAAGAGGTTGGTAGCCAAGGTTTCGTCTGATGTTCCTGAAACCGAGGGACCAGAAAGCACTGAGAAGATCAAACCAGTAAAATTCAGATGTGCGGCACCTGAGAAGTCCTTGGAGAGGAACATGTCAGTGGCAGGTTCTTTCGTTTCTGATAAATGTACAACGGATGCTACAGATTTGAAATCTATTGGGAAGATTGACAAGATTAGAATATTTAATAAGATCAAATCTGAAGATTATACTCCTGATACCCCTAAGCCATCGGTTGTAATACGGCCTCCTGCTGAAGCAGAGAAGAATGCACCTCGTAAGGTCATTATCAAGCAGCCTAAGGGGCATGTAGACCAGCAAAGGGCTATTGAAATTAGGAGTGGCCAGGAGCCTAGGAAGATAAGGAAAATTGCTGAATTGTCAAGCTTTGAAAAGGCTAATAGAGAGGAAGACCAATGGTATGCTGGAGAGTCCAGCCAGATGACTTCCTCTGATAGGTTGGGTTCGGAGGGTAATAGGAAAAACGAAGTTATGGGATATGATGAATCCTGGAGAGCTTTTCAAGAGCAGCGAGAGAGACAGGAACAGAGGTTAATTGAAGCTAGGATGTATGATGCAAGCAGGGAGGAAGAGCTCCAGAAGGCAAAGAGGAAAAGCAAGAAAAAGAAAAAGCATGAATTTCGAGATGAAGATGTTCTTGATCACTGGCCGTACCGAAATGACAGAAAGGTACCTGAAAGGGATCGAGCAGCGAAGAGACGCACTCCGGCTGATATGACAGAATATGCTCCATCGGCCACGCGTCGCCGAGGAGGAGAGGTACTTCATTTCACTCATGCTTGGTGGAATTGTGCATTTCCTTGTTAATGTTTATGAAAAGCTCTTGATGCTGATTTATTTTTTCGATGAAAGTCACTTGTAAGCACAAATTCGATTAATTGCTGGTGTCCATCTTTGTTTCTGTTTTTGTTTTCTGCATCCTAGAATTCTCCCTAGCCTTTTCTCAACTTAAGTCTCACTTGTATATGTGATCTCAACAGAATAGTATGATCTCAATAGAATAGTATGTTACTCTGAAGAGATGGAAGGTGGAAGCACATGACTGTAGAAAATCACCTGGATTATGTTTTCTTTTCTGTTCTCAAATATTTCAGTTCGATCAATGGTTTAATGATTGTTCTGCATTTAGTTCTTCGACAAGTTTTTTATGTGGAAACTGCTATCAAATAGGGACGTGCCACTGTCTGAAAGAACAGACATAACCGATGAATGTTTGTTTATTTGCAAGACTAGGAACTGGAACTGATTTTGTTGTGTGCATCCCTACACAGGTTGAGCTCTCCAATATACTGGAGAAGATAGTCGACCACCTGCGGGACCAGACTGCTATATCGTTACTGTTCCTCAAACCGGTGACAAAGAAGATTGCCCCCGACTACTACGACGTGATCCAGTGCCCGATGGACCTGGGCACGATAAGGGACAAGGCGAGGAAGATGGAGTACAAGAACAGGGAGGAGTTCAGGCACGACGTGTGGCAGATAGCGTTCAATGCGCATGAGTACAACGACACGCGGCACCCCCACATCCCTCCGCTGGCCGACCAGCTCCTGAAGATATGCGACCACCTCCTACTGGAGAGCGCGGACGTGCTCGACGATGCGGAGAGTGCGATCGAGGGGTAGTGGCACGATGACAAGATATGGCCTTTTTGTCGCCGTGTCATCCTAATGTAGATTGCTGTACGTACCTGCTGATCTGTAGGGGAGGAAGGGAAAGTGGTAGATTGCTGGATCTCCGTAATGACAAGGGGAAAGCACACCTGCACATTCTTTTTTAGGTCTGGCCAAGTGACAATCACATTGATGCACATAGATTCGGGCGAAACCCCCACTATTTTGCATGGTTCTTGTTGTAGGGTGTCGGGAGTCGGGGTGTACAGAAGAAGCTCTAGGCTAGGTGTATCGAGGGTCCGCTGTAACTATTTGGCCTCTCGCTGTAAAAAAATGTGCTAGTAGAATAACTATCAATTTTCAGGTGTTGTAGCTGTACATCCCACGTGTTTGATTTTGGGTCTTATGGATAAAGGTAAATGATTTTGGGTCTTATATGGACAAAGATGCAGAAAGGTCAAGCAAAGTATGCACGTGCCTGGTTGCACCTGGTCTCCACACTATTATTCTTTGGACTCTGTTATTTCTATAGGGCGCATTTGGTAAGTCGCAGCCTTAGGCCAAACTCGTATGGACAAAAATAAGGAAAGCTTTCATCTCTTCAGCTAGCACGTTGTTACATAGGAAGACTTGCGTTGTCGTCGGGCCACGCACGTGCAATGCACAATGCGAGGAGGTAAAGATTCTCTAGCACTTGCATGATTCCCTCACACTGCATGCAAGACGCAGCCAAACCTATCGATCTCACCTATTTTCATGCAAATCATTACTTTTTAAGCTGTTTGTTTGCTTGTTGTTGACGGGTTTTGTGGCTGCTAGCAGCCAAAAGATCTGGCCCAGCGACAACGTAGAAGATGCAAAGTGGAGACTAATATGGAATAGTCGTAATGCAGCACAGGTTGGTAGCCCCTTATGATTTTTATAAAACGTTTTAAAAAATGCAAAAGGAAAAAACTAGATGTAGCCAACACTGCACTACAAGCATGTAAATTTTGTAGCGTCAAATACCTCGTTTTTTGGGCTCAAGAGCAAAGACAAATCCAACAAATTGTACTAGGAGATACGAAATCTGCAATGTCCATGCCTTAGATCTGCAAATTTATCATTTTCACTAAGATTATAATATATGTATGGTATTTCATTATTGAAAATTTATAGAAAAATAGAACAAATTATTAAATATGGAATACATCATGGTATTTTTCTAAGATTTAAATTAAACTTTTCAAATTTTCCGAAAAACGGCTTCCTGCAGTCCACGAAACAGGTTGGCTTCCTGCAGTCCGGGGGCCATATCGCCACGCTCCGACTAATATTCGTACTTAATGTGACAATAGTGTAGCCACGTTAGAGTAAATATATACTCGTTCCGATCTTTAATTGTTCTCGTGAGCTGTGTAGGAAATTGTACTAGCTCAGTATTGCTTCCCCGCCAATTATATGGATAGGTACTCAAGATTTCCAAGGAAGAAAAATCGTGCTCGCCCAAAAAAGAAGGAAGGAGGATTATGAATCACCAGTCCATGCCTTAGATCTGCAAATTTATCATTTTCACTAAGATTATAATATATGTATGGTATTTCATTATTGAAAATTTATAGAAAAATAGAACAAATTATTAAATATGGAATACATCATGGTATTTTTCTAAGATTTAAATTAAACTTTTCAAATTTTCCGAAAAAGGGCTTCCTGCAGTCCACGAAACAGGTTGGCTTCCTGCAGTCCGGGAGCCATATCGCCACGCTCCGACTAATATTCGTACTTAATGTGACAATAGTGTAGCCACGTTAGAGTAAATATATACTCGTTCCGATCTTTAATTGTTCTCGTGAGCTGTGTAGGAAATTGTACTAGCTCAGTATTGCTTCCCCGCCAATTATATGGATAGGTACTCAAGATTTCCAAGGAAGAAAAATCGTGCTCGCCCAAAAAAGAAGGAAGGAGGATTATGAATCGCCAGTCCATGCCTTAGATCTGCAAATTTATCATTTTCACTAAGATTATAATATATGTATGGTATTTCATTATTGAAAATTTATAGAAAAATAGAACAAATTATTAAATATGGAATACATCATGGTATTTTTCTAAGATTTAAATTAAACTTTTCAAATTTTCCGAAAAATGGTTTCCTGCAGTCCACGAAACAGGCTGGCTTCCTGCAGTCCGGGAGCCATATCGCCACGCTCCGACTAATATTCGTACTTAATGTGACAATAATGTAGCCACGTTGGAGTAAATATATACTCGTTCCGATCTTTAATTGTTCTCGTGAGCTGTGTAGGAAATTGTACTAGCACAGTATTGCTTCCACGCCAATTATATGGATAGGTACTCAAGATTTCCAAGGAAGAAAAATCGTGCTCGTCGAAAAAAAAGGAATGAGGATTATGAATCGCCAGTCCATGCCTTAGATTTGCAAATTTATCATTTTCAACTATACTATATGTATGGTATTTCATTATTGAAAATTTATAGAAAAATATAACAAATTATTAAATATGGAATACATCATGGTATTTTTCTAAGATTTAAATTAAACTTTTCAAATTTTCCGAAAAAAGGCTTCCTGCAGTCCACGAAATAGGCTGGCTTCCTACAGTCCGGGAGCCATATCGCCACGCTCCGACTAATATTCGTACTTAATGTGACAATAATATAGCCACGTTAGAGTAAATATATACTCGTTCCGATCTTTAATTGTTCTCGTGAGCTGTGTAGGAAATTGTACTAGCTCAGTATTGCTTCCAAGATTATATGGATAGGTACTCAAGATTTCCAAGGAAGAATAATCGTGCTCGCCAAAAAAAAAGGAAGGAGGATTATGAATCGCCAGTCCATATCTTAGATCTGCAAATTTATCATTTTCACTAAGATTATAATATAGAAGATTTATAGAAAAATAGAACAAATTATTAAATATGGAATACATCATGGTATTTTCTAAGATTTAAATTAAACTTTTCAAATTTTCTGAAAAAGGGCTTCCTGCAGTCCACGAAACAGGCTGGCTTCCTACAGTCCGGGAGCCATATCGCCACGCTCCGACTAATATTCGTACTTAATGTGACAATAATATAGCCACGTTAGAGTAAATATATACTCGTTCCGATCTTTAATTGTTCTCGTGAGCTGTGTAGGAAATTGTACTAGCTCAGTATTGCTTCCAAGATTATATGGATAGGTACTCAAGATTTCCAAGGAAGAATAATCGTGCTCGCCGAAAAAAAAAGGAAGGAGGATTATGAATCGCCAGTCCATGCCTTAGATCTGCAAATTTATCATTTTCACTAAGATTATAATATAGAAGATTTATAGAAAAATAGAACAAATTATTAAATATGGAATACATCATGGTATTTTTCTAAGATTTAAATTAAACTTTTCAAATTTTCCTAAAAAGGGCTTCCTGCAGTCCACGAAACAGGCTGGCTTCCTGCAGTCCGGGTTCCACATCGCCACTAGGGCTAGACTAACGAATTGCTCAGATCGTTAAGGCTCGGCTCATTATGACTCGTGATCGTTAAGTCTCGGATCGTTAAGCTCATTAAGAATAACGAGCTAAATATAAAGATTGACTCGGTTCGTTATATGTTCGCGAGCGCTCACGAGCAGCTCGTTAAACTCATTAAGAAGATATATCAGAGTATTTAGCTAATTAAGCAACCTATCAAGCAAGTATCAGGAGCAACGAATTTTAGACATAGATATACTTTTACAAAAATATGGTGACATACATTTGTCAAACACCTACCATGTGCAAAAATACTTAACGAACCAAGCTCAAACGAGTCGAGTTACCGAGCGTTCATTGAGCTTAACGAATTTCGAACTTTATGTCCAGCCCTAATCTCCGACTAATATTCGTACTTAATGTGACAATAATGTAGCCAGAGTAAATATATACTCGTTCCGATCTTTAATTGTTCTCGTGAGCTGTGTAGGAAATTGTACTAGCTCTGCTCGCCGAAAAAAAAAGGGAAGGAGGATTATGAATCGCCAGCAAAAAAAAGCCCAATTCAAAATTCAAAATTCGCATGGCCAGTTTCCTCTTCCGTTCCCCCCTTCCACGGTTTCATCCCCGTCTCCTCCGCCGCCAAATCCTCCTCCTCCGCCCCAAACCCCTGCGCCGTCCCACAACCCTCGCCCTCCTCCCCCTCTCCGCAACCGCAGCCATGGCCTGGCCCCCCTCGCCGCCGCCGCCGCCTTCCCCCGCGAGGATCCCCTCCCCAGGGCGGCCGGACCGGAGCCCGCCGCCCCAGTGGCCCTGCGCCCGCTGCACGCTCCGCAACCCACGAGCCCTCGCCACCTGCGACGCGTGCGGCGCCGCGCGCCCCGTGGAGTTTGACGGCGCTGGCGAAACGTTGGACCTGGCCGCCGTCGCCGGATCCTCGTCCGTCCCGCCGCACCAGTGGGCCTGCGCCCGCTGCACGCTCCGCAACCCCGGGAGCACGCCCGCCTGCGACGCGTGCGGCGCCGCGCGCCCCGTGGTGGTTGAGGCTGACGACGCCGACGACGACGCGCTGGACCTGTCCGCCATCGCCGGCGCCTCGTTCCTCCCGCTCCGTGGGGGCCCCAGGAAGAGGGCTCGCCCGGCGTCGCCCGAGGTCGTCGCCGACGAGGGCGCCTGCTCCAAGCAGAAGGGGGAGGAGACGACCGACGAAAAAGGTTTACTTAGGGTTACTAAAGTAAAATGCGTTACTTAGATTTTTTAGGCTTTTTAAACATAGTATACTAGAGTTGTAAGTTGTTATACCAGCGTTTTTGAATGTGCCAAGGATCGCTTCTCTGTTACGTTATTCTCCTGATTGATGTGGTATTTTCATCTGAATCTTTTCAAATGTTATTTTGCAGCATTAGCTTTTTTTTTCTTAATTCGTGGATACAATGTTGGGATGCTATTTATTTCAGTCCAACGCATCTTAAATCGGAACAAGTTATCTATATTTATAGTGAGATAAAAGAAGAGTAGTGCTCTCAAATTGTCTGATGATGGACTGGGACAAACTATAGTAAAAACCAACCTGAGAGTAATTGGGAATGAGTAATAATGTAATAACGTCTCGAATTTTACTGTATGGTAAACCACTTAAGAAAATTGATGTACAAAGATGATGGATATATATATTATATATATGTGTTCTTCTTTTAGTCTAATGTGTGTTATCTTCATTTTGTTTCAGATTTTACCATGGTTTGCTAATTGGTACAGCGTAGCGTTTGCAGTTTATGCCTCAATGCATTATTTTTTCAATGCAAAATAATCTTCATTTCGTTTTGTTAAATTTCTTCTAAATATGACCATGCCCTGTTGTCTATACAATGATATTTCCTGTGGTTCTCCACTCTACTTTATATATGTGTACAACCATGTATTATCTTATCTTATTCTTGCGGAACAGTTTCTGTATAAAATATGTTTAGGTGATTTTTCTCAACATAGTAATTTGATCTGATAGAATGTTCTTATACTCGTACGCCATATTGCTGCCATTGTCATTTCCCTCGTTAATGTAGGAGCAATATATTCACCTTTGTGACACCGTTGAAGATGTGGTGTATTCTTGTGGTTAGGTCACCTATGTCGTGACAATACTTAAGAATTTGAGCAAGCTGTTATTCAGCACAATCGTTTTATCCCTTCCCCCACAGTTATTATTGCATACATACTTGCAGCATACTGGTGATAGTGGCAGTGATTTTTCATCAAGAATAATAATGGTACTGATATTGTTCACGGAAAATCATGCCTTCAGATTGACACTTAGTTCTTTTGATTAAACATTCTATGTGTAGTTCATTTCCTGCTATCATGAATATACTCAGCACGATCCTTAAAAAAGTCACAAACAGATTTATCTTAGATTTGATACGTTGTTTGGCTTGAAAGTTGAAACTCAGCATGACCTTATCTTGAAACCATTGAACCCTTCTCTGTTGTTTGTCTAAACTAATCAACAGAACAAATATTCTAGTTCTTTTGTGCAGATTAGAAGCTTTTGGTTTTGTGTGGTCCAGCTAAAAATATATAATGGCTCTCTGCAGTGGATGCTGAGGCTCATTTGGACAAGAAGATCATCAAAGTCATGACATACAACCTATGGTTTCGGGAGGATTTGGAACTGGGCAAAAGGATGAAAGCTATTGGAGATCTTATTCAGCACCACAACCCAGATCTTATATGTTTCCAGGTTTGTCAGTTTGAACTCTGTGTTATTTCTTTTCCTCGTCTCAGTTTATCGTGTGAACTCCAGGAGGTTACCTCTAACATATATCAGCTTCTCCAAAAATCTGGCTGGTGGCAAGAGTACAAATGCTCCCTATCAGATAAGATGGTCATGTACATGGACAAGCCATATTTCTGCATGCAGGTATCCACTGATGCTTTTCACAAACTTCATATATGGCATGAGTGCAAGCATCCCCGAAGTTTGATATTCTGATCTTCTTCTAAGGTTACATGCAATTGTTAATTTGTAATCAACATTAAAATAATGTAAGCCTTTTATTTTCGTGGTCACCAGGATGCACATATGACCATTCCGTTTATATAATACCATCTAAAAGAATATTATAAGATTATAGAAGTACTTCAAACAGAAATATATTGACAAGTTTCTAAAATAGTCAACCCAAATGCTATTGCATATATTTGCCTTCAAGTTTCTCGCTGTATGTTTGACACAACTTCATTTGTTCTGTCACATTGGGGAGTATGTCCATTTGGAATTAATGCCTTGCTTTTTGCTGGGCATAGTTAGCGTATAAATTTTTACTTGCTACTTTGTACCTCCAGGGTGCTTCAGTCGTGTGAGCTAGGCCAGTATCCCGTAGTTTCTGATGTCAGGAAACACTAGATGATACCCTGTGTTTTGATGCGGTGTGTTTGCTGATTTTTTGAAGATATTTGCCCATCAATAAAAAAAAGTAAATCAAGGAATGAAATGGAAAACTTTTGAAGATTTTCACGTCACTAAAAAATTAAATCAAGGAATGAAATGGCACGGTTCTCTGCTGCGTCCCCATGGAAACAACTAAGCTATTCTGGTATCAGATCTTGCTACATATTTCTAGATAAAAAGATACAGATATGTTAATAGCGACTTCAAGATCTGAAAATGAAGTGGATATAGGGAAATAACATGAGTTGGATTGAGCTGAAGAGGGAGCTCGATGAAGGGAATAACAAACAGCATCAATTTAACATTCCAAAATGCTAATGGTAAGACAGCCTTGGAAAGAAATATAAAAACAGTCACTAGGGAACTCATGCACTTTATTTTTTAATCAAGTTGTATTATTTGAACCTGTTGCGTCATAATTCCTTTTAATGCATCCTCTAGGTACCTGAATTTTGCTCCTGAAGTTCTACTGCTACACATTATGTTGTCCTGTTACATCTTATAAGAGCATGTCTCCTTTTTTCCGTATTCATGTATATTTCAGTAATGCGATTCAATTGCAATAAGTGCAGATGAGCAAGTTGCCCGTGAATTCTGTTAAATGCCTCCCATTTGGTAACTCAATAATGGGAAGGGAGCTGTGCATGGAAGAAATCAACATTGAAGGTGCGATCAAGCTGGTGTTGGCTACAAGCCACCTAGAGAGTCCATGCCGGTGGGATCAGATGTACAGCAAGGAACGAGTCACCCAGGCAAATGAATCTATGAGGATCTTGGATCGCTTCCCCAATGCAATATTTGGTGGTGACATGAACTGGGATGACAAAGGAGATGGGCCGTTTCCCCTGCCAGAGGGCTGGGTTGATCCTTGGGACGAGCTGAAGCCAGGTGAAGACGGCTGGACGTACGACACTAAAGCTAATACCATGCTATCGGGCAACCGCAAGTTGCAGAAGAGGATGGATAGATTCGTGTGCAAGCTGCCAGATTTCAAGATCGACGCCATCGAGATGATTGGGAAGGAGGCTATACCTGGAATATCATACACGAAGGAGAAGAAAGTTGGCAAGAACATCCGCGAGCTGGAATTACCTGTGTTACCAAGTGACCACTTCGGGCTTGTTTTGAGCATCATCTACGCACCATCGGGTTGATAATATCTTATCACACTAGCTAGACACCATGGTAGAAACTGTTGGTTTCCCTGCGGTGTAAAAATGTCCCCTAGAAGTGATTTTGTAGCTGGTGGAAGTAACTTCGATTCTCTGGAGAATACTCGTACTGTGTTTTTAAGCACACACTGGAGTGCAGATGAATAGGTGATGGTGCTGATCTATTTTGGAACTCCTTGCGTCCCCTTGTACAATGTGTTACAACTAACCGCGTCAGATTTCTTTGGTCAAGACAGCATTCGATGGATCATTACATCTTTACAGACACATGTCAAGAGAAAGCGTATAAAAAACTACGTCCCCAGTTCCATTTCATAAAAAACTTTTGGCAGTCTTAATTGGCTATTTGGCTTACCAAAATGCAATATAAAAGGTAATGGAGGGACCAAGGGAGTATAAGATATTTACTTTGGTCAGATGAAAGAAATGACAATGATGTGTATCAACAATATCAGAAACTCGCTTACCAACAAACTATTATAGAATTTTGGCAACTACGATGAGGTTCAAAGAATGCAACAAATGGTTTCATCATATGGAAGTCACTTTGGTTCTACATGTATCTATGGAAGTCCCTAAGTTTCATCATATGGGAAGGCTAGGATGTCCTAACCAAGAAGTTAGCCCTATAGCAATATTCATTATGCAACAAATGGTTGCCAACCGAGTGTAATCTGTATTAAAGCTTCTACTTAGCACATAACAATTCTTTGATGGCTTATCATGGCAATGCAAGCAACATTCACCCACAGTGTGAATCAGAACATGAGACAACCTAGAGGTGATATCCACAATTTTGATCGTCCTGCGTACGTTGTTGCTAAAAGATCAAAATTTAACCTATAGCACGTAATGTTTCTCTGTGAATGAACTAGCACATAATGGCAATGATTAAACATAGTGATGAACATTCAAATGCCTAACAAGCTCTGGCTTCAATTAAGTTGACAAAAACAATGATTTTTCAGCCGCGAAAGGTGTAATCGGCTGAATTCAAAATCTGTTCAAAGTTGAAGAATTGCGCTTCACAGCAACACTAACTATTTATATAGCTTTTCATCACATACATGGCATGGATCCTTATTTCCTCAACAAAATCACAACTTCTCGATCCATTCATCTCATGGATCAGGCAATAGGGGAATAAACACTGCCGTAGGAGAAAAACAGAGCAACATGATAAAGCCTTTGCACTACAATATGGAAAGGCATGTCTATGTCTCTTGGTTGAGAAATCCCAATCAACTTTAAAATTTTGCTTGTATGTATGGATCTACAAGACTACAAAGGTACACACTATATATATGGTCTAAAAAAATATCCACTCTCCATTTAGTGCACTCTATTCATATCTCCGCACATACTCTCGTATGTTTCAACTGTATATCTTCATATGATTGAGAACGGGGCAGAGGCCCAGTGGCAAAGCTGGCAGTGGTTAAACCTAGCAACCAGAATTCGAATCCCGTCGGGAGCGAATTTTCTAGAATTCTCACAAAGGAGCAATTCTTCTATAAAAAGAAGCCACCAAGGGCTAGTCCTGGTTGGTCTCGTATATCTTCATATGATTGCTGCAACCTATCTTCCAAATATCAAGTACCTAGGATATTGTAACAATGATTAATGGAAAGGATAAACATCATTTTGGATAGAGTTCAAATTACTGCATAATTTAAATCAACAACAAAAATCCTTACCTTACCTTACCTTAACAAAGCCTTTTGTCCCAAACAAATTGGGGTAGGCTAGATATGAAACCCTGTCACGAGGACTTCTCAGGAAGTCACCCATCCTGGTACTACTCTCGCCCAAATGGGTTTCATATCCATGGGACTGGCTAGTTTTTACGTTGGCTCGCCAAGCCTATCACAACCCTTAGATATGAAACCTTTCACGAGGACTTTCCAGGAGGTCACCCACCCTAGTACACTCTCGTGGGTTTCATATCCATGGGACTGGCTAGTTTTTACGTTGGCTCGTCAAGCCTATCACTTTTTTTTTACCTATGAAATTTATATTGACTATATGCAAGTGTTTTTCTTAATATTTTATTTTGAAAATAAAAAGGTAAGAGCATCTCCAAGCGTAGCCCCCAAATCCGGCCCCCAAACTATGACCGGACGCGTCCGGGCACGGTGACCGGACAACCCCCAAAAACTGTGTCATACAACCATAACCCCAAAAAATCCCCCCCCAAAACCATATTGGACATGCACGTAGATCAAATGGTGGATAGTTCAAACATCATACAAATAAACATAGTTCAAACATACGCAAACAAGTTCAAACATACACAAACATCGGACAGAGTTCATCGGACACACCGGAGCGGAGGTCTCACAGACCATGGAAGATCCGGCCGGCCTCCAATGCGTCACGTCGTTGCCTTTCGCGACGGCGACGGGCCCGGCGAACCCCGGCTTCACGTTCCAGCTCCCGGTTGTGAGCGGCGAAGGCTTCACGTTGAGCTTCCCGGTCGAGAGCGGCGGCCTCCGCACGTTGAGCTTCGCGTTCTCGAGCGACGGTGTCAACACGGTTCCGTGCGTGAGTGGCAGCTTCTACACGTTCCCGTGCTTCGCGGTCCCTTTGCCGAGCACGGCGTGCCTGTCGAGCTTGGCTCTCCACTCGGTGGATCATGTCCCTCCTCTCCTCATCCTCGTCTATCTATGAAAATGAAATAGGTACTCCATAAACCGGTGCTAAATCATTTGAGAATTGGATCCAACATTGTAGAAAATTTGACAATAAAAACTTACGGAACCCATTTGGGCAAAGCATCCGGCGAACTTGTTCACTTCCGCCACTATGATTTGCCATCTTTGGCGTAGGGAGCCCTCATCGTGGACAAATTCCGAGTTGGCATTGAAAACTTGACCGATCCGGTCCCAAAACGTAGCACGGTGGAGTGTTCCGGTCACAGGATCCTCCGGGGTGGACAACCACGCATTGCACAACAGCTTATCATCGCCGACGGTATATGCCGGACCTCTAGGAATGGCCTACGGAGTACATCGGACATCAGATTCCTAATCATTCTACTCCTATCTAAAATGTGAGAATTCCAACCGGAGGCGGAGGAGGAGATTGGGAGACGAACCTGCGGAAGCACCGCCATTGCCGGGTTGGACGCGGCGGCGGCGGAACTGCCAGCGGCGGCGTTGCACAGAGCCGCCGAAGACGGCGTGGCGGCATCCGGCCCGGGGCAGCTCCCAATCTCCTCCTCCGCCTCCGCGAACGCATGCCAGTACAACTCGTTGACGGATTCGCTGCCGGAGCCGGCCATTGGGACGGAGAAGAGTGGAAATGGAGTGGAGTGGAAAGGGGATCGGAGGAGAGTGAAAGTTAGAGTTCCGACTGGGGTGGGGAATTTTCTGATATATGTGGGGTCATGTTGGGCCGCGTCCGACGTGGCGGCCTGTCCGGGCGCGTCCGGACGCCCACAAACCCTCCCCACATATGGACTGGGTTTGGGGTGTGCCGGACAGCCCGGACGTTTGGGGTGGCTTTGAGGGCCTCCTTTGGGTGGTGGTTTTTAGCCCAAACCCTGTCCGGGCTGTCCGCCTGGACGTTTGGTGTGGGTTTGGGGCCTCCGGTTGGAGATGCTCTAATTTTTTTTAGCACAACAAAAAGGTAAATTGTTTTAAAATAGGAAAATAAAATGTGGTAGTGGTTACGCCAAGGGCCGAAACGCGGCAACGTCGCGCAACATTGGCGTGTAATATGGGCCAGGTAACCAAGTGGGCCTAACCCCAAGCAGCGTACAGGCTGATGTCGCACCGAAGCGAGCTGCACTACCGAGCCGAGCCGAGCCGACGGCTCTCTCCTCGTCGTCTCCCCCAACACCGACCCCCAATACTCTCGCCGGCGCCGGCGTCCTCCTCCTCTTCCTACTCCGTATTCCCCCTTTCCTCCAAGCGTTTCTCTTCTCCTTTATCCCCATTTTTTCACCGGATTACTGCGCCACAGCGCCACAAAGTGGAAGATCAGCTCGAGAACGCCGTCATCCGGGCAGGGGGTGGGAGAAGAGGGGCCGAGCATCGGCGGCGACCGGAGAGGGCGAGCATTGGATTCCTTTCTAGATTACCGCGCAAGATATGGACAGAAGCGGGAGGAGGCGCCCCGGCGGTTCAGGTAAGACGAACTGTACCTGAGTTTGCACGGTGCTGGACCTGTATCAGCAAGTAGCAATTGAAGGGAAAGGCAAAAGATTTGCCTTTTTTCAATTAATTAAGAAGAAGTTGCGGACAAGTTTTTAGTGTTATAGACCACCACCCTTAATACAAAAGCTTAATCTTCCGGCAAGAGATGACCCAAATGCTTGGCACCCGCAAGCACCCAATTCCTTGCCTCTAACTTAATCCTAGCGAATATTAACGTCGGAAGTGTGCTCAAGTGCTTGAAAATCCGTGAGTTGCGCTCGTTCCAAATTTCCCAAGTCACAAGCATGAGTAGTGACGGGATTGCTTTCCTTCTTCTCCCATTTGCGATGGCAAGGTGCTCCGGTTTGTGGGGAGGATATGTGGGGAGGGTTTGTGGGCGTCCGGACGCGCCCGGACAGGCCGCCACGTCGGACGTGGCCCAACATGACCAGTGTCGGACGCGGCCCAACATGACCCCACAGCAAGTAGCAATAGGAGTAGAGAGGACTAGAGGAGTAGTCTAGTTAGTATACGGTTTATGATAAGGTCTGTACATTGGGTTACAGGGCAACCCGTGGCAATATGTATGATTTTTTCCATCATCTCAAAGTAGAGAAAAAAAGGTTGCACGATAAACGCCATGCCAAACTGTGAAAATACCCCCTATTTTCCCATGTTATGTCAGATGAGCGGCCGTGCCGGTCGTCAAGGTATTAATCAGCGTGGTATCTACATATGATGGTAGATGAGAACATGAATGTTTGTCGGATAGGTTCTCACCGTGTTTTGACTAGTATTTTTTTAGGTTAAAAGTGGTCGTATCCGCCATTCGATCAGATATAATAGAAGTTTATGTACAGAATTTTGATAAAAGAAAAAATCCCTTTACAAAAACAAAACAGAAAACTAATCTCCAGGATCAAGTGTGTGGGCAAAATTCCGCAATGCCAACTCTTCCCACACCAAAGCTACCACCTCCATAGGTGAAATCACCGCACTAGGGAAAGTTCTTCGATCCCTCCCCTTCCATAACCCTCGTGTGGAGGAGCGCATCTAGGCCACCTCCGGCGGAATCATCTGCTCCATCCCGGTCCCTCGCGTCTTCTTCTTGGACTTCTTCATGGAAAGGACAAGATCGTTGATAGCTGCCGCTGCGCGGTCCGAGATGGGACCACCTAAGAGGGCGAAATACTCTTGTCGACGACACTCCGAAAGGGTGGCCACCTCAGCCAGCGAGCCGAGACGGCGCGCCACGGCCTCCTTGGCTAGCTGCTCCATGTTGGCGCCCTTAGGATGCAGCTCGGCGAACCTGATGCTCCTCCGCGTCGACGGCGCCTCTACCTCCTTCTCGTGGACCAACGCCGAGCCCAGCGTGCCCAGAACAGAGGTCCTGAGCGGCATCGAGATCCGGGCAAGGAAACATGACAAGTCAATTTGTCCAGATCCTGTCTGCACCGGCGAGAGTATGTCCTTCTCGATCTGCTGCTCGGCCTCCTGCTCACCATGATCGGTCTGCAGAGTAGAGTGCTCATGGGAGAGCTCTCCAACTGGACACGACGAGACCCTCTCCTGTGGTCCTTCATCACTGATCAGGACTGTAGAATAGTCCAGTACCAGTTTTGGTACGCATATAGGTTTGGGTACCCTATAGGTTTTGGCTTTTGATACGCATAGCCGCATAGGTACTCTCGTACTAGTGTAGAGTTTTCAGTCATCATGAAATACTACTACTAGAGCATCATAAGAAAAATACATCATGCTACTGGGGTGTCCTGCTCCAGCCGCTTCTGAGGTCTTACCAGCTACGACTGCTTTGTCATAAAGCTCCAGTGCAAACAAACATAGCCATATCAATGTGTAAGTAAACCCATAAACCACCCCGTATACATGCTGTGTTATAATAGCCAATGGCAGTGTTTTAAGTCACAAGAAAATAAGTGAAATTAGAGGCACATATATTTACATCATTTGCATCTCATTCCCCTTCGTTTTAGCCTGACTTCCTCCATGATCTTGACAATAGCAAAGAATATCATCCTATAAACCACCATCATTCCACAAAGGATGGCGATGTTGACCCATTTGGAGTACCCCATCTCTACCTGCAGCTTCTCCTGCAACACTTGAAGGCCACTGATTGTGACATTTTTTTCAATCAGCTGGTCACTTGGGAAGGTCTGCCCGATGAACTCGTTCTTGTAGAACCCCTGCACTGCGTACTTGTGGAATGAGATGTAGTAGCAAGGGTACTTCCACACCGGCTTCGGGAGCTCCTTGGGGAGGCGGAAGAAGCCACCGTTGAGCATCATCACCCCTTGCACTCCAGCCCCGACGATGATCCCCATCAGAAAGTCCGGGACGATGACTGCGATAATCATCATCATGCTCTCGACCAGCAATGTGCACATGCACAGGTTGACGACGAAGTAAGCGAAGTGGTCAGCCCCTTTGGTTAGCCCCGTCAGGTAGTACAACATTGCGCCAGGGATCACGGCGATGACTGCCAGGTATGGAGTGGCTGACAATGTGTTTGAGATCACAAACTCCGCCACACCGTAATGGCCGCTCAACCTCTCCCTTCTGAATACCTGCGAAGTAGAAATAAATTGTGCAAACAGCTCTTGAGTTAATCAGCGACTGTGAGGAATCTGAGCAGACTTTCTATTTCCATGTTGTCCGAGAAAGTGTTATGTTATATCTATCTAAATCAAACAAGTTGTACTTTTCCAAATCTAAAACTGCACATTGTCTGAAAACATGTTTATCAGAACATTGTCTGAAAACATGTTTATCAGAAAATATTATAGCAAAGAACTCTCTAGTCCTTGATTGCTAACATCTATGAATAATCATGTAGTTTTACTAGTATCTCTGATAATTAATCTCTCTCTTTTCTCTCTCTCTCTCTCTCTCTCTCTCACACACACACACACACACACACACACAGTAATATTGTTAACTACTTTGGTCAGTAAAATAAACGTGGCATGTTTGATGGATAACAATAAATAATGTTGTTGTTTTTTACTTAATGCCACCAATTTATTTCAGTATACCCTCTTAATTTTTTTTTATTTCAGTACAGGCATAAGTACTCATGAAAATGGCAAGTGTGATGGGAGAGAAGGCAACCTTTATGTCCTCAACAAAAGAAGGGAATCCGCCAATTGCCATGAAAGTAAGAAGTGCAGTCGTATACATTATTACTTCACATCTGGACTGGAATATAAGGGATGAACTCAATTTTGAGATATATAACGTGTTATATGTCCCAATGAAGAATGTTATTGAACATTTGAACTTACCTGGATAGAACTGTAACTGTGGCCAACTTGGTAGAATATAGTGCCAAGACAAATGCCAATGCCTAGGTAAACACCCAAACGCATCCAATAGTATCCTATGTCTCTGTGCATATTTACAAATGACCTTCTGGTGAGTACAAAAAGTTTTGTTGAGAAGCTCGCTTGTTCTCTCTTCCTAAATGGAGCTCCACCCTAGAATATAGCACATATTGCAATAACAGTTAGCTCTTAAATGTGGTTAAGCACCATATACTTCATGGCGAGAAGATTGGTGGAGTTTCACTGAAATTAAATATGTACAGATGCTGAATTAATATGTTATTCCCTGTAGGTCTTAAAAAGGGATGTTTTGGACATATTTTTAATCCAATTTTGCAAATTTTGACCGCCAATTTTCTTTCTGAATATTCAGATTGGAGAGATGAATCACGTGTACACAATTTTATTCTCACAATGTATTTTCAGAATATTATAAATTTATAGCATATTATATGCACATATACTACTCCAACTGAAACTAGTGATCAAAGTCTAAACCATCTTTTTTTCGTGAACTACACGGGTATTTCATCTAGTAAAAATTCTAATAATTATTTTACAGTTAGTACATACAGATTGGTGCACATTTGTAATGCTTTTGTAATCACACACTTAACCAAGAAAATGAAGCCCTTAACCTTCAGTAAAATGAGTTTGCAAACAACTTACTATGTCTTTCATCTCAGCTATTCGGGTCATTGTTTTTTCTGAGTAAGCGGGGGACTGGTAAGCATCTATCAGAATGCCTATTGCTTCAACTGCTGTTTTTCTCCTAGCTTTGGAACTTTCAACGATTTCCTGCATATCGGATCCCATAGCTAAACAAACATGTTTTTTTATTTAGAACATTCATATAAGGAAATGATAAAAAATAGGTACCTCGTCAAAATCTTTGTTGATTGTTCTCAGGAAGTGGTCTGATGGGTTCCTCAGTTGTGGACATGGGAAACCACTTTGAGTAAAGAACTACAGGAAATGAATATGAAAACAACTTGTAAACTCAAAATTTGAAGGAAGATCACGTCCTAAAGTCGTATCAAAGTAACTATTGATCGTAATTCATGTTATCCTCTGTCACAACCCTGCTATCCGCCCGACTGGCGCACATATTTTTGTGGCTGCTTAAGTCACTGGAAACTTATGCAACAGACAGTTTTCTGAAAAGAGGTTATCACTTACCAGTTTTTTTTCTTCTTTTGAACAATAGTAATAAATTATCCGTCTGTTCCTTGTACGGCTGTATGTGTTGTTGCTAGGATGATATTCTATAGGATTTATCATGCATTTGGGCAGAAATGGGGGCTAACTTAATTTTCAAAGCTATGGCTTAGCCACGATAAATATTTTCTTCTTAATTAATAGTACTCTGTTTTTATGCAGAGATATTAGTGGAGTCATTTGGCACCAAAGCGGCTTCAATGTTGCTCCAAGGAGAAAGAGATAGAGGCACATGTGTAATATAATCACCTGGGTGGCATCGGACGCAGCTCCAAAGAAGACGGTCCTGCCACTGGCAAGTAGGCAGAGGCTGTGGAAGAGATCAAAGACATCGCCGCTGGGCTGGTGCACGGCGGCAACGACAGTCATGCCCTCCCTGGCCGCGACCCTGGCAATGTGGCTCATGACATGGTAGGAGGCGGCGCTGTCGAGCCCGCTGGTGGGCTCGTCCAGGAAGAGCAGCCGCGGCCGCGTGAGCATCTCGACACAGATGGTCTCGACACAGATGGTCAGCCGCTTCCGCTGCCCACCGCTGATGCCCTTGGTCATGCGACCGCCGATGCGTGTGTCCATGGCGTCGCCGAGGCCCATCTCCCGGATCACTCTGTCGGCGTGTGCGCGCTTCTCCGCCGCAGGCATCGTCCCTGGCAGCTGCAGCTGTGCTGAGTAGTAGACGGCCTCGCGCACCGACATCGTCGACATGAGCACGTTGTCTTGGGTCACGTAAGCCTTCAGTTCAGTTCACAACCATTCAGAATCATACAACAAATGGTAAGTGCTCCAAACGATCAAGACATATTAAAGTTGGAGCTGATTTATCTTACCGAGGTTCCAAAGGCAAGCTTCTCTCGGCGGCCGTTGATCAGAATCAACCCTGTTTCGTTAACTCCAGGCCCTAGTCTTCCTGGGACGAGGAGGAAATAAACTTCGATAGTTAAAACCAGAGAGTAAGGAAGTTAATTCCCAATCGTTCATTCAGCAATATTGCAACATCTGTTTACACCTGAAAATGTTGCAACATCTGCTTTGAGATGTGGCTTGTGGAAGGAATCAAGATCGGTTTGCGGTTGCTTTGTTTCAAATACATCAGACGAATTTGCTTGTGGATTTGCAATTTTCTACAAGTAAACTTTTCTTTGTGGTGATGCCCCCGCCGCCGCTGCTCTTGCGCGGCTATGGCTACTCCTTCCACGAGAAGCAGCCGCCACCAATGATTACACTGGCGAAGCTCAACTGCTCGAAGACGATGCTCTACAGCCGGAATCGTGCAGCCACGAACGCGACGGCGGCGGGACGCTGACCCGGTGTCACTCTCCACTTACTCCCAAGTTGCCTCGACGGTGGGTTTCTCCACCTCACGGTCGCAGGGGCAAACTCGCATGGCCGCCATGACCTCCATTGTCGAAGTAGATGTGAGTGATTTGTTTTGGGAATATTCAATGTTCACGGATGTTGTGAACGGTGTTGTGATTTACCGCAAGTCTGCAAGCGGGTCTATTTTTTTTTAAGCTATAAAGTAGTCGTATCCACCGCCCGAATAGATAAAAGAGTTGACCCAGTTTATAAGGAAAACCGGGTCCAAAAATCATACAATCTATACAAAAGAATAATAAACGAAGCGACCCGCCGCCCACACGACCCAAGTCAACAAACGCCTCGACACACACCACCTGCTCCGGAGCTGCGGTGTTCATTCATGTGTAAATGTTGCAATGTTATTCTGTATGTATGGTATAAAGAGTTTCTGGAATGTTGCAAATATGTTTTTTATAATGCTGGATTCACTAAACACGTACGTTGGATTCGTTGATTTGTATTGTTACGAACAGTGACCCTTACGAGGTTTGCTGCAAACAAAAGGGATTTGTAGCGTACTTCTTTTTTGTTACAAGATCGTGTCCGAGTTGTTGCAAAAAATTTGGGGTAAGTTTTACACATTCAAATTTTTTTTGCAAAGAGGGGCTGCATTGTATGTTGCATAAAAGTGTTGCATTGATTGGACCGGTGAGATTTGTGGGGTGCTTTCTGATATTACCCTCGTATCAGCCGGCGGACGTCTAGGGGGACCGTCCCCCTATGTATGGGGTGTGTATAGATAGGTCTTATTAATGCGGGTGGGACGCCAATTAATTGACAAAACGCAACAGAAAATTAAGTGTGCATGGCCAGTACTCCACATCAATGGGATACACATCACTATTCACGAGCCCAACCGATATCCTTTTGCCCCGATTGCAACTCTCAACGGGCTCAAAACGGTCGCCGACCCGGCGGGGGAGGGGACGATTTACTTTGGCCCCGATCGCAACGCTCCATGACCTCTTTGGTACTGTACATTTTTATACTACTCCGTACCTCCGATCCGAAAAAAGCGTCAAAAGTTATAGCTACCGTTTGTGCTGGCTATGTTGATTTCTCGCAACAAGGAGTACCTAATTACGGAGTACTAATTAACTATGCGTGTTGGCTCTATAATTACATTCAATCAAAGTATGTTAGAGCTGCCTCTTAATATACATCCCTTCCTTTTTCTCTCCTCCAATTTAGAAAAAAATATGTTATTTGAAGTGTTATATGTCATAAATGCAGTGTGCAGTGGTTGCAGAAAAAGACTCTCTAAACTGTAGGCTGTAGTGCTCTTACTCTTACTTCGACAACAAAAAAACCAGTGTTGCATACAGCATACGTACGGACAAAAAAGCTCTTCCGTGATAAAGGTATAATCCAAGCAATGGCAATGTTTTTTGCATTAATGTAAATGGATGGAGGAGGAACAGTAGCACGGGACTTTTTATATGAACTAGTACAATGTCCGTGCGTTGCACCGGGATAATATCTATGAAATTGAGGTTTTAGTTAAGCATTAATTAAACTCGGTAGGTAGTTGACGAGAACAACTTTAGTGTGAGGGTCCTATCTGACAAATATAGTTGTTGTATGAACCCCACCCTCTAGTCCACCACACAAAAACCCGTCGACCCATCCACCCCGAACCTCACCTACATTCGTGTAATCTCTTGACTGCCTTCCTCCCAATCTAGTGTGGTAGTACCAGTCGTCTCGCTTTCCACCACCGGAGGTTTGACGCGCCGTCTTCCCCAAGATCCCAGGGCACCCTCCCTCGTGCACCCTCCACCGAGCGAGCCATGTTGGAATTTTCTTTGGGAATTAAAGAAAAATTCCAACTTTGTGTTTTTCCTATTTACTTGAAATATTTTGAGATAAAAAATGAAAAAGCTCAAACATGTACTTGTATTTGGGATTGCTCTATCTATTGTGATGGTACGTGAAAGCACAAATAAGCAGCTCCCACGTGTCATTGAAATGTGAGAGAAAATAGAAAATAGACTTGGGTGCTCATGGGCCCCGCCTGTCTGGTATACAGAGCATCTCCAACCGCACCCCCCAAAATCGGACCACATACTGCGCCCGGACGCATCCGCGGAGGGTGACCGGACAACCCCTAAAAACATGCTCCTACAACCACACTCCTCTTTTCTAGTTGACATATTACTACAAAGGCATGCAACACGTCCGCATTTGCTACACTAGAATGGAAACTTGCATTGCATCCGCCTTGCTACGCTAGAATCTCCCTACTCGTCATCGGAGAGGACGATGACCGTTGCCGCTGCGCCGGCGGAGCCGCCCCGTCCCGCACTGCCGGCCGGAGCCGGGCAAGAACCCTACTCGGAGTCGGAGAAGAAGCCGAACGAAGAGGAGGAGGAGGCCCCGGCGTAAGGGCGGCCTTCACGAATCGCCGCCTCCGCCTCGAACTGCTTGTCGAGGAACCCGGAGCGGTTCCTCATCTGCCTCATGAAGAGGCGGTCCGCCGCCTCCGCCTTCAGCTGCGCCTCCGCCTCACGGTGCTCCGTCGCATCGTCGTTGCGCAGCGCCTCCTCGCGGATCCGGCCCTCTTCCGCCTCCGCCTGAACTCTCCACCGCTCCGTCGCAGCGCGTATCCGGGCGCGATGCGCTTTGGCCGCCGCCTCCGCCCGGCTGTGAAGCGCTTCGGCCGCGCAGGCCGCCGCCTGCCGTTCGACCGCCGCCTCCGCCGCCGCGCGTCGGGCTTCGTGCTCCGCCTCCGCGCGGACGCGCATCCTCTCATCCTCAGCCTGGATGAACTCCGAGTCGGTGATGTCGACGATCTCGGCGTCGTCGGAGACCATGAAGTATCCGACGGCCGACGACTCCGAATCTGCCTCCGCCGCCGCATCCGCCTCAGCCTGAGCTCGGATTTGGGCCTGCTGCCTCAGCTTTTCCGCCGTCATCCTGGCGAAGATGGTGGGGAGGCGGCGAGGCATGGTGGATGTGGATGAACTAGGGTTCCGGCGGCGGATGTGGATGTGGATTAGGGTTCCGGCGTCGCCGGTAGATATAGTGGTGTCCGGACCGCCATGAATGCGGGTAGTTGGGGGTTGGCCGCTGCCCCTGGCCGCTCCGCCATGAATGCCGGCGCCGGTCAAAGGCTAGATCCTCCCCTCCGGTAGGCTCCGGTAGGCCGGTCAAGGGAGGGTCCCACTGTCAGCGAGTGAGGGCGCGGACGCGTCCGGGCGCCCCCAAACCCGCCCCAGTTTTGTGCTGGGTTTGGGGTGTGCCGGACCGTCCGGTCGTTTGGGGCCGTCGTTGGGTTGCGGTTTTTGGGCCAAACCTCGTCCGAGCTGTCCGCCCGGACGTTTGGGGTGGATTTGGGGGCTCCGCTTGGAGCCTTCTTCCTTGCAACGCACAGCAGATCGGAAAGGGGATCGATGTGCCCCCAATTTCTTCCACAAATCATGCGCCACCGCGGCCTCTCCTCCGCTTGAGTGCGCCACCGCGGGCTCACCTCTGCCATAGCTCATCACGCCGGTCTCTCCTGCTCCGCCTCTCCTCAAGCAATGTCTGCATCGCGGAGACCACAGCCGCATGGCTCTGGTGGCTGATGTCACAGCGCAGTAATACATCGAATCACTGGAGTTCAATTAATTACAAAGAAGAGAAGAAAACGTTATCTGCTAACAGCAAACACAAGATCCATATGCAGGCCTACTTTCACGTGACCACATCGACTGGATTTTAGAGATCCTGATGCAGATGCAGCCACTTATTGGGAAAATTTCCTCGATCCCTCCTGTCCCGGAGCTCGAACCCCGCCACCATATCCTCCCGTGTGCGCCGGCCGAGATCCCCTGTCGCTCACCACCCCGAGCGCCTCCAGATGTCGATCCCGTCGCCCCTTGGCTCGACAGCCGCCGCCGCCAAGTCCCCGATCTAGAGCCCCGCCACAGGTTACCGTCGCCTCGCTGTGCGCGTCCGCCTTCAACAACGAGCCGTGCGTGCACTACGCTGCCACCCTCGCCCTGCTCGGACCCCGGCGTCCCTCTGCTCCGACCGCCTTCCTTCACGCTCCGGCCAAGCGAGGCCTCCGTCCCGGGCCGCTCTACTTCGCTGAAAAGTACTCATATGCGAAACGTTTTTTTCACTTATTGGTGGCAGTGGTGGGTAAATATGTGATTTGGTGGGAGGGTAAAATCGGAAAAAAATGACGTACCACAAGAAACCTTAATGCTTTTATTATTCGGTATAGATATAGATATATATATATATGTTTTCTACAAAAAAATCCCACGCATGCATGATGCATCTCAATTTATATGTTTCCCTTATCAGTTCTGTTGGAGTTTTCGTTTGATCACTTCCACATGCATAGACGTGCAACGGCGGAACCAGGAAATACACGTAGGGGGGCCGACCATTGAGCATAATCTTAAGACGTAAAAACATGTACAAAATATATAGGTGGTAACCAAGCATGTAGCAACTTTTTTTTAGTCGAATGGTTCTGTCAGTGGAAAAGGACGTTGCAACTTGTTTCTTGATATAAATCAGTAGGCAATCTCTCATAATTTTGTCTCTCGTTAATGTGTTTCCGGAGTAGAAATTTTGCCGCTCGGCTGCTCAGCTGCTTCGAAGACAGAAGAACAGACTGCAACCTCGTGGAGAAAAGTACATGGGGAGAGAGAGCAGAGAAGCTACCGGATGGGAAGTGCATGCATGCAGGCTCGTCTCTGTGAATGCAAGGATGTCTCAGTTTCTGTAGGATCTTCTGTGAGCAACTGCCTGTACAATTGGAGTAATATTCATGTTTTACTCATGGACGTAGATGAGCAAACATAACGTTTAGACAAAAGATCTGGGGGTATTAAGAAAAAATCTACATGTTGGGGGGAGCCACGGCCCCTGCTGGCCACCCCCTGGTTCCGCCATTGTAGACGTGCTTGCTGCCTCTGATGATATGCACTCTTTGGCACTGCAACAGGGTGCACATCTCATGCAACATACACTATATGCAAAGGTTGGCGCCAATATCCTACGGGAAAATCCGATCTAAGCTTGGTGCCACCTCTGTATTCCTAGCAAACGAAACAAGAAGAAGAACTGTAGTACATGCATGATGGATGAAGATGGAGATGGGGAAACCTGCGAGAGTATCGAGGAGCGTGGTCTTTCCGCAGCCGGACGGCCCCATGATGGCGAGCACCTCTCCGGGCCCGGCATGCCCACTGATCCCGCCGAGGATGCTCACCGGCGGGGCCCCGTACGCGCCGCCGGCCACCGTGACGCACACGTCCTCCCACGTCAGGTGCACCCCGGGGTCGTCGTCGACGGCGTCCGTGCCGGCCGCCCCTCCCCTCGGTGCCACCTCCACGCCGTCAAACCCCGGCAAGGGCGGGCACCATGGGAACAACCTACCCAGCGACCAGCCCGCGCCGCCTGCTTCGCCGCCGCCGGACCTGCCGTCGGGCGTGCCGCCGCCCCAGCGCCAGAGCGGGCGCGACGGGCTCGGCGTGGGCGCCCATCGCGGCAGCGGCGACGACGATGCATCAGCGGCCATAACGCACGCACGACGTGTAGCTTGTTTATTGATGGTACTGCCACTGATACTGGAGCTGTGGCAACATGGTCGGGCGCGAGCGAATTAATAGCCTTCCGGATCGGATGCATGACGAGCACGCAACACGTCGACTTTTGCTTTAGCCTTTACGGATCCTCCAGTACTTCTTGATTGGCAAGAAGTAATGGTGCAAGTTGTTGGGTGTGGGATTCGTTACGGGGCAATTAATGAATTCGATCAGCGTGTCCTCGTCATTGATTGGCCGGCGCATGACATGAGTCCTTGAAGCACCATGCCATGCGCTAGTGCGCAGGCACGTACTGTACTTACAGTAGGAGAAGGCCACATGACAATCATTGCGTTTGAAGGACACGCTGATTTTCCACTTTGCAAAAATTTAAAAAGCGAACTTCTCACTGAATTTTCATCGACCACATAGCTCATGCACAAACAGAAACGTAGTTCATAACTAAACATAGAACAAGTAGATTTACAAAAACATGTAACTACCAAAAGCCTTCTTCCAGCCGCACTAGTTGTTTCCGCGCCAGAGTTCGCAGAGGAAGTTGCGCGGGTGGTGCTCCACCCTCTCCGGCGTCCACCTCTGCTATGTGCTCGACTCAACCGGATGCCATGCTCGAGCGATGTTGATCACTTTGGCCGACTGGTCGGTCGAACAACGCTGCTTCTCCGCGCGGTAGGCGGAGTATACGAACTTCTCCTAGATATGTTGTACCAGGTTGCCATTATTGTTTGTGATTGCAGTGAGCTCGCATGCATCGCCGATGGAGGCACTCTGCCATGCCGAGGCCAGCTCCGCTGAATCCATGCTCCATTTGATGGCGGAGTCACGAAAAATTGCTCGTCGGAGTGGTGTAATCCTAGCGGCGGAGGGAACCAGATGGGAGGGGGCCCAGCTAGCCCTAAATGACCCATGGTACTGTTCATATAACGCCGGAGGCAAATACTTATCCGAATCTCCAGATAATTTTTCTAGACCAAACTTATGTGTGGTGTTTATTCAGGGCGGTAGAAATGGATCAAACCGTACTTCAACCGGAATATTCCGGGGTAGGGATCTGCTAGACGCAGGGCTGACTTTGGGCCAGTGCAAGAGGTGCGACGGCCCGGGGCCCAGCTAAACTTGGGCCATAATTGGGCCGTATATGCTAGTGGCGTGTAGCTGGAATACATAGTATAATTCTTTATAAAACTTCCGGAGTATACCAAGTAGGCGTACAATATGGCTTGCACGCTAGAAGTACTACGGAGGCGGCGATTTGGGTAGTGGGTCTAGATGCACCCATTAGGTAATTTATTTTTGGTTTTTTTCGAATGTCAAAAAATTCCAGAAAAAAATCCGAATGTACATTACAGCGTGATGTGTTAGCACACAAATTAGAATGGTGAAAAAACTTTTTTAGCAACCTGTTCAAAAAGACAAAATTCTTACACGTATATATACATTTCGGTATGTCCGAATTTGTCTTCTTTGTACAGGTTGCAAAAAAAAATCGTCGCGTAACTTTTTGTGTTGTCTTGAAATATGCTGGACTACATGCAAAAAAATTATTTTGAATTTTTTGACATTTAGAAAATTGTTTTTTGGGTAGTGGGTGCATCTGCACCCACTACCCGTTTTGTATATCCGTGAGAAATCATATTAAAAAATTAAGAGGCCCACTGATTTGGGCATATTGATAGAGTTCGCCCCGGACCCCTAAAATATTAGATCCGGCCCTAGACGCTCTTACCTGGTATTGCAGTGATTACCAACGGGTTATTGTTCGTGATTATTGATATTTTGTACTGTCCTACGGGATGCCCAATGCAGAATTGGTCCTATTTCATATTTCATTTGAGCGAGGTCATGCATGCATCCTACATATTTCATTTGTATTTGAAGGGGCTATACAAAAGAGCCTTTGCACTTTCGCGTGATCACCCCACCCATTGGTAGTGCATACTCGGATCTCAAAAGAGTGTCATGAGCATTGCTATCAATCTATATGTAGTCAGCTCATTTCTGGCGGCACTCTTTCCGGATCGGTTGGAGTAGATCTTAAAAGGAGGCCTCCATATTGAGATTGATAAATCCAGATGTCGGCACCCTCAAATCCGATTCTCTTTGGTTCTACTGCGTATGCAGCTGAGCGCCTGAGCTTTTGAAAGAAAAAAAAGGAGCGAGTAGGTCTCACTCGTGTGAGAATTAAGTTAATTCTCACCTCCAGATGAGAAATTTTTAATTGTAACTCAGGAATCACGATGCAGATTTGATGGGACTAGAGTTGAGTGAAATCTAACTTACCGGAACCAGAAAAAAATCATAGTGCATGTTTTTCCTTCTTTGCGTGGATAAACTCAAGAGAATGTTAGGACGTCTTATTCCAAATTGATACAGTTAGGATTTTGCTACATCCAACCTAAAATTCGTGACCTTGTAGCGGTTGACGCTGACCGACCGGGACATGATTTTCGACCGCTATTTTGCAGGGTGGTCCCCTGCTGGCAGCAGCGAGTGCCTGTCGAGATTGCTGTTACACTCGCAGAATCAAATGGGGCCAGCCTCCACAGCACTGTTTCTGTTTCTTCCACCTGACAAACTTAATGCGGGATGTAGTGGCCTCTACCAACAGCACGATTAATTATCACTGCTCGATTTGGTGATTTGGATTAGTCGTCTCAGTTACTCCATGGAGGGTGAGGCATGCACATCATTTGTAAACGTAAACCTCAGGTCCTCCTAGACAGTGTTGACCATCATTTGTAAACGTAAACTTCAGGTGCTCCCGGGTATCTAGACAGTGTTGACAGCAGAACCAACTAATCGAACCTGCAATGACAGTTTTAAAACTACTGTTAAGTCTAAACGAACTTCCGTAAATTTCATCCTTATTGGCCTATAGTATCAGTAGTATATTCTGTCTGAGCTAAATGCCAAAGCTGCCACAGAGAAATATCTTTGTGCTCACAATCCAGAGTCCAAAGCTCCAAGATATCTGACAGTAAGAGAGAAAAAACATTGTTTTAGGTCCCCAAATGTCCAAGAAATCTTTGATTCTTATTTAGTCGAGTCAAACGTTCACGTAAACGAGACATGAATCGATATGTGGAAGCATTTCTCACATCAATCCCCCAACATCGAAGAAGAACAACGGGCCAGGAATATGGGCCACCTAAGCATATCTGACTGAATATCTTGGCTGAATGGCTAATTTTAATATTATTCAGAAGCAAGAAAAAACAACAATAATAAATTTAATGCGGGATAACTTTTCATCTTCAATGCAATTATTCAAAGTCTTGATTTATGAGAAAATTAACTCTCGGATATTCAATATACTTCGGCCACAGGCCCACAAGAGGAAAGATCTCAACTTATTAGAAATTAGATAGAGTCCTTGCTAGTGTCGAGTGAGAGCAAAATCCCGCACGGGATCTGATCATACTCCTTTGATTTAGATTCTGGGAACCGTGCGCATATGGGAAACAAATCACACTTTAATTTTGAAATACTTTCGATGCGCCAAGATAGTTTCTATGAGATGGTGCAGACGAACAGAGCTCACCCATTGAGCAGTGGCATAATAAGATCTGACACATGAGACAATTTCTCTTAGGATTAGAAAAAATTAAGTGGTGAATATCAAAAGAAAAAAGTGATTACTACTCGTCGGTGAATATTAGAGTGAAACTACTCCACTAAGTGTACCCACAACAGTCTGTTAAAAAGGAGGCGGATGGGTGCATTACCAAACTAAGGCCTGACAAAAAATTCAAGTGGGCTCAATGCGCTAAGGTCAAACATGTTAGGAGGGTGGAAATAGTACCAAAACTTTGATTATTAGCTAATGGGAAACAGCGAAAAAAAATATATTTCAGTAAGAGTAAAATAAGGGTACAATCGTTGGGAGATAAGCTTGAGGGTCTTCATCAATGAGTATTACAAAATTTTGTTTAGGGCACCGTACTAATTGCTCCTCTCTGCGAGAGGATATAATAGTGATATCCTGCAACTATCTACCGAGGAAAATAATAATATTCTTACATTCTGCTTCACAATTTTTTTTAGATAAGGGGGTGCGGATCCCCGGCCTCTGCATCCAAAAGATGCACACAGCCACCCGCAATTATTTAATCATCCAAGAATACAAGTTCGCAAATTCATGGGTCACTTCAGGTGGCTACAAAGATCAACCACTCAAATAAAAATTTACTAAGCATCAATACGTCTAGGTT
Source organism: Poa pratensis (assembly GCA_947311845.1). Classification (NCBI taxonomy): domain Eukaryota; kingdom Viridiplantae; phylum Streptophyta; class Magnoliopsida; order Poales; family Poaceae; genus Poa; species Poa pratensis. The sequence goes on along the minus strand of CAMZMU010000052.1, from coordinate 21,198,532 downwards.
GTAGCCATCCGCCCCGGCTGAAGATAACTCGCACAATCGTCAACATACGGGTACATCCGGCATCCATAAGCCCACACTAGTCCGCAAGAAGTAGGAATGACCATGAGTGAATCCAGTAGCACGCCTTGTGAATAACCTGCAAATAATGAGTTGAATTTGATTTATTAAAGACAATGTCATTTCTACAATTCCAAATAGCCCACAATATGGCCGCAACACCAATTCGAATACGAGCTTTCGTGATTTTATCTATTCCATTTAACCAACTACCAAACAAATTCGCAATGCTTGTTGGTGGATAAACATTGAACGTGAAGTGCACTAGTCTCCAAATATCACGAGCAAACGGACACTTAATGAATAGGTGTTCAACGGACTCATCCGCATCGCAAAAAACACATTTCTTACAGCCTATCCACGCCTTTTAATCAAGTTGTCTTTTGTCAAAATTTATTTTCTATTAAGGAACCAAAGGAAGATTTTTATTTTTAACGGATCTTTAGCTTCCATAGATACTTACGCAAATATCTAGTATGACCATTTAATAAGTCCTCATAAGATGACTTAACCGTAAAGGTTCCATTAGAAGTAAGCATCCATTTAAATTTATCTTCCTCATCTATGAGGTTAACACGCATCAACCTCTCAACTAAATGAAGCCACTTTGTTCTATTATTTCCTACCAAGACCCGTCGAAATGGTAGATTAATAGGTGATGTCCCAAGAACATTAGCTACTGTACTATGCTTGTTAGACGCAATAGCATATAAGGAAGGATATTCAGTTTGAAAAGAAACAGTTCCAACCATGTATCCTCCCAAAACTGAATTGTTCTCCATTACCACTCAAAAACTTCCCCGCTTAAAGAAATCATCTTTTACCTTCATAATTCCCTTCCAAAAAGGTGAATCCATCGGTTTAACTTGCACCTGAGACAACGTTTTATCTCCTAAGTATTTGTTAACTAATAACTCTTTCCAAACACCCTCTTCATTCAAAATCTTATACAACCATTTACTTAGGAGACATTTATTCTGCACCTCTAAAACCGAAATTCCTAATCCACCTTGGTCCTTCGGTCTACAAACCAAGTTCCATTTAGTTAATCTATACTTCCTTTTGAGTTGATTGCTTTGCCAAAAAAACGAGAGCGATAAAAGTCTAATCGTTTTCTAACTCCCTTTGGAATTTCGAAAAACGATAGTAAGAACATTGGAAGGCTTGTTAAAACTGAGTTTATAAGCACAAGACGGTCACCGTATGACAACATTCTTGCCACCCAAGCCGCCAACTTCTTCTCAAACCGGTCCTCAACTGTTTTCCATTCCTTGTTTAGTAATTTTCTATGATGTATTGGTATTCCCAAATACCTAAACGGTAATGAACCAATCTCACAACCAAATATACGACGATATTACTCCTGTTCATCTTTAGCCTTCCCAAAACAATATAGTTCACTCTTGTGAAAATTTATTTTCAGCCCCGAAAGTTGTTCGAACAATGCCAATACTAATTTCATGTTCACGGCCTTCGCAATGTCGTGCTCAAGAAATAATATCGTGTCATCCGCATACTGAAGGATTGAGACCCCCCCCCCCTTCGACAAGATGAGGAACTAAACCCCCACTTGGCCATCCTCCTTTGCACGAGAAATTAAGATAGCCAACATATCGGCAACGAGATTAAACAACAGCGGGGACAACGGATCTCCTTGTCGTAATCCTTTGAGTGTCTGAAAATAATGACCGATATCATCATTAACTCGAATTCCTACACTCCCCCCTTGGACAAACCGAGCTACCCACTCACACCATTGCGGTGTGAACCCCTTCATACGTAACGTTTGCTGTAGGAAGGACCATTTCACTTTATCATACGCCTTCTCAAATCTATTTTAAAAAGGACCCCATCCATCTTTTTCTTGTGTAATTCATGTATCGTCTCATGTAATACCACAACCCCTTCAAGAATATTTCTTCCAGGGATAAAAGAGGTTTGGGTGGGGCGGACAACTCTACTCGCAATAGAGGTGACACGGTTTGTTCCTACTTTTGTGAAAATCTTGAAGCTCACATTCAAGAGACAAATAGGACGATATTGTTCAATTTTACTCGCATCTTCTTTTTTGGGAGCAAGGTGATTATACCAAAGTTTAGCTTAAATAACGGCAAGTCTCCCGCACGCAATTGCGTAAACATAGCCATCAAATCAGCTTTTAACATCCCCAGAATTTTTGATAGAACTCCGCGGGAAACCCATCCGGTCCCGGAGCTTTATTATATTCCATTTTTTGAATTGCCTCAAACACTTCTTTCTCAGAGAAGTCTTGAGTCAAAATTTATTTTCTTCTTCTGAAATTTGCGGCAAATCATGGGTCACACTCTCATCCAAAGAAAAATTATTTGTAGCCGGCGCGCCAAATAATTTCTTATAGTACTCAGAGATATAAGTCTTAAGATTTTCCTGACCACAATCGTGCCTTCCTCTTGTTCCAATTGTAATATTCGTTTTTTCCTATGTTTACCATTCGCGATAATGTGGAAATATCTCGTGTTACTCCCCCCTTCCTGAATGTGTTTAACTTTAGCTCGCCGTGCCCACTTAGATTCCTCATCACGACGCAATTGGGCCAGCTTGTCATCCGCCTCTCTCTTGGCTGCCCGCTCGGCTGCCGTAAGAGGGGTTGTTTCAGCTTTAACATCTAATTCATCGATAAGTAAAATTAATTTATCTCGTAACATTTTATATTCCCCACTCAAATTCCTTGCCCACCCGCGAAGAAAATGCGTAGATGACGGATTTTATTTTGCCACCGCTCAACTGGTGAGTTGCCTGTTTGGACCGCATTCCATTCACGAACAATTGTGTCATAAAATCCTTCTTGTCGAAACCACGATAATTCAAAAGTAAATCTACTAGAATTACCCTTGAACCTGTTCCCGGTATCTATTAATAACGGTGTATGATCCGACCCCGCACGGATAAGAGCTTGCACCGTGACCATTGGATACTTTTGCTCCCAATCCACAGTTGCTAGAAAACGATCCAACTTCTCAAGTGTTGGCGTATCTCGTCTACTAGTCCAAGTATATTGTCGTCCAGACAATTGTAAGTCCTTTAGGCTCAAACTTTCTATTATCGCATTAAAGATAGTAGGCCATCTAGCATTAAAATTGTCATTATTTTCTCATCTTGTCTCCTTATAATATTAAAGTCCCCCCGACCAACATCGGTATCGTCTCTCCTTCGCAAATCCTCACCAATTCAGTAAGAAAATCTGGTTTTTTGTTGTCCTGGGCTGCCCCATATACCACCACCAACACCCAACAAAACCCATCCAACTTCGATCTTAGGTGTACTTTGACGCAAAAGTCGCCTGTGACCACATCTTGTGTTAGAAGGGTAGCATTATTAAATCCTAAAAGCATGACTCCTGACCTCGTGTGGAGGTAAACAATACCACACAAAATCTGAACCCGCAGCCAAAAATTTAGAAAAGGTGTGGCGAACGAGGGCCTCCCCGTCTCAATTATAGCCACAAAGTCAAGTTTATTCTCCTTAATAAATTCATGAACAGCCAAATGTTTTGCTGTGTCTCCAAACCCATCCGAATTCCAAATCATACCCTTTATTTTTATTTAAAACTTAGAATAGATGGCTAGTCTCACACCCCTTTTAACCGCACGTTTAGAGAGTGATTTTTTCTTTCCTCTACCTCTCATTGCCGCTAAAGTCTCATTAAGATCCGCATGATCATCCGAGACATCAACATCGTCATCCACTAAATCTTCGCAAATATTAGTGGCATTTTTTAAAGCTAAACTAGATTCAGAGTTATCATTTGTTGGAGAAAAGGAGGTTTTTTATGCTTAGGGATCAGATGGGTCACCGGCTGAGTTCTATCAAAATTGTGGTTCGTCACCAAAAATGAGTTGATGGCTATGTTTTCGCAGTTGGAAACGTGCGATTTACCCATGTTCAAGTTGGACTTTGGGGGTAGGGATGGCACCCGCAGGGTATGGGTAAGGGTGGAGCCACCCCATACCCTTACCCGTCACACTCAACCTTACCCGTCACCCGTACCCATACCCTTGTGCGGGTACAACTTTTTCCCATACCATTCACCCAACAGGGTAAAGGGTTACCCGCGGGTAAAAATACCCTCGTTTGCAACACAACAGATTGAGTACAAACTATTCGTAAAAACATCGTATAATCATGTAACTTTAACCAGCAACACATTTTAAACCACAACACATAATTATAAATAGCAGCAGATTGTCAAAAGCAACACATTGTAAACAGCAGCACATATACTTATAAACATAAACACTTGCGCATAAGCAACACATGTAAACAGCAGCACTTGCGCATAAACAACATCACATTTTAATGATAAACATCAGCATGTAGTACATTCGGTTATTATTTGGAGACCTACTTGTCAGTTGTCACCTATTTAGAAGGGTATATGGGTACGCGGGTATGGGTTATACGAACCCATACCCGTACCCTCTCTACCCGATGGGTACAACATTTCCTCATTTACATACCCATGGGTATTTTTTCCGCCCAAACCCTTACCCTAATAGGGTTTTTACCCGCAGGGTACGCGGGTAATGGGTACCCATTGCCATCCCTATTTGGGGGTCATTGCCTTTGGTGGCCAAAAGAGAAGATGCCTGTAGAATTGAACAATATACAACCATTGGTCTCTTCTTAATGTGAGCTTCAATTTTCTTACTAAGGTTGGTACCAATAGTCACGTCTATTGCCCACAAAGTTGCTTCAGTGTAAACTGCTTTTATCCGGAACACCATCCTAAAGTCAGGGTTTTGCCCACAAAGTTGCCCACATGTCGAGATTGTTGTTACACTCGACAAACAAATGAGGCCAGCCTCCACAGCCTAAATGCTTAATCTAGTACTTAATGCAGGATGTATGACATGACTCCTATTGCAGCTCAATTTGCTACTTAATCCTAGTTACTCCATGGAGGGTGAGACATGCACATCATTTAACGTTAACCGCAGATCGTTCCGAGTATCTAGACAACATGGACAGAAGGATTAACAAGTCGAACCTTCAATGCCGCTTTTAATATGAACGTTGACGTATGAAAAACTCGCATAAAATTTATTCATTATCGGCCTATAGTGCAATAGGAATTTCTGTCTCAGCTGTTGAGTGTCGAAGCTGCCATAGAGAAATATCATTCTGCCGACGATCCAGAGCTGAATGTCAAAGCTCCAAGAGCTAGCTCTGACAGTAAGAGAGAACATTGTTTTAGTTCAATCGCCAAAGCTCCAAGAAACATGTGATTCTTATTTAGTCGAGTCAAACATTCACGTAAGCGAGAAAGGAATTAGCATGTGGAAGTTCTCACATCAGTTGCCCATCAGCAATGCCATTGATGTCAAAGAACAGTGTGCAAGGAATATGGGCCATCTAAGCTTATCATAATATTTTGGCTGGTACAAGACTAAACTTATAATCAGGGAAAAGACTAATTAAACTAGCTAAACTTGGGTACTCGTTGGATGGGTGTGTGTTGGTTCAGTCAGTTCATCCCTGCGTGGCTGGTCTGATTGAATCTGATTGTAATCGTAACTTGGTGGTTTGACTAAATGGTGAAAATGTTTCAAAAAAAAAATGGCTGGGGTAAACATTACCATGAAAAGGGGAAGTAGAGCAGATCCAGAAAGAAACCTGGTATTTTTTTCCATGGATCCCTGCTCTTGGGGATGTAACTGGAAGCATTCAATAACTAATCCAAGTAAAAATGTATAAAACTACATACTCCTTTGAGTAGGTTAAATCCTTTCTTGGGCTCAACAGGAATGACCGAACAATACTGTGTTTAGCAAAAAAAAAAGAATAATAACACGACATTGCAGCAAATAAAGGTAACATTGGTACTCCCTCCGTCGTTCATAAGGCGCAATCCCAAATCCATACAGTCCCGGGACCTTAGGCACAATTTGCATTGTTTGTTGTTAATTAGGCAGTATAATTCCACCCAAGTTACTCTCCCTCCCTGTAGCTTTTTCTGGAGTACTAACTGCTATGCATGGCGCTAGGTGGGAAGCATGGATGTTAATTGGCTGTTTTGATTCTCAAACTTAATGAACCCATTTAATTAGGCACAAATAGTTTGACTACCGAGGTTTAGTTACTCCGATGGAGCAAATTTCTGCCCCAATCAGCGCTTACCTTGGGCCTGGATATTAGCAGATTGTGACTTATAAACCAGGACGGAGGAAGTAATAATTTAGTCACGGTTGCTTCAGATGGTAATCACTAAAGTGGCCTCCACATAATGGGGAGGTAATAATTTAGTCAGAGTTGCTACTGATGGTAATCGGTGAAGTGTCCTCCACACAATGGGGAGGTAATTTTTTTTAGAAAGGGGAATGGGGAGGTAATTATTAAGTCACAGTTGCTAGTGATGGTAATCGGTGAAATGACACATAATGTGGATGTAATTATTTAGTCACATTTGCTTCTGATGATAATCAGTGAAGTGTCCTACACATAACGGGGATAAACTGGATGGTGAGAAGTCAAGAACAGACTACTGCTTTCCTTCCTCTTGTACTTACAAAAAAATGAGTTGGTGGTTGTCCGTTCACACCTTCTTAACCCTTGCTCGTTTCAGTTTCCGAACCAAACCTCCAGAGATGTGATGACGAGACTTGGGAAATTTGTTTAACAATAAAGCATCGCTTGAAGTTCATTTCAGCAGTTTGGAACATGTTCATCTCCTGCACTCATTTCAATATCCATTAAAAAATGTGCTGCATGCTACAGTTTACACTACAGTAACTTTACAAACTGACTACTTGTTGCAAACACCAGCATACAAACCACATCGTTTTCAAAGTAGTTACAAATAGCTGAATTGTCCTCACAGTTCCTGCTTTTTTACCTGCGTTCATGCACTCGACTAGCTCCTGATTAGTTGGTCCATTAGAGTTCAGATTAAGCTAAATCCTGTTTTTCAGCATCCATGCCTTAGCTCTTGTTTCCATAAAGGGCTTATTTAAACAGGTATGAATTTTACATTCAAACTTTGGGATAGATAGTCTGCAGTACGCTGGAGTTCGTAGCAGTTCATAGCAGGTTGTAAGTACTAACCTGCCAGGCTGCCATGAGAAGATAACCTTGATTTCTCTGGAGAACAAAATTCATGTTTGAACCGTCCTTCCATGCCATTGATCTGTTCCGGGATCGTTGCTACTTTCCACTCCATGTACAATGTGCTCTACTAGTTCACTACTATCTCTCTACTGGCGACGTGCTAGACTTCCATCTTCCTCCTCACCAATCCTGTGAAGAAATCAAAGCTGCAATGCAGGAAAACACGTCAGGTTTCTTTGACCAATGTGATATTGATAGACCATTATATAGTTGACAAAGACATCTTGAGGGAAAAGCATATAAATTCTACAGTGACAATGAGAAAAATGTTAGTGATGAATAGCAGGTGCTATTACCTGTTACCATCAGGGTGCAGCTCATAGCTCTTGCCATCCTCACCAATAGCATATAGATAACCACTTGGTGTTAGTCCCTGAAAAGAATGATCTGGTTACCGAAAAAGAAATACATGTACAATTACCGTACTTGAGTCATGTCCTTACTTGAATAGTGACCACACTGTTTACAGACTGGCCTTCTTGTGCATCCTGTACGACGACTCTTTGACCACTACATAGCAGTGAAGATTACAGACTGTTTAATATGAAATGTTGAAAAACACATGAAACCATATGATAAACAATTAGGGCACATTTGATTCGAAGTTTTCTCAAAACACATAATTGGGTTGTGTTTATCTTCAATCTTGTAGGATTAGAAAACTACAGAGATTCCTTTCAATCAAGAGAGCCCTTAAAGTCAACTGATAGCATGAACAGACTACACTTCAGGAAAATTGGTACTGGAAGTCCAACAAACCAATAATGAGAGAACACTCCGTACCTGTGAAGCCATGCATTGTAGTATCGCTCCTCGAGGGCCTGAAATCCTGCAGTGATATTGAGAATATTACAGTATCCAAATTCATCACAAAATGTAAGAAAATTTATATTAAATTTGCAAACATCATTCACTATGACAAAGGAAATTTATCATATTATAGCACTGTCAGGAGTAAAAAAATCACCATGCACATAAACATGACAATATGCTCACATATATATACTAGCAAAAGAAAAGGATATAATGACACGAAAATACCTTGATTTGAGAAAATCTCAAAAAGAACTTCAAATTTGTTGAAGAAGGATGCTAGTATGTCTTCTCGTGTCAGTCTGGGTGAATTTGCCTTAAGTTCTTGAAGTGCAGCATTCAAACATGTTGTCGGCTTCTCATTATCGACATTTAAACCAATACCTGAGAAGGATAAAGGAACCAAGTTTCATAACAGACGACATGAAAACTGCCCGTTTTAGATTATGAGGACGCAGATGCACAAATACACTCACACCTCCACCCGTATGCACACACAACAGTGCTTAATCCAAGGATTGAACCCTGGAGGTTGCACCAACGCAAGCCTTACCAATGATCATGGCTCACTTCGCAAAAAAACACAGCATGCTAACTGGTAAGGCAGTGGCATGGAGCTCCGCTGATCAAGAATCCTCTCCATGCAGGAGGGACTCCCTCAATGTGTAGAATAAACATCAGTGGAAACAAGCTTACCAGTACAAATATTGTAGACTTTCAGCTCGTAAGACGACGTACAAGAATACCGCCAACTTTTAACCCCTTCAGATATAGATCATTAGGCCACTTTATCCTTACATCTAGCTCTGGAAGTCCCTGAATTTTATCACAGAAATAGTGTCCACACCAAGGAATAAGCCTTACAAAGTGATTCATAGTGCAATAGTAACTATGGAAGCAAACACCAAATATAGCCGTACTGAATTAAAATCTCACCTTAGCACGGGACAAATCTTTAATGGCTTCGGTCATGGCAAGGCAAACGACATATTGCATAAGGGGCAGCTTGCGTGCATCATTCATCTGTGATGTAAACGAGAACATGAGACAGCCTGGAGGTGATTCCCATACGTTCTTCGATCGTCCTGTATATGTAGTGGGTAAAATATCAAATTTAACAACAAAACACAGTGTGGTAATGATTACACAAACAGGTAAACACTCAAGTGTTTAACAAGCTCTGCTTGATGTTAAACTAACGAAAACAAATGAATTTCCACAACCATAGAAGGCCGAATGAGCTAAAAATAATCAAATTTTGATCAAATTCATCACGCTACAATCAGAAACAACTACAAATGACGGAACACGTCTATTTATGGAACTACACCTTTTCACCAAGATTAACTTGCTGATCACATACATGGCATGGATCAATATTTGCCCACTGAAACCGCAAATTTTCAAGCCATTCTAATTTATATCCCATGGATCCACAATAGGCAACAACACTTCCTTAACAAAAACAAAAGAGCAACAATCATAAAAGCCCACACTACAATCGCAAATCTACAAATAGCAAAAGTCAACTCCAAAAGAAGTTAGTATTGTTCCTGGGAGAGACATTTTCAACTGTTGTTTATCAGATACATCAGATAGACCATATCTCTTGATCCATTTTGTTCCTGACATAATCTGAAATTAACTCAACAAAATTCATCTTTCTTGATCCATTTAGCGACACGAATAACAAGGGAGCATAACTAATCCACCCAAAGAGTCAGGCATTGATCGACAACCCCTTAACAGCAGAATCATCAGAACTGAACACACTAACAGGCAGTGACAAAAACATGCACCAATTGGCCTACACATTTGCCGCACCTCTGCCTTTGAGCTGCACGTCCGTGACGCACACGACGCCCACCGGAAGCTTGGCGAAGTTCCTGCAAGCAGACGCGGAGGCAGAACAGTCTTAATTCAAGCGGTTCGAATGCAAAATCATCCTATCTCTGTTTCTGACACGGGATTGAAGAAGAATACTCTTGTACTCACTGCGTCACGAGGTCGTGCGTGGAGGCCATCCGCGGCGACCAGAGCATCCACCTCCCGAAGCGGCTCGCCCGGAGCGCGCCCATGTAGGCGCCCGCGTCGAAGCCCGCGCCCCCGCCGCCGTCGGGCGCAAGGGAGACGGAGAGCTCGCCCCCTCCATCCTGCTCTAGAGAGAGCTCACCGGCGGCGGAGGCGAGGAGCTGTTTATCCTGGGGGGACTTGCCGGAGAGCACGAGGAGCGTGGTCCCGGCGGCGGAGGTGATGCTCATGTGTGCGGAAGTGGACGCGCGGGGGCGGGAGGAGAGGTAGCGGCGCAGGGCGACAGCGGAGATCACGGCCGCGGCAGTTGCGGCGGCGGCGGCGGCGGCCGGTGGCGGGAGACGGGCGGGGAAGGGCATGCGGAGTGTGTTCGGCCGGCGGTGTCCCTTGACTCCCTTCTTTGTTTCCTCCGCCGTCACTCTTTCTGTTTTTTTTTGAGAGGGTTCTGTTTTTTTCATAGCAATGCTGAGGGAGAAGGCCCATTCGTGCAAAGAACCTCTGGACCATCTAGCGCGAGGGCCATGGCCCAGGAAACCTGTTCTGTTCAGCCCGTATGGTCATTGACGAAAAAAACATATGGGCCTTCCGAAATGAAGTAAACCGAGCCCTACCTAGACGCCTAGTGGCGGCTGAGTGCGGACGGAGGAGGAAGAAGCTATACCGACTATCGAGAAGTGGCGAGGTTGAGCTGAGAAGCTTCAACCGCGAGTACGCGTGAGTTCTTCGTGGATCCGGTCGACAGGTTAGTGTCAATTTTGGGATTTGGTGTCTTATCGTTCATCCGAAATCCCGCCATTTTTCTCACCATTTTTCTCTTCTTTGTTGTGGAAAGGTTCCCTATAGCTGACGGCGTAGGGGAGTCGAGGAAATGCCATTGGATCTGGATGCTGGAGCGGGGGAAACTCCACCATCGGCGGAGCCCACTTCGATGGCGCCGATTTGTGCGCCGCAGAGAAGAGGGTTACAGAGGGTGGCACTGTCACAGGTCGTCGAACCCGCTGCTGATTCAGAGCAGGCTACCGGTGGCGCCAACCCTCAAGCTCCCGGAAGGACGAAGAGGTCAGTTTCTTGGAACGATTAACAAGATATGGTCTGAAATGTTTTAGTCAGTTCTTCATATCAATTTGGTTTCTGTCCACTTGCGTGCAGTCAGTTGTTGAATCCTTAGCTGCCCTTGTGACATGTCATGATGTTAACAGGCTACTCATATTGGTTTTCCTCATAGGAAGATTATTGTTCGCTACACATTACCATTGCCAACGGAAATTAGTTTACATTAAGAAGCCTATTGTGTAACCGAGTACTTTTACTAACATGATGGGACTGAGCTTAAATTAGCTAATTTCTGTACGCAGAGTTCGCGATGGTTCTGCACCTCCGGACCGTGCACCGTGTGCTGACAGAGTCAGTGCGCTTGAGAAATCTATTAGAGGATTCGCCGAGACGAAGACCGAGAATGTTGTGAACCCAGCAATAGGGACCTCTTTCGATTCGCTAGGCGAGGCTTATGATTTCTATAATTTGTACGCTTGGGAGATGGGATTTGGAATTAGGTATGGCAGAAGCAGAATGAACACAAGGAAGATAAAAAGCAGGCAGGAGATAGTTTGCGGACGTGCGGTAAGTATGAAATGTACATCTTTGTGTCAACATTTCTTGTCACGGGATGATGATGAATTGATGTATGATTTCTAATTAACAGGGGAAGCCCGCAGGGGAGAACACAGGATCATGTCTATGTCAGTGCCCAGCATTGATCCGGTTGTTTAGAACTAACGATAATGGTTGGTACATTGCTGAACACCGTGTCATGCACAACCACTCTTTGTCAGTTACTTGTGACGACAAGGTGCATTGGCCCTCACATAAACACATTGACATCCGCACGAAAAACATGGTGCGCCAATTGCGGGAGAACAACCTGAACATCCGGAAAGTGCATAGCATTGTTGGTAGCTTCTTTGGCAGCATGGAGAATGTGCCTTTAGCAAAGCCTTCCTCAAGGAATCTGTGTGAGCAGATAAGCCTTCACCAAGCTAATGATGATGCGAGGAAAACAATGGAAGTGTTGGCTGACATTGAAGCAGAGGACCCAAATTTCCGCTACCAGGTCCAAGCTGACAATGAGAGCCGTATAAAAAACCTAATATGGACAAGTGGAGGTAGCCGCATGCACTACAGGTTCTTTGGTGATGTCATAACATTTGATACTACCTACACGAAAGAATTGTACGACATGCGATTTGGTTTGTTTGTTGGCGTAAACGATCACTTCCAGATCATTATTCTAGGTGGTGTCCTGATGCGTGATGAACAGGTTGAGAGCTTTGAGTGGGTGTTCACTGAATTTATCAAAATGATGGGCGGTGACCATCCACGGACGATTCTGACAGGTATGTTCAGTAGAGATATGTAACTATCCAATTGCATCGCAGGTATTCAAAACATGCTGTTTACAGAATCGTGTTTGCTCATGATTGCAGGTCAGAACAGGGCCATAGAGGTTGCGATTAGGAATGTCATGCCTAATACTGCACATAGGTGGTGCAAATGGCATGTTCTGCAGAAAGCAAAGGAGTGCCTTGGTCCGTTGTACACCAGAAAGAATGAATTCAGAGCAGAATTCCACAAGGTGGTCGATGACATGCTTACTGTGGGTGAGTTCGAGACTGCATGGAGAATGCTGATTGAAAAATGCAGCCTTCAGTTAAATCCATTCATGACAGAGATTTACAATGTTCGCACGAAATGGGCAAAGCCGTACTTAAAAGATGTGTTCTGCGCGAAGATGACAAGTACACAACAGAGAGATACTGCTAACAGTATGATGAAGATGTATATTCCACCAGCCTGCCCAATGCACATGCTCGTGAAGCGGTACATGTGTCTCCAATTCTGCCGAGAGGCAGATGAGAATAACGAAGAGAAGAAAACCAAAATTGTGAGTATGTTGGCAGTTACTTTACAGTCTCTCTCCCTCTGTACGTAATTATCAAAACGTCTTATATTTAGATAGAGGGGGTAGTTTTTTCGACCAATAATTTGGGCTACCAAAACATCTTATATTTAGATACAGAGGGAGTAGTTTTTTTTACCAATGTATTGGAAGATATGTTGAGCTTATTTTTCATGTATGCAGCGTGGTTCTGTTATAAGAAAAAACGTCCCATTCGAGCACCATGCCAGTAAAATTTACACGTATGCGATGTTCAAGAAGTTTGGTGAGATTCTTTTTGAATCTGGCTCTTACGGTGTGGAGGTGATTGAGAAAAATAAGATTTACTTGACAAATCATATCGAAGCAGATGAAAGTGAGAAGTGGAGAAAGGTTGTTGAGGTGAAGATGATTGACAACGGCGAGTCATTTGTCTGTGAGTGCGGCCAGTTTGAGCACACCGGTTTGCTCTGCTGCCATGCGCTTCGGGTAATTTGTTTGTCATGCTCAACATTGTACATACATTAATCAGCAATTATATGATTAGTTCTGTGACGTGCCCTGTTTCAGGTAATGGAGTATTTGTACATACTTCAGATTCCGAAGAAGCATATTGTGAAGAGGTGGACTAGGGATGCGAGAAATATAGTGGACAGTGCAGGCACTCAAATCTGAATGTCTTATGACTGTACAGGCACTTCGCACTCGAAATATGTACGCTGCTATCAGCTAGAGTTGGTCTGATTAGGTAAATGCATGTACCGAAGTGCCATTTAACGAAGCTAAGGGTGGCCATGGTCTGAAAGATGACACAGGTGCTAGAAAATGTAGAAGGTGGTCACGCACTGGTTTATAACCTTGCGTGGATTCAGTTCATGGTGTCGTAGTTCGGGGATCTGATTACTCGCAGTGTTTCTGGTAAAATGTGTGATTACTGGGGAAATATATTTTGCAATATTTAGTTTGGTTTGAAAACTTAATCGTTTCAACATTTGGTGTAGTTCACTAGTTTGAAAGATGGCATAGTGAGATGGTCGTGGCTTAGTTTTTGCATCCTAGAGAATCATGGAAAAAAAATTAGATAAAAAGAAACAGATCGTCACGGCTCGTTCGTCTCCAGAGGAAGTTCTGGCTGATATTTCAACTGTGGATATTGCCGCTACATTTGTCTCTCTCGAGTTCGACCACTCATATGTCAGTGGCATCCTGATCCGAAGGTGCTTTGTGTCGTTTCATTAGTCATTACTCCACATGCAAAAGTATGCATGAAGAAGTATGGCGGTTTAAAGATGTGCTGATAAAAGGAGATTTGACTTCATCAGAATACATAAGCATCTTTTCTGCTTGACTCGACCGCTTCGGGTGATGCCAACGGCTAAACCTCTACAAGAAATTCAAAGTTCTGACATGGTATAGGGGATTTTTCGACAACCGTAGTAGATCATGACTAAGTGGTCGTTGTGCTCATACAGAATTGACTTCCACGGTAGATGTGATTTCGTGGTAGAAGTTTTACTTGACATCGGGACAAAACTGCAACGACATGCACTCATCGACTAGATGCAACGATGCACGACCTAGACGCGTGTAACTTAATACGCACAGGGAAAACGGCCGCATGCCATGGCCGTTGCACCAACACATGAACTCAGGGGTGCCAATGGAATGCCAAGAAAAAACAAACCTCATGGGACCGTTTAACGAATAGTTTCCCAAGATCGCCATCTCGACGCACCAGGAATTACCACCCGGAGCCACCATCCCAGACGACGAAGCGTCGACTATTTGTTTCTCACCGCTTCTCGTCTGATCAAGATTTTAGCAGGCTACCAAGCTGAGGCCATGTACCTGCTGTAACACCAGCTAGTAGCCTAGTTAATAGTACTCGCGGATACCGTGCAAGACGGGCAAGGTCGTTTTGTCGCAGCACCCGTGCGTGTCACTGGCTAGTGTTCACGCTTGTCTCCGCCACGCAACTCACCGACACCGTTGATACCGACCATACTACGGTAGGATGATACGACGTCGAAGAAAGATAAAGTACAAATCCAAATTGGAGTAATGGTTTGGCGTAATGTTTACATGGCATTTTATATTCATCCCCCGAATAACATTACAAACTTGTTTTGAAATTAGTTAAGGGGCGTTCTTAAGAAAGATAAAGTACACATATGAATTTGAGTTTGCGCTTTACCTTGGGCCCTTTGGTACATACACAATTATTATATTTTTTAGCAATGCTAAGGCATCCTCTTTTAGGTAGGTGATACCATTAGCTACTCATTGGATCCACATGTGTATTCCTACCTACAATCAACGAAGAAGCATGACACTCTAAATTATGGGTGCAACTTACTGGAATTAATTGCGCGGGACATATACAACTAGTCCAACTGGAGTTTTAATCTCAAGATAACATCTTGATGCGGAGTCACTTCATGTAGTTTCTTTTATTTAGATGATTGATACATGTGTCGACCTTGTATGACCCACGTAATCTTTTTGTAAACTCGACTGACTTTTAATAAAGTATTAATAAATGCATGCATCATTTGATGTAGAAGCTAGGGTTTCCCCATTTCGAAAACAAGTTAGGCTGTGTTTGGATGTAGGAATTGGGCAGCGGAATCAGAGAATCTAGAATTGGATAGCGTTTCCGCCGTTTGGACTGGTCACGGAATTTGAGCTCGGAAACAGCAGACCAATTCCGAGCACAACCTCCGGCAGTGTCCGCTCGGCCCAAATCTTTCCGAGCTCGGAGCCTCAGAAACGCGCGGAAAGGAGCGAGCGAGCTCCTTCCCGAACCGTTCCCCTCCTCGCGAAACAGAATCGAGCGAGCTCGACCTTAGCTCCTCACTCGCGAAACGGCGGCGCCGGCGGCCAGTACCGAACCTCCTCCCCTCCCTCTCCTACAAAGCGCCGCCGTCCTCTTTCCCTCGTCCGAACTGCTCCTTTACTATCGGGGCCGCGTCCTCCACTCTCCCTCTGAGCTGCGCCGCCGCGTAAACCCTAGATAGGGACGACCATTCGATGCGGCCGGCGGCAGGATAGGGACGGCGAGGACGAATTCATGCTCAAGAACGCTGTTTCTTGTGCTGGGTTGATTGCGGCGTGCTCCTGTACGCCGGCGGTCTGGTCCGCCGCTACTCTGTTCGATTCGCTCAGGAGGCTGCAGCTGATGCAATTGTCCGTTTCTGCGCTCAAGGTACCTATTGCGATAGCACAAGCCATATATCTGATATGTTTGTTTTGTTCCTTCTTTTTGGTTCGCTGATCTTTGGGACTGTTCGTCGTAGGCTACTGAAATTGGGAGAGGTGTTAAGGGGCTCCGGAAGCACAACTCACAGCAGATCCGTCACCTTCTGCAAACTCTCATTCAGTAAGCTCCATGAACTGATCGAGATGGAGTGAAACAGAACCATTTTTCTGCAAGCAGGCAACAGTTGTGTTCGGGGATACCTATGAGGCTATGACACGTACCTCGAGTAAGTTTGAGGATGTTAAGTCACCTGAGATGCTGAATGACATCTCTGATTCTGGTTTAGACAATGCATCAGTATCAGAGAACGAGTCCATGCATGCCTGTTCAGTGAATTGCAGTCAGAGCAAAGACTTTGAGCTCCTCAATGGCACGGAAATTTCAGGTTCTGCTCTTGATACAGAGCAGGAAGAATTCTGTGATTTTTAGTGCTAAAGCTGTTACGGAGGACATCTCTAGAGTGCACCTGCTGGGTCTCTCGTACTTTGTTGTTCACGGGTTATCTATTTGTGCTATGTATAAGATACATGAACTGCCGACTTGTGCTATTTTTAGGGACACAATTATTATCCATTTGTTGTTGGTACTTGAAAACTATTTAATTTCTACTTGATTATTTGTGACTTGATTTCGAACTTTAATGTTATTATGTGTAAAATAATATATAAATATTCAGATATACACATACAATTGTTTTCATACATGGAGCAGATTTATTTTGTCCAAACTCAACAAAATGTTCAATTCCACGATTCATACGTCCAAACAGGAATTGGAATCGTGTTCTACCCTCCGATTCCAGCCATAAATTCTAGTCACAACCAAACAGCGGAATTGAAATTGGAGTCCATTTCCTTTCCATCTGGGAAATGGAATTGCTAGTCCAATTCAATTCCCAGCAAACTTTCCTACATCCAAACACAGTGTTAGTCATCAGCGTAAAAGATTAAGGAAGCTGATGCCTGATATGCTTAATTTCTCATTGATGAATGATGATCTCCTCTCACAAACCTTTATGTGTTAGAAGCTTCGAGCCAAAACTAAGATTTTATTTGCACGTCCTCACTAATTTTTTGATATACACCATCTCCGGACAAATACAAATTGCTTACTTATTCTACGAAACATGCAAACAAACAATGCATGTGGAGATAATAAATCCCAAACCGGCACTTCTGATTTTCTTTTAGTTGAATAATCCAATCAGACTCAATGAACTGTGTTTTATTGGTATTTATTTGTGTGCTTATTTAGGACATTTCCACGGTGAACATATATACTCCTTTTGTTCGAGTTCAAGAGGTAGTTTCATAATTTTCTTATTCGTGGTTTAACTGTGAACTATATGGTCTATTTCTAATTGCCATTCTAACGATCACGTCCCACATGTCAACATGTGTCTTAATACATGTGTACTTCTTATTTGTCCTGATATTCCTTGTTTCTTCAAGTTTTGCGAAACTAAGCATTCCGATGGTTGCAAAAGAATATATACTCAATTAATTTTAGTGTTGTAGTGCTTCTAAAATTCCTATTGTTATTGATCATCATTCAAAAGAACGTTTCATCGTTCAATTTTACTCTTAAGTTTCAATTTGCAGTCGAACAATACACATATTTCGGCCCAACAAAACTTTTTTTTTTGCGGGAACAAAACATTTTCTTTGAGATAATGTGTACATATCTCTCTGCTTGCTTCCCATAATACTCTGTTTATTTATTTATTTATTTATTCAATGCTTTACTTTATCGAATCTAGCATACGGTACACGCATACTTTTTTATATAAATTCCACAGCAACGTGCGGTATGAGCATGATTTTAGCAGGCTACAAAGCTGAGCCCAGCAAGCTTTCAATTTACAATGTCAACAAAACTGAAAGTCAGATCAATACATCGCGCGCCCGCATTACATGGATGCATGTCCATGCGAAAGGAGGCAGGCACCTTCAAGCTAGATGCGGGGACGCGACATGACGAGAAGTGCAGCACGCCGTGTAGGCTGCTGCAACACCAGCTAGTAGCTAGTGTCGTACTCGCGGATACCGGGCGAACGGCAAGGTCATTTTGTCGCAGCACGCGTGCTCGCGCCGATCCCATATCGGTCGCCGGCTAGTGTTAAGCTTGTCTCCGCCACGGAACCACCGCCGCTACCGGCCGTACTACGGTAGGTCCATACGGTGGAGACACGACGGCGGCCAGCTAGTACTCCTGGGCATTATTACTCCATGGGAGATATAGGATTATCTTACTCTGATAGTGGTAAAAAATATTATTTTACGACAGGAGCGCAGGGGTTGCTGCCTCCCGCTAGCGGGGCAGGAATTCACCGGCGGCAGAGGATCCCAGCCGTCCGTCAGATGCCCCCATCCTGCTTCACATCACTCCACATCATGGTACCGGCGCGCGCTCCCATCACCGTCAGCCTCAAACGTACACACGGCAGGAGCGAGCCCGCCAGCCAGCGGCGTACCGCAGGTGCCTCAGGCCTACCAGGCCCCTAGCGGATGGAGGTTTACACGGCGCGGATTCTCATTTCTCGCCGTGGCATGGCAAACTCCTCACGGCCTCGTCCTCCTTTCTGCTCCCTCCTTTCCTCGCAAATCGCCATTACTGGAAATGAGCCACACACCCCAAGCTCTCTCTCTCTCTAGGAGACTGCTAGGACTGCGGTCAAATCTGAAAAAATCTCCACTCAGCTCAACGAGCCGCAGAGAGAGAGAGGCCCAGGAATCTTGGCTGCGGACTGCGGTGCCCCATGCTGCTGCTGCTGCTGCTGCTCCCACCATCAGTAGCCTAGCCCTCGAGTGAAAACTGGGGCGCCACTGTATCGCTGGAAAGGCCAAGGGGAAACAGTGCGCCTAATTTATGTACGTGCCGCAAATGCTACTGTGTACTGTATTCAGGAGAGTATCTTGAGAAGAAAAGCCTCTCCCCCTACATCCTCCAAGCTAGGAGGCTCTACCTTGAGCAAAGATCCTTTTGGGAAGGCTGGCATGGGTCCAAGAAACAAACAAGGGAAAAGCTCAAAGGAGCTGCTGGGACGCTGGCCGGAGAGAGAGGTCCTTTGGCTTTGGGTGGTTGCACTTGCAGGAGCTAGTGAATGAAAAAAGGTGAAGAAAAGAAGAGTCGGGTGAAAAAGGGAGGGTAAAATTTACTTGAAATCAACAGCAGCCCCATGGGCACACAGAGCTTTGGCAGCGCTCCCCGGGGTTTGTTTAACCTCCCGCTGTTTCAGAAACAGTAGCCGGCCTGCAGCTACATGTGTTTTAAATTGCTTTTCCCGCTGCCCCTTTTGCCCGCCTGGTACCAGCCATAGTATATTTACCCTACACAGAAACTTAGATGCGTGCACATGCTGTGGACACAGCGCCCGATCACCGGCACACATGGCCATGGAGGAGGACGAGGAGAGCTCGGCTCCCGCTCCGGCCCGGTCTCCGATCTTCTTCCTCCGGTTTAAACGGCCTCGGCTTCTTCATTAAACACTCACCACCCATGAGAAGTTTTAACTCAAAAAGTTTCATTGTGCATGCTTAGCTACTTTTTTTTCCATTGGGTTCAGGCTTCACATGCCAACGTGCAAATCATTTCGTTTAAACCTTTACAGCAATCAACACAACAATAGAGAAATTGTAAAACGGACAAGACTGACGAAGTGAAGAACAGACAGCAGTAACGCCATGAACATAATTCATTTCCTGTCTTTTTACCTCTTCATCATCACAATTCCGAACAAATGTGCTTACAGCAAGAAACAAATCAGAGGAGTGCTTACAAGAAAAGGATGGCGGAAAACATTAGACAAAATTTACAGGGAAAGGGGCAAGATGCATATGGAGGTGGGGATCTAACCTAGCCAGCTCCTAGCAACAACCACAAAAATCATAGGCCATCATCCTCTCACAATCTGTTTCTCTTTGGATTTCTAGATCTCTTGTTCACTCCCAAGTTCAAACTAACTGACTCAATCTTTCTGATCCTTTTTCTGTTGCAAAGGAAAAAAGTACTCCTACCTAATCCTGGAGGCTACCCGCTAATCGCTAAACCTACACCTAGCTTAGTCAAAACTCAAAAAAAAGTTAATTTCATTTGCTAGCTCCGAGATCTCTGCAACTCACACTGCTTCCGGTTCCTGCGGCGGTCTTCCGGCCAAGCGATGACCGCAGCCTCGCCGCCGCGTCTTTGGCCGCCACATCCGCCTTCTTGTCCTTGAAGAATCCGAACGACGGCCGCGAGCAGACGGGCACGTTGAGCACGACCGGCGTGGAGTAGGACCTGTCCATGACGCGCGACCGGGACCGAAGGCTGGAGTGGACGCTGCCGGCGGGGGAGCTGGAGCTGCGTTCCAACCCCTGGAAGACGATCTTGCCGGAGGAGTTCATGCGCGGCGAGTCCGCGGCGGCGACGGAAGGCGGCGGCGGGGTGGCGGGACGGCGACGCGCCGGGCTGTGGGCTGCCCGAGGCGGGGCAGAGCTGTTCGTGGGACGGGGCGGCGCGGAGGCGGGCGGGTGGCAGTGGCGCTGGGGCTGCTGGGAGCGGACGAGCCTGATGCGGGGCTTCGGGGTGAGGTCGACGGAGTCCAGGGAGTGGCGCGGGAAGTCGTCGTGGTCGTGGGCGGAGGACGACGAGGAGGAGGACATGGAGAAGCGGGAGGAGGCGAGGGAGAGTGACCCTTCGGAGTCAGAGCTGTCGCGGAGGAGTGGCGCCGCCGCGGAGAGGTCCGACACGGACGCGCGGCCGCCGCTCCGTTGGAGGAGCAGCAGCTTCAGGGACCTGGCCGCGGATGAGTTCGACGCTCTCGACGGGGTGGGCGGCACCGGCGACGGAGATGTCGAGGGGGAGGGAGACGTTGACGGCGGCTTCTGCGGGGTCTGGACCTTCCGGAGCCTCAGCAGCTCCCGCCAGCGGCTCGAGCACGTCGGCGCCTTCGGGGAGAACACGTACGGGTCGAACGGCTCCGCCACCGAAGGCCGGAACGTCCTCACCAGCTCCGGCGTCGTCGCCGGGATCTCGGTTGCTGCCGGCGCGCTCTGCATCTCCCGTTCCGCCTCCGGCACCGCTGTTGCCGCGGAAGTCTGCGGCCGGAGCGGCAGCAGCTTGCCGTCGGCGAACAGCTCGTCGGCGGGCAGCATTGTGCCCGACCCGCCGAAGCTGAATTCGAAGTCGATGAACTCCTTGGACACCGCAGCAGCCTGCTCCGTCTTGCACGCCGACGACACAAGCCCGTGATCCACCGCTCCCGCAGAGGCAGACGCGTCGCGGCCGCCGAACGAGAGGCGCGGGCCGAGCCAGCCGAGGGAGACCGCGGCGGGCGTGCTACTGGCGACGGCGGATGCCATGGCGGGCGGCGAGGCGCATCCAAGGTCGGCACGGCCGGGGGCGTGGCTTGGCGAGCAGCGGTACACTGGTTACTGTACTTGGGTGGGTGGTGAGAAATGGACGAGACAGGGACAGGGGTAAAGCGAAGGCGCGCGTATATATAACCCGGCACGGTAATTAGCCTGACAGGGCGGGCCCCGTGCTCGCTCGTGGTGGTAGGGATGGGGAGTTAATCCGGACCCGGTTAATTATTTTTGACGGGAGGTAGGTGCCTGTACGGGTAATAGTACGCCATTATCTCTGAACCTGTTTCAGGGAAATTGGCCTTGTTTCTGTCTGCGTTTGGAGGCGAGCGCTTGCTGCGTTAACAGACAGACGCCACGACAAACAAACACTCTGCATGGAGATTGCAGATGCGGTGCTTAATAATGGAGTGGAGTACGTTGATCAGAGATCACGCCGTTGGAGCAACGTTGCACTTCGAGTTCGATGGTCACGCCGCGACAATGCAGATCTGCTATCGCAAGTGCTTTCCTTATTACGGGCTACGTTACAAACACCAGTACTGTTCCGTTTTAGCACATATTTTGGGCAATGTACACACCTCCATCAGAGCTTACTGTTAGGTGTTGGAGCATCTCTAGAACCCGTATACCATTGAAAATAACCGTCGTTAACAATTTCTACATCGGAAACGCCGACAAAACCCTCATACGATTCTGAACTATAAATTTTCTTTAAGGGCAGCAAAAAATTGCCCTCTCCAAACCAAGAATACACCGTGTCTGTGTTCGACCCGACGACACCATGTTTTGCAAGGAAACGGTTGGTGGGAGGGACATTTCACCTATAGTTCATCCCCATTCCTCATCGTGCATCGCCGCCGTCAGCCCTCCTCCCTCGATCCGACCATAAACCGTGAGATTTGCCGGCGAGTACCCACCACCGAATCGCTGCCGCCCCAGATCCACCATGTTGCACCCATTTGGGAGGCACCGCCTACGACAAGCATTCCTGACCAATTCGCAACTGCCACAACGGATCCATCGGTGAATGCTTCTCCACTCGATTAAAGCTTGGAAATACGTGAGCTGATTCTCATAGACTCGTAGTTTAGCAGTTTTTTCGTGTGTATTTTTAACGGATTTGAGCATGTGCGAAGAATTTTGCTCGAGGACTCGTTCTCGCCTGATGACTCGGATGGAGAGATATTGCCCGAGAACCAATGAAATCAAATGGTGGTGGTGGTTCCACCACAACAAGCCGCTCATGCAAGGCCGCTTTACGGAGATACCTAACGGCCCGCCTCACATTTTTCGTAGAAGGTACTGAATGTGTTGAACCCTCTTCGTGAATAAAGTGGAATCTTGCAAGGCCAATTATCGCTATTTTACCGTAGGAGGATTGCTACAGGCTTAATTGGGCATAGCGCATATTAAAAAATCTCCACATCGATGAGGGTGATTACTTACGGCGTTTTAGCTAACTACAATAACTTGTATCTTCGTATTGGCGAGAATACTACAATCGAGTCGGTGTGCATGTTCTACACCGAAGTGATAATCCGTCTCTATGGTCCTACTAGTCTTAGAGCATCCAATGAAAAAGATATCGTGAGGTTAATGGCGGTAAAGGCTGGAGATTGGCCGGCATGCTAGAAACTATTGACTTAGGCTGTGTTTGGATGTTGGTATTCAACCTTGGAATTGAATTGGAGGGGGGCATACTAAATCAGAGATGGAAATGAATTGGCCTCCAATTCCAATTCTATTGTTTGGATGTGCATGGTATTTTCTGTTCGAATCAAATGATTGGATTCAATTCCAAATCCTATTTGGATGTACATATCATGGAATTCGATGTTTTTTTGAGTTTGGACAATATAAAGTTGTATTCATGTATGGGAAAAGTTTTATGTATATATAATGTTTATATATTATTTTTCACACATAGTAACATGAAAAAAAATTCAAATAAACTCTCAAAAATAACACAAGGAATACAAATCATGGAAAATACATATGGAAGAACAATTGCAACATGGATAATGATTTCGCTTACACCTAGCACAAGTGAATAAATAGTTTATGTCTCTTACACATAGCACAGACATAGCACAAGTGGATAGTTCAAACAACAAAATACATTCAGTTCATAACAACAACCACACGCATGATAGTACCATCAAGGCAAGGTCAAGAGCCATGGCTTCCTTAAGTCCACCGGAGCGCCATGAGTGCCTCAAACAACCTCTCATCTTTAATCAACTTACCATATGCTATCAGCATATCACCATCTGTTAACTCTGGTATGTTCTTGAGTGCATCAAGGATTTGAGTTGGAGGAGTAGCCTTTGGCATAGGAAGTGGCGCGGTTGTCTTCAAAGCATCTCCGAAAGTTGTTCTCATTTCTCCCATCATGCACAATATAGCCTCCCCGGTGCGCTGCCTCTTTTGAGGCACCACATCTGCAGTTTCTTCAGGAACTAGTGTGTCTTGTTGTTGAACACACTCACCTCCTATCCTAGCACCTACACCAGTCGCATGGTCTTTTGAATAGATGGTGTTCATAGCCTCCCAATTCAACACTACCTTGTTCCTGTAGCTACTTGCAGCCTTGTTAGCCTACACAATACACACATATGTTAGAGATGATAGTGAAGTTGCAAAAGTAAACATAACAAAAATTTATCTTTAAGTACCTCCACATATCTAGACCACACTTCATCACTCTCAACCGACACCATGTTTTTTTCCCAATCCCATCCAAAGCCACTCTGAGCAAGCATCTTGCTAATGACCTCATAATGCTTGTCAAATGTTTTAATTCTTGGCGTTATGTTGACCTTCGTGATCTCAATACCACATGTCTCTTTGATATACCTAATGCAAGCATTGTACACATGTGGCTTCCAACCATTTTGAGCATGGTCACCAAGATTGTGATGCTCAACAAGTACCGTCATCAAGGCCGTGTCCATCTCAGGACTCCACGGTTGGTAAGTCCTAGTACCTTTCTTTCCTTTTGTTCCTTTTGATTCAGCCATGCTTCTAAATAAAATAAATAGGTATGCATACAAGTAAGGACAAAAGAACAAGTAAGGTAAAGCACATATATATTAATTTAAACATGATGCATGTACAAAAGCACCATCACGGTCAGCTATGCTATCACACAAATGCCACCGTTAGCAAGCTACCACAAAAGAAAGGGGTAACATCACCAAGCTAGCACACAAAAGGGCACCGTCAGCTAGCTATCTACATCACTAGTTATCTACTCAAACTCTAGTTCTCCATGTGCCACAAGGTACTCATCATACATGTCCTGAGCAAATTGCTCCCTAAAGTTGGACCATGCAGCAGTGACTTGGACACTTCTAATCATCATAGCATCATCTGTAGGATCCGGAATCATAGCTGCTATTTCAGCGTCCACCTCTGGCAGCAATAAATCATCCCTCAAATGTTGTCGATCCCTTGCATAGTTGTGTAACACACAACATGCATTAATAACTCGAATCTGCACAATATTAGTTCATACTCAGCATTTTTTATTTCTTATCAATTATTGAGCATCGTATGGACGTTTTTTACCTGGTCCTCTATGTCATAGAAAGAACAAGTACGGAGGATGGCAAATTTTTTCTTCAGCAAGCCAAAAGTTCTCTCAACACAATTTCTAGCACGAGAATGGCGCAAGTTATACAACTCTTCGTAACTTTGTGGTTGGAGTTGACTTGCAACCCATTCTTTCAAATGGTATCGAGTGGATCTGAAAGGAGATAGAAACCCAGGTCCATTGGTGTAGCCGGCATCAACTAGATAGTACCTCCCTATTGGGAAGCAAATAAGTTAGCTACCAACTAAATTGGACAAATAAAAGGCCAAGAGTAAGAGTCGTACCCTGTGGTACAACAAATGCATCATGGCGATCAATTCTCATAGCATCTTTTAACACTCTTGAGTCCGATGCTGACCCCTCCCAACCAGGAAGAACATAGAGAAATTTCATGTTCCAGTCTACCACACCTAGCATGTTAGTGGTGATCTCCTGGTGCCTGTTCCTATACCTCCCTCGGTCAGCAGTGTCCACCAACACAGGTATATGACACCCATCAAGTGCTCCAATTGCATTGCCAAACCACTTCCATTTGTAATCATCGGGAGGGTGGATAGTGGGATCGGGTAGCTTGATGAACTCCCCAGTTAGAGATAGGATGGTTGACAACACGGTAGAGAAGTGCCTACTGATAGTTTCTAAAGACCGCTTGTAAGTTCCACCCAATATTCTCATTTTAATACCATGTCCAACAACAATTAGAAACATAGCAACTTTTTCTTCCACGGTCACATATACGCTATCTTTGAGACCACACTTTTCTCGCAACATAGCGCAAAGATCATGGAAGTTTCTTTTAGTTAAACGGAGCTCATCATAGCAAGTAACCTCGGACCCGTTGTACAACCCTTTCAATAAGTACTTCCTATATGCAACCTTTTCCTCATCATCATCGAAGAATTCAAGACTCCTCGGTGCCCTTGTGAAGTAAGATAAGCCATAGCAAGACATGACATCTCAAAATACATCTCAGCCAACACAATTTGTTTTCTTTTTCTTCTTTTATTTTCTTCGGTAATGCAAGCAACCAACTTGTTATGAGACATGATGTATCTACAACTACACACAATTTGAAAATTAATTTAAAATGTGAAATCTACTTCAAACATGAACATGCAACACGTATGAACAAATGCTGCCATTTACACACACTAGGCATACATCAAATATATGAGTAAGAAAATATTATACCTGCCGTCAATCTCAGATGCCACTACAGTATGAAATCTGCTAGCAAAAGGAATTTTTTAGCCCAAAAAACAAACACAAAATCTGTTGGAAAGAGGATTCGGTACAAGCAGAGAAGAAAGAAGAGGAACATGGCTGCTCCTGGGAAGGGGCTACGGTGGGAAAGAAGCACAGATAGGCCGGACTTCGGGAAGAACCCTCCCGCCTCCACTCTAGCTCCCGCCGCCATGTTCCCTTCCGCCACTATTCTTGCCCATCGATCTAGGG
This sequence comes from Poa pratensis, assembly GCA_947311845.1. NCBI lineage: Eukaryota > Viridiplantae > Streptophyta > Magnoliopsida > Poales > Poaceae > Poa > Poa pratensis. Next base: position 21,171,896 of record CAMZMU010000052.1, on the reverse strand, counting down.
TTCGGGGCGACCACCATGGGGAGGATGAGGGGAGGTGAGAGAGGGTGATGAGGGGAGGAGGACGGCCAGGGAGGAGGACGGCTGGGGAGGAGGACGGCCGGGGAGGAGAGGGAGGGTTCTTACCAGCCGCCGCCGCTGTGTGCTCCGTGTCGCAGGAGAGGGAGGACGAGCGAGCGAGAGCGAGCTGTTCGCTCGTTTCCAAGTGAATACGGAGGTCCCGACCTTCGTATTCCTCTCGGGTGCGCTTACACGGGCGGGGGGTGGGCTTGGAATTCACTTCTGTTTCCACACGCGAATACTAAAGCGACCCAAACAGCAGAAAGCGGGAGGGCAAATTCCAAAAGGCCAATTCGAAGGCCCAATTCCAACATCCAAACACAGCCTTAATGCATTGCACCTGAAAAATTGGCCTAAGGCATGGAACGACATATTGTGCCAAGAGTGGGGAAGCAACAATTATGCTTAAGGCCATTGCATCCGAAAATTTGTGTGTTTGTCATTACTTGTATGTTTGGTGTGCGGGGTACACTCAACGATATCAATATATTGTATCGGTCTCATCTATTTTGCGATGATGGCTTGTGATGATGCTCCGGCTTGCAACTACGCTGGGCATGAATACACAAAGGAGTATTATTTGTTGAAAATATTTATCCTACTTGGTATATATTTGTGAAGACCATCGCAAATCTCAGGAATAGCAAGAAAGCTGAATTTACCAAGACACAGGAGAGATGCCAAAATGATATTGAGAGAGCATTTGATGTTAGCAGTCTAGGTTGTCCATTGTTCGTGGGCCTCCTTATTTTTTAGATTTGTCATGTGATTGTTCATAACATGATCATCCATGATGAGAGGGACTTGGAGTTGGAATTGGTCTATGGTAATGTTGCTAGAAGCGGTTAGAAACCTAACTCGCATTCAAACATTCTTTCAGACTTACCGGGTGATTGACCATGCTAATTCCATAGCCAGGTTCAACACAATCTCATTGAGTACCATTGGCAGTTGCATCGGCGGTAGTTTGCCATTTTTATTCATTTGATTTCATTAATGTGTGACTTGAATCATTATTTGCATTCGACACAATTCTTGTATTAGATTATTGTTTAATTTATTTGATTTCAATTAATCTATTATTTGAACCATTACCGTAATATGGATTAAGTTTGCGACACTATTTATATTTTGTTCTTATTTGTACGTCAAATAACACATACTCCCTGACGAGGTGTACCCTCATCAAATCCCATGGTTAAGGACCTAGGGTTGATATTATGGGGAGAGAACGTGGTAGTACTGGTAGTTTCGTCGGCTGACAAGCATAGGCAAAGATTTACCCAGGTTCAGGCCGCTCGGGTGGAGGTAAAGACCCTACTTCCTGCCTGTCTGTTATTGATCGTGAGAGATTAAGAGGTTACAAGGTGGCTCCGACGAGATGTCGATCTCACGAGAGCTTTGGTGGTTCGAGTATGGCTTGGCCCTAGATCGGCACCCCTCCCAGCCTTTAAATAGGCTGGGTCTCGGGAGTTTGTAACCGACCTAGTTTACACATAAGGAAAGTATAAACCGACTATGTCTATGTCTAAACTTGGAGGGTACTCCATCTTGTTGGGCCTCTCGTCTTGGGCTTCGAGTTGTCTCTTCGCTATTGGGCCTGTAGTCATCACGTGCACTAGGTACACTCACGGTAGGGTACCCGAGATGTATATCCTTGTCAGTAGCCCCCGAGTACTTGTGGCTGGCCCTTGGGCCCGACGTGGACAGGGAGGACAAAGAGGAGGACCGAGTCGCTGTCCGTCCCGCCCTAAAGTTGGGCCGCGTTTGGGTCGGAAACTGGTGTCCGGGCGGACACCAACTCGGATGCGCCAGGCCGTTGGAGCCCCTATTTTGTCCGTTGGGACAAAATTGGACTGGGCTGGTCCGTTTGCGCCAGCCCGTTGGAGGTGCCCTTAGGATGACTCCAACGGGGCGACGCAAACGGACGCGCATTTGGTCCATTTACGTCGCCAAAAGGACCCATGTCCGGCCCATGTCCGCCCATTTCCGGCCACTGCACCCAACGGCGCGACGCATCGAGTCCGCCCTGTAAGTTTTTTTTCAACTAAGCAGGCCCTATATGGGCCTTTTTCATTGATAGCTGGGGGAGGTGGGCCATAAACGGCATGTTTGTGTCCACCACAGCTAGACAGGGGAACGACACACAATCATTTTTTCAACCATATATACTCGAGCAATTATCAAGCACAATAAATAAGCTCAAATAACACTAATAATACAATTCATAAAAGCAATCCAAATAGTCATCAAGTACTTATTATTACAATCCAAATAGTTCAGACAAACATAAATAAACAGTTTCACAAATAACAAATTGTTTCATGCATTACAAACCAAATAAATAAGACAAGTAGTTCATCAAATGGAACTACTGCCCCTGGTCACCCTGGTTACCGTAGTGCTGCCAGACATGCTCCACCAAATCATTTTGGAGCTGAACATGGGAGTCCTTCTCACGAATGTCATGGTGGAAGTCGAGGAACTGAGCAAATGTGGACGGTCCCTAGGGCTCAACCAACTCACCCCGGAACTGCCATGCCTGATCATTCAAGCCCTCGTCGCGTTCGTCCTCCATGATCATGTTGTGCATGATCACACACGCTGTCATGACCTCCCACAGCTGGTCCTTGTCCCATGTCCGAGCAGGATGGCGAACAATAGCCCATCGGGACTGTAGAGCACCGAATGCACGCTCTACATCCTTTCTTGCGCTCTCTTGCTCCTTGGCAAACCTCTTCTTCTCATCATTGGGATTGGAGATTGTCTTCACAAATGTAGTCCATGTAGGGTAGATCCCATCAGCAAGGTAATATGGCTTGTCATATTGGTGACCATTGATCTCAAAGGTCACATGGGGTGCCAGGCCATTGGAGATCCTATTGAACACCGGAGACCGCTGCAGCACATTGAGGTCATTGTGCGAGCCGGCTATGCCAAAAAACGAGTGCCAAATCCAGAGGTCCTGTGATGCCACGGCCTCAAGTATGACCGTGCAGGCCCCAACATGGCCCTTGTACTGCCCCTGCCAAGCAAATGGGCAGTTCCTCCACTCCCAGTGCATACAGTCTATGCTCCCGAGCATCCCGGGGAAGCCTCTTGCCTCGTTGATTGCCAAGAGGCGAGTCATGTCGGCAGCATTGGGCTCCCGCAGGTACTCCGGCCCGAACACCTGCACCACGGCCGCGAAGAACTTGTACATGGCTTCCAGGCACGTGGACTCACTCATGCGCACATACTCGTCCACAAGATCGCCGGCAATCCCATACGCAAGCATGCGAATGGCGGCGGTGCACTTCTGGTACGACGAGAAGCCCCTCATACCACATGCATCGGGCTTGCACATGAAGTAGTCATCAAAATGCATCACGCCCACCCGGATGCGGTTGAACAAGGACCTTCTCATCCGGAAACGGCGCCGGAAAACTTTGTGAGGGTATGTGGGCTTGTGGGGACGAAAGTAGTCCCCATACAGTTGGATTTGGCCAGCTCGCCGGTTCCGGTCAAGAGCAGGAGAACGGCCCGGCAAGGAGCCAAGGAACACCGGCTGCATCCTCTCTATGTACTCGTTGACGATGAGGGTGGCGACCAGGCCGTCACTGTCATCGTCGGAGGAATAGTCCGAGGATGAGTGGTACATGATGTGGTTCTTGTAGAACCACTCATCCACGCTATCCATGGCCGAGGGTCGTACCTGAGTTGCCGGGGCAAAGGGCCGAAAACCTTGCGGGCGGCGTGGCTGTCGCGGGCGCCGTGGACGGTCCTGGCCGCAAGATTCACCGGAGACGGCGGGGAAGCACCTGCTCCGGTGACGGCGTCCCCGGAATGGCCTCCAGTGCCAAATCGAGGGTGCGACGGCGGGTGGCGGCGAGAGGGGCGGAGGAGGAGGAGATTGGGGTGAGGAATGGCCTGATTTGCGGGCCAGGGGCGGACTAGGGCAGGACACAAAAGAGCTCCGCTCGCGTCCAGGGCCAACGCATCGGTGGCCCAAATTTGGGCTAGGAATGCGTCGCGGTGGACCAAAAAACGGACCGCGGTCCGTTTGCGTCACCCCGTTGGCCGTGTTTTTGGCCCTCGTGGACAGGAACGGAGCCGCGCGGACTCGATGCGTCGCTCCGTTGGAGTCATCCTTAGAACTAGAATGTAGACTAAATCCGAACGGAAGAAGTATATCGCATATATAGTTCCACGCTTGAGGTGAGCTAGGAGGTGACCTAGCTAATCTAATTCGACGGGATGAGGTCCAAAAACTCTACTAACCCGGGGCCTTTCTTTTCTCCCCTCTCGCCTCTGCCTTATCCTTGAGAGTCGACTCCTCCTTTCCCCTGTCGCCCCTCTCCCTCCTCCTGTCCGGCGGCCATGGTGGCCGGCTTGGGGATGGAATAGGTGGTCGTGCGTCTTTGTACATAGTAGTATTAGGATTAGTTGTAGGGTTTGCCTCTATGGCGACTTTGCCCTTGGTGGCGACTGGGAGTAGGCGGCCGGTGTTCTTGAGCCAGATCCGGCACGTTCTCGTCTCCATCTTCATCGCTGATTCACTCTGGTGGCAGGAGTGGCTGCGGGCGGCGGAGTGGCGGCGAGATATCTCCGTCAATAAGGCTCTCCCTCCTCGTCCCCTTCACCTGGTGAGGCCGCACCCGAGCAGCGGCCGGATCTTGGATCCTCTCCTTCCGGATGTTCGTCCATGGTGGATGAAGCGACGGAGTGGCGGATCCGAAGGCGTCTTCTTCAATAAGCTCGAAGGCCTGTCTTCAGATTCCGATCTGGGGACAGTTTGCGGTGCCGGTTTGACGAAAGCGGGCTTATGCTCCTTTCTCAGAGGCCGCCAAAGTGGCGGAGGAAGGGAAGGATGGAGTGCGGCTCTCCTTCAACTGGCGCGGCGGGGACTTGCTGCTGCACCTGGCGGAGCTCCTAAATCGTGGCGAAATGAAGCCGTGATTATTTTTGGTCGACGTGACCGCTCTGCCCTGTGGCTCTGCGTGAGCCACAAATCTCTCAACCTCCTGGCCGGTGTGCCACTATGGAGGCCCTTCTGCTACTCCGTCGAGGCGTTCATCGTCAAGCCATCGCCAAGTGGTTTTGTCCCCGGAGGCGGCGCTGGCGGCTGCGGCGTCGAGTGCATCGTCGAGCTCGGTGGAGAGGGACCTGTTTGCAATGCTTTTTATTCTCCTGGGTCCTGTTTGTAACCTATGAGGACTTGGTTGTATTTTCTTTTTCTTTCAGGGTCCTCTATGTAATTCTTGAACCCACCGAATAATGACAGCTCTGGACCCTTCGGGGTCCTTCCCCTTGTGCAAAAAAAAAAAAAAAACTCTACGAACCCGTTGAACCCCTGCCGTGCAGAGGTCCATGTCCAAGTCCCATCATCATCATGCATGATCCATCCAGATGGAGATGGGTTGCATGCGCGATTGCAACAGCTCTATCTTTCGCCCGCCATGATGGACGCCGATCCAAACCAAAACAGTGCCGACACGGCGATTAGATTTGCTGATCCGTGAATGAATGAATGGCCTCGTGTCCGGTGGCCGGATGGATGGGGACGGCGCCGACGCCGCAAAAGTACAGGGAAACCGTATCCTCCTCTCCTGCGTGCCGCCCGTCGCCGCCCCGTCTGATGTTGAAAGGACCTTTATTTTGTGCCCTAGGGAACAATCTACTTACTACAAAGGCGCACCCACGTAAAGGCTAGCTAGATTCTGTTCTCTTTTTTGCATTTGTTTCTTTCTTGCTCCCTCTACACATTTTTTGGTCAAGAGATGGGCGTGATTTTACTACAGTGCTCATAACGGCTCTGTTTTTTTTTACTAAGTATACCTTATCTTGTTTTCGTCGACGTAAAAACAAACGTACTTGATGCGCTCCCCCACACCGCTCTGCTATCCCCCACGTTGACCACGCCGAGACTCGAGGGCACGTGAAACCCAATCACCAGCTCCACTCAACACCAGCACACCGCTCGACTCCACTGCGCATCTTATCCTCTCCCCGTGGGACGGCATCTCGACCGTCGGCTGCATCCGACGGTGGTAGTGCGGTTGGCGCCGCGTGGCACGTGACCGCCAGCTGTGTTGCTCACCACCATGTGCCTGCTGAGTGCCGACCCTCGAGAAACGCAAAACTGGAATCGGAAAGACGACGCGTTTCTTGAACGGGGAAGGGGCTAGGTGCAAAACTGGCGGGAAACGGAAAAGATTGGCGCCAATCATTTGAGCGGCGTTACAAAGACCGGCATACCCTCGTCGTTGTCGTTTTTGATGGACGTGGATTGTAGCGGTCAAAGATGTCGTGGCAGGGGCAGAGCCCCCGGTGGGGCAGCGAGGCGGAGTGAATCGTGGCCGTACGTACGGGAAGGGAGGCATGTTCGGGGTGGATGGGACGAGACATGTTCCTTCCCGCGTCGCTGTTGCTGGATCTCGGTCGTACGTATACGGAGTGTGTCGTACTCCTAATTAGTTATGGATCTAAGTTGTCGTCTTGTGATACGGATTAGTTAGCGTCGGTCGTTAAGTTAACTGCGGTGGATGCTGCGATCGACACGCCATCGTTTTTTAAAGTCTGTCGTGAATGGCGTGGACAGACAAGAACGCTGGTGCAGTCAGCCTGTCTTGCTGAGAATTTACAGCGCTTAGTGTTAAGTGCAATTAGCCAGGTATAGGTGTGGCCGTGTGCCCGTGTGGACGCGTTGTGCTTGCGGCAGGGCATGCAATACACGTTGGAAGTGAATGGCGATGTGTCGATTTTGGAGATTGGTCAAATTTGGAAACTATTGTAATTCAATTTCAAATGTGTTTTGCTTTTTTTAGGTGAAAATATTCTGAAATAGCTAGTATTTTTTTTAGCTTGTCACACATTTTAGAGTGCGGTTAAATGATTAGCAAGTTGAAATAGTTGGCATGCCACCGCTCCAGCAGCTCCTGCAGTACGTCTGCAGATAGCCAGCACTCCGACGTATGTACGCAGCGGACACCGTACAGGCTCCGGTACTCGACACGACCCGGTATACTTTCCTCCTACGTAGGCTGCAACGAGGGATGACTAGTGTATGGAAGGCTCCTGTATGCTTGCTCATGGGCGAACCGGCCGTTTCCCATACGGATATTTGCGAGAGGGAGATGGGTGGGTTCAGGCCGTTCCACTGAATACACACACATCCTTGTGAAAGATCCGCTCCACGCTCCAGTTGCGGCTGCCATGCCCTGGCACTGGCAGGGAGCGCGGTGGACGGACTGGTTAATGGGGTGGGCCCGGTGGCGAGCTGCCTGCATGCTTCACTCGAAAAGGCTACGGATCTCTGACACAGATTATCCACCACGGAGCTCTAGTGGAGTGCTGTCCCTCAGTCAGCTCGGCTCGGCTCGGCTCAGCACTTCTTGTCGGCTCGTGTTCAAACAACAAGTGAACCCTCCCGTGTTCCAGTTTAACGCGGGGGGGAAATGAAAACATTCAAAATTCGCCCGCGCGCGTCTCTCGTGCAAGTTTGCGCGCGTCCGTCCCTGCCGTGTCTAGGCTGTGTGATCTGGCCACTACGTGTACTGCAGACGCCATCCGATCGACTGGTCAATGCAGGTAGCTCGCATTCATCTCACCACAGCACCCATTCATTTTTCCAGCGAGTTTGTCCGATCACTGCCTCCCGAATCTCTCCTCTGCCAAAGCTAGGATGATGGAGTATCTTTTTAATTTCTTCATCCACTTGTCAGTGGACTCCCAATGGGCTAACACTCGAGTAGCCATGTAGACTAGCAGGCAGCAGGACTCCAACGATGCCATCCTGCCCATGTGAAGTCTCGACACAAATATTTAGACACCTATGGCTATGACTGCCACATAAAAAACAAACAATGAGTGTTGTTTTAACTTTGTAGTATTAGCATAAGCACATCTGTTCATCTCCTTTGATGATGGATCTGCGCTAATCAAGCTCGTATGGTCGTATGGTCGAGGGGAACACATAGAATTAACGGCTTGATCTAGCCCAGGTTACTCGCTTCTCTCTAAGGATAGATGAGATTACTTACTAATTTGTGATGCACAATTATGAATGCCTACTGATTTTTTCTGTAAAATGGAATCATACGTAGATACAGTAGATACAGTAGTCTACCCACAAATTTACTAGCTAAAATGGAAGCATGTTAAATCCCATGTGATATAGCCTCCATCGCCATGTTACTAGCTAAGTAGATACAGTAGTCTACCCACAAATTTTTGTCACAAGCTCTAAGTTGCAGCTCTCGCTTAAACAAACAACGTCATGTCGCGTTTCAAACCTACAACGGGAGCTGCATGCCGGATGCATGTATGTAGCTTCCCACGCCGCGCGTTCCAAACGACAAATTAGGTAGAAGACAAAAAGTTTGAAGATCGTATGGTTTGGCGGGGAACACAGAGAATTAACGGCTTGATCTAGGCCAGGTTACTCGCTTTACCTGAGGACTCATGACGATCAGTTAGTAACTTGGGCTATGCAATTATGAATGTCTACTGGCTTTTCCTGCAAATAGGAATCATATGTCTCTCTACGCAATTACCAGAGTGGAATTATATGTCGTACTACATAATTACCGATTACAGAATCTGCAACCTGGACCGGACTACATGCAAACACATGCACAAAGATTAATACAATTCAAAATAATTCAACAAGTCATTACAAATTCGGTCATTTGTACACCCTAGTCTATCGTCACTCTTGTTGCGCTTGTCAATATACTTGTCATCACCGGATTTAAAACCCGAGGACTCAACCAATGGATCGATGCTGGTTGCCAACTAAAATTTACACAACAACTCATCTTCATTGACCGAGTGCAAATTCTATCTCGATGTCTTCTCATCGGGCACGCTCATCAAGACCGGTGTTCTTGTGGTTTTGACTCGTTCTATAGGATGGGTTTCAAAGGCATTGTCTTAGTTAACCAAGAATTTATTTTCTACTTTCCGATTCGGTCAGGGCTAGATTTGGCAAAAATAAATAAGCGAATGACCAATGTTAGCTGAAGCGCTACTCAGCAGTGCACCGTCTGTAAATACGCCCATGAGTAAAGAAGATCGTGGATCGCATTCGTGATCTCCTGCTTATCAACAGTACACCGTTTGTAAATACGCCCATGAGTGAACAGCATCACGTGACTCACGTCCATATAATCGTTGCAAGTGAAAAGGAGCTGTCTTTTCCTACGGGGCGACCTATCTACCCTACGCCGTATCCATCGAGCCGCCGACGGTCCGCTTGGTCGCAGTACAGCAGCAGTACGAATCTCCATCGGATCGCCGCACAGCGGCACAGCGCCAGCAGCAGTACGGCCTTGTCAGCGCGGTCCGCCGGTTCGGTGGCGGATCCGGATCGTGTCGACCCGCCGGAGACAAGCGCGTGCCGTCGGGACAGAACGGCCTTGCCACCACTGCCGCCAGGATGCTAGATGCTCCTCCTAGCTTTAGCTGGTGTTGCAGCAGCCTACATGGCGTGCTGCACGTCCCGTCATGTCGCGTCCCCGCTTGACGGCGCCTCTGCCTCCTTTCGCCAGGACATCTGTCTCTATCCAAGGCGGCTGTACAGCATGCAACGCGTCTTTCTGTTCTTTCTCTTGTTCATTCCTGCTTCCCCTCCTGGGCGGACGCACGTTATACTCAGTGGGGGGCATTGGCCCCCACTCAATGTTCAGCCGTACGTATACATGTCTCGTACGATTAAGCAATGCCCCCAGTCGGCATGGTACCAATGCCCCCAGTCACTCCAGCCCAACCATTTTTGCCAAAGCCCAGTAAGTAAAAAAGAAAGGCTGATTAGCTAGCCAAAGCCCAGTAAGTAAAAACAAAGGCTGATTAGCTTACTAGCCAAGTTCTCACGTCCCCACTCTACGTATCCGATGGATCCAGAAACTCCACCACTTGTGTTTCGACGCTTCATCTCTGCGGATCGAGAGCAGAGTATAGGGAGCAGGCGGGTGTCGGCTGCTTGGCTTCTCCGCCACCGCCAGTCCGTTGTGTTCCCGTCCGGCCGGTCGGCCACGTTGCAGTACAATAGCCTCATCCCCAGGCTTAGGTAAGTACTCTGCACTCATCTCAACCGATAAACACTAGGACTTCTCAATTTTTGATGTGATCTTTTTAGTTCTGAATCTCTTGATCAAGTCCATGTCAAATCAATGAGAATCCTTGCTTGTACGATGGTCCAAACTGAGTGTTGTGGCAGTAATTTGATATACTCGTAGTACCAAAATTTTAGTCTTTGGGATTTTTCTATGAAATGAAATCAGGGTCTGAATGTACTCCGGCTGCGGCTAGCCGGACTAATATACTAGCATATTTAGCTTTAATATACTAGCATATTTAGTTTTCTTTTCGTGATTCGACTAGCATATGAATTTGTACTGATAGTGCTTCAACTAGTGGCATCGAAGAAGAAGAAGAAAAATAATGGAGAAGTTTTCTATTCGTAGATAACAACATTTATTGGCAAGATAAATAATATTCTCATTTTTCAACCTATGAACTATTTGTATTTTTTTTTGTTCAAAAATGTGTGTACGCATTATTAGTAAAATTGAAATATTGCTATTGGATGAAGTTCTTTTAATTATGAGAAAACTTCTATATATATCATATTTGGACATTTATAAGATTTATGCAGTTACGTGCGGTGATTTTTTTCCAAAAAAAAAAAAAGTTTTGGTATTTTTCTGTACATGGATGCCCCCAGTCCTTTTTTCCCCTTAGTCCGCCCCTGCTTCCCCTCACGGCTCTGTAAATAATCTCTTTTCCGTCCATGGGGGAAATGAAAGGCTAAAAGCTTGTTGGGTCGAGCTTCTTAGCCCGTTAGAAGCCCGCTAGCCAAATTCTTCAGATAAACCAACGCAAACGTACAAACACACTGTTTATTTTTCAAAAATTAATTCAGAACTCGACGACCTCAAAATAATATGGGAGCATCAAGTGTTCTCCCGAGGTGTGGGTAGTGCGGACCTCAACATAAGAAAGTACCATGTATTGTATTTACTTTCATTTCAAATGAGACATGATCAAAGTACTCACATAACTTCTCTATCAAATGATGATATGAGAAAGAATTATTTTCTTCCAAGGTGTCGTTGTATAACACAACCTATGTTTGAATTAGCAAATAACTTCATAAATGTTTTGGTTGGGGCGCGTCAAGCCAGGGCAATAGTGCAACGCCGAGGTGACACGTGAGGGTCCCAATAACAAACTACTGTGATGAACCCTCCTCATAATAAAAGATTTAATTTAATTTCATTGTGAGGACGTAGTCTCCCATTCAGATATTAAACTGGTAAGAATAGATATCACACTTGATCTTAGCTAAAAGGCCGAGAAAGGTATTGGGACCGACATTTCCCCCATGGACGAAAAATAGATATCACACTTGATTTTAGATATCACACTTGACATTGCTGCCCTCTGTCGATACTTGTAGCTCGTCCGACCGACTATAAACGCTGCGCAGACGAGGTGGTACTAAACGAACACGAAGCAGCGCCTGGGAACTCGCATCTGCGTGTCACGTACTGGACTTCCACATGTGCCGAGATGGACTATGGACCAGCACATGGGCCCAAATTGACGTTGCGTGCAGCTACAAAAGGGCAAGCGACGGAACAGAGAACGACGAACAGAACACACGTATGAACTCTATTCTCCTGATCCCCCTTCGTCTACCTCTCGATCCCCTCTATCTCTGGATTCTCTCGAGAGATTGCTTCTGTCTACCTCCCAAACCCTAGATTCCTTCTCCAATCCCACTTCCCTGTGTGTACCCAAGCTAGGTTCATGACAAATATGGTATCAGAGCTAACCACTCTGCTCTCCGCCGACGCGACGATCGATCCAGCCATGGATCCCTTCGACAACGCCATTGGCCTCTGCGAGAAGATTCTAGAGATGTTGCGTGGAGGTGTGATGCAGCCGGAAGCCTCAGGAGTCAACCAGGAGCTCGCGGACGGCTCCGACAGTGCCACCAGCACTCCAGACGGTGCGGTGCCAGCCAAGGGTGTGACGCAGGGTTTCAGCCCCCACGTCGGCGGCGCGGTGGTCGGACTCTTGTCGGTGCAGCTGGAGGACTCAGATGACGACCAGGAGGTCGCGGCTGGCTGCGACAATGCGACCCGCAGCCTAGACGCTGTGGTGCCCGCTAAGTGTTCGACGGTGGGTCTCAACCCCAACATCGGCGTCGTTGAAGCGGTGGACTCATCTCAGCAGTCGGGAATCGTTTCCACGGTCAATCCTGGACTTGTGGGAGCTCCGCTGTCGTCGACCATGCAGCAGTTCGACATCCTCAAGTCGGGCAAGCACACGCCCACCACCTGTTCGACAGATGTCCTCGACATCGACACTGATGCCAAGAGCGCCAAGCGAGACGCAGGCACCCTACAGGCAGACTTGGCGCCCACCCGTGCTGTAGCTGTACCTCTCCCTGCAACCACGCCACTACATCCTCCAGATCAGCTCGGGTTACTGCTGGCTCGGCCACCACCATGGCCTGTGTGGATGGCATCGACGCCCTCGACAATGTCACCAACCATTAGGTGCACCCATGTTGTGGATCATGTCGTCACTACAAGTGGGAATGGCCAGGATGACCGCACAGAATGGCTACCAGATGGGCTGGTTGATCTGACAGAGTCTCGTGCTGTTGTGTTCGTCGCCACACCGTGGGATCCCGGTGAGCATCTTATCATGCCTGGGCTGTACTCCTGCATCTGTTGTCAGGTGAACATAATTGAGTGGAAACCAACTTGGGATCAACCTGGATTAGTTTTGGAGCGGCCACCGCCATGGCCTCTATGGAAGCCAACTTGGACATGCAGAAGTGCATTGCTGTCTGTTCCTCTAGGTCCGTCTGCACCAGACTCGCACAACAAGTATTCGGCGTTGGACCTCAACCCCGACACCAGCACCACCCATGACAGGGAGGCACCATGGACTGGACAAAATAGGCTGCATATTGTTCCTTTGACTGCAGATGCATTACATACACCTGGGCTTCCGCAGTTCATTGTTCTCGTGGATGAAGTGTACGCCACCCAGCTATGTATCAGGGCTGTGCCAGCAAGCACGGCATCCAGTCCGCAAGTGCATGCAATGCTACTTATAGCTGACACATGCAACGAGATTCAAGTGGCTAATGTCATGCCTTGATCCTGGAACAAGGCTTCAGTCAAGTGTTCTAGCTTGGGTAGCAATTTCACTTGATAGTTTTGAGTGGTCCTGCAAGGTAAACATAGTTGATTGGATTCGGCAGCAGCAGATCATTGGGGCCACCCTGGTTTCTTCTGTTCATAGTTCACTTCCTTGTGGTAATTCTCTTGATGTCAACTTATTTTGCAAGCATGAGTATGTAGACACCCAGTTGGATGGCAAAGAAACACAGTTGGATTTCAGAGCACCAATGTCCTGTATATATTACAAGATGCAACTGATTATAAGAAGGTTTGAGATCTTTGATGCTAATACAATGCAACCTACCCTGCGTGAATGTGAAGAATCATGGTGTATTGGTTTGTTTCCTTCTCAGCAGAACACTTCCAGTCAGCAGGAAATTCTTGAGGCTATCATGGTATTCTCTGTACCTAATGCGATGCTCTTGTTTGACTGGTCTGCGTACAGCTGGGTCTTAGGCGCCAATGTGGTTACCTTCACTGACTCTGATTTTATGGCATTTTGTGGTGATAGCTGCAGAGATCTGGTCATGTTGTCTGTCAATATACCTTGGGAACCAGCTGTTTGCAACCAACTAACTCAATTACAGCGCACATGGAAGGAAACGTTCATGATATTATTGGTTGATCAGTCAGCAAGTCCTGCACCAAGTACATCTGAACCCATACTTGCATTTGATGTGTCTGCACTAGTCTGCTCGAGCCAGATACTTTTCACTCTAGTGCACATTCATCATGTCCTTGTGGAGAAATGGATACGATGTCCTAGTGCAGCATGGTGCTCTCAGTTATGTCTTGGGACTGCAGAACAGTGGACCAAGTTACAAGAGGTGCATGCAATTGAATTTAGAGTGCTATGTTGCTATACCTGCTCATGCCACTGCAGACCAAGCATTGTGGTTGGGTCTTTCTCAGAAGAATTTTGGCAACAGCCCAACACTTGTTCCATTGCAACTTGATTTGGTAGGGTGTTTGGCCAGTTCGCCAATTACAATGCCATGGGATCCAGGTGCACAGCTTAGACAAATAACTGCAGATGTTCTTCCGTATCAACCAGTTCTAGCCATTTGGGCAAGTCATCAGCTCAATGTTCTATGGTTATGGGATCCTGGTGGTTTGAAGACAACACTCGGCTTGAGGGCAAGCTGAAATTCAAGGAGAGGGGAATGTCACGTACTGGACTTCCACATGGGCCGAGATGGACTATGGACCAGCACATGGGCCCAAATTGACGTTGCGTGCAGCGACGGAACAGAAGGACGAACAGAACACACGTATGAACTCTATTCTCCTGATCCCCCTTCGTCTACCTCTCGATCCCCTGTATCTCTGGATTCTCTCGAGAGATTGCTTCCGTCTACCTCCCAAACCCTAGATTCCCTCTCCAATCCCCCTTCCCTGTGTGTACCCAAGCTAGGTTCGTGACACTGCGTGTACTGTTTGGGCTTGGAAGTTGGAACTCTGGAGAAGATACAGGCCCACAACTAATCTATACTACTATTAAAAGAGTAAACTTGTGTTGTTGGGATACTTTAAATCTGAGCCCTTCAATATCCGATCAAACGGTTCAGATCGTCACAATGTTTGACAACTCGACATTGTCCGTTTTGGACCGTTTTGCCCTCCCACCAACTCACATAATACGACCAAATTGCCACCACCTTTTCGTTTTGCCGTTAATTACAAAAGATTGCCACCGATAAAAATAAAAGAAAATGCTCACACACTGTCCCGGCTCGCCGTCGGCCGCCGTGCGTGTGTGCGTCGCCGTCCTTCCCTGCCGCCCCGGCGAGCTCTTCCACCGGCGGGCAATGACGAATCAACCTCTTTTGGTCCAGCCGTGCGGGAACGCGTAGAGGCGGCTGGCGTCCGCGGCGACGACGGGAAGGAGGAGCCACGGAGGCGGTGTCCGTCATGGTCGTCTGCGGTGTCGACGGGGAGACAAGCCTCGGACGCCCAGATCGGGTGAGGATGTTCTCGCCACGGCCGTTGCAGACGCGTCCACACAAGTAGGACGCCGCTCCGCTGCGAGACGCCGTGAAAGCAGAGCGCAGAACACATGTGCAGTCAGGAACCCGGTGAGGTGGCCGCCCGCCAGCCACAGCACGTAGTTGAGGCGGCTCGCTGTCCTCGGAACATAATCCGATCGAACACGTTCTTGAGTGCATGTTGAGATAGGATCGATCTCCTGTACATGCGGCTTGTTGCTGCTTTTTTTTCCTGCTTGGGCACTTGGCCTTTCTGGTACGCACAGGTGCCTATCTCCGTATTGTTTTTGCTATGTTAATTATTCACCGTGAGTTGATTGCATGCCTGTAGCTACTACTGCATATTTTGCTATTTTGTACTTTTCCCTTTCTGTTAAGGGTACACGTGCGTGACACGCTCATGAATTTTATTTCCAACATAATTTGAACACATAGATTATCATAAAAATCATTATAATTTGAACACATTTTTTCTCAAGAATTGTGAGGTTTTAAATGGATACGTGTGTTGCACGTACATGCCAACTATAGTTATATAAAGGATACAAGCACACCATGCCTGGATGGGCCAGTAACCTGGCCCGTTCATTCCCACCCTTTCCTCCTGGAGTCGTGATCGTCCCGTCTGCACTAAAAGAGAAGAAGAAGTCCAAATTCGAGCTGAGCGCAAAGCAACCACGGCTTCAAGTAGCAACGCACGGAAGGAAAAATATCAGGGATAGGATGTGCTTAACTAGCAGGAAGGTTTGAGTTTGATGGCATTGCAGCTAAAGCAGCCTAACATATTAGAGCAACAATTTTACTGTTTTCACTTCACCCGCAACCGCAAGGCGTGGACCCGCAACGACCACTCAGTGCACTACACCAGAAATCTTAGTTTTGATTGTAACAAAAAAAAGGAGTTTTGGTTCACCGACGCGACACCTACTATTGCAAATGCAACCCCAGTTTCCTGATCCGCATATGATGATTAAATGGAAAATAAGACTTAACCATTCAAAAATGCGCACCTGGTGAAATAGCTTCAGTGATCTGAACTGCGAGTGCAATTTCAGAGAAAAGGAAGTCAAAATACAGGACGATTGAACTAGGCAGAAAATAATTGCTACGCCGTCTGTGGGAATCGAACCCACGACCACGTGGTTAAAAGCCACGCGCTCTACCAGCTGAGCTAAGACGGCTATACGACTTATTTGACAATACAATTTATTGAACATGAACTATTGAAGTTGTTATCAGGGGAATTCTGCTTGTTATACCAAATAGAAGCTGATTAACCACTGCAGGCTTATGATTGTCAGATCTCCTATGATATGATATTATGTATCTATGCCACTCAATTAAAAAATATTAAATCTATAGTACCAAGCAAATAGGGATGAGGTATGAAAGTAGTTAGACTAATTAATCACCAAGATGAACATAGGACGCTTCTCCGGGACATTGTACATAATTTTTTTAACAACTTTGCGGGGGTGGGCGGAGAGTGCAATGAGTGCAAACAGGAAGATATACTTGAAAGAAAAGCGAGTGGAGATTTTTGGCTCCCGATTTACAATGCTCACTTCATTTAAAAATTGAATACTATCATATTTATGAGTTTCAAAAAAAAAAAAAAACTGGATGTAGCCTATGGTATAACCAACAAAACATGTAAAATAGGAGACTTTGTATTCTAAGCTACACAAAAATGACAAAAGTGTCGATCCAGTATGCATATTTTAAAATCTCTAAATTTTATGAAATTTTGTTATTTTTTTATATCCAATACAAAGTATTTGAAATTCATATTTTACACGCTGCTGGATACACCATTGCTATGTCTGAATTTTTTTTAGATTTTTTCGAAACACATATATATGATTTTTTTTATTTTTTTAGGGAGCACGAGGCACTTTCCATTCGGAAGATCTCGTGTTACCGTGTTGACATATATGTCTAGTTTGTCGAACACCTTCCTGAGTCTGGCCAGCCAAATTCCCCAAAGAGAAGCGCTGATCATAGTGTTCCAACCAAGTTTCCTTCTGCCGGGTAGTCGTTCTTCCAAGCTATGCAGTCTTATACTAGGCCTGCCAAAATTGGTGTTGGACAACCTCACTGTAGTTGCAACCAGGCATTGGTTGTCCGTTGACCTCTGTATTATTATTTTTAGATAAAAAAGATTTCTCCCTGATTTCGTTAACGACACCGGTAGGAGTTTGTATAGGTATAGCGAGAGGAAATTTTGTTCATCTCCAGCGACTATCCTCGGGAAAGGACTTATAGTACGAAACATGAATGCTATGGAAAAAAACTGAAGCTACACAAAAGCTATTACAAATTGAGATCGGCCAATTTTCTTTTCCGACATAGTAAGAGCTTGGTTGGATAAATATTTCCTGCGCAAAATATGTTGCCAGGATCCATCCATATTCTGTTATTTCCATATCCACTTCCACAAACGAGACATGTTCATAACTTTAAAATTTTGAACCCAAGACTCCCCATATGGTTTGGGGTACAAACTGTATCCCAATTTACTACTCCCTCCGTTTCAAAGTAGGTGTATCAGATTTTTCCAAATATAAATGTATCTAGATATGAAACACATCTAGATATATCAATATTTGGAACAATAAAAGCACTTATTTTCAGACGGAGGGAGTAATGATATTTCCTACATTACTCATTTCCTCGTGTCATAGCAACCTTTTGCGGTACATATCCAGATCATTATCTACCCGAACAGGCAGCCCACAAAACGGCATAATGCATATATGAAGTTTACTCAAACATGATTTCAACAAAGTGACCCTTCCCCTAGTGGGCAGAAGTTTACCTTGCCAACATTCTAGTTTCTTCCCCATTCGCATGTCTACCGGATCCTCATGTTCACTGAGGATTTTAACAGAATATAGTGGGATGCCTAAATAAGTCAGAGCAAGGACTCCAACTTTAATGTACAACCCACGCCATTTTTAAGTCAGAGCCCCACCAAATTAGAGTCCTTGAAGTTGGAGTCCTTCCTCTGGCTCATTTAGGCATCCCACTTATTTTGTTATGAAAATATCTTCACATGCAAGTTTGAGCCCCACTTCATAATAGAAAATTATGAAAATATCTTCACATGTAAGTCTGAGCCCACCAAAATAGATAATTTCGCTTTAATGGAAATTGATTTTTAAACCTAACATTTGCTCTGAGAGATAGAGCATAAATTTCATATTTCTTGCATTCCTCTCCTTCTTCGAGTGCAATAGCATGCATACACCATTATCTTTGTGGCAGTTGGTACTGGCCGATGAAGCGGTGGCATATATGATCTTCCTCGAACCATATCTTTGTGGAAGTTGGTACTGGCCGAACCATCTATTCGTGAAAGTTGGTGCTGGCCGATGAAGCGGTGGTTCATTTCCTCCGATGATCTCCGTTCTTAGCTTAGTCTATTTGGACGAATCTCCCCTTTTGTTTGTTGCTCCGTTCAATCCGATATGTGTGTCGGAAGGAATGTGTTGATCACGTATAACTTCATTGTACAACCCACACCACTTTTTACGGACCAGAAGGAGCAGTATAGTATTGATCTATAAAAAAAATTCATATTCGTGTCCAAGTGTTGTGAACTTGTGATTACTTGAAAATGGTTACAGTTCTACCCCTTGTAATCAAGGAACACTCTTATCACCCTAATCCTGAGGATGGTAACTACTCCATGATTTTTCTGCCGAAGGACGAGTTTTTATTATTTGACTTGGTGCACGAGTTAATCGCACCAGCTAAATTCAAGTGTCATGTATAAAACGCCGCTGCAAAGCCTCCTTCTGATTTTCCTTTCACTGGAGGTCGGTACGGTAATATAGAAATCTTTTGGTAGATCGGGGATAGCGGAAAACAGCAGTGTTTTTTTCTTGCCAAGACTCGTGAGATGGGCCGTAAACAGAACGGCACTGCAAACTGAGTTCTGCTTCCTGGGCCGATTCTTGTGAGCCGTAAAGAATTTGCCTCCTCGTTTGCCTATGGATGGACTCCTTCGGCACCTATAGCTCGCGTAACGCGAGCGTTACCAGGCGTCGCGTACCCTCCATTCTTCACGACGCGGTGAAGTGGGCCGGCCCAAAAGCGAGGGAAGGAGACGACAGCGACGGCGACCGGAGCTGAAGGAGACGGCGAGGGGAGGGGGAGAGGGGAGGGGACGGAGCTGAAGGACGAGTCGGCGGCGGGCGGGCGGGCGACGAGGAGAATGGAGCGACCCGGAACCGCCGGAGATGCGGCTGGCCGCGGCGGAGGCGGTGGAGGCGAGCAAGAATCTTAACGAGGGGGGGTGCGGGGTGCAGGTGCGGTGGGGGCTCGCCGGAGTGGGGGGGGGGGGGGGTTTAGAGGGAAGCGGGGGCGGCGGCGGACCGGCGGTGGGCGGCGGTTGGAGGAGGCCAGGACGGCGAGGCGCCGCGGAAGCGGGGCCGGCCGTGGCTGGCGGCGGCAGGCGGCCTAGCCGGCGGCACGTGGTGGCGGGGGATTGACGGGGAAGACGAGGAAGACGGCGGACCGGCGAGGGACGGTGGTGGCGAGGTGGAAGACGATCTCGTGCGGGCCAGGCCCATGAAGGGGTACGCGACGCGACGCTATCGTTGCGTAGCGCGACCTAAAGGAGCTCCCGACTCCTTCGGCCTAACTATTTTATGGTCATGCGGTCGTGCCCAGTTTTTGAGGGCCCTCCTATATGGTAAATCCTATAGGTCGCGTACCGCGAACGGTACGAACCATCGAGTACCCCCGCGCGCTAAAATGGGCCGGCCCATTCTTGGCTGTTTCGTTTTTTCCCTGTTCTTTTCCTGTTTCGTTTTTTTTCTTCTCTGTTTCTCCTCTTTTTTTCGTTTTTCTTTCTTTTATTTTCTTCCTTTTATATATTTATTATTAGAAAATTGATTTAGTTTTTTTCCATTTTTGAAATATGTTCATTTCGAAAATTGTTCATTTTCGAAATTTGTTCATTTCTAAAATTGTTTATTTTCAAAATTTGTAAGATTCAAAATTTGTTTGTTTACGAAATTTGTTTAGATTTTAAACTTGTTTAGATTCGGAATTTGTTTATTTTTTAAATTTGTTCCCGCTTATGGTTTAAATTTTTGAAAATGGTTCCTAATCTTTTATATATATAAAAAATCGCCGTTTTTTAAAATAGTGAAAAATGACTCTGGCTTTTAAAAATGGTTACTGAATTTTTTTAAAAATGGTTCCTGATTTTTCAAAATAGTGAAAAATGGTTCCGGTTTTTAAAATTTGTTCCGATGGTATCGATTTTAAAAAATGGTTTCCGATTTTTAAAAATGGTGAAATATGGTTCAAGTTTTTGAAAATGTTGCGATTTTCAAAAATGGGTTCTATTTTTGATAATGGTTCCGACTTAAAAATGGTTCCGATTTTCAATATGGTTCCCGATTTTAAAAATGGTTACTCATTTTTTAAAAGTGGTTCTCGATTTTTGAGGTAGGTGAGAAAGGTTCCGTTTTTTGAAAATGGTTCCGACTTAAAAATGGTTTCGATTTTAAAAATGGTTCCCGAGTTTTGAAATGGTTCCTCATTTTTAAAATCGGGAACCATTTTTGAAATAGGTGAAATGGTTCCAATTTTTTGAAAATGGATCCGACTTAAAAATGGTTTCAATTTTAAAAATGGTTCCCGAGTTTTGAAAATGCTTCCTCATTTTTTTTAAATCGGGGACCATTTTTGAAATAGGTGAAAATGGTTCCATTTTTTGCAAATGGTTCTGACTTTAAAATGTTTCTGATTTTAAAATGGTTCCTCAGTTTTTAAACCGGGAACCATTTTTGAAATAGGTGAAAATAGTTCCATTTTTAAAAAATTGTTCCGACTTAAAAATGGTTCCTGATTTTGAAAAATTGTTCCAATATTTGAAAATCGTTCCGATTTGAAATTTGTTCATTAAAAAAAAACCAGATTCAAAATTTGTTTAGATTTGAAAATTTTCATTTTCGAAAATTGTTCATATTCGAATATTTTTTCGTCTTTGAAATTTGTTCATATTCAAAAATTCTTCATTTTCGATTTTTTTTTCAAATTTAAAATTTGTTCAGGTTTCCAAATTCAATTTTTTTACTGTAGGCAGATCTTGTACTGTACCCGAATAACAGGAAACGAAAAAAAGAGAGCGAAGCGGTACGCGCTAACTGGGCCGAGGCCATTACCTACTTACGTGAGCAGGGGCTACGCGAAGGAAACTTTGCGCTCACGTAACGCGCGCTATAGGCGCTCCCCTCCTATATGCCGCCTTGAGCTGCGCTGTGCGGGCGCGCCACACACTCCGCGCAATGCGACAGGTGAGTTGGGCCATGGCTCATCAGGTAATTTCTATATTTCTAAAACCTGGACATTTTTAATTTTTAAATTTTGAAAAACCTGAACAATCACAAAATACATTTTAATTTTTTCAACAATTTTTATACCTAAACATACTGTTTAGATCTAAAAAATTTCAGACGTGCAAGTTTTTTCAATCTGGACGTTTCCAAAAATAAAACATTTTTTAGATCTAAATATTTTCAATTCTGGTCCGTTTTTAAAAAATTGAACATTTGAAAATCTAAACTTTACAAAATCATGAACAATTTTCAAATTTATTTTTAAAATCTAAACATAATATAAATGTAAACATTTTCAAAATTTTATCTTTCTAAAAGACGGAGTTTTTCAATTCTGAGCATTTTTTCAAATCATAAAACTAGAAAAGCAGAAAAGTAAAAGAAGAAGACAAAGGGGGTGCGCGGTGCGAGCCTTACTGCAAAAGACGACAAATAGGATTTCCCAGCTTTCGTTGAGCGAAGGAGGGCTGAAGCGACCCATTTACCAAAGGGAGTGATCTCATAAAATTTGATTTTTTGCCTTGGTTTATAAATATAAAACCACACAGTTGAACCAATAGTCCAATATACAATGAGGAGGGAATCTTGTACAAAACAAATTAAATATATGTACAAACATAAAAGAGTAGCTACGCCTAGAAAAGACACAGTTGACCAAGAGTCACATTGTAGCCCAATTTTTGAACTTTTTTGAAATTACCATTTTATAGATTTTAGCCGTTTCCCCTAGACCATCATAATCCCAGAACATCCCTTTCATTTTAAATCATGTTTCTTAATTATAGCACTTCTTCTTACTTTCAGCTGAGAAGAAAGTATCTTCTTTTTCCGGCCACGAATAGCCTTAGGCTCTTGGACTAGATCCATGTGATCATCCAAGGTATCCTCCACATCATTTTCCAAGTCCTCACTTAAATTGGAAGCATTCCTAAGCACCAAATTATCAGATTTTCTTTGCTATTTTGTTCTAGATTATTTGTTAAGAAAACCAAAGATCTAGACTCTTCTGATTTTGCTGCCGATGTCGATCACGACGTGCCGACTGATTTTGCTGATTTTTCACAATCATATTGATATTCGTGATGAAAATACACATCGTTAATTTCACAATGATATAGTCGAGCATTTGTGTGCATGTCGGGGATGGCAGCAGCAAACTCGGGAAGGAAAAATATTTGAATTGTAATTTTATCTTTAATTTTTGCAAAACTGTAATTGCGTTGAAAACTATGTAAAATCTACATATGTTCGATCTGTACTTGTTAGAATGTTTGAGTTTAGATGAAAAACCAAATTGGGAGCGATTTGATCGACGCGAGTGGGGAGCGTCGCATCCCATATCTGTCAAGTCATTTGGACATTTGGGCGCCACGAGAGCACCTCATATTGACGCCACAGGTGGAGGTACTCTAAAGGTCTTAATTTGTAAAGAGAGTATTAAAGATGTTATAGGTCTTTTCGCAAATTTTTGTATATATACCCCCATACTCTTATAAGATGTACGTATGGCCGGCACACGTGACGTACGTACAGTGCAGAATGGCAGCGATACTTGCCTTTTGGCCAGCTACTCACGCACCTGCACATGGACCTAGTTGAAAAAAAAAGGATCCGGACCACCGGTTTGACCGGAATTAACCGGAACCAGAGGCTCAGCCGGTCTGTTAAGCGCACATGACCAGACAAGGAAGCGAACCGGCGTTTTAGCTTAAACCGGGAGAAAAACGGTTGCCCCGGTTAGACTGGTCTGTCGATAAATGCTCACGCGCGCGTGTAAAAATAAGGTGCGCACCCAGGATCGAAGCCTGTAGGTAGCCTTCCTGTGCGCTACGCCGTTCACAACGCACTAGACATCAGGTCAACGATTCTTTTGTGCTATAACATGGAACGTTACCTTTTTGTACAATGATATATGTGTATTTCTCTACTAAAAATAATAATGTATTTAATGACCGGTCCAGCCATTGAACCAGTTGAACCAGCGGTCGGACCAGTAAACCGCAAACCAACAGCCTGACCGGTTCGACTGCCGGTCCGGTCCGATTTTTAAAACTATGCCCATGGATGGAACACGATCCCACCTTTCAACAGTACGTACCACCACTTATTTCAGAAGGGTACGTGTACAACCTTCTACAACACCCTGACATCTTGGAAACGTTTTGTGGCATTTGAATAGAAGGAATTTCGATGTAATGCTGATGTTTTTTCGATACTGATTGTTAAATTCTCATATATTTCATTTCCATGCCCCTAGTATCAGGACACAACTTGCGAGAATCCAGCTCTCCTTTTTGTTCATTGAAAAACCTATTCTCTCCATATTTATCTTATGAGCATATATTTCATTTCCTATCCCTTAAAAATATCACATTAACATTTCACTATGTTTAGAAGTATTGTCACACTCCAACTCCTTGTTTTTTGCATAGTAGAATGCCTAAATCGGGCGAAAACCAATACAACAAGTACCAAGTCCTCTCTCGACGTGGGCATGACACACACAACAATAAACACTAACTGCACAAACAAAAACCATAACATGGGTACTCACTCTGCTGAACTAGCCGACCTTCCAACTCTGCCAGCTGGAACCGTAACTACACATATTTTTTTTTCATATCTCCGTCTGAAATGTCGCCTAACGCGGAAATGCGAAATGGGTTCAAGAACTGTATGTATACAATTTAGGATTTCTTTAATATGTAATTCCTTCTTGTAATTAACCATAACCGTTGCTGTTTGTGCAACTCACATATCAGTTTATTCGCATCCTTCCAGATAGAGTCGTCTTTTGTAAGCGCAAGTTTGGACTGGTTCTATATATAGTTTTGAATCCCGAGCTCATATTCTCTTTCCTAAATACGAAATTCAAAAAAGAATTATGAAATAATGGACACAGCGATTTGGGTGATACGTGTAGATGCACCTACACCTGTTGTGCAAACTGCACTTTAGATAATAAAAAATTCAAGAGAACCAATTTTGGATGTACATCCGAACAATCTATATTCGCACAAAGAGTTTCGCGAAAGAAGACATTTTTGTGACCTATGTAAAACAACAAAAAGAATGTCCCGTGAAAAACCAGTTTTTCGGACCCGTAATTTTTCTATCTATGCACGCCACAAAAAATTCTCTTTTTTGTGTAACTTTGTGTGCAAAGAAAGAATGTACGAATGTATATCAAAAATAGTTTAAATTCTTTTGAAAATTTTGAAATGTGGTTTTTTTCATAGTTGGTGCATATCTACATATATGATACAGAATAAAATCACAAAAAATTGCAACAAACAAGTCCAAGTGTTCTACTAAAGTTTCAAAAAAAGATATTTTTGGTGCTCTTGGCCACAAAACAAAATCCAAGGCGAACACGCTGACGGCGTAATGGTACCACCTCACAGCAAGGTTATATTGGTTCGAACACCGGGTCTCGCATAAAAAATCCCCGACTATGCGCACAGCAAGGTTATATTGGTTCGAACACCGGGTCTCGCATAAAAAATCCCCGACTACGTGCACAGCCGCTAGGGGATTTCTCTCCCTATTCAGGGCTGGAGTAAAAAAGAAAAGAAAAATCCGAGACCAATATTGGATCGTTGACTTTTTTTTAACACAAAGCACCATAAATATCATTTATTTGCAAAACTTTGCACGATGTAGAACACCTGAATATTTTTGGAATTTTATAATTTGCTTTACTTCTTTTGTTTTCAAAATTTTGTATTTGGGGATGAGCATACGGGAGCAGAATTGAATTTCTGCTATGTAACTATTCAAAACACAGTTTCTTACCTTATCATTTTGTCCCCGTTTACATCTGATTTTCAACATACAGCACGAGACATTCTGGATTCCTACGAGGATCAGGACGAGAAGACAACGTAGATCCAGCCACCCGCAAAATAAAAACAATACTTCAGAAGTAGCCCGTACGTATCGTTGGACGATTTGACATCTCTTTCTGGAGCTTTGAATAGACAAATATGGCTCTTCCCCCGGCCGCATTTGCTTCTCACCTGTGAAATCCATCATCTTGACATGACATCTCCATACTTCCCCACTCGACCGCATTCAATGCCGAAGACAAGCTGCTGGCTAGGTGTGCGTAGCCATGGCCAACAGGACGACAGGGGAAGAGAGAGATGGACCGAGAAGACGACGATGATATGAGAGAGAGAATGTGAAGTGACAACTGATGTGACGACCTTTTCTGCAATGAGGAAAGAATCGCCATCCCTCTCCTCTCTCTGCCCCACGAGGTTTGATATCTGCGCTCATGCATGGGTCCCACCACCTTGTCGCCCCTGCCTCACCCCCTTTACATAGGGCCTATCTTCTTCTTCTACCTCTTGGTCTCCTCGGTCTCAGTCCTCACCAACAGCTCAGGCAGCTCTGGTCTGCCGCCTTCTCCATCGAGCTTGCTGTTGTGCTCTCTGCGTCCCTTCTTCTTCATCTCCTCCTTCATCGTCTTCTTGGTGAGTACGTGCGTGCGTTCTCTGCTTGATCGGGTTGTTTTGCACCGTATGTGTGCCTGATTATGTGCGATGAGCTGCATCCTGAGGGTGTGCAAGTCAAATCTATGGCAAGCATAGATGAGCAAAATCTTTCGATTCAGGAATCAGTAACCAATAGCTTTATTT
Source organism: Poa pratensis (assembly GCA_947311845.1). Taxonomy (NCBI): domain Eukaryota; kingdom Viridiplantae; phylum Streptophyta; class Magnoliopsida; order Poales; family Poaceae; genus Poa; species Poa pratensis. The sequence continues at coordinate 21,145,671 of CAMZMU010000052.1, read as the reverse complement.
AATCATGCAATTTCCCCCTCGGTTGAATCAGTTTGATTCTTCCCTTTTGACTGACTAGGTGTTTTGTGCGTGTGAATTTGTCTTCGCAGCACCAAGCAAGAAAACATGCCTTTGATCTGTACCAGTAGTGCTGTTTTGCTTGTGCTAGCTAGGGTTCCATTAATTCCAGCCGTGCGTGTGTGCGTGTGACCGGCAGAGCTATCCAGCTAAGTAATCTCGCCCATCGATTGCCATCACTGTGCAGATTGCTAGCCCCAGAGTTCTTGCTATGTCCCGCAGCTTGTTTCTGTTTTTGCCATGTCTTGTGTTGATTTTGCATCTGTGCATTTCTGCATGACTCAGGTTATGTCAGCTATTTTGCATGGCTGCCAAAGCCAAAGCTCAGCTCAGATAAATTTAATTGGACATGCTTGTATGTACTGTACTACTTATGTTAGGCGTCAGCTTACCTGAAACCCTAGTTCTTGCTGACTCCTGATAGCCATAGCAAGGATTGAAGGAGCGTGAGAGAGATAGTTGGTCAGGAACTGCATCCAGCCCATGGCCACACTGTTCACTCTTAACGCTGAAACTTGAGCTAGCTCGAAATCTTGTATATTTCAGTAGTTTAACCAATGGTCAAGGCCAGCAATCTGTACTAATGACTATAATGACATTTCGTTATGGCACCGGTGTGCAGATCTGAGCTGACAAGCTTGACACGAGGAGGGAGGTCACCCAGCAGACGGCGATGGACATGTCCGGCGTGAGCGGCCAAGTGGACAGCCCGGGCGGCGGAGCCGTGTCGTCGGCGCTGGGTGCGCCGCGGCCGAGCAGGTACGAGTCACAGAAGCGGCGCGACTGGCAGACGTTCGGGCAGTACCTACGGAACCACCGCCCTCCACTGGAGCTTGGCCGGTGCAGCGGCGCACATGTGCTGGAGTTCCTTCGCTACCTCGACCAGTTCGGTAAGACCAAGGTGCACTCCGCGGGGTGCCCCTTCTTCGGCAACCCGAACCCGCCGGGTCCCTGCCCGTGCCCGCTCCGGCAGGCGTGGGGAAGCCTCGACGCGCTGGTTGGCCGACTCCGCGCCGCCTTCGAGGAGCACGGTGGCGCGCCCGTGGCCAACCCGTTCGGGGCGCGCGCCGTCAGGCTGTACCTCCGTGACATCAGGGACTCCAGGCCAAGGCGCGCGGGATCGCCTACGAGAAGAAGCGACGGAAGAGGAACCCGGCGTCTAAGCAGAAGGCGCGCCAGGTCCACGAGGAGGCGCAGACGGACGTGGTGCGGCACTGCGGCGTGGTGGATCACCCGGCCGCGCACGCACAGTACCTGTTTCCTATGCACGCGCAGTACCTGTTCCAGGGCCACTTCCTGGCTCCGGCTCCCGACGGGGATCCTGCCGGAGCGCTGGAGGGCGGCGTGGTTCACGGCGGAGGGGAGGACATCGTGATGGTCATGGCGGCTGCGGCGGCGGCCGCCGAGGCCCACGCTGCTGGGTGCATGATGCCGCTGCCGCTGTCCGTGTTCAACTAGCTAGTTCGACGATTGATCTGATGATCCGTGTAGAAATGATTAAGTAGGGCCTAAGTAAGTTGCAGTTTGCAGGTTAGTTTTGCTAATGGCGGTGATGCCTCGATCGCCGTTTGAACACCACTAGCTCTAGGTTTGTGACGGCCAACTCTTCCTCGGGTATTCAACTATTATATTTACCTATATGGTGAAATTGCGTTGCTTATGATCGGATGGGGTTAATCTTTGTAACTTCTAATGTGCATGGTTCATGGATGCGTAGGCGAAGCCGCGTATTTTGCTGGATCAAACTCTTGACTTAATTTAACCAACATCCGCTAATTAATATAGTGGCATGATTGTGAGTTTGTGTTAATGGATCTTCTGGCTGGCACATAAGCTCCAATTCCAGGTCGATTGCGTCATTAGTGTCATTTTTAGCAGCTGACATAGAAGTAAAAGCTGCACATATAATTTACAGTGACCTAGCATGTCATGTAAAATGCGCGCCTAGCTAACCATGTTTTCGATGCAGTACTTATTAAGTTGTTACTCCGTTTTTAAATATGAAATATTTTAAGTGTTGTACATTTGTCGTCTAGTTAAAGACAATATGAGTAAACATATACACTAGAATATGTCGTCTACATCTCTACTATATAATATCGTTAACGGTGGTGATGATGGTGTGTCAAATAGCACGTGGGTCACGTTACGCAAGGAAAAGAAAAAAAATACCAATCAGACTCTCGTACGCAAGGAAAACAAAGCAAGTATGGGTGTATGCAGGGGATCCGATCTACCAGTCCGTTTCAAACACAAAAAAGACCACAGGGCACAGGCGCGTAGCTTGATACAAAACAGAACACAAACAAGCTCTCATACGACTCAAGCGAACAAGCGAAACGGTAAAGGAAAAAAGGAAATATCGTGCCAATCCAAATCGAGTCCAACATGAAGTGCAAACCAATCTCTCATTCGTGTACGCAAGCATGATCAGGAAAACCAGTATATGATTCGAACCTATCGCTCCTTCGTTTACGCAAGCACGATCAGGAAAAACCAACGTAAACTCACGGCCAGTGTAAATTGGCCCTGCATGTAAATTTTCGTGTCAAGCCCAGATCCTTCGTATAGATCGGTGACACCAGGCGAGATGAGAAAACCCATTTACGAGGTTGCGGCGTGCACTAGGAAACTGAAGACTGATGTGGCAACACCTTATAATCGGGAAAAATACCATCACGTGGAAATTGAAGACCGACATGGCGATGAATCCCGATTGAAAATAATTCAGTGGTATGTTCGATCACGTTCTGACTTCCGTCGTTCGTTGATAACTGTCAAGTTGACGAAACATAATATCATGGATGTTATAAAATTATTTATTTCCCGTTGCAACGCACGGGTATTTGGCTAGTATAGACTAATACAAGTAAACACACATACTAAAACATAATATGTTTAGATACATGTGGATACACACGAATATGGGAAATGGCAAAAAACATCTTATATTTAAAACGGAATGAATATTGGAAATGTGTAGAACATATTATATTTAAAAATGGCTAAAATATTTAAAACGGAATGAATATTGGAAATGTGTAGAACATATTATATTTAAAAATGGCTAAAATGGATCCCAAGCTATTCCTCCGCGCTGTATAAACAAAACTACACTGTTAAACCGATACAAAGTGACGAGAAACCTCCAGCAGATCAAAGATAAGAAAAAAAACACAGGAGTAGACACATACCCTAGAAACCCTTAAATAACCCCTTGGGTCACCGGCAAGGCTCCACGTGAAACCACTGGACCTCGTTGCACCACACACACCAAGTTACCACATCAGAGATAACCTCTTGTTCTCTCGCTCCGGGCCGTGGAGCGTTGATCCTACCAGCCGACTACAAGGGACAAGCACCGTGAGAACGAAGTCGTGTGTAAGAGAAATAGGAACACATGAACCGCCACACGCTAGGAGCGAAGAGGTTTTTGAGGCATGATTTGACCTTGCCGTTGATGTCGATTTATCGTGGCCACTGAGGACCGGAGCTCCACGACGACCCCCTCCCCACCAAGAGGGTCACGATGCAGTGCAGCATCGTCGTCGAGACCGATACGATCAAGTGTTTTATCACCCGGAGCTCTGGCGCTTGAGAGGCGACCGCCGCCATGAATGTGCTTTGACCTGGCGAAGCCACCACGCCACCGAAACAATGAACAGTGCTGCCGCGCCCCTCGCCAAACACGGCGCCCTCGATAGCCACCGCGGCCCGCGCCACCGTCACCACGCGAGGGGGAGAAGAGGCCTCGCCGCCGCCAGCGTTTGGCGGTGGCGAGGAGTGGGAGGGAAGAGGAAGCGCCTGGAGCTGGAGCTTGAGCTGCTAGGGATCCCTCCCCGTCGCCCACGCGAGCGACGTGGGATAGGATATAGTTTGGGTTTACCACTAGACACCCTCAAAATTTACTTTTGTAAGCTTGAAAAAATCAGGATTTATTTTAGGTGTTGATAATTCCAATATTGTAATAGGATGATGCCAATCAATGGGGTTGTTTGATTCAAAGGATAGGAAAAATGTAGTAATAGGAAACCTATAGGATTGCCATGCCATGCACACTCCAATCCTATAGGATTTTGTTTGTATCAAAGTTTGTTTAATTTCATCAAAGGAATTGTAAAAAGAGATTGAAGTGGATGTTAGAATTCCTATAGAAAGTAGTAGAAAAGATTACTTAGGAAAAAATCCTATACTATTCAATCCTGTAAGAAAAATTCCTATAGTATTGAATCCTACAAAAATCCTATGAATTTCCTTCGAATCAAACAAGCCCTATAACAGTATATCTGATGGATAATACCAATGAGTACTAAATAATGCATGCAGTGGGATCCATCGTCGCTACTGAGTTCTCAGACTCACTGATCCATACTCCAGTGTACTGTAGCCGAATTTACCAGGCAATTCAATTATTTGTTCGTTCACCACGAAAGGACAGCCACTCATGACTCATCGATCGCTGCCCTGTAGATTCTCGATGATATGAGAGCAAGTTTGATCGGGGCAATCGATGGACGACGTGCGGTCGGTGCAAATGCACACCTAGCTTCTAGCCACTCCCACCCTCTGGCCAACGAAGTTTGTGTTCTTCTTTAATCCAGGAGCTAGTATCTCAGTGGCAGTCATCGGCCTTGCGCTGAAACTTGCACAGTGATCTCGTTACTTTCCCGGTCCGATCAGTCTATTCGTACACCATTTTCATGGGTGGTGCGATCTTCATGCATCAATCTGATTAACGCATGATGGATGGTGCCAAGTACTATATCGACCAGGTCGTGCTTAGAATTAATGAGATGTCTGCCTTCTGCATGCATGCCGGGAAGTGGGAACGGATGTGACTCGTGCATGTACTGCTTCAGGCCAGTTTTATGCTGGACCAGTCAACCGTTCACAAGGCATTTTCCTGGATGGATTTTCGCCCACTGAGAGCGTTCGGGCGAGCAAAATAAAATTTCTCTCTAAGATGTTTGTATTAATAGATTTTTTGCAGCTTATGAAGTAGTGCACAATAGGGCGGAAACTGAAAATGAAGCCCGAGCTATACGGATGTTTTTTTTTAAGAATTCACAACCGGCATTGTTTTTTCGAAATGGGGATATCCACATACTGTGCATCGAATTGATGCATACGGCCGCTTCATTAAACTTATTCAACAATCGAGTTTTTTTAAGTTTCAAAAAATTAGAACAGGTATAGATAATGTCGGTCCAAAATTGGTAATATTCACTTCTGCAAGATCAAGAGCAAACCTAGGAGTTTCAAAAAATTAGAACAGGTATAGATAATGTCAGTCCAAAATTGGTAATATTCACTTCTGCAAGATCAAGAGCAAACCTAGGTGAACATGAATGCTAATCTGTGCTGCCATCAAGTATTCAAGTTCGTGGGCGTCAAACAAGGTAAGAAAACCATGACCCTTTTCCTACTATATTCGACATGAATCGCGATCTTTGGGAACCTGCATGCAAGGTCGCACGCACGGATGACGATGTCGTGGTCTACTCGTCTGAGCCACCTGCAGTGCAGAGGCTGGCTAGCTACAAATGGATGCATAGCACGCCGGGAAACGAGGAGCCGGAGCACATCACACGTCCTCTCACTCAGACGCTGCGGGATTCAGTCCTTGCTTCTCATGTCACCTCACCTCACCTGAGGCGTACGGCCGGAGAAACCTAACCATGTCTGATCTAACGTCTCAGCCAAGCGATGTGCCAAAAAAAGAAGAAGAAAAACTCTGTCGAGGAGTGGACAGGGGAAGGAAGCAGCGTCGTCGTCAGCAGCAGCGACGCCGGTCTGGATGGGCGGTGCCTGCCGGACAAGGGCGCCGATGTGACTCGTCGCCGCAGGCAGGCAGCGTTCCAGCCCACGCGGCGGCCTCCGTCGCGTCCGCTCCGCTGGTGCAGTGTCGTCGTGTTTGGCTCCATATGTCTGCACGTACGACATGGCGTCGGTGCGCGAAGTGTTTGACCGGCCATCAATGGAGATTGGCTTCTTGCTCACGTAGGTAGCAGATGGTAAGACTGACAACGAAGATTAACCTTTTTTTTTTCGAACAAGATTACCCATGTTAGGAGGGCCAACGTGTTAATTTTCTTATAACTAGCTATTAGCAAAGTACCCGTGTGTTTGCAACATGTGTAAAATAAATCAAACATCTCAGTTTTTAGGTAAAAAATTGATTTTGGTTATCTCATTGTTTTAGAGTATACCGGCTTTCTCCGGAAATCCAATTTGGTGCCCGAGCACACATGGACTCGATATCCTACACCTATGTTCCCATCGAGATTTGGTTCCACTCCCACTGCAGAGAATACTTACCATGGTAAATTCAGACCCATGCCCTACTGGGGTCCAGTTATTAAATGATCACCAGAACGACTTTCCAGCACGGTACCGCTTATTCCGTTAAGAAACGCCGTCACAACGCTCACATGATTAATGAATGTCTGCTGCTACGACCGGTCAACACAAAGGATCACGCTTCTCCACAATTAGTAAAAGCGATGTTTAACATTTAAGCTCACACAGACACAGGCTTACATTGTTCTTTGACATCAGGTTTATGCCACTGACACAGCGGCAAACTGCGAGGCATGGACACAATGAGCACAACACCAGGTCGCGAGTAAATTGAACAGGAGAGGAAACAATGAGACTAATCCTGATAATTTCAAGGGGCAGGTGCAAGCGAGCACCTTGCAATGGACTTCATGTTCAGCATATCTGCTCCGTGGGCGACTGATGCGCTGTCTGCCTGTCTCCTTGGTCACCGTCGTCCTCAATCCCAGCTACAGTAGCGACGGCTGCATTCACCGCAATAAACACATGCGGGGGTGGGAGCTGAGCTACAGCATGAGCAGCGACGGCGACCGGATCTGCGGGAGCTATGGCAGTGCGACGGCGCCAGGAGCAGCAGGTGCAACATCTGGGGGAGGTTTCTGGGAAGACGAACAGAGGACGACATATTGTGTGAGGCTGGTGATCGAAGATCAAGTATGGATCTATGCTCAGGTGACGCAGACGAAAGGTAGAAGAAGGGTGGGGATCCAGATCTCCCACGGACCAGGAAAAATCCTGTCGTCGTTACCATCCGTCAAACGCCTACGCGTCCCGTCATGACCTGGGCCCAAGGCCGACCGGGTGGTCCATATTCACCGCGCCTTTACGAATTTTTGCCGAGCCGACGCACATGCGGACAGCGTTCATGTATCGAATCCCAACATAACTTGTGCGGTGAAGATATCGGGTCCATGTGTGCTCGGGCTCCAAATCGCCTCTCCGGGCTTTTCCCCGATTCCAATTCTCTTTTACATGTCTTATTATACAACAATCAGTACAACACTAAAAATAAATACTTGTCACTTACCTTATAATTTTCTTTTTACATTATGGGTATCGAAGGTTCTCACTTATCCCTTAACACATTATTTATATGGCCCACAACCAAACCAATCACAAATTAAGAAAATATAAGTGCACTCCAAGCAACCTCAATTAATTCAAACTGAACTTGTGTTTAAATGAAAGAAAGAAAAAGAGGGAAGTGAAACAAGAGGCCATTATATCATACGAGAGACAGCACCTGGTGTTAACCAATAATAATCGTGCAAACAAACTGTGCTAGCACATTTAGTGCCAGCCGTGGTACATTCATATAAGGCCCAAAGTTCATTATTTATTTATCTTTGGCTTCGGCATTTGACTTTCGGTATTTGAGGTTCAGTACTTCAGTTTCACGAGAATCATCTTCAAGATCAAGAACATCAAGCCGTTCTTCAGTAACTTGGAGAGAAATATTCTCCGAGCATTTATTTCCGGGACTATACCTGCCCCACATGTTAATTTCCCGATATCACACAAGTTAATTTCCCGTGTATTAACATTTGCGTACTACATATCTACATATCTAACGATTATTTGTCTGATGCATGTCCTACATCATCTAATCATTCTGAGATCAAATGTGTACGTGAACCACAATATGGGATGAAAGAATCATTAGCATACCCAAATGAGAGACATGGTTGAAAGATCATTTCACTGGTTTTCCACAACACATTATTCCGAATATGGCCAACAGAATTATAGACATCATGGCATCACTCACCAAAGTTTCTTGGGTTAACACGTATTTCTCAAAGCATAGTGAGAGTGATCCCGACGCCGTCATGCTGCACCTCCACCTCCCTATGCATCTCCCGGAAGCAGTCCATCGCGAGCGCCTCGAGCCCGTTGGACATGTATCCGTCGACCAAATAGTTCCTGGTTACCATGTTCTTGGTCGGAATTCCGTCGAACACCTCTCGGCGTTGTACACCATGCCGAGCCTGACGTAGAACGCGAGGAGCTAGTTGCCCGCGTAGAGCCCGCCACACTGAGCCTAATGCTGCCGAGCGCGACGCGGCCGGCCTCGAGGTTACCGAGCCGCTCACAACACTGAACGACGACACGAAGCATCCACGATGGATAGAAGTGTGTCGGCAAGTTGGGTCTTGGCGCAGAATCGTCGAGCTCCTGTGATCCGGTCCCGAGTCGCCAAAGTCTTCGCCGTCCACCCGTCCGCCGGCACCGACAATGGCATCATCCTGGACCAACCGGCAAGGGCAAACTACTCCAGATTTAGGCCTGATTAGAAATTAATTATTTTATTACTATCACACAATTTATTTAGCAAGTAGCAACGATCAAATGACAAAACCAAGATATTAACACACTTCAGCGTCCTATATTTGCGGTGCATGACTACGGACGATTCTCCATTTGATATCGCAACACTGGCCGTCCTAGGCGCGGCTGCTAGCGTTAAGTTGACGAGGGAAATATCTCCCCGGCAACAGCGCCAGAAACTATGCTTGATGCGTGTAATGTCACACGTCAGTTGGGAACCCAAGAGGAAGGTATGATGAGTGCAGCAGCAAGTTTTCCCTCAGTATGAAACCAAGGTTTATCGAACCAGTAGGAAAACGAGGTTGCTTCGAAGGTGTTGGTGAAGGAGTGTAGTGCGGCGCAACACCAGGGATTCCGGTGCCAACGTGGAACCTGCACAACACAATCAAATTACTTTGCCCCAACTTAACAGTGAGGTTGTCAATCTCACCGGCTTGCTGAAAACAAAGGGTTAAACGTATCGAATGGAAGATGATGTTTGTTTGCATAAAACAGTAGAGAACAATGATTGCAGTAGATTGTATTTCAGATGTAAAAGAATGGACCGGGGTCCACAGTTCACTAGTGGTGTCTCTCCAATAAGATAACTAACATGCTGGGTAAACAAATTACAGCTGGGCAATTGACAATTGATAAGTGCATATAACATGCATGTGTGAGTTGTGGTGTCTACTATGAGATTCATTTGGGCATTACGACAAAGTACATAGACCGCTATCCAGCATGCATCTATGCCTAAATAGTCCACTTTCCGGTTAACATCCGTACCCCTTCCAGTATTAAGTTGCAAGCAACAGACAATTGCATTAAGTAATGTGCGTAATGTAAACAATACATTCATCCTTGAATAAAGCATTGCTGTTTTACCCCTAGTGGCAACAACACATCTACAACCTTAGAACTTGCTGTCACTATCCCAGGTTAAATAGAGGTTGAACCCAACTATCATGCATAAATACCCCCTCTTGGAGTCACAAGTATTCACTTGGCCAAGGCTTCAACAAGTAACGGAGAGCATGCAAGATCACAAATGACATAGACATGATAATATAATATTCAGCTCCACATAGGTATCAATATAAGTCAGATCCCAGCAAACACAACATGTAGCATTACAATAAGATGATCTTGATCATGATAGGCAGCTCACAAGATCTAAACATGATGGCACAAGTGGAGAAGACAACCATCTAGCTACTGCTATGGACCCATAGTCCAAGGATGAACTACTCACGCATCACTCCGGAGGCGGGCATGGCGATGTAGAGCCCTCCGGTGATGATTCCCCTCTCCGGCAGGGTGCCGGGAAGAGCTTCAGAACCCCCCGAGTTAGGGTTGACGACGGCGGCGGCAGCGAATATGTTCTGGATGAAAGGCTCGGTGTTTTAGGGTTTTCACGTCTCGGGGAATAAATAGGCGAAGGGGCGATGTCGGCGGACCCCCGAGGGGCCCAAACCACCAGGCGGCGCGGTGGGCCCCTGCCGCGCCGGTGGTTTGGCCACCTCGTGGCTCCTTCGTCTCTCCTTCGGACTCCGTGTACGTGTTGGAAAAATAGGGACTTGGCCTTTTGTTTCGTGCAATTCCGAGAATATTTCCAGAAGTAACTTTCTGAAACCAAAAACAGCAGAAAACAGGGAACTGGCACTGTGGCATCTTGTTAATAGGTTAGTCCCAGAAAATGCATAAAAGTGATATGAAGTGTATATAAAACATGTAGCAAATGGTATAATATAAGCATGGAACAGCAGAAATTATGGATACGTTGGAGACGTATCAAGCATCCCCAAGCTTAGTTCTACTCGTCCTCGAGTAGGTAAAACGATAACAACAAATAATTTCTGAGGAGACATGCTTTCACACAATCTTGATCAATATATTGCAAGGCTCATGTCATGAATGAAGTGACTCAAAGCAATGTCTATAGTTTGCTAACAAATAGATAAAGAGTAAACAATGAATCATATAAGCAAAAACTTTTCATGAATAGTACTTTCAAGACAAGCATCAAAAAGTTTTGCATAAGAGGTAACTCATAAAGCAATAGATTCAAAGTAAAAGGCATTGAAGCAACACAAAGGATGATTAAGTTTCAGCATTGCTTTCAACTTGTAACATGTATATCTCATGGATAGTTGTCAACATAAAGCAATATAACAAGTGCAATAAGTAAACATGTAAGAATCAATGCACACAAAGTTGACACAAGTGTTTGCTTCTAAGATAGAAAGGAGTAGGTAAACTGACTCAACATAAAGTAAAAGATAGGCCCTTCGCAGAGGGAAGCAGGGATTAAATCATGTGCTAGAGCTTTTTAAGTTTTCGAAAGCATATAGAGAGCACAAAATAAGTATTTGAGAGGTGTTTGTTGTTGTCAACGAATGGTAGTGGGCACTCTAACCCCCTTGTCAACCAGACTTTCAAGAGCGGCTCCCATGAAGGACGTTATCTCTACCAGCAAGGTAGATCATCCCTCTTCTCTTTTGTTTACACATGTATTTTAGTTTCTTTATAGATGACACTCCTCCCAACCTTTTGCTTACACAAGCCATGGCTAACCGAATCCTCGGGTGCCTTCCAACATTCACATACCATGGAGGAGTGTCTATTTGCAAATTAAGTTGCTTACTGATAAATCAGGGCAAAACATGTGAAGAGAATTATTAATGAAAGTTGTAATTAATTGGGGCTGGGCACCCCGTTGCCAGCTCTTTTTGCAAATTATTGGATAAGCGGATGTATATGCCACTAGTCCATTGGTGAAAGTCTGTCAGAAGTAAATGACAAGATTGAAAGATAAAACACCACATACTTCCTCATGAGCTATAAAACATTGACACAAATAAGGAGTAATAAAGTTTTGAATAGTTTAAAGGTAGCACATGAAATATTTACTTGGAATGGCAGGAAATACCACATAGTAGGTAGGTATGGTGGACACAAATGGCATGGGTTTTGGCTCAAGTTTTGGATGCACGAGAAGCATTCCCTCTCAGTACAGAGTTTAGGCTAGCAAGGTTGTTTGAAGCAAACACAAGTATAAACCGGTACAGCAAGAATCACATAAAAACATATTGCAAGTATTATAAGACTCTACACTGTCTTCCTTGTTGCTCAAACATTTTACCAGAAAATATCTAGACCTTAGAGAGAACAAATATGCATCCCAAGTCTCAACAAGCTCTACGGTAGTTCTCCACTACTAGGCTTTAACTACATGATGCAAGAGCTTAAACATGATCTACTTGAGAGCTCAAAACAATTGCAAAGCATCAAATCGAAACAAGACAATGATCTACAAGAATGCATATGTCTTTTCCAATACCAACTACTACATGTAGCATTTTCTTTCTTCCAAACAAACACCAATCAATTTATTTAAACATAAACTCTCCAAATGATAATATAATGCAGCAAGAGAGTATTTATAAACAAGTGCTAACAGCTCGAAGAGATGCATGAAAAACAGGAGCTAAAAGCACTGCAGTAGCTAGTTAAGAATACTCAACAAATATAAGTGAAGAACATGAGTATTCACATGAAAAAGCGGAGCGTGTCTCTCTCCCACACAAGGATTGCTAGGATCCGAATTTATTCAAACAAAACAAAAATAAAAACACACAGACGCTCCAAGTAAAGCGCATAAGATGTGAAAGAATTAAAATATAGTTTCACTAGAGATGACCTGATAAGTTTGTTGATGAAGAAGGGGATGCCTTGGGCATCCCCAAGCTTAGACGCTTGAGTCTCTCTGAATATGGTTGGGATGAACCACGGGGGCATCCCCAAGCTTAGGCTTTTCACTCTTCTTGATCACATAATATCACCCTTCTCGCTTGATCCTTGAAAACTTCCTTCACACCAAACTCAAGACAGTTCTCATTAGAGGGTTAGTGCATAATCAAAAATTCTCATATTCTGTAATGATACAATCAATCCCAAAGCTTCTGGACATTAGCTACAGCCACCAATGCTTTGTGGAGCAAAGAAATCCACACAAACACAGTAAAAGAGCGAATGCAAAACAAAAGGCAGAATCTGTCAAAAACAGAACAGTCTGGAATGACGAATTTTTTCGAGGCACTTAAGTTGCTCAGATGGATCTGGCCTAAAATAATGAAAGTTGCGTACATATCTCAGGAATATGCGTGATTTTTTCAGAATTTTTTGAATTTTCTACAGGGAGATAAGCTCAAATCCGTGACAGCTAAAAATCTGTCACTGCGCAGAAATCCAAATCTTGCATCAACTTTCAATATAGAACTTTACTTGGCACAACATTGCGATAAAATAAAGATACAAAGGAGTTGCTACAGAAGTAACAAAACTCCTTGACTCAAAGAAAACAAAAATAACAGCAAATAAAAACGATGGGTTGTCTCCCATAAGCGCTTTTCTTTAACGCCTTTCAGCTAGGCGCAGAAAGTGAAAATCAAGTGTTGTCAAGAGAAGAAGCATCAACATCATAACTTGCTCTAACAATAGAGTCAAAAGGTAACTTCATTCTCTTCCTAGGGAAGTGTTCCATACCTTTCTTGAGAGGAAATTGGTACCTTATATTACCTTCTTTCATATCAATGATGGCACCAACAGTTCGAAGAAAAGGTCTTCCCAAAACAATAGGACAAGATGCATTGCATTCAATATCCATAACAATAAAATCAACGGGGACAAGGTTATTGTTTACTGTAATAAAAACATCATTAACTCGCCCCAAAGGTTTCTTCATAGCATTATCAGCGAGAAAAACATCCAAATAACAATGTTCCAAAGGTGGCAAATCAAGAATATCATAAAGCTTCTTGGGCAAAACCGAAATACTTGCACCAAGATCACACAAGGCATTGCAATCAAAATCATTCACCTTTACCTTAATGATGGGTTCCCAACCATCTTCTAATTTCCTAGGAATAGAAGCTTTAAGTTTCAACTTCTCCTCCCTAGCTTGCAAAAGAGCATTTGTAATATGCTTTGTAAAAGCCAAATTAATAGTGCTAGCATTGGGACTTCTAGCTAATTTTTGCAAGAACATAATAACTTCAGAGATGTTACAATCATCAAAATCAAAATCATTATTGTCAATGGTGGTGGAACCATTGTCTCCAATAGTTTGAAAAATTTCAGCACTTTTATCAGAAAAAGTTTCAGCAGTTTTAGGCAATTTCAAACGCTTTGCAGAAGTAGTAGAGACATTACCAACACCAATAACATTACCATCAATAGTAGGAGGCTTACTAGCATGTAAAACATTAGCATTACTAGTGGTGGTGATAGTACAAACTCTAACTATACTATTCTCTTTTTCAAGTTCTTCCTCTTTTTCCCACCTAGCATGCAATTCAGCCAACATCCTAATATTATTATCAATTCGAACTTGGATGGCATTTGCTGTAGCAAATGACTTAGTATCTTTAACTTCATTAGGCATAACTTTCAGTTTTAGAATTTCAACATCATGAGCAAGACTATCAACTTTAGAAGCAAGAACATCAATTTTTTCAAACTTTTCCTCAACAGTTTTATTGAAAGCTTTTTGTGTGCTAATAAATTCTTTAAGCATAGCTTCAAGATCAGAGGACACACTTCTATTGTTGCTGTAGGAATTACCATAAGAATTGCCATAACCATTTGAAGGATAAGGCTTATAGTTGTTGCTACCAAAATTATTCCTATAAGCATTGTTGTTGAAGTTGTTGTTTTTAATGAAGTTTACATCAACATGCTCTTCTTGAGCAACCAATGAAGCTAAAGGAACATTATTAGGATCAACATGAGATCTACCATTCACAAGCATAGACATAATAGCATCAATCTTATCACTCAAAGAGGAGGTTTCTTCAACAGAATTTACCTTCTTACCTTGAGGAGCTCTTTCGGTGTGCCATTCGGAATAGTTGATCATCATATCATCAAGTAGCTTTGTTGCTGCACCTAAAGTGATGGACATAAAGGTTCCTCCAGAGGCTGAATCCAATAAGTTCCTTGAGGAAAAATTTAATCCTGCATAAAAGGTTTGGATGATCATCCAAGTAGTCAGTCCATGAGTGGGACAATTCTTCACCAAAGATTTCATTCTTTCCCAAGCTTGAGCAACATGTTCATTATCAAGTTGTTTAAAATTCATAATGCTACTTCTCAAGGATATAATCTTAGCAGGAGGATAATATTTCCCTATGAAAGCATCTTTGCATTTTGTCCAAGAATCAATACTATTTCTAGGCAAAGAAAGCAACCATTCTTTAGCTCTTCCTCTCAAGGAGAAAGGAAAAAGTTTCAGTTTTATAATATCCCCATCCATATCCTTATACTTTTGCATTTCACAAAGTTCAACAAAGTTATTAAGATGGGCAGCAGCATCATCAGTACTAACACCAGAAAATTGCTCTTTCATAACAAGATTTAATAGAGCAGGTTTAATTTCATAAAATTCTGCTTAGAAGCAGGTGGAGCAATAGGAGTGCATATGAAATCATTGTTGTTTGTGCTAGTGAAGTCACACAACTTAGTGTTCTCAGGAGTACTCATTTTGAAAAACAAACAAAAAAAATTAAACAAGTAACTAATTTTTTTGTGTTTTTGATAAAGAGAGCAAACAAGACTAAATAAAAATAAACTAAGCAAGACAAATAACAAAGTAAAGAGATTGGGTGTGAGAGACTCCCCTTGCAGAAGCAATTCGGTTTTCCCCGGCAACGGCGCCAGAAAACGTGTTGCTAGCGCTAAGTTGACGAGGGAATATCTCCCCGGCAACAGTGCCAGAAACAATGCTTGTACGTCACACGTCAGTTGGGAACCCCAAGAGGAAGGTATGATGAGTGCAGCAGCAAGTTTTCCCTCAGTATGAAACCAAGGTTTAATCGAACCAGTAGGAAAACGAGGTTGCTTCGAAGGTGTTGGTGAAGGAGTGTAGTGCGGCGCAACACCAGGGATTCCGGTGCCAACGTGGAACCTGCACAACACAATCAAATTACTTTGCCCCAACTTAACAGTGAGGTTGTCAATCTCACCGGCTTGCTGAAAACAAAGGGTTAAACGTATCGAATGGAAGATGATGTTTGTTTGCATAAAACAGTAGAGAACAATGATTGCAGTAGATTGTATTTCAGATGTAAAAGAATGGACCGGGGTCCACAGTTCACTAGTGGTGTCTCTCCAATAAGATAACTAACATGCTGGGTAAACAAATTACAGCTGGGCAATTGACAATTGATAAGTGCATATAACATGCATGTGTGAGTTGTGGTGTCTACTATGAGATTCATTTGGGCATTACGACAAAGTACATAGACCGCTATCCAGCATGCATCTATGCCTAAATAGTCCACTTTCCGGTTAACATCCGTACCCCTTCCAGTATTAAGTTGCAAGCAACAGACAATTGCATTAAGTAATGTGCGTAATGTAAACAATACATTCATCCTTGAATAAAGCATTGCTGTTTTACCCCTAGTGGCAACAACACATCTACAACCTTAGAACTTGCTGTCACTATCCCAGGTTAAATAGAGGTTGAACCCAACTATCATGCATAAATACCCCCTCTTGGAGTCACAAGTATTCACTTGGCCAAGGCTTCAACAAGTAACGGAGAGCATGCAAGATCACAAATGACATAGACATGATAATATAATATTCAGCTCCACATAGGTATCAATATAAGTCAGATCCCAGCAAACACAACATGTAGCATTACAATAAGATGATCTTGATCATGATAGGCAGCTCACAAGATCTAAACATGATGGCACAAGTGGAGAAGACAACCATCTAGCTACTGCTATGGACCCATAGTCCAAGGATGAACTACTCACGCATCACTCCGGAGGCGGGCATGGCGATGTAGAGCCCTCCGGTGATGATTCCCCTCTCCGGCAGGGTGCCGGGAAGAGCTTCAGAACCCCCCGAGTTAGGGTTGACGACGGCGGCGGCAGCGAATATGTTCTGGATGAAAGGCTCGGTGTTTTAGGGTTTTCACGTCTCGGGGAATAAATAGGCGAAGGGGCGATGTCGGCGGACCCCCGAGGGGCCCAAACCACCAGGCGGCGCGGTGGGCCCCTGCCGCGCCGCCTATGGTTTGGCCACCTCGTGGCTCCCTTCGTCTCTCCTTCGGACTCCGTGTACGTGTTGGAAAAATAGGGACTTGGCCTTTTGTTTCGTGCAATTCCGAGAATATTTCCAGAAGTAACTTTCTGAAACCAAAAACAGCAGAAAACAGGGAACTGGCACTGTGGCATCTTGTTAATAGGTTAGTCCCAGAAAATGCATAAAAGTGATATGAAGTGTATATAAAACATGTAGCAAATGGTATAATATAAGCATGGAACAACAGAAATTATGGATACGTTGGAGACGTATCACCGGCTTATCTGCATGCTAATTGCTATCAAACCGTCATAGTTATATCGTGTGGTGCAACGAGGCCCACGCTATTAGCATTCTACTCGAACACTACAAGTATGATATCCACATCTTATACAACTCCAAATCTAAATGTAACCTAACTAGTGCACAATATTTGACACAAACAAAACAAACTTCACCTTGCTGAATATGTTCTACCGTCTTCAGTTCGTCCAAGCGTCAAACGTTCATGTACTCCAGATTTGAGTTGTCTTCCATAAACTCTGCTGCTGCTCATAAACTCGATGTGACTTTTTACCGGTAACTGTAGTCTGTAGTCTGTTCATCCTTTTCAACACTATGACACAACGACCATGATCTGAGTGAAATGGTTTCCACATGAAGGAATTTCACTGCCGCTATTTAGTCACCTTGAATCAAATTCAGCACTTGTCTCACCTTTTTCGTGGATAGTCTTCTATATGACCGACAACTATAGCACTTAGCCTTGTTCTGCCTCTGGTCATTCACACTTTGTCATGTGCACTGAACATCACATAATATACGACCATTTACTCCGCAAGCTTTCGACATTCTACACTTTCAACACTTTCTCAGCTTCTCATGACTGACCTGACCATCACATGATGTCAATCCCGATAAACCCAGTCACCAACTTAAACCTCATACTCACCAACACTATTTCAGGCCCAGTGACCACATGTCTGACCGCCAGTGCCATGGTCTGCCATTGTGTATCGTGCTTAATTACCGCATGCTTTGCACACTATTACCACATCAAGAATACACATTTTTTGCCAAGATCAACCGGATCGCTAACCAACACCACCTTAACTATAGGTAACCACTTGTGATACCCTACCAGTGCCTAGTTCCATGCATCTATCGACTCTCCAGTCCAAACAATGTGCTTCTCGCCTTGCCGCTAAATAGGATTCGACTCACAAAGCTCTTACGCTGTAGCCTCCATACTCGTTGCTTCCAATTGCTTTTCAATGTGGACTGACACTTCGAACGTGCTGCTCCAAAGCGTCGTCCTACGTGTGCTGCCACCGATATGCCAAGATATACTTAACAACTAAAGGTTTTCAATACAAGATCATGT
Source organism: Poa pratensis (assembly GCA_947311845.1). Taxonomy (NCBI): domain Eukaryota; kingdom Viridiplantae; phylum Streptophyta; class Magnoliopsida; order Poales; family Poaceae; genus Poa; species Poa pratensis. The sequence continues at coordinate 21,127,484 of CAMZMU010000052.1, read as the reverse complement.
GAGGTTAAAATAAATTGGTCTCTGATGCTTGCTTTATGTTCAAACTTATTACCTATATAAGGATCAATATTTTCCATTATGATTTATGATGGATTTTCGCATCATATCAACGGAAACAAACTGTGGTGCTGAATTTTCGATTAGCATGTGGAAGTGGTACGAACACTAGTTATTTTAGAAGATATTAATTGTTTGTTAGGTTAAAATGTTTGGCCAAAATTATGTCCAGACCATCATGGATTGGTGAATGATGACCCACAAGTATAGGGGATCGCAACAGTCTTCGAGAGAAGTAAAACCCAATTTATTGATTCGACACAAGGGGAGCCAAATAATATTTATAAATCTTAACAGATGAATTGTCAGTTCAGCTGCACCTGAAATTAGACTTGCTCGACACAGATTATCAGTAGCAACAGTTTTATAGCAGTAGCAGTTGTGAAAAAATAGCAGCAATAAAGTAGAGACAGCAGTAGTGATTGCGGTAAACAACAGGATTAAAATACTGTGGGCATAGGGATGGATGAACGGGCGTTGCATGGATAAGATAATTCATATAATAATCAAGTCATAGGCATTTGCAGATAAATAATGATAAAGCATCCAAGTACTAAGTAACCATAGGCATGTGTTCCATATATAGTCGTACGTGCTCGCAATGAGAAAATTGCACAACATCTTTTGTCCTACCAGCCCGTTTGCAGCAGGGTCTCAAGGGAAACTACTGGTAATTAAGGTACTCCTTTTAATAAAGTACCGGAGCAAAGCATTAACACTCCATGAACACATGTGATCCTCACATCAAAGCCATCCCCTCCGGTTGTCCCAATTGATGTCACTTTGGGGCCTCGGGTTCCGGACAATTATATGTGTATACAACTTGCAGATATGATCTAAAACAATGATTATCCTCATGATACAATAACAAGTTCAGATATGAAATCAGGACACTCAGGCCCTAGTGACAAGCATTAAGAATAACAAGTTGCAACAATGACATAAAGTACTAACAACAGATACTATGCACCATGCCCTAATGATCTTATATCTATTACATGAACGATCTCATCCAATCCCTACCATCCCCTTCAGCCTACAACAGCGATTTACTCACACATTGTAACATCCCAGGTTTTCAAAAAGTTGAAAAATCAGAAAAATTTAAAACTTTTGAAAACTATTATGTATTTTGCTTTGAAAAGAAAATCATGCATGCATTCATCATCATATAGCTTTGTTTGCATTTTGATATTTCAAAAGTGGGAATAATAATTCCACTTGAAAACATATTTAAGAAAATATATTAAAAGGACTATCTATGTCCAATATATTATTTTGAAGTGTTGTGGTAAACTCCTTTGAGTTAAATGTTTGGTTGTAAATTGTTTGTATGTTTTGGAAGTTATTCTATTACCTACCTATTCTCTGTTTTCAAAGTTTTATAGTTTTACTTTTGAAAGAAAATATTTATTTGGCTTTTAAATTGAATTTTGATTTCATTTTAAATTATCAAACTCTTTATAGACAAAATGATTTGGTGCAAAATTATCTTATTGAGTGATATGGGATCTTATTACCCATATTTTGTTATGGATTTTAAATCTAAGTTCAAAAGAATTTTTATAAAATCCTATTTATAAAATTTAACATAAAGATCTAATTAAACCTTTATGCAATATTTGAATTTCAAAATTTGAAAAGTTTGAAAAATTGTTTTGAAAGTTTTAATGGAAAGGTTTTGATTTTACAAAACTATAGAATTTGGTTTGACTCGATTCCGACTCCGAAATCAAAAGTTATAAAGAAAACTAGAAAAAGAATTTTTTTTAAAAAAACGAAACGGGCCAACCGGCTGGCCCAATAAGGCAGCGAGCAGGCCGAGCCAGTCCAGCCGGACCACCAACACGACAACCCGGGTTCGAACTCGAGTTGTCTGCACAAAAACAAGACACCAGGGCAATTCTGCTGAAAACAGCGTTAGTCCGTGTTAGTTGTATTCAAAACACAGAAATTGGAGGCAAAACAACAGCAAAATTGTTCGGGAAAGTAGATACGTTTTGGACGTATCAGTGAACTGGAGGGAGTAAAAAATTATTAAGGTATTGTCTAGGAAAATTACGAATATGGTTTCCACACAAACAACCTCATTTAGTAATTTGTTAACAAAATGCGATAAAATGTAGGGAAATATCACTTTGAACTATACTTACTTAGCTTTGCCTTTTTCTTATGATAGATAACAGATTTATTTGAACGTCAGCAACAATTGGCGGCACCTCTCGGACCCGACGACCTCCAATTATGGCTTTGACACTTGACAATTTGTTCCGGTTGCCCCTTCCTTATTTCGAAGATCATGTTATACCATTTATAATACAGTTGAAAATTATCTCTATAAGAAAGTACGCAGCGAGAAAAAAATAAACATTTCACTATGGCAATAGAACCAAGTTTTGTATGAGATTCTCATTACAATTCAAATAAATTCTCTTTTCGAAGTACTATAATTTGGGAAATCACAGATATGCCCCTCTAGTTGATGATTTATTTAATGGTAACAAGAGAGAAGTACTGCTAAATACGTAACAAAATTAGCGCAGAACTCCAAAAATTGAATGGCAGAGCCAACATCTAAATGCTGCAGCTCTACACCTGCAACATCCTGTGTGGCTGCAGCTATCACGAGAGTACCACCGCTAGATCTATATGATCCTCGAGAGCATCAGTGTTCTCAGCTCTCAACGAGGTCCTTTTATTAGCAGGAGTGTCATCGACACTTCCTTTCCGCTTCTTGCCAGGAAGGACCTTTGGCCGCGTCAGCGCCTTCCCTTTCTTTTTCCTGCCAAACAAAACAAGATAACGAGATCTATCAACCACAACAACAAAAAATCAATAATCACTTGTGACAAGCCGGAGAACTGACGAGGAACTGGCGGACAATATGATTTTTCCGCTCGAGGCTGTGGAAAAATGGGAGGGATCGGAAAATCGAAGTATAAATAAACTGGACATCGGGTGTAAAACTCTCCGATTTCTGGAACAAGAAGGTGTTGAATCATGTGAGGTCGATGTACGAGGACGAACTAGTCAAGGTTGGCCAAACAAAGTCAAATGGGGGAAGTAGTAACGACTGCGGGAGAACCCAAATTTTGAAAACCCACTTCGCTCCAAATTTCCCTTTGCCGTCTTCGGTTTCTTTCTTCTCTCGCTATCGAAACGGAAGCAAATGTGCAACTGGGATTTTAAAATTTCAAAAGAATCTTTTGAAACGACCTACACATGTATATGTGTGTGCGCTATACATTTCTACGACTTTCACTTCATTATAGATATTTTATATGTGAGTTACACAAACAAAAATTCAAAAAAAGTTACACAAACAAGCAAATGTGAGTCTTGCGTAGCCCACAAATAATACTATATTACAAAGCCCTATAGGTGTGTAGTTACATCCATTAATAATTTTAAAAAATCCAGTAATTTTAAAATCTACGAGATGATTTCTTTTTAGAAAACTAACTTTCCTAGAGTTCGAGATTTATTCCCGATATCAGGTCACACAAGAAGTAATAATTTGTGTCCAATCAAGTGGTTGGGGTCATGTGGAAATCGCCAGTACTCTTACTTTTTTATATACTAGGTAGATGGTTCGTCGACCTGGCTGGATCGCCTTCGGGCGATGTGACTATTGATTTGTTTGCTACGTCGAGACGGCGGTCCTGGATTTGGTGCGGCGTTCGAGGTCTAATGGCAGTCGTCTAGGCCGTTCTGTGCAACGTTGCGACTCGTGTGCGCTTTTGTTGCCGAGTGATGTATGTCGGGGCGTGGCCCAGAGACAGAGATGTGTGTTTGTGCCGTTTGGTGAACTTGCGTTGACAAGGGGTGACCTCGGCAAGTCCGAGGGTCGAGTACCCCGGGTTGATTGAGAGGAAGAGGATGGCGCGCTGATAGTTCCGGACGGCTGACAAGTAAGGATTTACCCAGGTTCGGCCCCTCATATTGAGGTAAAGACCTACATCCTGCTTGTCTGATCTTGTATTGATGATAATATGAGGTTACATGGTGGCCACGAGGGCGATGGTGTGAGATGTGGTCTCTCTATGCTATGCGTATATGTTGTGTGTCTTCCCCCCTATGGGCGTGCCCCTGCCTGGCTTTATAAAGGGAACCCGGTAGGGTTTACAAGAGTCCTAATAGATAGGATAAATCCAATCTGTACTAGTTCCGAAACTCCACGGCAGTCCTCAAGATAATACATAAGCTAACGAGGAAATAGTGTTGTTACCCATCAGGCCATCACGGACTAAACCATTTCTAAATATCCCCTTCACTCCCGTGATGGCATCGGTGTCCACTACTTGCCCAAATTGATACCTGTGAGATCCTGGCTCAGGACTTAATAGGATTGATAGAATATTCATGTCAACAAGTTGCAACTTCTTTTTTGAATCTCATTTGGAATGAACTCTGAGATTAAGCATGCTTGGCCCAGAGCACTCCCAAAGATGAGTGACCGACCGAGAAGTACTTCCCAATTGCGCACGAGTAAAAACAAAGTGCACGGAAAAGACCGGTGTTGATCTCTGGGACCAGTCAGAGATCATAGAGAGCTGACCTGGCCTGGGGTGGGCCGGGGTGTTACAATACGTGAGGCTACATTTATCTTCGGCTAAAAGATCTGTGAGACTGACCATTATTAGATCAGCGACAGCTGATCCACCATGGTGCAACAGGCCGATTTTGGAACGACTTTATCGGTGTATTTCGTAGGTCCTGATCTATCTTTAGGATCTCCATCGACAACTTCATTTAGCTCTAAGGTACCAATTATATCTTCAGGATCTCCAACATATGTTCCTTGTGGCGAGCCAGGCAACAGTTGAGACGTGCCGGGAGATTTATACACACATGTAGCCTTCGTTCATTGTGATACGTATAGGCCTCATATGTCATCAATCAAACAACGTATATACCCAGCTTACACGCTCAACCTTTTGCCATGTCTGCCTAAAGTACCAAACAAACAAGCCAAACAATCAATTAAACTCTCTTGTTTGAGACTAGAAAGCTGCATATCACTTACTTTCAAACACATCCAAATCAGACTTTTAAAGGTGCTACAAAGTCTTTCAGCGTTTCTATATAGAAAAAAAATACCACGAAGTTTGTATTCAAACGATATATCTGAATCTTGAAGAATCGATGGTTGTTCTGCAACTGTATAACTTTCGATAGAAGATAGGTAATCTGCTTCTGTCCTCTACATTGCAAGTGCTCCCAGGTCTCAGCTAGGGTGGGTAGTCCATTCACCTGCAAAAATAGAACATCAACGGAATATGAGAAGAATTCATTGTAGCGGGACTTTTCTTTTTTACAATTCTTCTTTTTATTCTGGGCTGTGTGCATCCGTGTTGTCGATAGGACAATATGTTGCAGAAGCTGGATGTAATTGGTATCTTCGCGATATTAATATATACTCTTTATCTAAAAAAAATGAAAAGAATTCATAGTTCCCGCTCTAAACTGAATATTTAGAGCAACAACCATTAAAAATTGATAACAGCATAAATAACTTGGGTGGTTTGACATGATGACTCGCGTTGTGGTGGCATATAAAGATGGTTTTATCCTGACTATTTTTATAAACTAGCTAAAAGTATTATTACGGGGGCTATAGAAGCAATTGTAGCTTAGGGCCATAGGTTTAACGCACTAGTGGTTTACTGCTATGGCATGGGCAAGGGATTTCAAGAAGCAACTGGGATGTAACGTGGAAATTTATGTAGAACTCCGCTGATATATCTTGTATGTATCTTTCCCAGTGAAGTTGAGTTTGAAACCGTAAGAGAACACTCTAGATGTGAAGCACAAGAGTCACACTAACACTAGTGGTTATTTTTTTTGTTCGAACATGAAGGGTGATGATGTGACTGTAAAGGAACTTATGTCCATTGAACTTGAAGGGAAATGGTGTATCCATGCCACCCCCAGAAAAAAGAACACAAAAAGGTAACATTAACCAGTTGAAGAGCAGGAAATCGGGAATACCGGATCAGTAAATCATTACACCCAGTCATGATTTCTCGATGGACACCGGAACCTATTTTAAACAGTCACAACAGCATACCAAATTAGCCAATGTTTATACTACCATGTGGATATAAAAAAGCTAACTGACTAAGTTGACATAACTTCTAGGATTTTCAGACAGGAAAACAAATATCTGGCTCAGTCTAAACAACTGGTATAATATAAGTACTCTATGCAATGAAGGAACTAGTATGATGAGCTCAGAGCTCCTTACCTTGAATTTAACTAAATGGTCTTCAATTACTTTTTGTTCATCTTCACTGAACATGAACCACTTGTCTTTGCTCTTCACTGTATTTTCTTCGTCAAACTCTGATATAAACATGATAGCACTGATGACTATTTGATATTTGTTGCACATGAGTAAACTGAAAAATTAATTCATAATAACTCCAACCAAACCTTGGCGCATAATGTTTGTATTATTATTACAATAGCCATCCAGCTTCCAGTATGCTACTCCTTTGTCTACCCTGATAGCCGTGGTCTTAAGGACGCGTCCCAGCTCTTGTAGTTCTGCAACAGTTGGGAAGAAAAGAAAAATTATACATACAGCTAGCTCAAATGCTTAATACCTTATTATCTCAACAAAGTTTATCAAAAAGGAGGCTCAGACCTAGCTAGCTGGAGGGTGCATAATTCCACTCCCACCAGCTGAATATCTAGGCTCTATCTTGATATAACTACGTAATAAGGTAAATAAAACAGTTCATATTTGAAATCTTGAAATACTAAGTCAAGCATTCTTAGTTAGTTCATATTCCGAAGATTAAACTACCCAGTCAGTCTCGACTCCACACTACACAAATTATGAATGTAAAATGAACCAAAACTTGCTAATAAATGATACATTAAATTGAAGAAAAAAATTAGACACTTATTTTTAGATAAAAGGCACTTCCGGGTGCCCGACTTTATTAATAAGTATTAATGAAGCCATCCAGTAAACAGAAAAGAAAAGGAAAAACATTCAGGCCACCTGCCGCCGGTACCAAAAGGCCCCCTTGCCCTTCTACCTCGCAGGGACACGGCCGAGGACCCTGGGAGCGACCCCACGCTCTCACGGCCGGCACCGCAGCTCTTGTCTCGCTGATGGAACACGTCCCTACGTTCCTGCCGAAGGCGCCACTGGACTTCTTGCTCGACTCCCAGCTCGCCCCTTCCTCTGCCGCAGGTCTTCGATGCGCTACCTGAGATCCAGCTGACGACCTTCTTCATGGGGCCATTAGGGAGCGTACCCACGCTCCCGCTGCTGGCGCCGCATCACTTCTTGCTCAACTCCCATAGCGCCCCTTCCTCTGCCACAGGTCTTCGTTGCACTGCCTGAAATCCAGCTGACAACCTTCTCCATGGCGCCATTTGAGAGCGTCCCCACGCTCTCGCTGCTGGCGCCGCTACTCCTCTTGCTCGAAACGAAGCTTCTAATACAGGTCTTCAATGCGGTGACGAACACCGCCACTCCTCTGCCACGGGTCTTCGATGCGCCCCTGCAGTTCACCGGCGCCGGAGAACTCATGAAGCCCACCTGGCCGCAGATGAAGCAGGCCAGCATTGATGGCCCCACGCACCTGCTGCTGGCACCGCAGCTCATCAAGCACGCATCCTAGCTTCTGGAGCAAGTCTTCAATGCGGTGACGGACACTGCCAATCCTCTGCCTCAGTGCTTCGTTGAACCACTGAGTTGATGTCTTGGGCTGCGCACCTTGCTTGCTGTCCCAAAGACGACCTTCTTCAAGGCGTCAGTAGGGAGCGTCCCCACGCTCCCGCTGCTGGCGCCTTAGCTCTTCTAGCTCGAATCCTAGGCACTGATGCACGTCTTCGATAGCTAGCCTCGGGGAAGAAATAGCAAACGAAGACGAAAGCGACAGGCAACGGAGCAGTTGGCGCTGTAAAGAGCCAGATGTGCAGAGAGTTCGAATAGCGACGTTGGAGTCTATCTGGGCCGTAGATCTTCAGATTGACGGTTTACCTCGCCACTTTACGCGAAGCGGAAAGTTGCAAAATAGTCCATCAATCTGGGGATGTACGGTGCAGAATAGATTCGACAACGCTGCTAACTGAACTTCTAACAACACTTGACACTTCTTCAGAGTTATCTGATCATGCATCCTCAACTTCGTCAACAGAACGAGGCCCACACGCGCCGAGAAGACGGCGCCGAGCACGGCGAGGCGGAACCCCTTGACCGCCGTCGCCAGCGGAGGCCAGCCGCGCCCCCGCGACCGGCGACCAAACCCCTAGCAGCCAGCGCTGGCTAGATACGCGCCCATGTCGCCTCCCGAGACGCCATGTCCGTCGTCAGCCCCTCACCTCCACGACAGTACAACTGCAACCAAACAAGGTAAGAAATCCGCCACCGTCCCACATGGAGCAGCAGCCGCTTCACGGCCCACCACTTGGGTCCGAGTAATGGAAGGCCCAGATGGTCGGGCCTCCCCAGGCCCCAAGCCACCTGCCTGGCCCAACACCGCAGAAGGCCCAAGCGGAGCAAACCCTAGCCTTGCGTCTTCGACCTGCGGGAAGGCCGCCGGCGGCTGCGGCGGCGCAGCAGCCCGCATCACCGGGAGCGGCACCACCAACGAGCCCACCAACAAACGCCCACCACCAGGGCCCCAAGCACCCAGCACGGCCGGCTGCGGCTCGTCCCCTGACGAGCCCAGCGGCGGGAACTCGACGAAGGAGAGTGGCGACCACGCCGCCCCCATCCCTGGCGACGGCGCAACCGCCACAGAGGGGTCCGGCGAGGCGAGATCCCCCTGGATCTCCCCGCACGGCAGCACCCGAAGCTCTTGCGGGAGGAACTCCGCCAACGAAACCGCCCCTCGCGGTGCTTGGCACACGCCCTGCTCGATATCGACGTCGGAGTCCACCTGCGCACCGTCTTCGGCCTGCGACGCGCCGCCCTCGGCCACGGCGAGCACAGCCTGAGCCCGACGCCCCTTGCGCCGACGCTGCTTGCACTCCTCATGGCGGAGATCTGGCGCCCCAGGCCATGGCCAGCAAATCGGAAGCACGCAAGCAAAGTACCCCACCCCGTCGCCCGTCGACGAAGAGGATGGCGCAGCCATCTGCAACAAGGGGAGGACCCCCCCGGCCCTCCCCACACGGCCGGGCGCGCAGCTCTGGAGGTAGGAAAGCGTCCAGCGTCACCGCCCCATGCGGCGGCTGGGACTCGCTCTGCCCGAGCTCGCCGTCGGAGACCTCCAGAGCACCATCCTTGGGCCGCACCGCACAGCCCCCGGCCACGGCCAGCTTCGCCAAGCCCCGGCGCCCCTTGCGCCGGCGCTGCTTGCGGACAACACGGCGAAGATCTGGCGAGCACGCAGCCCACTCCCCGACCAGCACAGATGCCCATCCTCTCCACCACCTGAACAATGATTGAGCAAAAAACATGTTGGAAAACACATAAACACTCACCTCGGGAGAGGGGGCAGAGCAGAGGTTGAAGGAGGAGCTCCGGCGGCGACGCGCACGCACCGTCGGTCGCGAGCCCGCGGCAGAAGACCTAACGAGACCGGGGGCCGCAACCTCGCCCAGCCACACGGGTAGCAGCACCGCACCCATCCCCACGCGCTGCACCTTCCGCCTGCGCACGGGCAGCCACGAGCCCGCCCAGCCGCGCCCAGCAGCGCGCTACCATCGCCGAGCTCCAGGACCCGACGCCACGCGCCAAGGCAGGCGGCACCCGAGCGCAAAAGCCGCGGCCCGCCCGGCCCAAATCGGGCCCGCGCAACACCTCCGCCACCAGCCGCAGCGCCACGCCCGCGACACCTCCAGCGGCCACACTCCTCCACAGCACAACAGCACCAGCCGCAGACCAGGGTCCAGGGCCGCCTCCCCGGCCACCACAACCCCGCCGGCGACGCTACACACGGGCTGGACTCCGACAACGAACGAGCGCGAGGAACCCCACGAAAGGCAGGGGAAAAACAAAACGACCCGGCCAGGCAGAAGGAGGAGAGAGCGCTGCGTCGAAAGAGACCGACGGCAGCGGCCGGGGCGGCCGGAGCCGGCCGGGATCTGAAGGTGACGGCGATGGCGACACCGCAGTCGCGGGAGCAGAGGGTCACCACTTCTCTTTTCGCTTAGTTTGGTAAGTCCAAAAGAATTAATAGTCAACACTCTTGATCTTGGAGACCGAACGATGTCTTCTGTCGAACTAAATGTTGTCAATGAAAGATTATGTTAGGATCAAATAATGAGATGCCATATGCTTACGGCTGTTCTAACTTGATACCTATAAACAAGGATCAATTATTTCCATTCCGATATAAGATAGAATTTTGCATCATATCAAAGAAAAACAAACGGAGATGTCAAATTCTTGATTACCATTTTAACGGGTATATCCCCTTTAAGTAGGACAAGTTATGACGATTTGATCAATATTAATGCCTAGACCTGATTTTAGGAGCGGTTGCTCTAAGCCTAAACCTTCCAATGGGTTGATGACTATTTTTCCAAATACAAACTCAAGCTGACACTTATAAAGGTGTAGAAAGGTAAACTATATACGATGTAAAAAGATATATTAAACAAAAGTGCGAGATATAAAACATATTGCGTACTGAACAAAGCTAAACAATTTTAATGCCGGAAGATGTAGATATATCAAGCTGTACTATGACATACCATTCATTGCTGCCCGCTTCACTGCCTTTGCCTCCTTTATTTGAGAAGAAATGATATCTTCAGCTTCCTCATTGTTATTGGTTTCTCCTACTTCCATTGGTTTAATGAGGTATTTCTGTCTTTCTTTTAGCTCCTTTTCCTATTAAACAAGAGAAAACTGCTGTTAATTTATACTATCAACCAAGTGACTTGACAAAAATAATGGAACTTCCAAGCTAATTACCTTTTTGGTTGCAGCACGATTTTTTTCTCTGGCCACAGAATCTCTGAGTTCCCACCTGAACAAAGGTAAACGATATTAACATAACACTACAGTAGTGGAGTGAACTGTTCCAGAAATTATGGTAGCCTGTACTTACTCTGAAGAGAATGCCTCATCACACAGATAATTCAGCACGTCCAGCTTACAAGAAGGGGTCAATTTTGTATATCCTGACGCCCCCTGGTTTAAGCAGTCAAGGGCCAAATATTTTGTCTCTATTGTTGAGTCGGCTATATATTCACCGACTTTGTTTATCCATTCATCCCCGTTTCTCGGATTCTCACAATTCCTAACCACAAACAGCCTCATTTAGTCATTGGTTAACCACATGCGGTAAACTATATGAAAATAGCATTTTGGAGTATACTTACTTTGCTTTTCCTTTTTCTATGATAGATAATAGACTTATGTGAATGTCAGCAACGAATGAAGGAACCTCTCGGAAATGAAGACCTCCAGTTATGTATTTCACAGTTTGTTCTGGAAGCCCCTCCCTTATTTTGAAGATCTAGTTATACCATTTATAATACAGAAAAATATTATCTCTATAAGCAAGCAGGCAGTGAGGAAAAAATAAAGAAAATCACTATGGTAAGAGAACCAACTTTGTGTGAGATTATCATAACAATGCAAAGAAACTCTTTCTGTGTTCCAAATTGAGGAATCATAAATATGCCCCTCAAGGTGGTGATTTATTTTATGCTAACAAGACATAAGCAATAATAAAGGGACTAATGTTCTTGGCCTCGCCAACAACAAAACTTATGAGCTCGGCAACAATCTCGGACCATCAAACTAAACATAACTAGGTGCTGCAATCAGATTTCGAAGTGAGGAATCAATCCATTAGTGCAACACAAAATGATTCCTAATTGCTGCACTGGCACATCTATAATATATGTGTTCATTATCACTCTTTGGATTCTCCATGGTGCTTGCTATAGATAGAAGCTAAATTTAATACAATTATGACACTTTCTGGAGGTATAGATGAAATCAGGTCTTTAAGATACATAGGAACTTGCACAGACATGCATCATCATCACAAAATATTCGGAAGCCTTTAAGATATCTTAGTCTTCGCGATTATTTCGTACGATGATCTCTCATTTAACTAGCCAAGTTGTGAGACATTTAAATGCAACTGTGTTATGTTGAAGATGTTGGCAAGATGGTGTTGCAACAATTTAACTAGCATATGATAAAATAACGTTATTGTGTGCTGCCATAACTACCTCGCCAAATAAGCGGCAGAACTCCAAAAATTGGATGGTAGGGCCAACATCTTCAGGTTGCATCTCTATACCTGCAACACAGGTCACAAGAGTACCCATGGGCAGATCTATATCATCATCGATAGCATCAGTGTTCTCAGCTCTCGACAACAGCTTTTTATTAGCAGGAGCTTCATCGACACTGCCTTTCCGCTTCCTTCCAGGAAGAACCATTCGCCCCGTCGGCGCCTCCCCTTTCATAGTCCTGCCAAACAAAACCAGATAACGAGATCTATCAACAACAGCAACAACAAAAATCAATAATCACTCGTGACAAGCATCAGCTTCAGATGGCTCACTTGCAGGCGCTACAGTTGCAGCAATTCCGACACTTGGGGCATTCCCAGGTCTCGTCGTTAAAGTCCTCATTCCCGTACCTTTTAAACAAATAACCATCAAGAAACCAAACCAGATTAGATCTTCAACAACAGCCTTAAGAAACAGCAGAGAGGAAATATTATGTCACCTATTGTGTATGCATGGCATGCAGTATTTGAGAGTGCACTTGCGCTTCTTGGACCCCCCTTTGCAAGGTGCACGGGCTCCTGTTCTGGTCTGACGGCACTGGAGAATAGAGCGACAAAGAAACAGAGATGAGGGCACATAGTTAAAACCTATTAGCCACAAATACTTTGCCCTAACTTCGAAATAAGATCCAAAACTTGTTATGATCCAGCACTTGTTTGAATCTGATGGTCCTAATTAATGCGTGCACTACACGGCTCTCATTCGCATATTATTATCTGAACAATAATCTGATCTAAGAAGATACAGTAGACTGGTTGATCTAAGTAGATAATATTTTCATGGAAACTCAAAGGTGTTCAAAGAATCCTTACACCAGAAACGAAAGGGAGGAGGAGCTCACCTGGTGACAGTAAAATCTCGTCCCCTGCATCTGCTCCATGGATGCGACGCCCTCCCCGGCGCCGTCCCTCTGCGAGGACTTCTCCGTCGACATTTCTTACGAGGTGGCTGGAGTGGAGGATTGGGGAGGAACAGCAGATGGAAAATTTTCTCTCCAGGCTGTGGAAAAGTGAGAGAGGGATCGGTATTCGAAGTATAAATAGACTGGACATCGGGTGTAAAAGCCACCGATTTTCTAGAATTGGAATGTTTTAAATGATGTGACGTGGATGGATACGAGGATCAACGATGAACTGTCCATGGCTGGCGCCGCGCGTCCGGGCAAAGCCAGAACGGGAAAGAAGTAACGGCTGCGGCCTGCGGGGGAACCCCCAAATTTTGAAACGCCGCGTCGCTCCAAATCTTTCCCTCGTCTTTGTTTTTTTTCTTCTTCGACGGTATCAAACGGTGGGGAAAGACATCAGATGGGCTACTGGGCTCTCAAAGACTCAAAGTATATACGTAGATGTGATGCTCTCAAAAAAATATACGTAGATGTGCTGTAGATTTCTCTGATCTTCACTTCATAAATAAGTTTTTCTGCACCACGTGCCGAAATGGCAGAAGATGTGTGTTGGTAGGCTTTCAAAATTAAAAAAAATCTTTTGAAATGGACTGCACATGTAACACTTGACACACAAACCCTCGAAGAGAGAAACATAAAACCGAACAAGACCTTCTTCATCACCGCACCTCGCCGTCGACCTCAAGGCATGGGCATCAGCGACACCTGAACCTGACCCTACCACTTGCAGTGAAGCCAACAATGGCCCCCACGCCTAGCTCCAAAAACCTCCACAAGAGGAAGAAGATGCCCGTATTGAACACGCAATAGGGTGTGGAGTGGCTCCTTTGGCCATGGATAGATTTGGTAGGACGAGGCCTCCGCCGATGCGGCATCGGATTCACCATAAGGAGCCACAATGCATCCGGTCCCAACTATAATTCGACTCTAGCAACCTCTGAGGCACCATCTTTTCCTTTGTGTCGCCATGACACGAAGGAAAGAAAGTACACTCCTCAAGATGAACGCTCTTGTTGAGTAGAGAATCGCCCGATTTGCCCCGTCCACGTCTCCTACCTCAAACGCTCATCAGCAGAGAGCATCGGGACAATCCCACACCGTTGTTGGGCAAGACAATATCTCAAAACGGCATAATGCCAAAACGGTATAACGAGAGAGGGTCAGAGTCACATGAGAGATTGTCAAGAGATAAGGAAGAGAGAGAATGAGAGGAGAGAAATTAGAGCTCTCTTTGATAGAAAGAAATAAATGTCGAGCAAATCAGACTAACACCGGTTGAAACTCGCACAAGCGGCATGCATGAACATGAGAAACATCCTTTGCGTTCTATCCTCGTTCATGGCACCCTAAATATTTGAATTTATCCTAGATCCACGTCTCCAAATCAATTTATGTATACATAAAAATAGGGATGTAAATGGATCGTATTGGATCCGATTTTGGCTCGAACATACCCTTTACTAATTTATCATTGATTCAAAGCGGATCGGATAATTACCGTGTATGAGAATTTAGAGGTGGATATATGGTCACAGATTCGGAAACGAAAACATGGCGGATTCAGAGAAAAGATTAATCGGATAGATAAGCGCTTAAGTAAATAATCAATCATACAACCAAAAATATTTGCCAAATAACCCAGTAACTAGTAAAGTCGTATTCCATATATAGTCTTTACAATTATATTTTAAAGTGAGTTGATGTTAAATCGACCAACTCAACAACTCACTAATTGTAAACTGTACTCTATTATGTTAGAAAATTCGTTAACAAAATTGGATGATTCAGATAAGAACTATCAGATAATCCTATTTAATTTTCGAATAATATTTTGGGCTATTTAACATACCATCCTATACCATATCAGGGTATAAAACTCGGAATCGGATACCCTTATCCGTCAGATCAAATCGGATATAGATTCTTCTAAACGGTTTCGGAATCAAGTACGGTGCGGAAATCATCCTATCGTTTACACCCCAATATAAAAGTATCAAGTAGATCCCGTGAAGGGGCCTGAAACAGGAAAATACTCGTACTTGGAGTTTTGGTCGAAGGAAATGTGTACTTGATAGATACCGCTAAACATGGCGAACTGTATTTTTTTCGGTAGCTCAAACACAGGCCTCCAACACCTCATGGTTTCATGATTGGAGTGATCGAATTGCTTTAAGTCAGCTGAAAAGCCATATTACGGTTGTCAGCCCAACCATCACCGGACAGGCGTAAGACTACCAGGAGTTTAACAAATTCCGCCACGGTGCTCTCATTCTGGCCAAATCCTCGTCAATTTCTGGCGAACCACCCCGAATGCGATGGATTCCTGGCAAAATGGATCAAATTGAGGATAATTTTAGCCGTCTATACAAGCACCTGCATGTTGGCGCATATGCTAGGCATACTCTGATTCGCTAGAAGCGCGTTGGTAACCTACAACAGGTTCCCTTTTCTAAAAAAACACCTACAGCAGGTCTGGCCAAGCTAGCCAGATGCAACTTTTGGATCATTTGATGCATACATGAGGCTTTGGGCGGCCAGAACGTTGCTCAAAGCATCACTCAGCCCCACCCTCTGGCAAAGGCCGAATCAACCGCTTTTCTACGAGGCCTGGCTCATTCATTTTGCTCCGGCACTACAACTTTGTCGTGGTGGGAACACGCAGATGCCACGGGGTGGCTTATTCTGGGGCCGAACGGATGCTTGTGGTTTCGGGGAGGGATTGCGCGATGGAGTCGCACACGAAGAACACACGAAGAACACGAAGAACAAGCAAGAACAAGAACAAGAACCGCAAGAACACAAAGCACACACGATGTACCCTGCTTCGGGGCCCTCGTGAGGAGGTAAAACCCCTACTGCAGCACTAGCCTACTCGATGTATTCTCCTCTTTGTATACGGTGGGCTACAAGTGCTCCTCGAGCTGTATACTAGATTTGCCTCCAAGAGGTCTTTTCTCTCTGGAGGAAGAAGAAGTGCTCCAGTGAGCTAGAGGAAGAAGAAGAGCCCAAGGGGCTGCCTGTGGCCACACATCTGGTCGCGCGTCCCCCCGTGCCCTCTCCCTGGTGCCCCTTATAACGTGGAACCCAGGGAACAATGAGTGGAGGAGGAGACACCACGCACTGTAGCACAGTTGACTCCTTTGTCTTCTAGCACTTGTCTCCGGCATCTCTGGGAGATGCCGTCCTTGCTTTTGTCTTTTAGCCGTTTGTCTTCAGAATCTCCACGTCCTATTCTTATCCTCTCCCGAAGATATTTGTGCTGATCCGGATAAGGATGTCCCGGTTAGAGATGTATTGGCGCCTGCGGAGAGTGATCCTGTTAGGGATGTCTCGGCGTCTTCGGATAGTGATCCGGTTAAGGATGTCGCCTGGTCTACGGAGAGTGATCCCGTTAAGGTTGTCTCCGGATCTGCTGAGAGTGATCCCCTTAAGGAAAGTGATCCCCTTAAGGAAAGTGATCCGGTTAAGGCAAGTGATCCCGTTAAGGAAAGTGATCCGGTTAAGGAAAGTGATCCCCTTAAGGAAAGTGATCCGGTTAAGGAAAGTGATCCCCTTAAGGAAAGTGATCCCGTCAAGGATGAAGAGTCGAGGCCACCTGCCTCGACTTAGAGCGCATCTGACGTCCTGGGAGCTTCGGTCAAAGCAACAACTCTGGGGTACCCGGGGTCACATCCCCGACAGTAGTCCCCGAGGCTGTGGGGGACTCGCAGAGTCGCGCACAGACTTACAAAAATAAATGAGCACACCAGGAAATCTCCATATGCATAGCCTTTGTAATTCGGTCATCTAGCCATTCCTTTCAGGCCAAATGCGACATCCGGTTGACCGAGCTCACCCGAATCAACAACGAGATGACAATTCACACTGGAAATGTGCTGGCTGCATGGGCATGGCCACACACAGATGTCTCTGCCGACATTGAGCAATTTTGGCATACTGCCTGCATGGCCACCATTGTCTGCCGGTTGTTAGCCCTCCTGGCCTTTACCGCATTGAGATGCCGCCAGCGTCGGTTAGCCCTCCTGGCATTTACCGAACTGAGATGCCGCCAGCGTCGGTTAGCCCTCCTGGCTTTTACCGAATTGAGATTCCGCCAGCGTAGGTTAGCCCTCCTGGCTTTTACCGAATTGGGATGCCGCCAGCGTCGGTTAGCCCTCCTGGCTTTTACCGAACTGAGATTCCGCCAGCGTCGGTTAGCCCTCCTGGCTTTTACCGAATTGGGATGCCGCTAGCGTCGGTTAGCCCTCCTGGCTTTTACCGAACTTGGATGCCGCCAGCGTCGGTTAGCCCTCCTGGCTTTTACCGAACTGAGATTCCGCCAGCGTCGGTTAGCCCTCCTGGCTTTTACCGAATTGGGATGCCGCCAGCGTCGGTTAGCCCTCCTGGCTTTTACCGAACTTGGATGCCGCCAGCGTAAGCTGGACCGACATAAACCTGCAAGTATGTATCTCATATGTATCACATATGTCTCGGTACCTCGGCCTCTTTGGGCATATTACACATGTATCGGTACCTCGGCCTCTTTGGGCATAACTCATATCTCGGTACCTCGGCCCCTCTGGGCATATCACATATCTCGGTAGCTCGGCCTCTTTGGGCATATCACACATGTATCGGTACCTCGGCCTCTTTGGGCATAACTCATATCTCGGTACCTTGGCCCCTCTGGGCATATCACATATCTCGGTACCTCGGCCTCTTTGGGCATAACTCATATGTTGGTTCTTAGCCACTTCGGGCATATGCCGACATAGATGTCTCCAGCCACTGCTGGTTTGACATAACCATATCTCAGATGCCGGTTTTAGCCATCTTGGGCGTATACCGACATAAATGTCTCCAGCCACTGCTGTACTGACATACAACCTGCAAAAACATATCTCAAAGGTTGCCGCTGGCTAACAAACATAAACAAAGATCTGGTATGCAAATGATGCCATGATACGTTGGCAAACAGAATAAACAACGAAGTGAGATATGGAATGATGTCATGATATTGTGACAAACCGAAATGAACGGCGATTTGTGATGTGGAATGATGCCGTGATACTGTGGCAAACCGAAATAAACGGCGATCTGGAGGATACCGATAATGCCTCGATAACTTGGGTAATTTGAGATAACCAATACAACCATGATACTTCGGATTACCCGGATACCTCGAATTTCCAATGTGATTCGGATTACCAATATGATTCGGATTACCAACAGGATCCAGATTTCCAATGTGATTCGGATTACCAATATGATCCGGATTACCAAATGTGATTCGGATTACCAATATGACCAGATTTCCAAATGTGATTCGGATTACCAATATGACCCAGATTTCCAAATGTGATTCGGATTACTGGAATACTCCGAATTTCCAGGATACCTCAGTAACGAATGTTCTTAACAAAACCGATGTCACCTTTCAACGTTAGTCCAACATACATATCATGAAGAATAATTGACGGAAACAACCATTATACTTAACCGAGGCAAACTAGCTATAGCACTTGATAGAAAACGAATCTAACAGCAGATACTATTCACAAAAAACTAGACTCGGTTTCAACCGAGTCCCCGAGTCACTTTTCTTATCTAGGAGGTGGTGTAAAACAGACTGGCTACCCAGTCCCCGGGTCAAGACATCTTGTCCGGGGTAAAACACTTAGACAAAAAGCGAGGGGGCAGTCCCCGAGTAACTTTCAGGATTAACCATCTGCGTGCGGTACGAAAGCAAATACTGTAAATACTTACATTGCAATGTCGGCGCAGACTGGTCGGAAGCGTAGCTAAGGGCACAGGCTAGATATCCAAATAGCCGAGATGCTAGACTTAGATAGACTGAATGCAACTGATTCGGGCGCGGTCGGTCCAGCTGACCAGATAGTGCAGGCGATGGAGAAAACCTGCAAGTGGAGCACCGGGCATGGGTTATACAGTCTGGCTCAATCGGTCAATCCGACGGAGCCGAGATATCATCTTTTATTTCGGCCGGATACGTATTTTTCAACGTCGGCTGGCATATTTTTATGCCGGCCCGACACTGACGACCGAATCATTTTTTCTGATCCGACACTGACTCAGTCTGACCGAGTCATTTTTTCTGATCCGAGTCACACCCTTTACTCGGCTGACACATTCAACCAATAAATCTTTTTCTTGACTCGGATTGCATTTTATCCATCATATGTCGGATGCATGCATCAGGCATGCATGCACACCTTTTACTCGACTGACATTTTCTTGACTCGGATTGTAATCCAGCATATGCCGGATGCATGCATACTCTCTCTCTCCTTTCTTTTTTCTTTTACTCGGCTGCATGCATGCACACGTTTCCTTGACTCGGTTTGCACGGCTTGCATGCATGCACACGTCTTGACTCGGTTTGCACAGCTTGCATGCAGTTTTCTTGACTCAGTATGCACAGCTTGCACGCTCTCTCTCTCCTTATTCATCTTCTCTTTATTCTACTCGGTCACCGACATAAACAACCTGGTCAGGCCACGGGCTGCTCGGCAAGGGCTTTATCTTATTTCTCTACCTGATACCCGGTTGCCGACATACATTACTCGGCTGGTCCAACTCAGCGTCTCTTCATCCAATCTTTTCTTTCTTGCTTTCTCACTCTACTCTTCCCCTTTCTTTTCCTACCCGAATGCATCCTGGGTGCACACGGCGAGGAGTACAGCTACTCATACACGCAAGCACCTAACCTGCTCCGTACGTGCAAGCATGGCTCGAGTGCACTAAAGTACACGCAATGCTAGCTCTAGCATGCTTGCCCTATGCATCGGCTGAATAAGAACTTGGATGAATGAGCGGCCGACATGCTGCGCGGGACGAGTAACACAAGTTAGTGTGCTGCTGATTCCTTTGGCGCTATGGCGCTATGCCTGGTGTACAAGGACGGCTTGCTCTGGCCGAGATCACATACATATGTCGGCAGCCAACTCTGCAGGCATTTTCCTCCTTACACTTTACTCTCTTTCTACCCGGTCAACCGACATAGTCTAAATGCCGGTACCTCTCTCCATCTCTTTCTTTTCTTGCTCCCAGAAACACAAGCACATAAGTAGGTACGTACACAAGTACACATGCACGCACAAAGCACCAATCCGGATCTCTGTGGCAGGCACAATCCGGATCTCTCTGTCAGGCAGCCAGCCTCGGTCATGCATGCACAAGGCACGCACCTACCATTCAGCAGCCTGGGTGCTTAGCCTGCTTGCTCCAGCTACCTGCGTACTTGCTTAGATACTGGTGCAGAATGACGGAGGGCAGCTGCAGCAGCTCGATGAAGCCGCGGTGAGGACGACCTGCGAGATGCCGAACAGCCCGGAGGAGATGCTGGGCACAGGCACGGATGTGCGGAGAAGGCCGATTCACGGCCAGCCGGCGCAGATCGGGACGGCGGAGACGCGGCCGAAACGCTGCCAGCAAGCCGGCGAGGCGCGGCGCTGCCGGCGCGTAAGCGAAGCCGGAGCGGATCTGGGATCTGCTGATGACGTTGCTGATGAAGGCCGCACCACCCTCTCCTTGCTGCTGCAAGCTTGATCGCGGAGGACCATGGCGATGTCGAGTCCCCGCGTTGAGGATGAAGATCCCATCCGAAATTAGCCCAGCAAGCGCCACTCAGCCCCACGGTGGGCGCCAACTGTCGTGGTGGGAACACGCAGATGCCACGGGGTGGCTTATTCTGGGGCCGAACGGATGCTTGTGGTTTCGGGGAGGGATTGCGCGATGGAGTCGCACACGAAGAACACACGAAGAACACGAAGAACAAGCAAGAACAAGAACAAGAACCGCAAGAACACAAAGCACACACGATGTACCCTGCTTCGGGGCCCTCGTGAGGAGGTAAAACCCCTACTGCAGCACTAGCCTACTCGATGTATTCTCCTCTTTGTATACGGTGGGCTACAAGTGCTCCTCGAGCTGTATACTAGATTTGCCTCCAAGAGGTCTTTTCTCTCTGGAGGAAGAAGAAGTGCTCCAGTGAGCTAGAGGAAGAAGAAGAGCCCAAGGGGCTGCCTGTGGCCACACATCTGGTCGCGCGTCCCCCCGTGCCCTCTCCCTGGTGCCCCTTATAACGTGGAACCCAGGGAACAATGAGTGGAGGAGGAGACACCACGCACTGTAGCACAGTTGACTCCTTTGTCTTCTAGCACTTGTCTCCGGCATCTCTGGGAGATGCCGTCCTTGCTTTTGTCTTTTAGCCGTTTGTCTTCAGAATCTCCACGTCCTCTTCTTATCCTCTCCCGAAGATATTTGTGCTGATCCGGATAAGGATGTCCCGGTTAGAGATGTATTGGCGCCTGCGGAGAGTGATCCTGTTAGGGATGTCTCGGCGTCTTCGGATAGTGATCCGGTTAAGGATGTCGCCTGGTCTACGGAGAGTGATCCCGTTAAGGTTGTCTCCGGATCTGCTGAGAGTGATCCCCTTAAGGAAAGTGATCCCCTTAAGGAAAGTGATCCGGTTAAGGCAAGTGATCCCGTTAAGGAAAGTGATCCGGTTAAGGAAAGTGATCCCCTTAAGGAAAGTGATCCGGTTAAGAAAAGTGATCCCCTTAAGGAAAGTGATCCCGTCAAGGATGAAGAGTCGAGGCCACCTGCCTCGACTTAGAGCGCATCTGACGTCCTGGGAGCTTCGGTCAAAGCAACAACTCTGGGGTACCCGGGGTCACATCCCCGACAAACTTTACATGTAAGGTTTTCTTCTGGTTACTCTCCTTACTTTTACTTCATCTCCTTCATTCTAATTCTAATCAGAGATACACTGCTAAGAGTGGAGCTTATTTCAACTGGTTTATGGAGTGGATGTACAATCGTAACATCCAGGTTCAAGTCCCAAGGGATGCAAATTTAGGTTCCTATTTATACTTGAGGATCAGGACTTACTGATACTCATGCAATTTATCTTGTGGATTTGGCTTGGTTATTAGCAAAGATAAAATCCTGGTACTCATGCCTAAAAGGATGTGTGCATCCTTAGTTGGTGCATAGGCCGGGGAAGTGAAATTCTCCCCCAAACAATATAAAGAATAGAGCTCTCCTTGGTAAGTGGCTGTTTAAACTACTGACTGAAGATGGTGTGTGGCAAACCTTCCTTAGGAGAAAATACATAGGCACAAGTGTGTTATCACTGGGTTCTTGGAAATCAGGGGATTCACATTTTTTGGGCGGGTCTAATGGCGACGAAGAAATTCTTCTTCCCATATGGTTTTCTTCTCCATTAAGGATGGGTCGGAGATAAGGTCCTGGGAGGATACATGGTTGGGTACTACCCACTCCGAGGACAATATCCAGCGTTATATGGTATAGTCCAAGGACGTCACAAGAGCGATACGCTTACTCAAGTATGGTTGAAAATCATCCAACAGTGACGTTCATAAGAGATCTTGTTGGCCCAGACTGACAGCTTGGCACGATCGAGTTGCTACATCGACTCGCTACTGTCAATTTGACACAAGGGATCGATGAGTTTCGGTGAAATTTAGTCAATTGCGGTAAATTCTCCGTGGACTCCATGTATACAACACTCATCCAGACGGAAGTGCTGGTAGATAATAATAAAATCTGGAAGATGTAAATTCCACTAAGGAACAAAGTTTTTGCGTGGTAGATTCGTCGAGGAGTTATTCTTACAAAAGACAACCTTGCAAAACGCAATTGGCATGGAAGTAAACAGTTTGTCTTCTGTCATAAAAACGAGACGATCAAACACCTATTCTTCGAATGCAAATTGGCTAGTTCTATATGGTCCATCATACATATAGGTTCTAATATTTACCCACCTAAAATCATTGCTAATATTTTTGGCAATTGGCTGAACGGAGTGGATAATAGGTTCAAACAACTTATTAGGGTGACAGCGCTTGCCGTAATATGGTCGCTTTGGCTATGTAGAAATGACAAGGTTTTTAATGATAAAAATTGCTCTCTTATGCAGATTATCTACATGACTACTGTTATACTCCTTTCATGGTCTCAGTTGCAACGTGTGGGGCATCGAGACCTGTTTATGGAGGTATGTACAAAACTGGAGGATAAGGCGAGAGACTTTTTATCCCAACATGGATGACAGCATAATTTGGGGATTGGCCCTCCACCACCATAGGCGTTTTTACAGTTTCTTATTTTGATATGTAATTCGCCTTTTTTTCGTACTATAGACATGTTTTGGCTGTGTGCATCTTCGTTATGCAGAGATTGTGTTGTAATGCTTAAACCTTTTAAGTAATAAAACTTCCTTTATCTAAAAAAATGTAAAATAAGGTCTATACAAAATGATGTGCAGTGACGATGTGGTTCCATTCTGACAATCGATTCAATGATTCTGATTTTCGTTAATTATTAACTTCTAATTTCATGTTTTGAACCTCTTTTTATGAATTTTGTTAAATTAATCGCAAACGATTGACGGTTTTTGAATCTCGTTTAAGAAGTACCTTCACATCACCATCTCACACAACTTGCATGTTGTAAGTTTTATGTTTCGGTGGTTGTAAGCGAATATATCTTATATTGTGTGGGTGTGTATTTAGATTGTGCTTGATGTACATGTCTTGTTCAACCTCAGATCTTCGCTGATGAGGTCCGATGTGTACAAACTTAGCCGACAAGCACCGCCGCCACTTGCACTGTCGTCATGCTCGCTGCAACCTTCGTCGGCGACTTGCGCTGCCAACACCATCATCATCGTCGTGCTCACCACATCCTTCGTCAGCCGACCTCCACCGCCGCCGCCAACAACCATCGTTGTGCTCACCACATCCTTCCCCGGCAAACCGCCGTCGTGGCAGCTCGCCTCTCGTCATGGTCTGTCACCTAGAGTTGTCCAAGTGTAATAGTGCGAGTTAACTTCACTTATGTGAAAATGGGTAAAACTAACTAAAGCTGCAAACACAAGCATGTTATTTGATTGTCCTGCACCACCAGGACTCTCATTATTTGCTACAAGCTACCAAACAATGTTCAAAACATAGGTTTCGGAGTGGCTCTACCCGGCTAGCATGTTCCACGGAGAAAAAAATTCAATGCAGCCTACCGAACACGCCCTAGAGGCATGGCTGCAATATCTTCCGGTCAATTCATTTATAAATAAAGTCACACTAGTTCGAGCCCTTTCATTTCCTTTCTTCTTTTCTTTCTTTGACTACTGCAAACATACATATACGAGTAGCTAGCTAGAATATGATAAAGGGATATCTTGCCTCCTTTCCAGATGGATCATGCCTCGCTTTTGAGCTAACAAAGCGTTGTATGTGCGCATGTTGTCGTGCTGCATTCAACTAAAGCATGCACACGCTGACACGCGTTTTTTTTTAGAAATGGGGTGTCCCGGCCTCTGCATCGAGTGATGCACACAGCCATTTATTGATCAAACACCAAAGTATAGCTTATTACAACTTATGGGTCACATAAGGTTGAGACATGTATCAACCATCGAAATAGCAACATAGTTTAAACTACAAAAATCGCCTAGTATGTTGCCACGTATGTCGGGAGAAAAACTCCTGTGCCACCAACAGGAGTCGAGCGCATCCAGTAACCATAAGCTCCTGCTGGTCCGATGAAAGCAGGGTAGCCCATAACTGGATCCAGTAAGCCGCCATATTGATAACCTGTAGAACATGGAAATTTGTTTTTCTGTTAAAGAAAAGATTATTCCTACAATTCCAAATAGACCAATAGATTGCTGAAACGCGCCTAGCTTTGGTCTTTTTGTCAACCCCATTCAACCAATTTCCAAACATATTGGATACATTGGTAGGTGGAGGTATATTATATGTGCAAAACACAACGCGCCAAACTAATCGAGCAAAAGGACACGAGATGAATAAATGATCTATAGACTCCTCAAATCCAAAAAAAAGAACATTTAGTGCATCCATGCCAATTTCTTTTGATTAAATTGTCTTTAGTGAGCAAGACTTTTATATTAAGGAACCACATGAAAATCTTAATTTTGAGCGGTATTTTCAACTTCCACAAATACTTACGCAGAAATATCGTATGTCCATTCATCAAATCCTCATACATAGATTTTACCGTGAATACTCCGTTGGTTATAAGCTTCCACACGAAAGTATCGTTGTTATCATTCAACTGAACATCCATCAGTCGAAGGCATAGGGGGTGACCATGCATCCCACCTGTCCCCGAACAAGGCCCTCCTAAAGCTCATATTCAAAGGTGGCGCCCCATTGAATACATCATGCACCAAAACATTCTTTTGCTGTGCAATATTGTATAATGATGGATATTGTTGGTTAAGTGGGCTGTCTCCTAACCACGTGTCTTCCCAAAACCTGGTACCTCTCCCATCTCCTATTTTGAATAAGACTCTGTTAAAAAACTCCTCTTTAACTCTCATAAGGCCTTTCCAAAAAGGTGAGTCAGTTAGGTTAATACACGCTGACATGCGTGAGAATAAAAGTCACGACGGTCGGTGGTGACAGTGGAACGAGACAATTTGAACATTGTACTGCACGTACGGCCAGATGGCACAATTTGAAAAGGTATTTGAATAAACATGGCAGAGACGACAGAAAGAGCAGGCCTTTTTTGACTTTAATAAATATCGATTCATGATGATCCTACAAGGTCCTGGTCGATATTCCATGGATCCATGGTGACATGGTGTATATCTGGTGAGATTGTGAGAGTGACAGCCACTTTGCTGTGCATTTGCAATTCATTTCGTTTCATGTTTGAGATATACATATATTCTAAATGTTGGGGCAATCGATTATCGGAGAACTTGTCTGTGGCAAGATGGTTAGGAGGGTGGTTGTACCCCTAACCCACCAGAGTTCAAATCCCAGATTTGACGTTGGTGTTTCTCATTTAGGCGGAATATTCTTCAGTGGGATGCGACGTTCCCGTCGATAGCGAGACGCCCGTGGTGACTTGTCAATCCCAAGACTCGACCCGCCGACTCAGTATTACGGAGGTGCTCATAGGGGTAGGGTGTGCGTGTGTGCGTTCATAGGGGTGAGTGTGTGCACGTGTATGTGAGCGTCTGTGTTGTACTGTGTTTCGCAAAAAAAAGGGCAATCGATTATCGAAAATTAATTGGTTGACGTAAGATAAGGGCTAAATTGTTCAATTTGTCGGTACATCGACCAATTTATGGGCATATTGACCGATAAATTAATCAATTTATATTATCGGTCAAACACCGGCAAGCAATAAATCAGCCAATTAACCGAAATATCAAAAAATATCCTGAACAGTGGCTAAATTGTTACAGATGATACAATGGAAGCCATGTGCAACCAAACAATCTCGATCGATATGTCCATCTCAACTGCTAATTTGGAGAACATTCCTTGCCCTCTCAATGGGAGAAGGAACCCAAACGCTACGAACCATATGCAAAACTCAACAACATCTGCTGGCATATTCATCTCTTTCCAGGCATGCTTTTAGCCTTCACAGTGCTGCTAGCGAACAATGCATGTGTACACTTGTTGAATGGTGTACTGATATGTTGGCCCAAGTGGCCCAAAGCCCACTTAGGTGAGTGACCTAGTTCAGTGTGTACAGATAAGAGGTGATCAGGGAAGCAAGGAGGAAGCAAGCCGCCACAAACACACTCAAGGATAGCGTCTCCTCTGAGGTATGTACCGGGGATTCAATATGGTATCAGAGCGAGGGTTCGATTCTGCGCTGGGGGGAAGGAAGGCAGCTGGAGGTGGGTGCTGCTGTGTTGCCACTGTGCACGGGAGGTAGCTGGTGGCGGCTGGGGCTGCTGCTGCCGGAGGAGAGGAGAGAAGGAGCTGGGACTGCTGCCGCCGGAGGAGTGTGTTGCCGCTGTGCGCGGGAGGCTCAATCCACTCAAAGGATCTTCTGTGGCTGTGAGCTGTGCGTGCTGCTGTGGAGGAGTTGCTGCTGTGGTGAAGCTGCTCGGTAGGGGAAATTGCAGGTATTGCTGCTGCGTGCAGCTGCTCGCGAGGAGGAGAAACAGGGGCTGGTGTGTTGCTGCTGCGTGCTGCTACAGTAGCAGGTCGGGAAGATGGCTGAAACGAAAGGCCTTGCTGAAGCTGTCGGGTTTGGCAGAGCAGAGCCGGGTTTGGCTGAGGAGGCAGAGCGACCGGCGGGGCTATTACGACACGTGGTGGCGGCGGTGCCGGTGCAGCTGGCTGAGTGTAGCCGGGAGCTGGACGAGGGGCACCACGCGTGGGATGTGCACGGGGAGAAGGTGGCGTGGTGGCTGAAGCATGCGGAACTCGAGCTAGAGTCGGAGTGCGTGTGCCGGCGACGTGAGGCGACGGAGGAATTTGAGTCCAAGATGCGCGCGCTGTGGGAGGAGCAGGCAGCCGCCATGGAGCGACTGGAGACGGAGTACCGGGACAAGGTCACGATGGAGGACGTGGTGGAGCTGCGTGCGCTGCAGCAGCGGAAGGAGGCCGTGCACGTGTCACGGGAGCAGAGGTCGCCGCCGACCATGGAGAAGGTTGAGGCAGAGCAGCTTGGGCGGCATGCGCTGGCCACCAAGGTGATGACGGCCACGGTGCAGGAGCAAGCGAATGGACATCTGCTAAGTGTTGGTCCTAGTGCTGCTGCTCAGGTGTTGCACACGCAGCTGGCGCTTGGAGGAGGCGCTGTTGCTAGGTGTTGGTGCTGCAATAGCTGCAGGTGCTCTGGGAGGAAGATAGAGGATACTAGTCTTCCAAATTTGGCTGATTTTACCTGTAGAAATGAGGACAACACCGAAAAGGCCACCATTGCTGCTCACAGAATTAATCCGGAGTGGGTACTAGACTCGGGTGCATCTCAACATGTTGCAGGTGACTTCAGGGAATTTGAGTATATGATCAGCACTCTCAAAGTAACACTATATGCACTGCTGATGGGACATTGCAGCCTATTAATGGTATTGGGACCGTTCAATGTACACCTTCTATTAAGTTATCTTTAGTCCTTCATGTGCCAGCCTTTCCGGTTAATCTGGTGTCTATGAGTGCTCTAGTCGACCAAGTAGACTGTAGGATAACTGTTGACAGAAGAATGTGCTTGATTGAGGACCGACGACTGGACAGAGGATGGGGGTAGGAATAAGGCGTAGGGGACTATGGTACATGGACCGTGAGGGGCTTGGTCAGATGGGCAGCTCAGTGTTTGCAGCAATTGTGGAAGAAAGAGAGTCTGTGGCAATGAAACATCACTGCAGAATGGGGCATGTATCCTTTGATAAAATGTACAAGCTATTTCCTAGTGTAATGCATGGAGTAGATAAGAACAAACTGAAGTGTGATGCGTGCGAGTTTGCAAAACATACAAGGACATCTTACGTGAGTAAGGGACTTCGAAGTATATCCCCATTCATGCTTGTTCACTCGGATGTGTGGACTAGTCCTGTGGCGTCGGTTAGTGGGGCAAAGTATTTTGTGACCTTTATTGACTGTCACTCACGTATGACATGGGTCTATTTGATGCGTCACAAGGATGAAACTTTCCAATGCTTCAAGACTTTCTATGCCTATGTAAAAAATCACTTCAATGTTCAGGTACAAGTGATAAGAAGTGATAATGGCACTGAGTATGTGAACAAAGTTTTTGGGGCTTTCTTATCAGAGCACGGGATTTTGCATCAAACCTCATGTCCGGATACTCCTCCTCAGAATGGAGTAGCAGAAAGGAAGAATCGACATATTCTGGAGGTTGCTCGATCACTGATGTTTACCATGAACGTGCCGAAATTCTTGTGGAGTGAAGCTGTGATGACTGCGACATACTTGATCAATCGCACATCATCGAGAGTACTAGGTATGAAGTCACCCTCTGAGTTACTTTTTGGAAAGAATGATTTTGTGGTTCCTCCCAAGCTGTTTGGCTGTGTCTGCTTTGTCAGGGACCATAGGCCATCTGTGGGGAAATTGGATCCACGTGCCGTAAAGTGTATCTTCATTGGGTATTCTTCTGGGCAGAGAGGCTACAAGTGATGGAGTCCTTCTGAACGGAGGACCTTTGTGAGCATGGATGTCACCTTTAGGGAATCCGAACCATTTTATGGTGAGAAAACTGATCTTAGTGGCTTATTTGACAGTCTTGACCTACCCAGTCTCCTGTGGTTGGTCAAGAGGGGGAGAGTAGTGGTACTGGGGCTGTTCCAGTGCAGCAGCCAAATTCAGCGCAGCAGCGACAGCAGCCAATTGAGGGTACCATTCCGGTACATCAGAGTGAGCAGCACCAACAGGAGCCAAACTTGCAGCAAGACATGTGGGGCAAGATAAATCAAGAACAAAATCCTCGAGTTTATGCTAGGAGACAGATTCAGGGGGAGGTGTCTGGCTATGTGCTGAGGTGGACAACAGAGCAGGAGGAGCAACTCAAGGTGTATTCACGAAAGCGTGGCAATGGTGTTGCACATCAGGGGGAGCAACTTGATCAGCCACTAACAGAACAACAAGGTAGAGTCTCCACTGATGGAGATCAGGCTGAAGGGCAAACTAATGGGCAAATTGCTTTGAGAAGATCTACTCGAGCAACAGCAGGGATACCACCAGAACGGTTAGGGTTCAATGTCAATGATATTGGAAACTATGTTTCCTATGAAGCATTATCTCCGGCCTACAAAGCATTTGTTGCTTGTCTTCTGCTTGTGTCCCTTCCAACGAATTGGAAGGCAGCAAAAGAGGATCCAAAGTGGCGAGCAGCTATGATAGAGGAACTGGAGGCATTATGTAAGAACAAGACATGGGTATTAACACCTCTTCCAACAGGAAAGAAGGCAGTCAGCTGCAAGTGGGTATACACTGTGAAGCAGAATGCAGAAGGAAAGATTGAAAGGTATAAAGCTAGACTTGTGGCGAGGGGGTACAGCCAGACCTACGGCATTGACTATGACGAGACCTTTGCGCCAGTAGCAAAAATGAATACTGTGAGGATTCTGATCTCCTGTGCAGCAAATTTTGGGTGGCCTTTACATCAACTTGATTTGAAGAATGCTTTCTTGCATGGCGACCTGCAGGAGGAGGTCTACATGGAGATCCCACCTGGGTTCTCTACTTCTCAAACTATTGGCAAGGTATGTAGGTTAAAGAAAGCTCTCTATGGCCTGAAACAATCTCCGAGAGCATGGTTTGACAGATTCAGGCGTGCTGTATGTAATATGGGGTATGGGCAGTGTAATGGTGATCATACACTGTTCTACAAGCATGCAAAAGGGAAAATCACTCTACTTGCTGTATATGTGGATGATATTGTTATCACAGGGGATGACAAAGAAGAAATTGCAAAGTTGAAAGAGTCTTTGGGGTAAGGTGTTTGAAGTCAAAGATCTAGGTCGACTTAAATACTTTCTGGGCATAGAAGTGGCGAGGTCCACCAAGGGGATTTCACTATCTCAGAGGAAGTATACTTTAGATCTCCTAAGTGATGTAGGGATGCTAGGATGTCAGCCAGCCTCAACTCCAATTGATCAAAACCACAAAGTGACAGCTCAGTCAGGAGAGCCAGTAGATAAAGAGAGATATCAAAGGTTAGTTGGGAGGTTGTTGTACTTATGTCATACACGCCCTGATATTGCCTTTGCAGTAAGTGTGGTAAGCAGGTACATGCATGAACCTAGGAGTGATCATCTTGAAGCAGTGAATAGAATCCTGAGGTACTTGAAGGGGACTCCAGGAAGGGGGTTGTTATTTGAGAGTAACAAGCACCTTGTGATAGATGGGTACTGTGATGCAGATTGGGCAAGCTGCCTAGATGATCGAAGATCAACCTCAGGTTTTTGTGTCTTTGTTGGTGGAAATTTGGTATCGTGGAGAAGTAAGAAGCAGGTTGTTGTGTCCAGGTCGACTGCCGAGGCAGAATATAGAGCTATGGCTCAAGGGCTAAGTGAGATGTTGTGGACAAGAAATTTACTTGAAGAATTGAAGATATTGAAGAATAGTTGTGTTAATGTGTGGTGTGATAACAAATCAGCAATCAACATAGCAAACAATCCAGTACAGCATGACAGAACCAAGCATGTGGAAATAGACAGATTCTTCATCAAAGAAAAGCTAGATGCTGGGATCATCAAGATAGAGCATGTGAGTTCAGGGCTACAGATTGCAGACTGTCTAACTAAAGGATTGGGAACAAAAGAATGCAGCCTAGCATGTGACAAGATGGGAATGATAGATATCTATCACCCCTCTTGAGGGGAGTGTTGAATGGTGTTCTGATATGTTGGCCCAAGTGGCCCAAAGCCCACTTAGGTGAGTGACCTAGTTCAGTGTGTACAGATAAGAGGTGATCAGGGAAGCAAGGAGGAAGCAAGCCGCCCCAAACACACTCAAGGATAGCGTCTCCTCTGAGGTATGTACCGGGGATTCAATAACACTGTACATGCGCCCGCATGCATGGCAAGTCAGATCGATTTAATCTGGCCATTCTTCAAGCATTGGACTCGATCTCCCCTACCACTAGCCAACAAAAGGTGACACCTCCATTAGACAAATTCAGTGCCTAGCTAGCTAAGTATTAGCTAAGCATCTAAATATGCAATGCAAGTTGTTCTGCATGCATTGCGAATTTGAGATGCAACAAACACAACTACTCCGTCCACAAATAAGTAAATAAGTGTACTTATAGGTTTTGTTTAAAGAAAAAAAAACTTAAAACAAACATGTAGAAACATTTATGACATTCAGTATATTATAAAATTACATGCTAAGGTGCATCTGGGATCTGGCGATATTAATTTTATGTTATATAAGAATTGCTAACTCTTTCCATATATAGCTGGTCAGACTTAACAAAATTTAGGACAACAACTAAAGTACACTTGTTTGTGAAAGGAGAAAGTACACAAAAATTAAACACTTGATGTTGCACCCGTCGACGCATGCACTGAAGAATATTTTGACAGGATCATTTCATGGATCTTTAGTTTTCTCAACCGGCTATTTTATTTAAATTCAGTTGAGGAGAAATTCTTCAGATACCAAGTGAATACATGCAAGGCGCGGGCGCAAATGGTTCCCTGCCACTAAAGAAATGCTAGATCTATAGGGGAAATATGTTCTCAATTCATAGTGTTCATAGCCTAGTCAAGTGAGTTAAGCTTATATCACATTATAATAAAGATACTCTGCAGGTATTGATTATCAACACATGTGTTTTCTAATATTTGGTAATCTAAAATAAAAAACACATACACCAACTTATGAGTTCATTAAAATGCACATCACCGGTTCTAAATACCTCGTTGCAATGGCACCAATTTAGGACCCATGTTGTGGTGTTAAATGAGTAAGGGTCTATACGCTCCCCCGCCCCCTGGTGGTGCGCTATGTACATCATCACTGATAGAGTGCATTAACAAGTGAGCAAGAGTCTTCACATTTTATTCGATGGATGCAAAGAGTTTGAAAGCTAGTCGATACAGACAGAATTGGGGTGGGTAGTTGAAACGTAGGGCCCTTAACATGGATGAGGGTTAGTTGATACCGTGACACATGTAAATATTGTTTGTGTCAAGGAGATTGGCTTAGTTGGAAGTAAAACCACCAAATCTTTAATAGACTTAATGATGCATAAGTCTTTCATTCTTTTTGTCCTTCGATGGCTAGTGTTTATCGCCACCCTTTCTGATGCTTGAGATATAATAGTTGGAACCTGAAGCTTCTAAAAAACAATGTAATAAAACAGTTGTGGGCATCCTCGTGATGCAGAGGCTGGGGCTTCACCCTTTTTTGAAAAAAAGAAGTTGAAATGTAAAACCAGTGTAGGTATCTTGATAGATAAGAGCCTCAAGAATATGTTAGTGGAGTTTTTGGTGGCGAGGGATATGATTATCCTATTCAAGTCACTTGCCAGGAAAATTGGGTCTAGGTGTTGGGTTTATACATTCGTTCCCCCGTCAATTGGGTCTTCACGCTTTGGTTGCCAATTTTTCGGTGTTGGATTACTTGTCTAGCCTACTTCAGCAGCTGCCGAAGTGAAAGAAATTATGTTTAACCTCATATGTCTTATCCAAAACTAAATCCTTGTGAATACTTACTACGTATACACGATTTGGCCACAACTCTTCTTCATTGAGTAGCTTAAGGAGTCTCTTACAAAGTAGGCTTTAAATGCCCAAGTCGTGGATTCCTAGAGCGCCTTGAACTTTTAGGCAACATAAGATACTTCACTTAGCCGAGCATTACTTTTACTTACAACTGTTGACTTTGCCAACAAACCTACGTATCTATCGTAGGCCAGAAAAAAATGACAGGTCTTCAAGGTACATAGAAGGAGAAAACTTACATGGACAAACTACTAAGCATTGAATTATTTAGGATTACTCTACATATAATGAATAGATGATTTTCTTCCAAACGCTTAGACACTACTCTAGATGCTCATCAATTTCTTTCTCATTCAAGTATCTTTGAATTTGAGGTTTTTCATAGGAATTCAGGAGTAATCTAATCAATAGCAATTTTTTCTGTAGAAACCCTTTGGATGAAATGACTCGGTCATGAAATTCCCGTGAAATGTTTTCACGTGCCCTCCATTCCGTAGGAATCTGAATATGAGATTAATCCTAATATTTTTCCATCGTGAAATACAATGCATTTACAATCTCTCTCTCTACTATCTCTCTCTCTCATCCATCATGTGGAATTCACGTGTTTGATTCTTGTGCACCATCCAAAGACACATCTTAGAGAATTCTTGTGTTTTCAAACCCTAAGGAATTCACCATACGTGCCACCCAATCCTATTTCTTTTCTATTCCTACATTTCTAAATGTGTACAATCAAAAGAGGCCCTCAAATTTGGAACTTCTAGCGATGGATCGATAATTGAAGATATGGCTATGCCAACAAGCCTTCCTCACAGCAGCACAAACTTGTGTACCAATCTAG
Source organism: Poa pratensis (assembly GCA_947311845.1). Lineage (NCBI taxonomy): Eukaryota > Viridiplantae > Streptophyta > Magnoliopsida > Poales > Poaceae > Poa > Poa pratensis. The sequence goes on along the minus strand of CAMZMU010000052.1, from coordinate 21,093,452 downwards.
CGCGACTCGTGCTTCGCCCAAACAAAATATCTCACTCGTGTGGAAATAATTTCATGCCAGCAGCTGATTCACGGTCTAATTAACATTATACTAATTATGTATTAGAGCAGAGACAAGACTTAGTGTTCCAGATCACACAAGCTCTTGTAGATATGAACACAAATATCCGCCATCGAATGCGGAACTGTTCATTATCCGATCCGAGTAAAAAATATGATAAAAGATATGGTATAGGAAAAATCCGATCCGATCTGTTTACATCCCTACACGCAAGCATATTAAAGTCGTGAAACTTCAAAATTGACAAAAGCACCAAAGGTGTCTTGGTATGAACCAGAGCACATGAGTTGTGTCTCAATATTTACACTAATGTAGTACACACAATGGTTTAACCAAGATGTGTTGGTGGTCAACATCTCTCTTAACCATCCAACAACTCGTTAGTTCTCTTATAGATACTTTAGTGCGCAAATGTTTTCACATTTTGATCCCTACATTATAACTGTTCCTATAAAAATCAATTAATTGGAAACGTTTTTCTTGCAACTACATATTATCATATGTACAATATACAATATGATTTGACAAGTTATTGAGACATGTATATTTTTTTTTGAGGTCAAGGCAGTCGTTTGCCGCTCGATTAGGTAGATAGAAGTTATATACAAAAGTTTTGCAGCCAAGAAAATAAGACTTTTTAACAAACTAAACTATACAGCGTTTTGAACATCTCCGGGATCCTGCAAATGAGCATAAGCTCGCTGCGCCATCTCCTCGCGAACCAGGCCTGCCACCGCCAATGGCAACAAAGCCGTGTTGCGGAAACCCTCCTGTTCCTCTCCTTCCAGACTCCCCACATGGCGTAGACGAAGGCGCCGCTCGCCTCACGTCTTCTTTCCTTCGGAAGGGCCGCTATGGTGTCCTCCCACCACTTAAGGAGACTACGGCCGGCAGGGACGGCGGCCACCCCTAACCCGTCGCTCCATGCAAAGATCGTCTCCCTGACGGCGGTCGAGAAGCTGCAGTCAAGTAGTAGGTGCTGTACCGTCTCCGGATGGATGCGACAGAGCGAGCAAATGGGATCATGTGTCCATCCACGGACAGCAAGGTTCTCGGCTGTGAGGATCTTCCCATGCAGCACCAACCACGCGAAGAAGCGCATTTTGGTTCGACTTTCGCCTTCCAGATGATGTCCGTCCTGAAGGGAACAAAGGTGCCCTGGAATTGGCACCGGTACGCTGATGCCGATGTGTATACGCCGGTTGCCGTCCATCCCCAGGAGATGGTATCAGGTTGCGGTTGTAGCTCCACCTCCTGGAGTACATACCACAAATCATAAAACTGAGTCAACTGCGGCGCGGTCGAGAGGTGGACGAGTGCGCGCATCCAGTTCCTGTTATGAAGCTCCTTTTGGACAGTTCGGTTCTTGCGTGTCGTGATGGCATATAGCTCAGGGAACTGCAATCTGAGAGGGCCACCCAGCCTCCGACGATCTTGCCAAAAGAGGCATCTAGCTCCGTCTCCAATGGATACATTAGTGGAGGCGCGAAACAAATCCATGTAAGTGGCATCACAAGGCAAGGCCGAGCCAAACCATTGCCTGGATGGATCGGTCCATGCAAACCACGGCCATCTCAGCCGCATGGCGCGCCCAAACTTCTCGATGTCGAAAATTCCCAAACCACCAAGATCTTTGGGCCGGCAAACTGTTTCCCAATTCACCAGGGGCTGCGGTCTAGCACCCGGCACGGCAGATGTCTTCATCCACAGGAACGCTCTCTGAGAGCATCTCCAACCACACCCCTCATAGCCAACCCAAACGTCTGGGCGGACTGCCCGGACGGCCTTTGGGCCAAAATACTCTACCCAACCGAGGTCCCCAAACCGGCACCAAACGACCGGACGGTCCGGCACACCCCAAACCCAGCCCAAATGTGGGGCGGGTTTGGGGCCGCCCGGACGCGCCCGGACGCGTCCGCCCTCTGGTCGCTGACAACGTGGACCTACCCATCCGCACCATAAATCGGGCGGAACCCTTGTCGGCTGCGGCAGATATTTCGCACACTCCGTCGGCTCCTTCTTCTTCCTCCGTCCCTCCAGCTAGCTCCGGCGGCCCCGCCCCACCATTTCGGTCGCCCCACTCGCCGCCTCCGTCTACAGATCCTCCGACAAGATTTTGGCCATTGGATAGCTCCGTCTCGGCCGCATCTCGACGGATCTGGCCGCATTCGCCGCCTCCTCGGCCGCCACCTCCGTAGCCATCGATCTTCCCCAGCTTCTCGTCCGAGACCATGGTTTCCTGGGAAAAGGACTCGGTCGGCTCCTACCCGCTATACGAGGAGAGCACCTCGTCCGATCCGGTATGTATTGTACCCACATTTTGTGTTTTTCTCAAAGATGTGCATTGTGAGTGTAGGAATTGAGTTGTATTATGTTAAAATGTAGGATTCACAAGCGTGTAGTTGCAATATCCGTGGTGTGAATCGGAGTTGAACGATTCCCTCCGAGGGAAGATGCTCATTTTGGAGGATTTGAACTTCACAATTAAGGAAAAAGAGAAGATTGAACACCATTTGGAAGAGGTTCAACGTGCAAACCGGAAGTTGGAGGAGAAATTGATAGAGGTTGAAGAAGAGAAGATGATTATACTAGATAAGAAGATGACATATGAGTTGAAGGTAGCAGACATTGACGACAAGTACAAGCGCAAGAAGGAGAAATGTCTAACAATGTCGAAGAACTTCAAAAAATACGTCGTGAAGAAGGAGATGCTTCTTAACTATGCATTGAGAGCTATAGTTATATTAGTTGTAATTATTATTGCTATGTATGCTAGTTGTTCATGCACTAGATAGAGGTTTACGTAATGTAAAACGAAGTTGCATGGGATGCATGTAATTGGGGTAAGAATAAGTAGTATGGTTGTAGAGCACTACTATTTGGGCTGTCCGGTCGGTGTCCGTGGACGCGTCCAGACGCGTCCGCGGACACTATGGGGGGGATTTGGGGATGCGGTTGGAGATGCTCTGAATCCTCCCAATCCTCTTGAGAATCCACTTCGGCAGCTTGTATATATCATTTGATTGGGACAGTTCATGCTACGCAGGTACTTACTCACCATGGTTTCATTCGACAGGTGCTTAGATCTGCACAGTGACATAACAAACAAACATGGTCCAAAAGCCATGAACAGATATACGTACGTACGTACGAATTGTCCAGCGACAGGTAACCACATCCTCGGTATTCAGAAAAATACCCCAAATGTACACTGACATTCCGGACCTACCATTCGGGACCTAACTAGTCAGTGTCTGTCAAGCGGGCTGCGAAAGAAAGAACCCTGGAGTGACTGGTGGTATGATATCCTACTAGCTACTATGGTCGTCCCGCCTGACTGGTATGGTTTGGTGCAAGAGAATCTGGACCTCCGCCAAGAGCTCCGGACAAATCCCACTTCAGCAGTCAGTGCTTTACGGTCTGCGTGTGTGCGCGCGCGTGCAAGCGTGTGTGGTAGCAGGTTAGACGGCCAGTAGCCCGTGGCCACTCTCGTCAAGGTTGGGAAAATGGAGTTTCGCTTTCTATTCCTCTCATGTACTAGTCTCCATCTCCATGGCCAAAGCTCACAGAATATGCAGACCTGTAGGATAACAAGAGCACGAGAGATACAGATAGGTGTTATAAACGATAGAAAGAAAACGATAAATAGCGAAAAGATAACAAGAGGGTCATGAGTCATGGCTCATGAGTCATAGCCCATAGGCAGTATGATGAAGAGAGAAGCTTGAGGAATTCTTTTGCATGCCATTGGGTGCTTTGGGAGGTGCTGCTTAGAAAATTGCCATAGGGTAGTAAGCATTAGCATAACACTTTGATTAGTACTATAGTACGATACTAAACTCTGGAAAGACGCTATGGTTGCACTGTGTTGGTCTAATAAGCTACTAGGTAGCTAGCTAGACATGCCATGGCATTTCCCAAAAGCTACATCTCCTTTAGTCCTCCTCCCCTTGGGAAGTATCCTGGTGTCCTTTGCTCTTTGCTCTTACTCACTTTATGGTAAGAAATACGAGCATGCCGTTCCAGGACATGAGAGCAAGCTAGCAACCATGGATGGAGGCCTGGAGGGAGTATTGGAGTTGTTGTGGTAGAGAGCAACACCCTTGCTGCCTCCTCTCTATAAATCCAGCCTCGCCTCCTTGCTCGTTCCACCATCCTTCACACCCCGTGCACAGTGCACTGTGCTAGCTCCATTACTCACTCCCCAAATTAACCTAGCTTTCTCTTTCTTTCTCCAGTAGTATCAGTAGTTGCCTCCTTGTCTTTGCTTCATGCGTCTTGTGCATACCCATCAAGATCTAGCTTTGTTTCTCCCACTAGTCACTGCCAGTCTTGAGACATATGTAGAGAAAGAGAGAGAGAGAGGAACAATCCCTTTGGTATTCTTGGTCGTTCTATCTGGACTATTTGGTGAATGGGAAAGATGTTTGATGACCGATCTAATCAAAGATTGTGCTGTGCCTGGCTCCCTGTATGCCACACATGTAGCCCAACCCAAGAATGTGGTTGCCTGCTGTGGGTGGCGTGCAAGGTGCCAAGCATGCGCATCTGTGTATGGTCTTTCATTCGATTCTCTCTTTTTTCACATGATTATTCGATGTGTTTTCATCACATACCTACATATTTCTGACACTTTGCATCTCGGTGTTTCTGCAGTTAGGAGTCTGTTGGAATGTGTTCATTTCATCTTCGGATCTTCTCCTCTCAAAGTTAGCATGGTCAGAAGATACCAGGGAGGTTAATTATGAACTTATGGTGTTTGTTTTGGGAATCAATCTTAGCACATAACTGATTCGTGAACTGTTACTTGGCATCTGCTGGATTTGATGCAAATGCTTTTGAATGCAGCCATGATTAGTTAATGTCGCTGTAAAGATATGCATATCTTGTGGAATCTGCGTGTTTAGATCGAGTTGCTTTGTTTCTGAGGTTACAGAGGTATTGATCATAGCTTCTTTTAATTGTTTACTTATTTTTTATGCAAGTGCTATTTATGTATGCATTTAGGATTTGTGCAGTATGCATGGCCTAGATACAAGCAAATTAAGAGGAAGCAAGAAATGTACTGGCTAGCGTGCAAGAGATTATGCCCTTTAAGCTCACTCGTTCATTTTCCTTCCTATGCACTGATATCCCCTCTTAGAAATTGATATGCCCACCATATATGCTAGAGCACACGCTCGGCCGATTTCTGACAAGAGGCAGTTGTCTCTATATAGCAAGGTGAATCTATAAATTCGGTAATAATATGTATTCATAGAAGGCTTTGAAGTGGATGGACATGCATAAGCTCTAGTTCCTAAAAGAGTTAAGTCTGAACTTCAAAGTTCCGCAAAAATGGGCAATGATGTGTTTATTTCTGTTTGGATATGCTGATTCAATATTACTTCTGAGTGATATCAATACTAGGTACTAGTATATTTTGTTTCCGTGTCAGAAGAAGTGCTTACTGCACTCTGTAAGTAGTGTTTCTGAGGGTAGTTCCTTACTGCACTCTGTACATAGTATTTCTTGTCACTGGTTAAACATACATTACCAAGGAGTCGAGAATGACTAGATAGTGTTTTATTTTATTTTTGCGGGGACAAGATAGTGTTTTGAGGGTGTAAATCAAAATAAAGAGCAAATCATTTGAAATCAGAAGCATTTAATTTGAATAATTAATTTAATCCTTTTAAATTACTCCCTCCGTTCCAAATTATAACATGTTTTGGATATTTTAATGTTAACTATATATATACAAACCAAAATGAGTGAACCAGCACATTAAAACACGTTTGCATACATGTGATTCAGAAGAAAAAAAAGTAAAAACATCTTATGTTTAGAAACAGAGGAGTTTTAACATAAAGCAGTAGACTAGTATTAATAGATGAGTAGTGATCAAGAAATGATGTACCTTGGACCAAAAGAAAAGGTTAGATATCATCTCCTCAGGGAGGACTAACACCATTTCCTGGTTCGAGGTCCTTGAGTACGGGCGCTAGGAACGGAGGCCCAGAAGTGCGCAGAGCCACAGAGGCTGGTGCTGGCGGTTTCTTCCGCCGCCTCCGATCCTTCTGTCCTCTTGAACCGGTGAACTTGGCGCCTGCAAGTTTCGTGTTGCCAAGTCCTATGAGGCCTATGACACAATTGACCAGCGGTTTGTGGTTCTCTCACTGGGATAGAGACTGTGCGCGGGTGGTGACATGGTCAAGCACAAGCGCACATTTTACACCTACGTCAAGGACATAATGTATTGTGTATTCTGAATAACTAACATTTGTTTTAGTTGTGCATTCGTCTGTTTCTCTTCCTAGTAGATTATGCAGTCATGCAAGATACTACTGGCTATTTGATGCGTTTGAAATAATTATGGTTTGGTGTATTTGGTTGGTGGATGAGATGCAAAACCAATGTATCTGAATGAATTATGAAGCTCGAGTTCTTGGGTGAACCGGCAGATGCATACAGTTCTGTATATACAACCTAGATCAGCCATACATTTTTCACATGAGTACATATCATCAGCATTTCAAGACCTAGGCACCCTAGCTACTACGTATATACCAGGACATAACTCACAAGAACTGCATATCCATGTTGACGCCCTACACCTTCAGTGGGAGATTGTACGGTCACCCCCAACCAAAATCATTGAGATTGAGTAATCCATGATCATCATGCAAGCACCAATGTCAGGCGAACTGGACCATCTCCTCACTCACTCATGTGCTAGTTTCTGGCGAGGTGGGCAGCCATTTCCTGCATGCATGCAGGCATCGCCAAGGACGATGGACCAGTACTCCAATGGCAGAACTGCAGTGTTACTACTAAAGATGCACCCTTACAAGGAGAGCTGCCACTGGGACCTGACCACGGCAGAGAGAGGAAAAGGGAAGGCACAGTGACGGCGATGGTGAGGGGAGAGGGGAGAAGGACACTGCCATGGCCATCTGGCCATGTTGGAATTTACCTCAATGGCTCTGGAGCCTGGAGGAGGAGCACCTGGGTGGGCCTCTTCTCTTCTACACAGAGCTCTGCATTATGGTAGAGGGCTGCTGTGGGAGATCATGGCAGGTGCTTGATTGGCAGAGCACCTGCTGGGGTGTTGGAGGCCTGTGAGACAAAGGGCAATAGTACATCAGTTTCTGGATTATCCAAGATTACACTGAAGCTGAAATTGGATGCAACTGTGTACAGGAAAGAGATAATGGAAACCGATTGGTACAACATGTGCTCTGCATCACAGTACAGTGTTTACATGGCAACAACTGGGAACATGACTTGTAAATTTACCATTTATGAAAAAGTAAGTCGAGTGGGTAACTGGTTCATCTGGATGTTGGGACACATCCACGGTCGTACCCGCAGGAATTCAAACTTTCACCAGGTATTTGTATTTTTCCACAGCATACAAAGAATAAACATGATGTACAGATGTGCACAAGCAATTTCATGGGACTTCTTTGGCCCAACAATGTTGTTTACACTGACTACAAATGAAGTGAATCAACCCGCAAAAAAAAAAAATGAAGTGAATCTATACACCAGGAAGAAAATTTCTGGAGAAGGTATTCAGCTATGCTACTCGTCCAGGTGATCTTCGTATTAACAACCAGCCTCTGGTCACTCACGATCTGATATTGAGGTGAATGTTATGGAGCCTCGTGTCGTCTCTTGAGAACCCTGTGCCATGATGCTGGATAGCAGCCTACTGGATGGAGCGAAAGCCAGGTTATTTTCTCTCCTCATGCTCCTGATCTTAAGGTCCATGAAGTCGTTAATTGTAGCGGGCTTGCTGATATTCCGAGAGTCAACATCTTTTTCTCCAGTTAGCATGCCGACGACGGATGACATAGTGGGTCGATGTCTTGTGACGTCTTGTGTACACAAGAGCCCAATTATCAGGAACTTGCAGGCTTGTGCAGCATCCAGGTCATCGCCCAAAGAACTGTCTATGATTTTCTCCAAATCTCCCCGCTCATAATACATCCATGTTTGCAAGAGGAGAACCCCATTGGTGACCTCCGGGAACTGTAGCAGCAAAGAAGAAAAGTTCACAATTTAGAATATTTGCTCCCTAGCATACTGAATAAAAGACAAAGTATTTTAGGATAGTATGTCATGTTAATCACGTTGGCCTGCTGGTTAATATTTACAGTTTTATACTTTTATACAAGCTCTATGGCGGGAGAGGCATTTTGTAGGACGAGCTACAAGTAGGCCCTTTTTGAATAATTTGAAAACGACACTTTATAGTTTCAAAAAATTATGACAAATTTCTAGATGTAGATAATGATGACCTCCACCAGTGTGCAAAATATCAATGCGAAATATACTGTGTTTTGTGCTGTGTAAAATTGACACAATTTAAGATCTGAGGTGGTGAACAGTGCAGATTTCGAAATTTTCAGATCTATCAGAAATTTGCTATTTAGTGTAGGCTATTTCGAGTTGAAAATTTGCAGCACCTTAGGGTACGTCATTTTCCACCTCTATGATTTTTCTCGGAAGTTTTGGAAACTTCAAATGTAAATTCCAAAAAACAAAAAACCTGCTACATGTAGCCCGGGCAACAAAAAACCTGCTACATCTCGCTATATGGCGTGGTTTACAAGTTCATGCCTCAACAGTTCACAACCAAATCAATGTACATATAGTTAGTTACTGTAGGGCATCATGTGCCGTGCCAGACAGCTACAAGGTCCAAACTACCAACAATAATTCGCTGATGCCTCTATCTCAAATATTAACAATGCAAAGATTTAATATAAGATTTGCTTCCAGGTATAAAAAGAGTAGGAGCTAATGTGTTTGCAAGCAGGCAACTAAATTTAAGTGCATGGTAATTGTAATGATTCTTTATATTGTACTAATAAATTAACAAATCAAAAATTGAGATGACATGGCTAACATTCTGAAATGCAAGAATTGCACGCACCGTCACTAGCTTTCATATAGGAAATCAAGACTGCTTATATGCGCTCCAAATTTATGGATACCATTATCAACCACTAAACTACTATAAGAAAATAGCTAAAGCCTAGAAATAAAGAAAAAAAATATGTTTTTTACTAATAGGGAATGGCGAAACAAGAGAAGTAAACATGGTACTTTATTTCTTATAACCTTTTCAAGAAGCATCTGGTCTTCATAGGATAATCTTGTACTGGTGTTCGACCTCCCACTAACTATTTCTAGAAGCAGAACACCAAAACTATAAACATCCGATTTCCGTGTCACTTGTCCTCGAATGGCATACTCAGGAGCCAAGTAACCTCTGTCGAGCAAAACTGAGTAAGTAATGCCGCAAGTTTATCAGGCCATAATAATCAATAATGAATAACTATGTCTCTATTTGGTAGTTCAATTTTAATGCCTTAGCTTCTCATCTGAAATAGGTGGTTTCGTCATATTTTAATGGGGTTCTTTTGGATGTATTAAATATTATATGAATCATCCAACAGCTAGAAAAGCATATTATAAGCACTAGCTTCCAAAGGTACACAACACAAAATTAAGGAAGTAAACATGTACTGTAAAAGTGTAGATGCTAGCTCATTATAGGCAGAGTTCCATCCAACAGAGTTCACTTACAATGTTCCTGCAACCCGTGTGCTAATATGTGATGCATTTGGAGGTAGAAGCTTTGCTAAACCGAAATCAGAAATTTTGGGGTTGAGATCCTTGTCAAGAAGTATATTGCTTGCTTTGATATCCCTGTGAACGATGTGGGGACTGACAGTGTCATGGAGGTATGCTAGTCCCCGGGCGATACCAAGGCAAATATTGACTCTGCTTCTCCAATTGAACTGGATGTTGCTGCGGCCAGAACCTAATAAGAAATAAAAACAGAAAAGCTAAGTAAGGATATCTATATCTTGTAGCAAATATGTAAGTCGAGAACAGTACGGCAGAAAGGATTTAAGTAACCAAGAATTACCTAGAAGTGTTTGTGCAAGGCTATTGTTTTCGAGATAATTGTAGACAAGGATCCTCTGGTTTCCTTCCACACAATAGCCATACAGGCTGACAAGATTACCATGAGATATGTTGGAAATGCCATAAGTTCATTCATAAACTCCTTTAGCCCTTGTCTGGACTCTACAGATAACACCTTGGCAGCAATAATTTTTCCATTCCTTAGCCGCCCCTGCACCATTATGTTATCAAACTTTAAACGCCTGCACTTTATTCCCTTAGAATTTCTGAGATATTATTTGAAGGTTATGCATATTACCTTATACACAGATCCAAAACCCCCTTCACCAACCTTATTGGATGGGTTAAAATTTTCTGTTGCTCTTACTATCTCCTTGTAAGTGTATTTTATTGTATTTGTATCATGAGCGAGGTCTGTACAAAATCAGTGAAATATTAAGATATGGAGCATAAAAAAGGAAAAAGGTGACTATATCTATTCCACGAAAGAGTGCATAATGCATCTGAGTAAGAGATGTCTACCTTCATTATGCTCAGAAATTTGGTGGCGCGTTGCCCTTCTCTTATTGCTAAAGAAAGAACAACAATCCATTGCTTCAATTCTCGAACTATATCTCCCCCCGCTGCTGCCGGTCCAATAAATATGTTTGCACTTACGATGTCCACGCAAACATTTTGTCAGTCATCATATCCTAAAAAAAAAGAATGACACTTGTGGTTACCACAAAGAGTGAATGAGATCCTCTACGGTACAAACCAATTACTGTGGACATAGTGTTCGTTCAGTTGTCTGTGGGGCAGAAGGTTCCATCCCTAGTTTAGCTAGGTGGTTTGAGACCGTTACACTGGTTTTCGCCCAGTTTTGTTCCTGATTACTCCCTCCGTTTGGATTTAGTCTACATTCTAGCTTCAAAATTTGTTCGGAATTAGTCTACATTCTAGGTGGGGGACTTAGCTTCAAAATTTGTTCGGAATTAGTCTACATTCTAGGTGGGTCCCACCTTAGTAATTAAGAACAAATTTTGAAGCTATAATGTAGAATATTTTGGAGGTTGTAACAACAAACTCTCTCTCTTGTCAATGGAATGAAACGCAAAAGTCTTTCGCGTTTTCGCGAAAAAAAACTCTCACTGTATTAATTCACATTGTAACCAGTAGCTAAATCAGGCTACTACTTTCTTATAGATCAACAACTCCCTCATCCATTTGCAGGGAAGAGCAGAATCGTTGATGTGTGAATTCAAATCGGGGAAGCATACCCAGTTTGTAGATGAGCAGCTGAGGCAACTAGCTTAACCTATACGATATACAAATTAGAGAGTATGGTGCATTATGGGTTTTTATCTATCAGTGTCTCGGCCTGCAGCAGCTGCTCTTAGTTTTATATTCTAACCCCTTCTTTAACAACTGAGCTGAGCTTGTGCCATAGGTCTCAAAATATGTTAATTGAAATTTCATAATTTTCTATTCAGGGAGATGTTATTTTTGGATATAGTCGGATCCACCTACTGCTTTCGGGTAAAACAAGGTGTCTGCAAAAAATGGTGATGTCTTTGTCTCGACAAAGATGATTTTATAGTACTAACTACCTCTGTCATCGATACGACAAATCTGTGATTGATCTGATATATGTCACACACAATAATTAAATTCATGGTAACCGCCAAAAGGTTCCACCCCATCATCTGCGTTCACACAGCCTCCCCATTTCAGGTGTACAACATTTCTGAACCCCTAATTATCAACATGCAGAATAATCTAGGGGCTGCTTTGGAATGGTTGTAAAATTATTGTGGCCACCGGTATTTACTCAAGTTGAGCTAAATTAGTCGCGTACTCAACAATTTATTAATCAACATTCTGGAATTATTTATTCTCACCGAGATGCCATTATTGGAATCGGGTAGGAAACTCCTACTCCTGTTTTTTAGTCAAAAAACATGTCATCCTTGGAGACGCATCACCTGGTGGGTGATTGCCATCCAGAACGCCTAACTGAAGTCAGCAAAAAAAAAAATGGTGATTCTTTGTCTGGACAAGGATGATTTTATAGTCTAACCGCATCTGCTACCAATACGAAAAATCTATGGATTGACATGATTTACCTCACACATAATAATATGCATAATAATTCAATGCATGATTGACAACTGGCTTAACCTATATCCAACTATACAAATTAGACAAGGTCCACTTTGACATAACTACATTTTAGAAGTGTGGTGCGTTATGGGGTTTTATCTATCATTGTCTAGCCGGCTGCTCTAACTTTTATATTTTAACCCCTTCTTTAATAAACGAGCTAAGTTTTTTCCATAGGTCTCAACAATATATTAATCAACATTTCGGAATTTTCTATTTGGCGAGATGTCATCCTAGGAATACAGTAGGAAACTGCTACCGGTTTTGAGTCAAAAGATATATCAATCCTTCGAGAGGCATCACCTCGTGGGTGATTACCATCCGAAACGCCCAACTGAAGTCAGCAAAAAAATGGCGATGTCTTTGTGTGGACAAGGCTAACCACATCTGCTACCAGTAGGACAAAATCTATGGTTGACCCGATCTATCTCGACTCACACGCAATAATTCAATGCATGATTAACTGCCAAAAGGTTCCACCCACCTCATCATCCGCGTTCACACGGCCACTACATTTCAGCTGTACAACATTTGTAATGTCTCAACACGCGGAATAATCTCGGGGCTGCTTGGAATGGATGTGATCGAGTATCAGTGCGGCCACCGGTATTTAGCTCAAGTTGAACAAAATACCGGTAACCACGCTAATTTTACGTCCATTCCAAGTGGGGCCTTGACCGGCAAACGATTGTAAGTTTGTCGGCCGGCTACCGCGCATGGCAAGGTAGAAGGTGCAGAGCTGCAATCCCCATAATCGGGCATTAGCATGAGCACAATCTAAGCCGATTTTCAGTGTGTTCTGGACGCTGGACCTCCATCCCACGAATTCCTCCCCAAATATCTAAGACGCGCTAATCCCTAATAAGACCGTAAAAGTAGAATCAACGCGCCCAATTTTGTCGTCCCTTAATGAAAGCCAAAACACAGAGCAACCGATTAAACAGAGTAGCAGCAGACTGACCTGATGAACAGCAGCTCGACACGGAACACCGAGAGCGCGGCTCGAAGCAACGCAACGCAACGCAACGCAACGCAACACCGAGAGCGCGGCCGTCGCGCGGGCCCTCCACCACTCAATCAAGCAGGCAGGCAAACCAGCCCCGGCGAGCTCCGCGGAGGCCTCAGGAAGACGCGCGCCGCCCCTGGACTTGACGGCGAGCGTTCGCTGAATCGCTGGTAGCAGGTCCGGGAGGAGGAGGAGGAGGAGGAGGAGGAGGCGGGTGGGAAATGGCGGCGTTGGGCTGGACTGGCGGGAGGGTCTAGGCTCCTCCAGCCGGCGGTACTAATTGACTTCTCGGCGCCGCGGTTGCGCGGAAGGAAGGGACGACGGACGCGGGAAGGAGGAGCCGTGGACCTGGAGCCGTGTTGCCTGCCTGTCTCTCGCCTCGCTGTGTGACGGGACCCGACGCTACAGAGTCCTCGGTCGGACGTTCCGACTCGCGTGAAGTCGCGTACTCACTGGTAAGGCGAACCGAGGTTGTGATCGGGTCAGCTTGACTCGACCGGGTCTCCATCCGAGTTTGTACTCTAGCAGCGTTTCAGAGTTTCGAAGGTATAAACAACGTGGTACGAAGTATTTCTATACAATATATAAAAAAAATGACAGGACGGTGGCGTTGTCTTCTCGCTTATAAGCTCGGGTTCTTCTGGGGAAATGCTAAATGCCACGTTGTGAGATTGGGCTAGGCTGGAGCTTCTGCGTTGTTTGCAACCTGATGCCTCGTCTTGGATGTCCAGCGACTTTGGTGAGCTAATGGTTAGCGACGGCGAGCTGATGGGCAGGCTGGACTACCACGGTTAGGCGGACGCGACCACGGTTTGTTAAGTTCCGGGTGAAAACCCTGCATTGGCCTCGTTTGATGTCGACGTGGTGTTGCTCTGCTCTTTGCAGGCATCGTTGTGGAGCCCTTTGCTTCACGTGTCGGTGCTTCGCTTGTTCGTTTGATCGAGGATGTCCCTTTTGTCATCGGCTAGGCGGTGCGCCGTGCGCGGTCTTGTGGCCGTCGTGGAGTTTAGAGTGTGGCTCGGGTGTCTCGCCTCCGGCGTGTTACGTTGAGGTGCTAGAGTGTCGGGTTTGGTCGATCGATCGATTTGGACGTCGATTGTGTGGGGCGATGCCTTAGGCCGGCGGGAATCTGGCAGTGACAACTCCGGGTGTTTGCCTCCGCCATGTTGTGTTGAGGTGTTTTGGTGTCGGCTTGATTACCGGGGAAACCTAGTCGTCGCCTTGTGGGGGTGCGTGTCTGCGTGATATCAGGACCATCATCGTGTGCTCTTTGGGACCTCCGTATTTAGAAATTTTTAACTCGGGAGGAAGGGAGTATTTCCGTTATATTATTAAAAACAAATCTCTGCTGGCTCGTTTAAAACAAAGCTTGCTCTTCGAGAGGAAATTGCAGGTCCACCATTTTTCACAAACCTCCAGTACATTTGGTTATCTAAATTGCTTTCCATCTGACGTTTCCCGTCCGATTCTGGTAGAGTCATTCTGGTAAGATACCGTCCTACAGGAAAACGTCGTACGCCAAGCAGTGCTCCTGCATAATTTTTGCTACTTTTCTATTGGTGATTGCAAGAAGATCTCGGTACACAACTGTGCGTGAAACAACAACCACTAGTTAACGAAATAAATTTCTTATTATCTTAGCAAATTGCTGTGCATCTAGTATTGTATTTTTCATGGCATTAAATATAATTTAATTATAATCATGTTTTTTTTTACAGTGGTTGGTATTTTAGAAGCCATCCAATCGACCCTGATCTAATGGTTCATTTGTTTTGTAGTCTTTTGTAAGATGTAACAGATGTGTATGCCAAGAAACGTCGCCCCCAACCTGGTGCTCCTACTCTACTTACCAGTTACCTCTCCCTCCCTCTCCCTCCGATGGCGGCTGGGAGATCATTGACGATTACATGCGAGGTCAGTTCTTCATCAACAAACATTTTGTCAATGAAGCTTTCTTAATTGAAAAATAATCAGTAAAGTCAATATAAAAATGGATGACTATTTAAAAAAAAACTGAAATCAGTTTTCTACACTAAATTTTTTGTGCTCTACTAGGGAAACAAGCTAAATTGGGTATATACGGCTTGCATCGCCGTACAACTCCAGTGTGTAGTTGCATTGATGCATTGGCTCCTCCCATCTAAATCTGATTTACACAACCTAGTTATGGTTTGTTTGGTGTTGGAAGATTATTGCAAACTTATGAGTTGTAGTATAAAGAGAGTTTATTTGCATTGTAATGATAATCTCACGCCAAACTTGATTTTGATGACATACTGGAAAAGTTAATAGTTTTCTCAGCTTTCTTATAGATTTTTATTGTTATGACTGGTATCACCAAATGTTCGAAATAAGAAAGGGGCAACCAGAACAAACTGTCAAAGAACATGACCAGAGGTCGTCATTTTTGAGAGGTGCCTTCAGTTGGTGCTGACCTTGACATAAATTGTTATCTATCAGACTATCAAGGGAAAAAAGCCAAAGCCAGATTAGTATACTCCAAAATGATATTGCCCTATATTTTTGGATTGGTTAATAAATGACTAAATGTGTTGATTGTTGTTAGGGCTTGTGAGAATCCAAGACATGGAGATGAATGGATAAAGAAAGTCGGTGCATATATTGCCGACTCGACATTAGTCGCAATTGTTTTGACCTGTGGCTACTTAAACCTGTGATATGACCCCTTCTTGTAATCAAGCTAGATGTGCTGACTTGTGTGTATGATGAGGCATTATCCTCTGAGTAAGTGTATGCTACACTTATTTTCTGGAATAAGTTCATTTGACCAAATTTATACTCATTATCCCGTGCCTTTGTTCGGATGGGAGAGAGAGTTTGTGGCCACATATCATCATTTGTGGCCAGAGAATCAAGTGAGCTATTCCAGAATATATGGTAGCCTACACTTACTCACATGATAATACCTCATCATACAAACAAATCAGCACACCCAACTTACAAGAAGGGTTCATATTTGTATATCATGATACCGCCAGGTTTAAGAACTCATGGGTCAAATCTTTTGCGTCTAATGTTGAGTTCGCGATATATTCACAGACTTTTCTTATCCATTCATGCGGTATCTTGGATACTCGCAAGCCCTGACCACAATGAACCACATTTAGTCATTTGTTAACTACATAAGAAAAACTATATGGCAATATCACTTTGGAGTATACTAACTCGACTTTGCCTTTTTCTATGGGAGATAACATATTTATGTGAAGGTTAGCAACAAACAAAGGCACCTCTCGAAATGGACAACCTCCAGTGAAAAATCTTTGACAATTTGTTCTCGTTGACCCTTCCTTATTTCAAAGATCTGGGTATACCATCTATACCCATTTTTTTATCTCTATAAGCAAGCATGTAGTGGTGAGAAGATAAACATTTTCACTATGGCATCAGAATCATGTTTGGCGTGAGATTATCATTACAAGCTCTCTTTATAATAAAAATCATAAGTATGCCCCTCAGGATGATGATTTATATGCTAACAAGATAGACGTAATAAAAAAATCACTAATGTTCTAAACCTCGCCAGCAACAGAATTTATGAGCTTGCAACAATCTCAGAACACCAAACTAACCGTAACAAGATATGCAAATCAGATTTAGAACTGAGGAGATAATGCATGAATGCAGTACAATTGATTCCTAGTTGTTGCACTGTCACACCTATTTAATATGTCTTCATTACCACTCTTTGGATTTTTCCATTATGTTTGACATAGATAGAAACTGAATTCAGAACAATTATGACACTTTCTAGAGGTAGACGAATCAAGTATATAGATCATTAGATACATAGAAACTTGCATAGACATGCATACTTAACACAAATATTTGGAAGCCTTTAAGATATATCTTAGTCTTTGCGATAACTTCGTATGATGATATCTCGTTGCCAAATTGTAGACATATAAATAAAAAAATTATGTTCTGAAGATATTTTCATAATTTTGTTTCAGAAAGTTAACTAGCACAAGATAAATAATGGTATTGTGTTATTTCCATAACTATCTCATGAATTAAGCGGCAGAACTCCAAACAACGGCGAGGCCAACATTTTCAGGATGTCATTTGACACCTGCAAAACAAGTCACGAGAGTACCCTGGGTAGATATTTTAGCTGAAATATATATAGGGCAAGACTAAACAGAAACCTACCCTAAGAGTTTCCTTTTAAGCCTAAACAGAAACTATACTAATTTAACCTGACCCTCCCGAACTGCCTTTTCTCTCTCCTAACTCCCACCTAACCTGACCCTCCCCTCGCGTCTCCTTGCTCTCCACCGCAGTCCACTACCACCGGCCGCCCCGGCGCGCCACCGCGGACCACCGCCGCCGGCCGCACCCCGGCGCGCCACCGCGGACCACCGTCGCCAGCCGCCCCCATGGGCGCCACCGCCGTCCACCGCCGCCGCCGCCCCCATGCGCGCCACCGCGCTTCACCGCCACCAGAGCGCCCGCGACCACCGGCGGCAGGCACGGCCCCCCTCCACCTCCTTCCCCGGCGCGGCCCCTTCACCTCCGGCCGACGGGGGGCCTCCACCTCTTTCCCTCAGCGCGACCGCTCCACTTCCGGCCGGCGGGCCCCCTCCACCTCCTACCCCGGCGCTGCCCCTCCACCTCCGACCGGCCCACCTCCACCCGGCAACGCCCCGCCTCCACTGGCGCATGCAACCACTAGCGCCTCCACCTACTGCCTCCGTTGTGTGGCCCTGCTTGCCAGACCTTCCCGACGAGCACCCCCAATCCCCCGTGGTCGCCACACCGATTCCCGCCTCCTGCTCACTGAGCGCGCACGGGCGCCTGCCTGCTCCGTAGTGTTCGTAGCCTAGAAGAGGCATCGAAGAAAAGTTTTATTGTTCAGAAATTCAGCTTTCATTTTTTTCTAGAGTTCAGTCCGTACCAGAAAAATGTTCACTTTGAATATTTGAGACAGTTCACGTAATTGTGTTCATTGTTTACTTTCGGGGAGTTGCGTTGGATTTTCGTCAGTTCACAGTCTGCTGGTCGATTTCTAAATTCCCGATCTGAACTGCTTTTTCCCCCTCTTTTTCTTACATTGGATCTGATCTGGGAAGGCCATCTCCTTCAATCGATTGAAATTGCTGCAGACTGCCGGCTGCCTCCTGTACCACCTAAGTTCCTTGTACGCACCACTGTCGCTCGTGCACGAGAACCACACACGCTGCAATTTTCCCATTGTGTGGTTCCTAATTATTTTTTTGAAAGTTCAGTTGGGCAGTTGTGCAAGTTCCGAACAAAAAATGACGCAGCACTCGTGTGCACTGCTGCTGATGTGAGCCACACTGGTGGTGTGAACCACAGTTCGGTTGATTATAGTTTAGATCCAATGTGTGAATAAAAAGAAAAGAATAGTCCATGTGCAGTTCAAAAGAAAGTCCACCTCATTCTGAAAAATTCAGAAAAAAGTTCACTTCATTCACAATTTTTTTTTCACTTCGGTCATAAAAAAGGTTCACTTGGTTCAGAAAAAAAAGTTCATGTGCAGTTGCAAAAAAAGTTCACCTCGTTCCGAAAATTGTTCATGAAAAAGTTCACTTCATGTTCCGTCTGAAGGTTCACATGTCATGCGCGAGAAGGTTCACATGTCATTGCCGAGACAGTTCAGAAAGTTTTCACTTTGTTCAAAAAAAAAGTTCACTTCCATCATAAAAAAAAGGTTCACTTGGTTCAGAAACAAAGTTCATGTGCAGCTGCGAAAAAAAGTTCACCTTGTCGAAAATTGTTTAGGAAAAAAGTCCACTTCATGTTCCGTCCGAAGGTTCACATTCCATGCGCGAGAAGGTTCACATATCATTGCCGAGACAGTTCAGAAAGTTTTCACTTTGTTCACAAAAAAAGTTCACTTCGGTCATAAAAAAAGGTTCACTTAGTTCAGAAAAAAGTTCATGTGCAGTTCAGAAAAAACAGTTCACCTCATTCAGGAAAAAGTTCAGAAAAAATGTTCAGTTCATGTTCCGTCTGAAGGTTCACTTGCCATGCGCGAGAAGGTTCACTTGCCATGCACGAGAAGGTTCGGAAAGTTTCCCTTTAGCTTAAACTGAAACCAGTTTCATTTTAGCTGAAATATATATATATATATATATATATATATATATATCATCCTCGAGATCATCAGGTTCTTAGATCTCAACAAGGGCGGAGGGCCTTCTTATTATCAGGAGTGTCATCGACACATCCTTTCCACTTCTTGCCAGGACGGACCATTGGTCCTGTCGGCGCCTCCCCTTTCTTCTTCCTGCCAAACTAAACCAAATAACAAGATCTATCGAAAAAAAAATCAATAATCACTTGTTATAATCACCAAATTCAGATGGCTCATCACTTGCAATTGCTACAATTGCAAAAAAATCCAACACTGGGGAAATTCCAAGATCTCCTTCTGCAACACCTCGTCAGCAATCTTAGAGCACCTGTTAACCAAAGAGTACCATCAAGAAACTGCCAGACAAGATTGTTTGCGACAACCTCATAGAAAAAGCAGAGAATAAATTATTCACCTGTTTCAGCACAATTGCACAAATATTTTGCTCAAACTTCAAAGTTAGATCACAACACTTGTTTGAATCTGGTGGTCCTAATTAACACATGCAATACATTGATGTCATTAGCATATTATCTTAAAACATAGTCTAATCTAAGAAAATAAGATAGTTTTTTTCTAAGTACATAATCTTTTCACGGAAACTCAAAGGTGTACCAATGATACATCCACCATACGTGAGAGGGAGGAGGAGCTCACTTGGTTACTACAGAAGGCGTCTCCCTATGTTAGACTAGTATATATACTCCTAACCCCCTAAATATAGGAGAATCGGATATTTGTGATCTCCCATTTATGGTTAAGATTATGTAGGCATTTATGGTTAATTAAGATTATGTAGGATTGCATGTAATCGTCAAAATAATTAACACTCAATGAAAAGGCCCAGGTGTGGTCTATTCCGCGTGAGTAGGATTTTGTACAAAGTCCTACGTCACCTTCGAGATGAGCCGCCGGTAAGGATGGTGAAAAAGATAAAAATGACCCTTGGACGAAACTTCACCACAAAATGAATCTATTTAAAAATAATAATTTTGAATCTAATCCTTTTTCGGTAGCGCATATCCAGGGGCGCTACATTCCACATTGAAGCACCCTGGATTGGGGCGTTATGTTCTTACCAACGTGGCAACACGTCGTCGCGAAAATCCTAAATTAAAGAGGGTAGCACCATAGGCTGCAGCGCTAACCTCTTTAGGGTAGCACCCTTGTTTGGAGGGCGACCCTCTAAAATATGTTATTTCAAACCCCTTTTAACCTTTGGTTTGCAATTTGCGATTTCAAATGACATGATTATCTTCTCTATGGGTCACAAATTAAATTATCTTTCCAACGCCACCAAACTCATGATGGTAGACCCGTAGATAATATTTCACGAATTATTTGCTTATGTGGGTTTATTTTTGAATGTTCAGGCTATTTCGGAAACATCTTATATTTACTAATTGGAGGCACCATATAAGGCTCCACGTTAATCCTGAAGGTTAGAGAATTGTATCCATCCGATCTACCCATTGTCTATCTCAAGCCGTCGGATGGAAGCAGTTTGTCCAGCGTGCATGCGTGACTCTCCTCCGACCTATCCTTCTGCGCTTGAGTTCGATTCTCAACATCCTCTCGATTAGTCCCTAATTTATGACTTTCCCTGTTTTCTTTATCGTACAGATGTACGTCTCGACTCTCCACGCCGGTGATGGCCGGCGCCAATGCATCACGGAAGCCCGGAGGTCAATACGAGGAACCCATCAGCCATAGTACTTTCCGTGCCGGGAATCAATCTCACTGATTTGAGGTAAGTTTCCAGCAGCAAAACGTTTTCCAATCAGATCCGTCCAAATCTTTGATCCATAAAATTCATGGATGCATTGGTGGACTTGGATGCTCTCCGCGCAAACAAATATCAGTGTCCTATGCTGCAGTTTGCACTTGCCTTCGTGTGCAAGTTCCCGGTCCAACTTCTCTCTATACTCAATCATGTTATCTTGCTTCTTTTTAGCTTCGTCACAATCTAATATCGTTGTTTAACATCGGTGTTTATCATGAAATTATCAATCTTCTAATGGTCATGACCGACCTAGCCTGGACAACGCCACTGTCTCCTGATGCTGCCAAAGCATCTGACACGGAGATGGATGTATAGCCAATCACCTTCCAGACCATGCACGCATATCTTCGTGCAGGAATCAGATACAGAGTAATATAACAACAGTTTCAATTTGTGGTGGATATTCCGTACTCCCAGCTGTCAAATAATGTTTTCAGGTTAAATGCCGTATTTTGTTAACTGACATGGCAAGAGAAGCAGATATATCATGAATGTATTTCATATACTAAGTTAGTTGAGTGTACTGTTAAGTACACGGTTACAGGTCAATTCCTAAATCATATAACATTTATTGCAAGTGAATGATATAAACATGTGTAGTTTTTCCGTTTAGTTTGTCTTCCCGATATAATTATGCATGTGAAAAAAATTCCCCATATAGTGTAGCCTGCACTATTGATGCATATCAACTTTGGGCAAGGATATAATTTGGCTGCTATGCAAGAGTGAAACACTACCTACTAACACTTGATCCTGCTCGCTGGATATGTACCAAATATATAGTTGTACAAAGGCTATATTTTCTTTTCTCCAATCCAGAATATCCATGCAGCCTGCTGAGCAAGTCTAAATAACGATAATACTATTGACAGAAAACATTTTTCTATGCAAAGGTAACATAGTTATGTCATCATAAAAAAAATATCACACTTCAACACATGGTTTTCTTCTAATGAGATGCCATATAATGTCCGATAGATAGATTTGTTGAGGTGTGTGTAATCATCCACATATCATGTTTCTAAGCCCGAATCTAACACATATATTCCCCATGAAATAATTAAGTGGGGTTCCTGTTGATTTGTTTCACTTTTTTTTTCTATGCATTGTCATTTTTCAACCACACGTGAAAAATGAAGGTCAAATTTACGTCAAGCTAGATCTTTACTGGCGTAAAGGATTCATCCATTTGAATTAGCATGTTGCGGGTGCATATTCTTCATACAAATTTTTCTCATGCATCCTGAACATTTAAAGACGAATGCACGTGATTGATGTACACAAGTGATTCACGGCCAGGTTTGGCTAACTCAATCACTGGAATTGAGCTACATAAGTTTAAGAAAAATGTAGTCATATTGCTTAAAAAATATTGCATGCGTAGAGATAATTTCCTATCAACGAAATGTGAACTTTTGATTGCTATCCAAGACAATAGTACATTAGTTTATTCAAAATCATTATCCCAACTAGAATAAGCTGAGGTAGCAATATTTAAACTTTATGTGTAAACTCAACTTTATAGTTTACCAACAGACAAATTTAGGGGTCATCGGATGCAACCCCCTTTGACGTGTAGAAGAACCCATGTGTGTTCTAAAATTTAGTCGCAAAATAGCATTGGTGTGCGCCTAAAGCAATAACACTTCACAATTCTACTCCAACATAGTACCTTTGAAGAAAAAAAAATTCACATTTCAAATTTGTGTGAAAAAATAATGCATGTATGCATAGAAGTATCCATCGTTCACCAAGTTTGGGCTTCTCCCCAACTAACACATTTCACATATTTTAATAATATTTGGCACTGTACTATGCTGAACTTTTTTTTACAAGGATTTCATTGAATAGACTAATTTCTTATTTACAAGCACAAAATGTTGTTTTTATAATCGTCCATGGAAGTAAGTCCGGACGTATCATATATTGTTATTTTTTACGAAGTTTATGTTTTTTATACTATCATACTCTAAATTATAAGTGTATGGCAAAACAATTCATATCAGTAAAAGAACTAGATCTATAATATTGGCTATTATACTGTTTTTTCATGTTTCGAAAAGTAACTAGACCGTGCAGATGCACGGGTTAACGACTAGTACTCCTAGTTGTGAAAGAAAAATTTGTCAATTTTTTTGTGTTTGTGCTGCGCTTAGTTCGGACCGGCTGGCATCCTGCCCTAGATGGCCCACTTGTATATCTCAACGATTCACGCGGCAGTTGTTTCCTTCTGTTCTCGAACAAAACCTTGCACGAGCAGGTCCACCTGCCTAAACTCTCAGCCGGCGTTTGTTTTCGATCTGCGCCTCCGGTCCGCTCGGAAGCCATGGATTTGACAGAAGCCCTTCCGGCGACGCGCTCGCAAACATTCTCCGCCGCCTCCCAGACTGTGACATCGCCGCGTCCCGCTGCGTGCGCAAGGCGTGGTGCGCCGTCGTGGATGCACATCGACTGTTGCTCCCGCACTCCCTCCCACACGCGGTGGGCGGCCTCTTCGTCAACTACATCGACTACGAGCGCCCGCGTTTCTTCGCGCGCCCCTCGACAGAGCGGCCCGCCATCAACGGCGATCTTGGCTTCTTGCCTGGGTAGTGAATTGGGAATTCAAAATGAATGGAGGGCCTTTAGCGTGGTTAACCCCGCCACCAGACGGTGGGAGCGTGTTCCTTTCCCACGCCTTAATGGCAAGAAGTACAACACGTACCTTGTGTTTGATCCTGCCGTGTCACCGCACTATGAAGTGTTTGCAATTTCAGAGGTGGCCGAGAAAGTTATCCCAGTCCAACGAGTGCCCGGCAAGAAGCCTTGCAAATCAGATTCATACTGGCTCACTTTGTTATCAGATGACGAGGCACCAGAGGTCAAGGACTAGGAAGAGGAGTGCGAAGATGGACCATCAGAAGTGTCACCGGAACAAGCCATTGAAGAGGAGGGCTCACCAGCGTCGTCACCAATTGAGTGTAGAGGCAAGCAAGAGGATCCAGAAGACTTGGAGGAATGGCCACCATCCTCATGGATGCTAGACGTTTTCTCGTCTAGTACAAAACAATGGCAAAAGAGGTCGTTTGTCCGTGAAGGTGAGGCTTTGGAGACGGTGGATAGTGTGCGACTAGATAGGTGGAAAGCAACATATTATGGCCGGAGATGGCGCTATGGTGTCTACTGGCGAGGAGCATTCTATGTGCATTGTCGTGGTGCATTTGTCGCAAGGTATGCATCGTAAAGGCTTACAAAGCTCCCTTTTTGAACTCTAGCATTAGTAGTGGCTTTCTCAGGGAAATGTTTCAAGTTTCTACACAAACATTGCATCTATCTACCTCTGAAACTGTTCTTAAACATATTTATTTTATTTCGTAGGTTATTCTTACAGGATGGCAAGTACCAAGTAGTAAAAACACCAACAGATATCGAGGAAAGCAAACGCGCAGAACCTTGTCTTGGGAAATCGGAGAAGGGGGTTTACTTTGCAACAGTTCAGGATGAATATCAACTTCGGGTTTGGATTTTCAACGAATCAAATGGTCAGATATTTTGGGAGTTGAAGCATCACATTGATCTTAATCCATTGGCAACGATAGATTTGAACCAGCCTAAGGGAATCGACAAAACTTGGTTCTTATATGGTGATAATAATGAAGATGGAACCAACAACATGCCCGGGGATGAAATTTTTGAATGGAACTTTGATGATGATAACGTTCTGAATATTGAAGATGATTATGAAGATTTCTACAGCCATGTTTCTATCCTTGGATTTCACCCTACAAAGAGATTGTTTTCTTAGAGGTATCATCATTTACAGGTGTGCTCTTTGTTAATTTTAAACATGCACAAGTAGATATGTACGTGCCACTGAAATCTGAATCCTAGTCAATATCTGTTAAGCTAACTGCTCCTTACTCTGGCAACATTATTAATGAATCATGAAGTCCTGGTTTGGGGGATTAGTGTGTGAAGTTCTTGTGAATGACCCTGAATTGTCAAATAGGCTTAAATATGCAATTTTGCTTCATCTTATCAACACAAATTTGGGCAAAATTAGGTACACTACCGTGCATTGACACAATTGCTTGGTGCTCATGAACTACTATATCTTGGCCGCGCGCGTGATGTTCGGTTATTATTCGGTTTGGGTACAGCGGAATAAGCCCTGATGTTCGGTTTGGGTACTCGTGAACTTCTCTATCAGGCTGCTCGCTGATGCACTGGTTTTTCTTGGGGACAGCCGGCGAATGATTTTTTTTCATATGGAACGCCCCTTATTCCATTACTTTACAGACATAGCAGAATCGCTAGCCACATACACCATTCCATCGTTCGGCAACCCGTCTAGCCAGAGTTGCTTAGGTGATTGCCGACGTACAACCCTGGCCGCAAGGGCATGGACATATTTTTTTTAGGGAAACATCATGGCTAGCTTTATTAATTTAACACAACTGTTACATCGTTCACAATTAAGGGTAAAGCAAAATCTGGAGGTACATCCAGCCTCACAGTTGGCGGATTGTTCCTCCCAAAACTAGCTAGCTCATGTGCTATTATATTTGAATTTCTATTACAATGTTGAAAGATAACCTTCCGGAAATCTTTCGCCAAATCACGACACTCTTCAAGAATAGACGCTCCAGCTGATGAGTGGGCTTCGCTTGATTTCATCGCTTCCACCACGGCCAGGCAATCAGACTGTACCACTAAAGAATGACATGCCAATCTTCGAGCAAGAAGTAAACCTTCACGCAAGGCCTGTGCTTCCATTTTTTCGTCATCAAATGCATGAAGAACACTGCTACAAGATGCTCCCAGGAAAGCTCCCTGATCATCTCGAACTACAGCTCCACATGCACCTGTAGCATCCTCCCTAGAGAACGACGCATCCACATTAAGAATTTGGTTGTGCTTCGGTGGCTTAAACGAGCTGATGTCCGTGTAGGTGACACCTGTTAGATCCTATAAACCACTAGGAATAGATCTTATGCGGTAGCACAACTATGCATCGAGTCCAACTCGAGTGTAGGAGAGAAAACAAAGAGATCGGAGAGGAGAATCGGAGAGATACCTTGGCTCTGTCCAGAGGAGCTCGAGGAGTCGGCCATGGTGGTCGACGGTGGCGGCTGCGGGCAGTGGTGCTTCCGTGAGTACTGCGCTAACCCTAGATCGGAGGGGATGTCGGTGGGGTGACTGGCGGCACGGTGAACCTCGTACGGTGTGCCCCATCCCCCACCCTTTATTTATAGCGCAGGTCGCAGGGGCCCACCGTCCATAACGGAAACGGACGCCCCCGATCAGAGCGCAGTCAAGGGGGTTCGCGAGCCGTTGGGCTCGTACGACCTGGAGATCAACCTAACATTCTCCCTCTTGATCTCAACTTTTACTTTTACCTTTTACTTTACTCGTTTCATCACCGATTAGTACATAGAGCATGTTTCATCGTCACAGCTCAATTGCCGATAGAATCAGACAGCCACTATATACTTTTCTGTTTGAAACAAATCCTATTACTTTTGGGCCTCTGTAATCCAGAAATCATAGGCTTTCCATTAAACCCATGCCGGCTATGTGTTCCTGGAACACATTGGGTGGTAAGCCTTTCGTTAGCGGATCCGCAAGCATTTCCTTTGTCCTTATATGCTCGAGACTTATAGTTTGATCCTGGATTTATCTTTCACAACATAATACTTTATATCTATTGCCTTTGTAGCATTACTCGACTTGTTGTTGTGAGCATAGAATACTGCGGGCTGGTTGTCACAGTACATCTTTAGTGGTTTGTCAATACAATCTACCACTTTCAAGTCGGGTATAAATTTCTTTAACCATATCGCCTGCCCCGTGGCCTCATAACATGCTATAAATTCTGCATACATCGTGGATGCAGCAACTAATGACTGTTTGGAGCTTTTCCACGAAATAGCCCCTCCTGCGAGAGTGAACACGTATCCTGACGTGGACTTTCTATCATCTTTGTCTCCCGCAAAATCTGCGTCTGAATACCCTCTTATCTCTAGGGAATCAGATCTTCTATATGTTAGCATGAGGTCTTTTGCGCCTTGTACATAACGCAATGCTTTCTTTACCATATTCCAGTGCTCATGGCCTGGATTTTCTTGATATCTACCGAGTACCCCGGTGATAAAAGCTAAGTCAGGGCGAGTGCACACTTGTGCATACTGTAAGCTTCCAACAGCCGAAGCATATGGTACTGCTTTCATTCGATCGATCTCATATTGGCTCTTGGGACATTGAAATTTCCCAAAACTGTCGCCCTTGACTATAGGAGCAGGTGAGGCGCTACTTTTATGCATATTATATTTCTTTAGAACCTTTTCTAAATATGCCTTTTGTGATAGTCCTAGCACTCCATTCTTTCTATCCCGGTGAATTTCTATGCCCAAAACATATGAAGCTTCACCAAGATCTTTCATATCAAAATTTGAGGACAAGAATTTCTTTGTTTCTAGTAGTAGACTGACATCATTGCTCGCAAGCAGAATATCATCCACATACAGAATTAGGAAAATATATTTCCCACTTTTAAACTTTGCATAAATGCAGTTGTCCTCAACATTCTCTTTAAATCCAAAACTTTTAATTGTATTATTGAACTTTAAATACCACTGTCTAGAGGCTTGCTTTAACCCATAAATGGATTTCTTTAGCGGCATCCCATATGTTCCTTCCCCTCCATGAAAAAACCCGTGGGTTGTTTCATGTAAACATTTTCTTCTAAATCTCCATTTAGAAATGCCGTCTTTACATCCATTTGATGCAACTCTAAATCAAAATGCGCAACTAGTGCCATGATGATTCTGAAGGAATCCTTACATGAGACCGGAGAAAATGTCTCATTGTAATCTACCCCTTCTCTTTGCGTAAAGCCTTTTGCCACAAGTCGCGCTTTATACTTTTCAACTTTCCATTGGAGTCATACTTAGTTTTGTAGACCCATTTGCAGCCTACTGTTTTGGCTCCTTTAGGAATTTCCTCTAAGTCCCAAACATTGTTAGAACTCATCGATTTCATCTCGTCTTCCATGGCTTCCAGCCACTTCGAAGAGTGAACGCTTCTCATGGCTTCTTCATATGAAGTGGGATCTTCTTCCATATGAACTGTTTCTGTATTATAAACTTATAATCACTAGAAATAGCTGATTTCCTAGCTCTTTTAGACCTTCTGAGAGTCTCATTCTCTGGCACATCATGTGTCTCAACGTGCGACTCTTCTTCTAAATGTGGCTGTCGTCGCTCCCTTTCATGCTCAACAACGGGTTGAGTCGGCTCCTGACGGACAGGTTCCGAATCTTGCCTCGTTGTGGTCACGGGTGGAGTTACAACAGGTGCTTGCACCACAACCTCTGGGATTATCGGTGCAGGTACAACAGGTAGGGCGAAAAATGGCTCATGGATCATCGGAAAAGGTGCACACACCCTCTTCTCCTCAAGATCAATTTTCCGGCCTACCATGCTCCCCCTCATCATTTCGTCCTCCAAGAAGACCGCGTGTCTCGTTTCTACAAACTTTGTGTATCTGTCTGCACAGTAGAAACGATAACCTTTTGATCTATCAGGATAGCCAATGAAATGGCAAGTTACTGTTTTGGGGTCTAACTTTGCAATGTGTGGATTAAAAACTTTTGCCTCAGCTGGGCTCCCCCAGACTTTCAAGTGGCGTAGAGAAGGAACTTTCCCTGTCCACAACTCGTACGGTGTTTTGGGCACCGACTTACTTGGTACTCTGTTGAGAATGTGAATGGCGGTTTTTAACGCCTCCATCCATAATCCCAATGGCAGTGTGGAATAACTCATCATACTGCGCACCATATCCATAAGAGTACGGTTACGCCTTTCAGCTACTCCATTTTGCTGTGGTTCGCCCGGCATAGAATACTGGGCGACTATTCCATTTTCCTGTAAAAACCTTGCAAAAGGTCCAGGTACTTGACCATATGGAGTGTGCCGACCGTAGTACTCCCCCCACGGTCGGACCTGACTATTTTAATTCTTTTATCATGTTGATTTTCAACTTCAGCTTTGAATATTTTAAATTTATCCAATGCTTCAGATCTTTCTTTAATTGGATAAATATAACCATATCGGGAGTAATCATCTGTGAACGTTATGAACGAGTCATAACCATCCACACTTTTCACCGGAAATGGTCCACATATATCAGTGTGAATAATTTCTAGTGTCGCTGTGCTTCGGTTTGCACCCTTTTTAATTTGTTTTACGTATTTTCCTTTTATGCAATCTATGCATTGTTCGATATCTGAGAACTCTAACGGAGGAAGAATTCATTTTTAACGAGGCTTTCTATTCTTCCCCTCGAAATATGGCCTAATCGACAGTGCCATAACTTCGAGAGTCATGAGTTCGCTTTCTTTTCTTTTGTTCTTTGTTCGACAAGGAATTTGTTCATTCACATTACTCACAGAATGCACTTTTTCACGCAAGGATAACAAATAAAGCTTATCATGAAGTAAAGCAATACCCACACAAGCATCTTTAAACCATATGGCACACTTGCCATGACCGAAATAACATTCATAACTGTCTTTATCCAAACACGATACACTTATTAAGTTTCTGTGAATCGAAGGAACAAATAAAACATCTCTAAGCATAATATTGAAACCATCAGCTAGCTCCAAGGAGATGTCGCCAACAGCTTCAACTTCTGCTTGAACTCCATTTGCGACTTCAATGTGTCTTTCGCTTCTTTGCAAGTCCTTGTCGAATGGAATCCCTGTAAAGAATTTGCAACATGAACAGTTGCACCTGAGTCAATCCACCAAGTAGATTTTGAAAACTGTGTATACAGGGATTCATTTACAAAAGAAACTGTGTCTGTACCTTTCTTGCCATTATCATCTTGAGCCAATCTGGGCAATCTTGCTTGAAATGCCCTTTCTTCTTGCAGTGGTGGCATGTGTCTTTGTCCACTTGCTGATACTGCTGGGGACCTTTGCCATGTGGCTTATACTGTGGGACCTTTGCCATATGGCTTGAAGGGAACCGTAGTTCCTGTTCTTGTTGTCCTTCACGAAGTTCAAGGAGCCCCCATTCTGGGACTTCAGCCTTTCCTCTTCTTGCGACAACATGGCAATGGTCTTTTCAATGTCCCATTTTTCAGGTGACACATTGTATTGATGATGAAATTTTCAAACTGTGGTGGCAGTGAAGCCATCACCAAGTGAACTATGAGTGCAGGCTTGAGCTCCAGATCAGCCTCCATGGACTTAAGCTTAGCAGCCATGTTGCTCATTCTGAGAATGTGCTCCCTTATGCCATGTGAACCTCCATGATACTTTTCTGTCACCAGCTGTTTGAGCAGCTGGGTAGCATATGTCTTTGAAGAACCAGTAAACTGGCTCTTTATCTTTTGGAGATACTCTCCCACAGAGGTACACTCTTCAATTGAGCCCACAATAGCGTTCTCAACTGTGTTCTTTATGAATGCCATGCACTTTTTGTTGGCGTTCACCCACTTTTGGTTCTCTAGGGTGTATCCCATCTCACTGGAGCATGGTCTCAACTTTTTCTGCCAAGCAGATCATCATCATCATTGTCTCTCTTACTGGCTCTGCTGGCTTGACTGGCTGTGGAGCACTCACAACCCAGTCGACCTCAGCGCAGACAAAAGCCAGCTCAACTTTCTTCCACCACTCAGCGTAGTTGTCACCCCTGAGCGTCGGAACGTCCTTGAGGCAACTCATCAGGTGAAAACTTCCTGAAACCACAAGGATATAAGATAACAAAAAACAATTGCATGTAATAATCCAACGTTGGTATAAATTAAAACATACAACCGTTTGTGCAATTAAAACTATATTACCGTTGGGCAATAAAAAAATGCACCTTTAAACACATAATAAAAATCATGATCATGCTATTAACAACGTTGGTCATTTAATAACAGAATCATAATCATCTTTAATATCACTTTAATTATGCTTTTAATTCTCACTTTAAATCATGATAATGCTATTAACAACGTTGGTCAATTAATAACAGAATCATAATCATCATTAATATCACTTTATCATGCTTTTAATTTCACTTTATTGCTTTTATGCAATTACTTTTAACTATTTGC
Source organism: Poa pratensis (assembly GCA_947311845.1). Lineage (NCBI taxonomy): Eukaryota > Viridiplantae > Streptophyta > Magnoliopsida > Poales > Poaceae > Poa > Poa pratensis. The sequence goes on along the minus strand of CAMZMU010000052.1, from coordinate 21,062,324 downwards.
AGCGGAAAAAATATGAATAATTCATAAACTTTTATACTTTTAAAATATTTCTTTTCTTTTCTTCTGTTTTCTAAACAAAATTTTTGTTGGATAAAATTGAATAGAAAAACAGAATGAAATTTGCCCAAAAAATGGACAAAAACAGATAAAACATGCTTCTGTAAAAAATATACAGAAAATTTTGTTCTGTGCGGCCCATGGTTATCTGCCGCCCGCGGCAGCGCTTACGCAGCCCACGGCGGCCCACGGCCTAATGCTTATCTGTCGCCCGTGGCGACGCAGACGCCAGCGATGCGGCCCGCGGCCCTGCCCACTTTCGGCCCGTTGGCTCGCTAGCAGCTTAGGGTTCACAGCTGGGAGATCCTCGCCGTCGGATTCCATCCGACGGTCCTTCGCATTCCTAGCTCGATCAAAACGAGCTGCTCTCTCCCGCACGAACCCTAGCCTCATTCTTTTCTTTCTCTCCCTTGCTCTCTCCCGCACGAACACGGCGGCGGAAAAATCGCGCCTGCCGCCGGTTGTCGGCGACCGCGCCGTGCTGCGCCGTGCGCCTGGCGCCTCGCGGCTTGCGCTTCCTTTCCCTTCCCTTGCCCTACAGCCCGCAGCTCGGCGAGCCGCAGCGGCGAGAAGACGACGGCGCCTCCGTGCACCTCTTGCCGGAGCTGCGTGCACCCACGGGTGGGCGCAACTCCGTCAAGCGGCCCAGCGGTGGTGCCCTTTGCCGGCGACGTCGTGGCCGGTGAGTTCTTTCCCCTTCCCCTCATTTTCTGATTAGGGTTAGGGTTTTTTAATTTCGTTTTGCTTTTCTTTTGCGGAATGCTTTGACCCGAGGGGTTGTTTTCTTCGTCCAGATGCCCCTTGCGGTGCGCATCTGGGTCGAGAGGAACATGCGCGGCCAGATCGGCGGCGCTCTTTGCCGGTGAGAAACCGGTGTCTTTTCTTTTTTTCTTTTTCATTGCTACCGAAACAAAAATAGGATCTCTTGTGCTCTGATACCATTGTTAGATCCTATAAACCACTAGGAATAGATCTTATGCGGTAGCACAACTATGCATCGAGTCCAACTCGAGTATAGGAGAGAAAACAGAGAGATCGGAGAGGAGAATCGGAGAGATACCTTGGCTCTGTCCAGAGGAGCTCGAGGTGTCGGCCATGGTGGTCGACGGTGGCGGCTGCGGGGCAATGGTGCTTCCCGTGAGCACTGCGCTAACCCTAGATCGGAGGGGATGTCGGTGGGGTGACTGGCGGCACGGTGAACCTCGTATCGTGTGCCCCAGCCCCCACCCTTTATTTATAGCGCAGGTCACAGGGGCCCACCGTCCATAACGGAAACGGACGCCCCCGATCAGGGCGCAGTCAAGGGGGGTCGCGAGCCGTTGGGCTCGTACGATCTGGAGATCAACCTAACAACACCTTCAGGAGCCAAATCGTATTCTGTACTTTGCAGTGCCTTGACAAGGTTCTTGGAGTCAGACTCGATGGTGGCAGAATGATACCCCATGCAGCTGCCGCATACAGAGCTTCCGAGCAATCCTGCGACTCTGCCATTGCCGCACAAGACGCATGCGCCATATGCCCAGCTTCAGCTCCAACGACACTACGTCAGTCTTTTATTAGAGGCACTTCGAAATGCGCCATATATGCCAAGCTCCAATCCCCAGCCTCCCTCCTGCGACTGCTGATGGAAAGCGCCGTCAGTATTTATTTTCAGCCTATCTCCCTCTGCTGCAGTCCAGTCCGGGTTAGCTTTTGGTACTCCGTTTGTCCCTTTTTCCGGTGGATGATTTGATCAGGGTGTGGCCCGGCCGCCATGTTGTGTTCAGATCGACTTGTATATCTCAACGATCCACGCAGCAGTTTTTTTTCCATCTTTTCTCGAATAAAACCCTGCACCAGGGGTCACGGTCACCTGCCTAAACGCTCCGCCGCTGTTTGGTTTCGATCTCCTCCTGAAGGTCGCGGAAGCCATGGTTTCGACGGAAGCCATACACGACGACGCACTCGCAAACATCCTCCGGCGCCTCTCGGCCCGTGACCTCGCCGCCTCCCGCAGTCCCGCTGCGTGCGCAAGGCGTGGTGCGCTATAGTGGATGCACATCGGCTGTTGCTCCCGCACTTCCTCCCACACGCGGTGAGCGGCCTCTTCGTCAACTACATCGACTACAAGCGCCCGCGCTTCTTCGCCAGCCCCTCGGCAGGGTGGCCCGTGATCAACGGCGATCTTGGCTTCTTGCCTGGGTACAACTATAATTTTGAGCCAATCGTGGATCACTGCAACGGCCTCCTTATCTACGGTAGTGAATGGAGTGGTGAGTGGTTGGGGTTTTACGTAGTTAACCCTGCCACGAGACGGTGGAAGCATCTCCCACGCCTTGATGCGAAGAACTACAACACGTACCTTGTGTTTGATCCTGCCGTCTCACCGCACTATGAAGTGTGCGCGATTCCATATGTGGCCGACAAAGTTATTCCAGTTCAAGTGCCCGCCAAGAAGCCCAAGAAGCATACCCTCTAAGAAACAAGAGACAATTCGCAGGACCATACTGCCTCACTGAATTGTTCTCGTTGTCGGATGATTATGCACCAGAGGTCAAGGACTTGGAAGAGGAATGTGAAGATGGACCATCAGAATTGTCACAAGAGCAAACCATTGAACAAGACGAATTTCCAGCGCCGTCGCCAATTGAGTGTACAGGCAAGCAAGAGGATTTAGAAGACTTGGCTGAATGGCCACCATCCTCATGGATGCTAGACGTGTTCTCGTCTAGTACACAACGATGGGAAAAGAGGTTGTTTGTCCGTGAAGGTGAGCCGCTAGAGACAGTGGCTACTGTGCGATTGGATAATTTGGAACCAACATGGGGCCGAGGTGGCGCTACGGTGTCTACTGGCGAGGAGCGCTCTACGTGCATTGCCGTGGTGCATTTGTTGCAAGGTACTCCCTCCATTCTTTGATGTAAGGTGTATAGTCTTTTGAAGTGAAATCCATAATATAAGGTGTATTTGTAATAAATGAACGATTTGACCCATAAAAAAAATGAAACCTAGTATCAAAAGAGGGATTTAATGGATTGTATTCATTTTATGCCTATAGAGAACTCATCTCTCGCAATGTTTTCCAGAAAAGAATAAGTCCCTCTATACAAAATGCACTGTCTTAATATTCGTACAGAAATCTATACACCCTATATTCAGTAACGGAGTGAGTGTAAATTATAAAGGCTTAAATTTTTCGCTTTTGAACTCTAGCATTAGTTGCAGTTTTCTGAGGGGATGTTTCTACACAAATATTGCATCATATCTAGCACTGAAAATGTTACTATTCTCAGGTTATTCTTACAGGATGGCAAGTATCATCTAGTGAAAACACCAATAGATATAGAGGAAAGCAAACGTACGCACAACCTTGTCTTTGGAAATCAGAAAAGGGGGTTTACTTTGCAACAGTTCATGATGATCTACTTCGGGTTTCGATTTTCACTGAATCAAGTGGTCAGTTATCTTGGGTGTTGAAGCATCATATTGATCGTAATCTATGGGCCACGATAAATTTTGACAAACCTACGGGAATTGGCAAAAAATGGTTCTTATATGGTGATAATGATGAAGATGGAACCAGCAACATGCTCGGGGATGAAAATATTGAATGGAACTCCGATGACGACAATGTTCTGAATATTGAAGATGATTTTAAAGATTCTTACAACCATATTTCTATCCATGGATTTCACCCCTTCAAAGAGATTGTTTTCTTAGAGGTATCATCATTTATAGGAGTGGCTTATCATCTGAATAGCTCAAAAGTCCAGTACTAGGAAAATTACGCCCAAAGGATTATTATAAGGGACATTCCAATGGCATATATGAATCATTTCCGTACACCCCTTGCATGTTTGGGGAGCTTTCAGAAAGTTCTTGAGAATATTCCTTCACTGGATGGGTTGGGATCTCAAGGTTTGGGTATAGGGGCAGGGGCAAAAGGTCGCAAGAAGCCAGATGTTCAATCAGACTGATGTTGTGCGGTTTATATTTTTGGAAAGACCTCGAAGCACAGAGGTGAGAATGTTAACAGAAGTCGCCTGAAAATAGGATAACCAAATTGGACAGAATTTGCATAGAATTTTCGTTTCGTGAACTTCCTTCTTGGTCATTTTGTGCACCTGATCATCTTTTGAGTACTTTACTATCTATGCATTTGATTGAGTTAATTGTTTCTTCTTGTACGGTTTAAATACCAGGTTATGTTGTTCCTTCATGTCTAGTTTTCTTCACGCTCTCTGCTCACTTTCAAACATGCACGAGTACATGTGTATGTCTCAATGAAATCTGAATCCTAGCTAGTTCATTATGTACCCTACTTAAATCTGTCGCGAAGTGTTCAAGCTGCTTTTTTACTATTCGGTATTTATTATTTGTTTAGGTTCAACTTTGGGCTAAACTGCTGCGTACTCTGCAACAATTTTAATGAACCCTTGCTGACTTGGTGGATTAGTGTGTGCAGTTCATGTGGTGAGTGTCGGTCTGTTAGATGTCTACCCTGGATTATAAATTTTGGGAAACATGCATGGTTCATACACGTAGATAATTCTCCCTCCGGTACTTGATATAAGGTGTATAATGTTTTGAAGAAAATCCATAATATAAGGTGTATTAGCTATAAATGGATAATTTGACCCATCAAAAGGAGACATTTAGTCTCAAAAGATGGATTTAACGGATTGTATTCATTTTGTGGCTATTAAGAACTCATCTCTCGCGATTTTTTCAGAATTTTTTTATTCAACTCTATGCAAAGTACCCATGTCTTAATATTCATGCAGAAAACTATACACCCTACTTTCAGAAACGGAGGGAGTATCAGAGGTCAATTTGTCTTTCCTTCAACGTTGAAAGGTGGAAAGCTAGCTTAGTTTAAATTTTTTACCTTCCACAGTCGATCGTTATACGGTACGGTCTAAAAAAGCTAAAGGCCTATGAGATGATTTTGCGTAATACAGCCTCAACATATTTCGATTATTTTCTACGTCGATGTTTTTTCAATAAAAGATATATGCAAGCATTGAGAATGTGCTGTTTATCAGTAAAGCGGGTAAAATCTTCGAATGGCTGAACTTGCGATCTTGCCGGTTCTTCAGGCTAAATCAAAATCGTATGAACATCTTATTTAAGTTTACATGACAGAATTTACCTGCAATTTTAGAAAACGAAAATCCCAGTCTATTTTTCTATGCACATCCATTAGAAATGCCAGATATCAGGCACATATTTTTTTGATCTAAAAAGATTGCACAAAGTATCGGTTGACATTTAGCATCCCTAGCCAGCCCGATACTGCAATATCATATCGGCCAATACATGAACCTTGCAGTGTTACCGAACGAGCAAACAGATAATTTTTGTGCCCGCGGTTGCCTTTTCTAGAGGCTACAATGGGTGACAAATTGGAAATATTTGGTTTGTGAACAACTTCATGTAAGAATATCAATTCCAAAGAGCTAAACCACATGTTTGTTGTACACATGCAACACAGAACACATTACTTCTTATAAACAATTTATTCACAGAAGTACATGGAAGATATACTACCTTTTAAAATAGTCAAGAAAAAGAGACGATTTGGATACTCCAAATTAAGTAAGCTACTCCCTCTGTTCCAAAAAGGATGACTTCCACTAGTGGAAAATTGGATGTATTTAGACATATACATGTTTAGATACATCCACTTTTTGACAAAAGCAATTCATCTTTTTTAGAACGGAAGGAGTACGATCTAAGAAAAAATAAATACAACTATAGGCGTTCTGGATCGCTTTTTTGTTGTTGTTGCTAATTGGCGTTCAGGACCGCTCTAGCTAGTCTTTATCAACAAACTCCCTCAAGGGCTTCTCCAGCTGCTTCATCACTAGTTCACTACCTCCCACCCTGCATGTGTCGTCTCAGTAGAAAACTTGCTAGACTTGTCGCACACACTGTAAAGAAGCTCCGATGACTCGCTTTGCTGTCCGCAGTAACCCTTGGAACCAAAACTCTCACAGCATGGCGACAACTTGCGCTTGAATGTTTGGATAGCTCTTGTCCTTTGCCTACATGCATCTTTATTTTCTGGTGATCCAAATTCGTATGTACTGATAAAGGTCAGCTTGCGACGTAGGAAAGCGCAGCGCCCCGGACAGTACGGATCGTTTCCGGGTCGGACTGCAGCCGGCCTAGGGTTTGTCCACTATAAATACATCTTGTAAGCCGGTTGGGGTAAGCCACACATTATAAACCCACGGCGTTTGTAACCTCACCCCGATATAGTGAAGTATTGCTGGCTGGCGCCCGTGGTTTTTTCCTCTTCTTTGTTTGGAGGGGTTTTCCACGTTAAATCTCGTGTCCCCGTTGGTTTGATCTTTCCGCTCTTCATCGTTTTCGTGCTATCTTTTGTAATAATAATGAAATGCATACATTATAAATCTTAATTTTTTTTAGAAAAGGGAATTTATTAATCTCAGCCTCTGTATCGAGTGATGCACACATCAGCTTATTACAAGATTCGAGTGCAATACATAAGTTTACATCTCTGAAATCACTAAGAAATGAGACATGCCTCAAACAAACACAGCATAAGATAGAGTACAACTACGAAAGTCGCCTAATATGCTGCCACGTATGCCGGGAGAAAAACTCCTGTGCCACCCGCAATAGCCTCGTGCATCCAGCCTCCATAAGGTCCCGCTAATCCGAAGGCAACAGGAAAGCCAGTAACTGGATCCAGTGCACCGCCATATGGATAACCTGTAAGACATGAAAAATATCTTTCCTGTTAAAAACAAGATTGTTTCTGCAATTCCAAATCGACCAACAAATTGCTGAGACACCAATGCGTATCCTAGTCTTGGTCTTGTTATCCACCCCATTCAACCAATTTCTGAACATATTCGAAACATTAGTGGGTGGAAGAATATTGTAGGTACAAAATACAACACGCCATACAAGTTTTGCAAAAGGGCAAGTGATAAACAAGTGTTCAATAGTTTCATTACACCCACAAAAGGCGCATTGAGAACTTCCTTTCCAATTCCTTTTAGCAAGATTATCTTTTGTAAGCAAGACTTTTCTATGAAGGAACCACATAAATATTTTTATTTTCAGCGGAAGTTTTAACTTCCAGAGGTAAGTTTTTAAGAACCTAGTATGACCATTCATTAAATCTTCATACATGGATTTGACGGTGAACAAACCTGTCTGAGTAAGTTTCGAATGAAAAGAATCAGGAACATCATTTAACGTAATATCCATCAATCTATTAACTGAGACCACATGTCCCATCTATTCCCAATTAGAGGCCTCCTAAATCTCATATTCATTGGGGGCGCATTAGACAACACATGATGGACCGAAACCTCTCTGTATTGCACAATGTTATATAGAAGTGGATATTGATCTTTTAGCGGCAAGGTACCCAACCAAGTGTCCTCCCAGAACCTTGTGGTTTCCCCATTGCCAACTTTAAAATAGCCCCTAGCGAAGAAGCTCTCTTTGACCTTCATAAGACCCTTCCAAAAGGGCGAATCTGTGGGTTGTGCTTCAACCTGAGCTAAAGTTTTTGTTGTGAGGTATTTATTCCGTAGAAGTTCCTGCCAAACTCCCTCCTCATTTAATAATTTAAACAACCACTTGCTGAGTAAACATTTATTCTTAAGCTCTAGCACTTCCACCCCAAGCCACCATGGTCTTTAGGTCGACATATGATATTCCATTTGGTTAATCTATATTTCCTTTTATTTTCATCACTCTGCCAAAATAAACGAGATCTATAGAAATCTAGTCTTTTCCTCACCCCTTTGGGAATTTCCAGAAAAGATAGCATAAACATCGGTAAACTAGTTAAAACCGCATTAACCAACACTAAGCGGTCACCATACGATAGCAATTTTCCTTTCCAGCACCCGAGTTTGCCTTCAAAACGGCTCTCCACGGGATACCACTCAGAATTTCTGAGTTTTCTGTAGTGAATAGGAACTCCGAGATATTTGAAAGGTAGAGACCCAGATTCACAGCCGAAAATCTGCTTATATTGGGCCTCCTCCTCCTTTGCTTTGCCAAAGCAAAATATTTCGCTCTTATGGAAATTTATTTTCAAACCCGATAGTTGTTCAAAAATGCAGAGTATAAGTTTCATATTTACCGCTTTAGCTAAATCATGCTCCATAAATAAGATTGTGTCATCAGCATATTGTAGTATTGATAATCCATCCTTTACTAAATGAGGAATGAGACCACCAATTTGGCCATCCTCCTTCGCCCGCGCGATAAGAACAGCCAACATGTCTACGACAACATTAAACAGCATTGGAGACAACAGATCTCCTTGCCTTAGACCTTTCTTGGTCTGAAAATAATGACCGATGTCATCATTAACTCTAATACCGACACTCCCTCCCTTTACAAATTGCATAATCCAGTCGCACCATTTTTGTGCAAAACCTTTCATACGCAACGCTTGTTGGAGGAATGGCCATTTAACTTTGTCATATGCCTTCTCAAAATCGATTTTAAATATAACCCCATCCATTTTCTTCCGATGAAGTTCATGGATGGTCTCATGGAGGACGACCACTCCTTCTAGAATGTGTCTCCCTGGCATAGACGCCGATTGCGTCGGTCTAATTATTTTCTGAGCAATTTCGGTAATATGATTAGTACCTACTTGTGTGAATATTTTAAAACTGACATTGAGAAGACATATCGGCTTGTATTGCTGAATCTGTACCGCATTCTCCTTTTTTGGTAGCAGCGTGATGACTCCAAAGTTCAACTTAAACAAGGGCAAGTTCCCTTGCTGCAGTTGAGCAAACATAGCCATTAAATCGCCACGTATGACCTCCCAAAAGGTCTTGTAGAACTCTGCTGGAAACCCGTCTGGCCCCGACGCCTTGTTCAACTCCATTTGAGAAATAGCCTCATACACTTCTTTCACTAAGAAATCAGCTGTAAGGATGCTATTCTCCTCCTGGGTTAATTGCGGTATATCATTTATCATTTGCTCATCTAAGGTGATTGTACTTGGAGTCGAGTCCCTAAACAATTTCTTGTAATATTCAGTTATATATGCTTTTAAACTATCTTGGCCAACTATGGTTCCTTCGTCTTGGTCTAGTTGAAAGATTTTCTTCTTTCTATGTTTGCCATTAGCAATAAGATGAAAGTATTTTGTATTGTTACCCTTCCTGTATATACTTGACTTTTGCCCTGTGTGCCCATTTTGTCTCCTCATCGCGTCTAAGAGCGCAAATCTTATCATTTGCTTCTTGCAAAGCATCCCTCTCGGCTGCAATGAGAGGCATAGATTCCGCCTTAACATCTAACTCATCTATAATTCTTAACCATATTTCCTTTTCCTGTTTATATTTCCCACTCTGATTCTTAGCTCAGCCCCGCAAAAAACGCCGTAGATGTCTTATTTTGTTTTGCCACACCTCAATAGGTGTATCACCTTTGGCTTGGACAGCCCACTCGGCTGCCACCATCTCGAAGAATCCTTCTAACCGAAGCCATGAGAGCTCAAACGAGAATCGAGCTTTGTTTCCCATGTGTGCATGGACCCCCGAGTCTATCAACAACGGTGTGTGATCAGATCCCGTACGTGTTAAAGCCTGAACCGTAACCAGAGGAAACTTTTGTTCCCATTCTACAGAAGCTAGAACTCTATCCAATTTTTCGAAAGTTGGATCAGTCTGTCTATTAGCCCATGTATATTGTCTGCCCGAAAGCTCAATTTCTTTTAGTTCCAAACTTTGAATAATTGCGTTAAACATAATTGGCCATCTCGGGTTGTAGTTATCATTATTCTTTTCATCAGGTTTTCGGATTATGTTAAAATCCCCTCCTACCATCATTGGTAATGGTTCATTCTCACATATCCGAACTAACTCTGATAAGAACTGAGGTTTATGTTCATCCTGGACCGCCCATATACTGATACCAAAACCCATTCGAACCCATCAACTCAAGATCTTATAAATAGTTTAACACAAAAATCACCTACATCAACTTTTCTAACTTGGAGTGATGCAGTATTTACCGCACTAGTACAGAAAAGCTATTCTGTGGCGCACCATTTTTCTATTCTGTGGCGCATGGGTGGTGCGCCACAGAATAGTCGCCACTAAATAAGCTATTCTGTGGCGCACCACCAGGTGCGCCACAGAATAGTGGCTATTCTGTGGCGCACCCAGCCTGGTGCGCCACAGAATAACTATTCTGTGGCGCACCCCACTCACCATGCGCCACAGAATATGGTGCGCCACAGAATAGTTCTGGGTGCGCCACAGAATTACTGTGCCGTATTGTACCCGTATGTTACCAGAATACAAATACCAGTATAATACCAGAATACATGTATATTTCATATTTACACAGATATAACAGAAACATGGATATATTTTCACAGATACATATATCAAAACAAACACATTACTAATATATGTCTCATCACAAGTTGATACAAAAGTGCCGAAGTTTTACACAAGTGTTGAGATATATACAAAAGTTAATCGATCGTTGCACACGTTACAAATGAAGTGTTCACCGCCTACACTAGGATCCAATAGATTACATCTCGGCGTTGACGGTGAGCAAAAGCGGGAGCACGACGATCTCATGTAGCGAGCGGTGCGAGCGGCGCCGGGAATGGTTTGCCGTCTTTCTTCGTCATCCACGCCCTGTTGTCCTTCTGCAACTTTAGGCGTTCTTCGATTTCTCTCTGATGCAACCCTGTAGATGGAGATAGATATATATATATTGGTTAATAATATCAATAGAGTATGCATGCATGATTTATTCATCTAAGTGGATAAAATAGAGTATGTATGTGTGCATGTGTAAGGTTTTCTTTTATAATACATCCTATCTACCTCGTCGGGAGCAATGGAAGGTCCCCCCTGTTGTGATAACATTTCCGACGATGACTTCCGATAACTTGGTCTTGATGCATTGGAAATCTTTTCTAAGATCCATATCGGACTTGCGTCTGTCATATTCGACCCATGTTTGTAAAGCAGATGGCAAACCACATTGCGCTCCATCTCGGATAATCATGTTAATATGACGGAGGGCGTAGAAGGCATCCATCTCGCTGCCCGACTGCTCCTTGAGGCAAGAGAACTCGGTGATATGCTTGAACCGACGCAACTTATTATCAATTAATTGTGGTTGCACGGTGCTTTCGAAGACGCCTCCCTTTTGGTGGTAGCCGTGAAGAGCTTGATTGAGGACAGCAATTATGTTGGCATACCTTTTCGTAGTACTACTACCTGAGTCAAAATAAGTGGCATGGTAATGGCTCGGGTGTAGGATGATGAGGACGCAGTACTTGTCCCTGCTCAACACAATTTAAATGAGATGATGATCAGAAACATGCATGCATTGAACTCGGAAAGGCACAAGATACGGCGGCGAGCGGATGTGTACTTACTCGGGAAAGAAAGGCACAAGAAGGCAATTCTTTTGCTGGTTTTGCAACATGAACCTCTCGAGGTACTCAACTGCGCTGGTCCGTGTCACAGATCCTTGCACCAGCTGGCTGTCACGCATGTAGTAGGGATCCGCTACCGCGACATGCGAGAGATTATCTCTGTGGATAGTCATGGCCTCATTGAGCGCGTATAGGCGGACCAAGTTATAGTTGAGCCGCTGCTGGTTAAATAGATTGAACACGTCCTCGTATGCTACTAAGAACAGATCCGCGGGGTGTTCACCGACGACCACCAACCCGCCTTCTTCCTTTGGCACTTGGACAGTGAACGCCGGGTAATTTGGATCCCTGTCTTTTAGAAGAAAGCCTTCTAGCATAGAGATAGAAGCGATCAAAGAGATCATTGATGGAGTTGCGAGGTGGGTCATCTCCGGAGGCACTATCGGTTTTCCAGCTTCATGAACCATGTGCGCCGATTTGTCCGGAGGGGGTGGTATGGTGTCTTCACGACCCTGGATAATCATAGGAGTTGGCTGGCTCGCAGAGGCGCCCTTTGATCCCTTTGGCATCTTAGGTGGCTGGCTCGCAGAGGCGCCCTTTGGCATCTTCTTGAGGGGCCTCCTGGGCTTATTGCTCCATGGCTGCCCACGAAGCCCCTCTGCAACCGATTTTGCAATCGTGCCAGGGGAGAAAACGCCGGTAGCCGGTTTGTCTTGAGCTGCAACACCGGCTGCTGGAGGTGTCTCTTGAGATAAACCCTGGAAGTCCAGGCGCTGCGTGACTGCATTGAGACGAGCAGGTTGATCGGCGTGGGCACGGAAGGGTGGTTCGAGATCCACAGGACGCATGAATCCGTCGGCGTCTTCGGCGCCAGTGTTGAGGAAGCCACCGATGTCGATATCATCATCGTCGTCGTCGTCGTTGCCACCAATACGTTGAGGTGCAGAGGCGTTGCCTACCAACAGTTGCTTCTGGCGGTTGGTGGTGGTGGCGACGGCTGCAGGCTTCTTCGGGGGACGGATCGGAGCGTCCCGCCGGAACTTTGAGGTGGCGCCGGTGTTGCGTCTTGGGCCCTCATCAATAATACCCCCCCCAAGACGAATCTGGGTCTTCGGCCATAGCGAGACCCATTCGGGGCACTTTCCAAGGACCACGTGTTCATCGGCTCCTTGAGGTTGAACGGGGGGGTCCATGTTGTGATACACTTTCGGCACCGTGACTACCTTGACCTTCATAAAACCCTTGTCCACTGGAGCGTGGTGCATTAGTTCGCTGCCTGTTTTTAGGATAAGGCCCGTAGCAACTTCCTTCAACTCGTCGCCTACCCTATGCAGGAGCATGCAAGGCGTTTCCTATAATGAAATTAAGCAACATATGCATTTGTGTGATTAATACAGTCATCGATCGAAGCAGACATAGTTATACAGAAGGACATAGTTATACAGAAGACGACGCAGACTAATTAATTAGTAACCTTGGTGACGACGTCCAGCTCGGCTTCCGTCGAGACACGGGCGCCGGTGCCAGCGGCGGTGGCCGGAGTTTTCTTCTCGCGTCCCGGTGCGGTAGGCAGCGCCGGTGTGACCAAAGGGGCCATGGGCGGCGGGGTCACGATGATGTCGCTCGGCGACGGTTCATGGTGGAGTTGCTGCCGGAGAAGCTGGGCACGTGTATCGGCCCCTGTTGACCTCCCGCCATCCAGGCAGCGAACCCCTCCACTATCTGCGGGGGCATGATCTGGTGGATGCCTTCTCGGACTAGCTTTTGCACCTCCTGCTTGTCCACGGTGTTCTTCTTCAGCTCCTCCAGCTCCGCCTTCAGCCGCTCAACCTCGGCTCTATCCTCGTTCTTGGACGTCCTCTTCCTCTTTTTCTTCTCGCCGGCGCCGTCCGAGCTGTAGTACTCCGTGAACTTCACGCTCGTACCATAGCCTGACACACGGCCAGCTGATGTCGGCGGCGCCAACTTGTCCCTTCCCTTTGCAACGTTCATCGCCCGGTTGAAAGTAGTGTCCCACACTTCCCTCTCACCCTGGGACGACGACTGGCCGGCCTCAGCCTCACCTTCAACTCGTCCTCCTGCACACAAAGGTGAACACACTTAGAAATTTGAGATCAACGCAATGGACTTTGAGATATCTGTGGTATTTAAATTCACTTACCAGATTTTGCTGGAATTGCTTCACATCGTCGTGATCGGTAACGAACTCCCCAGTTTCCCAGTTGAGATAGTAGCGGGACCGGACAAAGTTCCTGGTCTGCTCGTCTGTGAATTTATCCCATGGGTTGTCCAGCCCACGTTTTCTTATTTCTGCGTCCTCCTTGTCCCAAGTGGGTTGTTTGGATTTGTAACCGCCGCTTCCCAAACGGTGGTTACCTAAGTTCCTCTTCCGCATTTCCTTCCCCCACTCGGTCCATCTTGTACACACCTCAGAATTTAAAAAGTCCTTAAATACCTCGAACTCTTCTAAGGTGATGTGAGGCTCGCCTGTACTAATCTCCTCCCAGCTCTTCTTATTATGAATCTTCGCCTTCACCCGGCATTTCCAGCTGCTCAAGGCGGTGCTCATCTTCGTGGTGGCGTAATTATCCACATTTTTGGGTTTAGGGTTCGGGAAGGTGTATCGTCGGTGAACCCTCCTGAGCAGGTGTTCGAGCAAAGCCGCATTCTCTTCGCTTCTAATGTCAGACGTGTTGATCGACACGCCTTCTCGGAGGATGCACCCTAGTTGCATGCTGTACCCTCGTGCAACGTGCTTAGGCTCCAACGGCATGCCACTTGGACTGACCTCCGTGATCACGTCCGTGACATTGTCCACCGACTGCACTTTACGTGGTTTAGTCCTTGCCCTCCGCTTCTTCTTCTTCTTAGCGGCCGGGTTGCTGTCGCCGGGTTCCGTGTGGTCGCCGCCATCGGTGCAGTCATCGCCAGTGGTCGTGTGGTCGCCACCATCTCCTGAGGTGTCATCCTCACCACCTTCTTCGTAGTACTCGGGGTCGGGATCCCGGACCTCCGTTGATGCTCCTCAGCCTCGTCGCCACTAGTGACCGCGGCTTCGTCCCTCATATCGTCGGGCCAAAAGTCCATGTTCTGTACTCTTGCTTGCTCTTCGATGCTCATGCGCTTAGAAGCGTCGCCCGACATGTTTGAACTGCATTAAAAAGAGGCAAAACGTTAGTATGACAAATATAAGAGAAAAAAAAATCACCTAACTAAGTACTAAGATACCCGGCCCATGCATTAGTCGCAATACCCCATATGTCCTATTTTTAGCAAAGTCATGCCAAATTTCACGAAAAAATTCGGCATGACCTTTGCTAAAAAAGGGACATATGGAGTACCCGAAATTGCCGGAACGGAAGTTAATCGACGTTCCGGCAATCTCAAGGGCCTCTCGGGGGTACCTGCAAGCATTTCACAAATAATATCCACATCTGTGCACGGCATCTCCGGCCGGCATCTCCACGACACGATGGTCGGAGCACAACAAACACGACACGATGGTCGTGGACACATATCCTCATGCACATACATCACCACATCCACATCCACATCGAGGGAGAGAGGAACTACCTCGGGTAGGGAAGGGAGGCTCGGGTCCGAGATCGGCGTGGTGGAGGTGCTCCTCCTGGCGCTGCAATAAATTAACAAAAACAAGAAAAGCATTAGCAGCCATAGTGGCAGTAGCATAAATCACTTCTTCTAGTTTCTTACAAACAAGCATCAACACAAACAAAGCTCTTTAAAATGGAGACAAAAAGCATTAGCAACCAAGATGGCAATTCTTCCACATGCCGCACTACCCCTCCCCCCGAGACTCACTAACACAATTTTTTGAATTCGTGCACATCTACCCACACAAGCAAATAATAACAACCAGTGTCCACTGATGTAAAAACTCCAACATTAAAACTCCAACATTTTTAGTGGTAAGTATATAGTGCAGCATACACCCATTCATGCAACATTTAAACAGTAGAAAAATACCCATTACTCACTATTGCGATCAGTGCAAACCTAGCTATATTTTGGGTACAACTACAAACCTAGCTATTGCAATCTTGGTCAATCTTTGGAGAGCACTTCATGATTTCAGTTGCCCATGGCTTCCAAGTGTATATTGGTCTGATTACAACCTAGCGGAAGAAGGAGAGGTCGAGCACTTCAAATTTCTCGCGGGCATTCTGTCGAACAGGTGACGTACGGCTCGAGTTGTACCTGGACAGTTGTTGTCGTTGAGGGCTCCGGCGAGGAAGAAGGAGAGGTCGAGCAGCGCGACGTGAAGGATCAAGGGAGAGAGTGTAGGCACGGGGAAGGGAGCGGCGCCAGAGGCTGGCGGGTCACGGCTGATGGCGCCAGAGGGAGGCGGAGGCGGCGAGGGGGAGGGAGGGGAAGAGGCGGCGAGGACGTCGAGGGCGAGGTCAACGGCGAGGACGGCGAGGGCGGCCAGAGCGATCGTCGACGGCGACGGCGAGGACGGCAAAGCGCGCGCGCGGGAGTTGAGGACTTAGGGTTTTTCGCGAGTGGATGCGAGTGAGGCCGCGGCGCATAGGAGGGCCCACATGTAAGCCTGTGCAAAATATTTCTGTGGCGCACCCATGACGCGGTGCGCCACAGAATTCTTATATTCTGTGGCGCACCCTTTACTCGGTGCGCCACAGAATTATTTAATAGTCTAGTTTAAAAACTCAGATGCGCTGTTTGACATAACAACACCAGCATATCCCAGTGGTTAGTGAGCAAACAGATTACTCTGGCTAGCCAGGTTCGAATCCTGCTGACCCAATTTTTTTCTGAAAGTTATTCTGTGGCGCACCTAGCCGGTGCGCTACAGAATACGCGTATTCTGTGGCGCATGCACCCTGCTGCGCCACAGAACAATCTTATTCTGTGGCGCATGGGCATGGCTGCGCCACAGAATAAAGCCCAAAGTGACTGACCCTTGCGTGGGTGTGGGGCCCGCGCATATTCTGTGGCGCATGTTCATAGCTGCGCCACAGAATAAGCTTGATCTGGGGCGCACCAATAAGTAATGCGCCACAGAATAACCTTATTCTGTGGCGCATCTTTATAGGTGCGCCACAGAATAAGCTTCTGTGGCGCACGGCTAGAAGGTGCGCCACAGAATAAGCTTCCATAGAATTGGCTTTTCCTACTAGTGCCGCAATCAACATCCCCCCGGACCTACCTCAAGGTGGTAAACAAAACCAGCTGAAGTCAAAGCCCGCCGCCAGAGTTGATAAAAAAAGAGTCGAGAAATTAGACCTCCCAGTCTCCGACAAGGCTATGAAGTCTAATTTTCTTTCCCGAATTGTTTCTATGACAAACAAATGTTTTCCAGGGTCACGAAAACCCTCACTATTCCAAAAAAGACCTTTTAGATTAGACATCTTTATTTCTTGTTCGTAGTTTAATTCTAGCACTTCTTATTTTATTTAATAATCTTTTTTCTTTCTAGCTTTCTTAACCTTCTCCGAATTAATCACAAAATCTGTTCTATCCTCAAAACCCACCGTACTCTCTTCATCCACTAAGTCTTCCGAGAGACTCGCTGCCCTATTAAGTACAAGCACTAGTACAGAACGACACATCGGAAACGGGCCAAAACCCCCTTCGGAAATGGAGAAAGGGTCTGTGTCCCCGCTTCCGATACTGATGCGAAGGCCCTCATCGGCAACGGTGGCGGAACACCGTTTCCGATGTGAGAAAATTTCGGCATCGGAGCCTCCGGCCCTCCGTTACCAATGTGTGACCATTTCGGCAATGGAGGGTTTTGTCCTCCGTTACCAGTGTGGTATCATGTCGGCAATGGCTATTTCTGTTTGCCCATTTCCGATGTCTAATTGCATGCTAATAGTAATTAGCTGCACTTGCACGCCCATGCAACATAAATTATTTAGCAGACATTCAGCAATACAAGTTTACAACAATCATATATGAACACAAAGTTTACAGCAAATGTTGGAATACAAGTTCACAACTATTGCTACAAATACAAAGTTTTCAGCCATTGTTCGGAAAAAAGTGGACACAATTTAAAGAAGTTACATCACAATGGTGACAACAATTGTTTTGGAAAAATCTAGAGTCTCACCAGTGAGAATGCCGGTATGGACATGTGAACAAATGCCGAATAGGATCTCATGATCATGGAATAGGGACGCGTAGTTTTCCCTCCTTGCTTATGACGTGTGTAAGGACGAACCCAGCAAACTTGCCTCTCAGCTGCGTAAGAACATCCTCCTTCAAAGGTGCACGTCCCATTCCACCTATAAGCTGCAGGCAGATTCTTAGTTAGGTATCTTTCGTCATGTATGTCTACAAATATTGTTAGGAAAAATGAATTGTTGATGATGTCGTGGATTACTAATCGAATCGAGGCTTGGCAGACTTTTCGAGATGGGAACGACTTTCAATATTGCATTGCACACATAATACCCACAAAGATTTGTACCAAATGGTTGCTGAGGGCACTGTAATGTTGGTGACAAAATCGCTCACTTAGTTTGGTTTGCTAGCAGGTATTTGTGAAAACTAGGAATAAAGTAGCAAATGTTACCGGGTCAACTGTTACGTCACTCAATATGTCCTCCTGTTCTCCTCTCTTGGGCAACGGTCTCTTGGTTGTCGTCAGGTACTTTTCGAACACACTACAAAAGTAATGAGTTGGCGGATAGAGAAAACAACACGTGAAAGTTAAATCATAAAGTAAACTAGGGAACGATGCAATACCTGTTCAAGAATTTCTTCAAGATTGTATAATCCACCCTTCCAAGTAGGGAATCTATATACAATACCTTGTTCTGTTTAGGAATGATGACAGCTAAGATCCAGTGAAAACTGCAAAGGAAAATTACAAACTTACGTTTGATGGTAAGGAAGCAGGATGTACAGATAATTTTTGTCTTGATAAACTTACTCCTGATTGTAAGGAAGCAGGATCAACTCTTTGTCTTGATAATGAGTCAACGCCTTCACAGCATAGTCGAATGTAGTTTCGTATTGATTGCTGCAGAGGTTCGGGTAAACGATAACAGCCGGGTCAAGGAAACCTACCGGTTCTTTCCTGCGGTTGCACTCGAATACCTGGCTCCTAAGTACAAGAAAGAGAATAGTTAGCATGTACTGAACAGAAGAAAGCTATTAAAATGTGAAAAGTATTTGTAAGGCACATACAATGTGAACAAACGCATGAACGTGCCATCAACAGCATCCAGGTTGAAAACTTTGAACATCTCTGAAAACTCCCAGCCATAAGGAACGCCATCTTGGACGCCGTAGAAATCCTCTTTCCTGATACTGAAGTTAATCATATCCTCATTCTCTTCACAATATTGGAGGTACTTTTCATGAAGCTTCTGGCAAGCCACGCCTGATCTTTGTAATCCATCTTTAGTCAACAATGGCTGTCCACGCACGTATTTGGGGCAACTTTGCACCTCTGCATCGTATTTCTTACCCAATTCTTCGTCATCTAGGTATTGGTCCTCGTAAATCGGTGCAGTACTTTTTTTATTTTTAGTGGTCTTGGGCTTGGGCTTGGGCTTGGGCTTCATCGGGGTTCTATTTATCGGGGCCATCTTGGCATTGTCCTTCACCCGGATGGGTGTGGTGCCTCTACGCGTCCGAAGAAGTTGGGGCGGAGGCAGAGGCGGCAGATGAGCCTGCTGTGGCTGAGGAGGCAGGGACGGTAGTTGAGCCTCCTGTGACTGAGGCGGAGGCGGCAGATAAGCCTGCTGTGGCTGAGGCGGAGGCGTAGGCAGTGTTGGTGTAGCTTCAACCAAGTTGGTGGTGTTGTTCACCACAAGGGTAGTAGGTGAGTTACCATCGACAGGCGGTGTTGGTGTAGCTTCAACCAAGTTGGTGGTGTCATTCACCACAAGGGCAGTAGGTGAGTTACCATCGACAGGCGGTGTTGGTGTGGCTTCACAATTCTGTGCAACCGTTGTATCTTCAACTGCTTGTTCTCTGGAAGGCTGTTTGGCCCCAATATCAAGGAGGAGCTGTGCTGAACGGAGTAGGCCTTCAGACGACGCCATCTGTCAAGAAGCTGTTGAGGTGGATGGCAGGGCACTAGAAGAGAAATCTCCTTCTTGGGCCACTGTACGCATATCAGCCTAGCCTGGACCAAGCTTTGTACGTCTGCATCGACGCGGGTGTTAAATAGCAAGATGCCTTGAAGCCATGCATGATCTTGTCCAGAAAGCACATTGCAAAACCTGGCTTTAAGGGCACACCATCCACTTGAGGTACCACATCGGTAGGTGGCTGAACCATACCTAGTGCTGCCACCAGGGGATGATGCGTCATCACGGTTACAGGCACATGTAGTTTGCATCTCTCCGGGCTCGTGATGTCGTCCACAGCATATTTTCCGGTGTCTACAAGACCATCAATGACAATGATCCACAACTACTCCTGGCTGTAGGGCACTCCCCCCGGTGGGGATCAATTAGGTGACCGTCTCGAATATGCTTAACGATATTGGCTGTAATATTTGTCTCTAGTGCTTTCATTTGAGCGTCATGTCTGGCCTTTTTCATTGCCTGCCTTTCAGCCTGGTCTATCGCGAAAGCCTTCTTGTGGCCAACATGGGTGCCGTACGTCCGAGCCCGACCAGAGGCCTCAGGCGTAGCCAAAGCTTTTGAGAGAATGTCATCTTTCCCTCGTGCCACAATCTCTCCGTTGTCCCTTTTATTTTTCAGCTCCAACTGGAGAGAAGACAAGTAGTACACTGAATTCAGTACACAAGGAAATATTGTGTCAGTTAAGGAGGAAACAACTTAGGTTATATATGGTTATTACCATTGTTTTATGTAACTTTTGGGTCTCGGGGTGAGTTATAACAAGTTCACCAACTTCGTTTGTTTTAGACCTCGCCCTCAAGAAGTCTCGTGCCCGTTCACCTTCAAGATCAGAGTAAGGAACCGTGCCCCCTGAAGCAACTGCTTCTTCATCCTGTTTTCTCCATATGGGCTTCGAACCAGCATATCCAAGAACCCCCATATTGTGGGGATGCTTGTTTTTACTGATGAGGGCGCTGCCGGCTTTACTCTTTGTTAGGAACTCCTCCGTCCTCCTATACTTCTTGAACTCCTTCCAGTCGTCAGGTTTAATGAAGGGGTATACAAGTGTCGCATCCCGATTTTTCTTCTGGAATTTGGAGTACAGACGGTGCCTGAAGTTACGGAACGAATCCTTTGCTTTAGAAAGAGCAGCAGCTTGAACTGCAGGCTTCCATTCCTCATTTGCGAGCTGGAACTGGCTCATTATGGCGTTGACGATGAAACTCTTTTCTTCTGGAGTGACTTGACTCCAGTCGTCAACCGTAATGGGGACCTTTTCCTGACTACACACCCACACAATGTCTTAAATTTCCTATGTGCCTTGACTGGTTTCAACGGGGCACCAGTTTTCTTGTCAATCATCTCCACTGTAAATGTTCCTCTTGGCTTTAGGGTTGGTTTTCTAATTCCTCGACCCCTTTGTTTCATGATAAACTGATCCTGCTGCGAGGATGAGCTCGAGGACCCTTCATCACCAGACGACAGCTCTGAATAACAGGTGAATAATAGAAGGTGGATCTCAGCACTAATTAAAACTAAAAGGTCCGACTTTACAGTGTGTAATACAGTTAATCAGCACAACTAACCTGTCCCAAGTGTGTCTCCGGCATGTATGAGGTCGCCGCTGTCTGCCCCTTCCTCTATTGCGGGCAAATCTGTGGCGGTAGCAGCTCGGGAGCCAAATCAGTGAGACGGCGGCCAAATCTGTGGCGGCCGCATCTCCGGGAGCCAAATCAGTGGAGACGGCGGCCAAATCTGTGGCGGCCGCATCTCGGGAGCCAAATCAGTGGAGACGGCGGCCAAATCTGTGGCGGCCGCATCTCCGGGAGCCTGAGGGGGCATAGAGCCCACCCTCTGGGCGTCTTCGCTGACCACGGCGTCGGCGCGACGCCGTCGTAGCCTGGAGCTGCCCGCGGCGTGGGTTGGGGGACGGCCAGGGAAGCCGTCTGCGCCGCAAGGGCGGCCCGAGTAGTCCGCATAATGAACTCAGCTGAGAGGGTGGGTTGGGGGACGGCCAGGGAAGCCGTCTGCGCCGCAAGGGCGGCCCGAGTAGTCCGCATAATGAACTCAGCTGAGCGTGAGTACGCCGCCGGGGGTGGTTTGAAGACGGTGAGCGGGGGGAAATGCGAGGGGTGGTAGGTTGGTCCCAAGTCTAAGTCTGGAAGTAGGGTTTATGTCACATCGGCAACGGTGCATTCAAAAAAACCGTTGCCGATGTGGTATAAATAAATTATATTTCGGAATTTGAATAAACGTAGCGTTTACGGTTGAAAATTAAGAAATAAAACAGCACATTACTTTGCCAATTAAGAAATACAATTATCACTTTAGGGTACAAATTAATTTGCTCATTCTTCGTCCTCCTCTAGTAAAACTGGATCAACCTGAATATTTCCTTTGTAAATTGCCCCATCGGAGTGATCATCTCTTGCGTAAAAGCCATCTCCAGGAGCCTGTCGGTCATTGATCTGTATGCGTTCTCCAGTTGCTGGCAAGTCTTCATACTGGTTGTACTCTTCTTCATCAGTAACGTCATCCACCCCAACGATCTTCCTTTTCCCATTCATCACAACATGGCAATTTTTATGTAGTAGGTCTTTGACATAGAAGATCTGGGTGGCTTGGGTAGCTAAAACGAAAGGTTCATCTTTGTATCCCAATTCGTTGAGATTGACATATGTAGTGCCGTACTGGTCAACTTTCGCATGACCCAGTTTGACCCATTTGCATTTAAACAATGGAACCGTGAGTAATGTATCGTACTCAAGCTCCCAAATCTCCTCAATTACTCCATAGTACCAATCCTTCCTCCCATTCGGATCTACCGCTTCCACTTTAATAGAGCTATTCTGATACATGGTCTTGTTGTCTCTATTCTTTGTATAAAAGGTGTAGCCATTCAGGTCATATGCTTCCCATTTATGAACCGTAAAGTTTGGCTTTCTTGCCAAACTTTTTAAAGTCTCGTCATCATCTCCGACACAATTCGTCATCAGCCAATCAGCGAATCTCTGGCTGTGCAGTTTCAAGACTTGTGCTTCCTTCTGATTCTCTGTCAAGCCTCGGCCTCCTAGCTCAATTCTAAGTAGATCCTTGTGAGCATCCACATATGGTGTAACGACTGCAAGGTGCTGCAATACGTACAAATGTGCTTTCTCAAATAATTCACACTCTGGCCAACATGATTTATCTTTCATTAACCCTTTTCCATCTAGCCTCCCCTCATGCCTGGACAGAGGCACCCCGATAGGTCGGTGGCCATCCATGTAGCTGATGAAATACTCAACCACCTCCTCCGAAAGATATCCTTCAACGATACTTGCCTCTGGCCGATACCTGTTACGGACGTAGTGCTTGAGTATACCCATGAAGCGCTCGAACGGATACATAGTGCGCAGATACACTGGACCACATTGCTTTATCTCATAAACAATGTGTACAATTAGATGGACCATTACGTCGAAAAACGAAGGGGGGAAGAACATCTCCAGCTGGCAGATAGTCTTCACAACATCTTCTTGCAATCTGTCTAATTTGAATGGATCTATTACCTTCTGGTATATAGCGTTGAAAAAATCACATAACCTCATGAGAGCCTCTCGAACGGGTTTAGGCAACATATTTCTAATTGCCACAGGGAGCATCTGTGTCATCATCACATGGCAGTCATGTGACTTCATCCCCATCAGTTTCTTTTCTTCAAACGACACCAGAGTCCTGATGTTTGCGCAGTATGCTGACGGAACTTTCATATCATACAAGAATTGCAAGAACTCCTTCAACTCTTCCTTCGATAACTGGTAGCAAGCAGGTGGGAGGTACCACTGCCCATTAGGCTTCTCTTGTGGCTTCAACTTTTTCCTTTTATATTTCAATGCAAGAATATCCAGCCGTGAATTCATACCATCCTTCGTTTTATCCTTGTTATTCATTACACATCCAAGAACGCTTTCAGTTACGTTTTTCTCGACATGCATGACATCGATGCAATGTTGAACGTCCAGATATGCCCAATACTTCAATGCCCAGAAAACCGATCTTTTCTTCCACACTGCCTTCTCACGAGACTGGGGTTTCTTCCCCTTACCAAAAATAGTGTGTACATCCTTCGTCTGGTCATCGACATCCGCTCCTGAAAATGGTTCTGGCGTGTCATCGGTCTCAATCGTATTATCGAACGGGGCCTTCAATTACGATACGGGTGATTCTTTGCCAAAAACCTTCGGTGCCGCATGTACACTGTCTTCCTTGAATTCGGCAGCCAAAGACTTTTTGTTCTCTCTTTGCAAGTGACACATGCAAAGGATCCCTTCAAACTCTGCCCTGACAAGTTCGCAAGTGCAGGATAATCTTGAATGGTCAGAAACAACATTGCTCTGAGATCAAACTGTTCTCTCTTGAACGCATCATACATTCTTACCCCATCCCACAGTACTTGTAGTTCTTCGACAAGTAAACTCAAGTAAACATCAATGTCATTCCCAGGTTGTTTTGGTCCTTGAATAAGCATCGACATCATGATATACCTCTTCTTCATGCACAACCAAGGAGGAAGGTTATACATTGCTAAAAGAACTGGCCAAGTGCTATGTCTGCTGCTCATGCTGCCAAAAGGATTCATTCCATCTGTACTTAGTGCAAACCTTACATTTCTGGGGTCCCTGCCAAAGTCTGGGAACTCATAATCGATAAGCCTCCACTGTGGTCCATCAGCCGGGTGTCTGAGCAGTCCATCTTTTTTCCTTTTATCGGCATGCCAACGCATCAGCTCTGACTGCTTTGGGTCTGCATACATACGCTTCAATCTGGGTATTATTGGCAAATACCACACAACCTTGTAAGGGACTCCCGTTGTGACCTCATCCTCGCCCTTGTCTCTGTCTTTTGCTAGGTTGCGTTTGTAACGAGGAAAGTTACATATGGGACAACGCCGCATATTTTCATTTTCCCCTCGGTAGAGAATACAATCATTCTTACAAGCGTGTATCTTCACGTACTCGGCTGGAATGGGGCAGATCACCCTCTTGGCATGGTAAGTGTTCGCTGGCAAGTCATTTCCAGGTGGAAGTAATAATGCGACAAGTTTTAACAGCTTTGTGAAGCTCACATCGGATGTACTACTCTCTGCCTTGTATTTCAACAATTCTAGTGTCGCATCCAACTTGCTGAGCTTGCATTCCGGATACAGAGGTTTCTTCGAGTCCGCCGACTGACAGAGGAAATTCTTTATCTCATCATTACCTTCCATATTATTCTCCAAATCATTGATCATCTGTTCTAGGTTTTTTTGTGGACCATCGGCTCTGGTTTCATCTGGATGCACATCATCATCAGCGTTGCCCAAACCATCTCTGGCATTGACTTCATGATTATCGTTGCTCAAATCATCACGGTTGTCGGCAAAGATTGCTGGTTGTTGTTCACCGTGTTTTGACCAACATGTGTACGATTCCATAAATCCCTCAAAATATGTGTTCTTCTATCGTTTGTCTTCTAGGCCACAAGACTTCATTCTTACAGATAACACAAGGACAAAACATCTTCGGTTCATTACTTTCTAGCATGTGTTGCGAAGCCCTGTCCAAGAATTCAACCACACCTTGTGAGAATTCAGGACTCGTGCGACACCGTACATCCAAGCTCGATCAAGACCATCTAGTAAAATGGCAAACTACATATGTAAGATTTATACTCCGCGCTCCTAAATCAAAATAATTAAAAAAATAAGTAGTAGGTTTTCGGGTTATACCACCGCCCCAGTAGCTGTGGAATCGGGCCCAAGCTTCCCTGCGCTGCCTCTCGACGCCGGCAACCAACGCGCTGCCTCTCGACGCCGGCAACCACCGCGCGTATCGACGCCCGCAGCACAGATGTAAGATCTGGACTCCGCCTCCGCCCTCGCCTCCGCCTCCGCCCTCGCCGCCGCCGCTCCTATCTTTCAGTCTTATGGGAATCTCCGCAGCTGGCTAACTCGACACCACGCATAGCGTTAGGTCTGGATGGAATCATCGGATACGGTCATCCATATTAACCGTTTACTAATGAAAATAATGCATACGGACACGAAAATATGTCGTTGCTCATATAAAGCAAACGGTTGCGGAAAGCACAACCGTTGCCGATGTGTCGCGGGTCGCGGGAGGATAGCCCTCGCGGGCGGCTTTTTTCGCGCGAAGGCTCGATTCTCCGTCGCCTAACTCCTGCCATTTCCATAGAGGGGTATCCGATGTGTCGTTCTGTACTAGTGAAGGCAATGCGGTTGATCATCATGCTTTATATTTTTTTTGTAAAACACATATTGCTCGCTCTAATTCCGATTGTTTAATAAGTTTAGCAGATTCAATAATTTGCTTTTCATATGCACCTAGAGATACCCCCAAACTCGCGGCTCTCTCCGCAATTTGCTTATTGGAAAAATAAAGAATTGAAAATGAGTGATTCAAATTTGTACCTTGTATGTTTTCCCGTTGTGCTGCCAACGCCATGGCCCGGCCCATCTGCGTGTCATCCGCATTGTGCTGGGCACGAATACGGCCGCTGGAACGAAGCCCCAAAGCTTCGACATCTTTGATGCCGCCGAAGTCGATTACGCGCTGCCTCTCCTGTCTCCTCCCCGATTCACCCGCTAGGTTCATCGGAAAAGGGGACATAGGCGCAACGTAGACCGGCGCCGAGCGCCGCTGCAGCACCTCCGCACTCGATCCCGTACCCCCGCCTGGAGTACAAGGAGAGTTAGGAGCAGAAACCTCCTAGCTCGATCTAGCCCCACCTCTCGTGGAACCAAGAGAGCTGGAGGCCTCCGCTGTCACCGAAGACAGCTCCTCCGTCCGCTTTCCCGCCAAGTCGACGGGGCTGGAGGGCAACGACACCCCCCCGCAGGTCAGTGACACCGTGCCCAATGGCAGCACCCGTGTCGACCTCGGCCCGCATCACATCATCATCCTCCACGATCGTCTTGCTCACCTCAGCCGGCGAGCCGTCACCCATCCTCTGTGAGATATATTCCTCGCGAGCACACTCAAAAGAGCGACGCACCAATGGCGAGAACACCATCCCTGAAGCAGCCTCCGTAGTTGGAGGTTTAGCAGACGAACCAGCCCCTGAATCACTCACCGGTGCAGCCTCCATTTTTGTTTCGGTGGTAGTCTTTTGCTCATTGTACCCCAACTTAGCCACAACATTTTGAAAGTCCTCCCCAGTATCATCCTCGTCATCATCATCTCCGTCATACCCATCATCATCGCCCATCATAACATCGACAGCCGACTGGTCTACATTCTCTACCACAAAAGTGAGATGACAGAAACCGTCTTTGATAAACATAGGAAAACGTCTAGGTATCTTTGTGTAATCTAGACAACCAATCCGCATTCTGAGGATGCCCTGCTTTCTAGTGAAGTCCATGTCCACTTGTAGAGTCTTGCCATACATATCACCCAAAGCCCACAGCGCCAGAAAATCGCCAATGTGCGGATGGGGGATCCCAGACACTCTAAGCCAGAATTCCGGCAGGAGCCTAGTTGACTGTGGTCTCTGTGCCCAGCTGTCAACAGTCAGCCCACACGGGCTATTAGGAACCTGGTAGATGCCAAAGATTCTCAACCTCTCGAGATCGTTTTTAGTCGGAAATTGCACCTTGTACACATTCTGTCCCACTTGCTGCACATCCCAGAAAAACTGTTCCGATGGAACCAACCTCTGTAGCTGCGTAATAATACTGGGGATAGACATCGAACCACCTGTCACCACTAAGGAGGCAAGTCGCTGATTCTCCATCCTAGGCTTGTATGATTCTGTGCATGGGTATTCGAAGAAAATGAGCTCCTCGTGCCCGTATCCATAGACCCTAAACTGCGGTTTTGGTGCCGCCAGGAGGTGGCATTGTCTCTCACCATGTGCCGGTCCTTCACAGATGTTGCATATGTCCCCTTTGCAATCATTAGATCAATGTCCAGCGACACCGCAGCAGTAGCAACGCTTCTTCTTCGGCGCTGCCGTGTCCAGCGCCGCCGACAATTGAGCTGCCGAAACAGCAGGTGCCGGTTTGGTGGCCGCATCTACAGGAGCTTGTACCACCGCAGCCGCACCTTGAGCTTGCGGCACTGGTGCCTGAGCAGGCGCCTCCTGCACTGCCACAACGGCCACGGGCTGAGGAGGAACTGGCGGCACCGGAGCCTCCTGCAGCTGAGGGGCGACAGCAACAGGAACCACCGGCGTCACCCTCGGCGGCACAGCCCCATAGCCTCTGCCACCGTAGTGAGGCCCGTTGCCGTAGCGTCCTCGCACGGTCGCACCCCTCTGTTCTCATATCTGTTGTACCCAAACTCCTCACCATCGTAGGCCTGCCCTCCATATCCAGCCTGGGCTCGGCCTCCATGCGCGTATGGGAGTCTTCCCCGGCCCCCGCCATAGCCGGCGTAAAAGCCTCCCCGCCGGCCTCTAGCCCCAAAGCCGGAGCCAGCGTGGTAGCCGCCCCGATATCCTCCACGGGCAGCCTCCCCAGAACCATCAGCGGCTCCAGCCGAGCCACTCGAGCTGCCGATCTCAAAGCTTGATCTCTCGGCGCCGAATCCAAAGTAGCCACCGCGCCCCGGCGGCGCTCCACCACCGCGTCCAAAGTCACCGCCTCCTCAGCCGCCGCCACGATAAGCCATGGCGTCTGCACGGGCGTGATCGTCCGAGTTCGGCGAGATACGCCACCAAAAGAACCCTAGAACCTTACGAAGCCCACACCTGGGCGTTCTGGGTTTAGGCGAGGGACACGAAATCCTTTTTTTGGTACGATCAAACTGGGCCCGTGGGCTCCCATCCACAACGGGTTTGGCCGGGCCGACGCCCACCGTTCCCGATGCGTTCGAAATTTGAAAACCTGGTCCGTGAATCCCGGATCGAGATTCCGATGAAGCCTGAGTACGTCGTCCTCGCCGCCGGCAGACCTCGATCCAGGATCCAGCCCTCCGACGAACCTTGCTCCACGAAGAACGATGGCGGCAAGATCGGCATCTTTGGCGCGCGCATCTTCGGTCTGACCTCTAGATCATCTGCAACAAAGCACGAATCCGTGAATTGAGAACGGGCGTACCTTTGCGATTCACGCTTCTGCATTCTCTTCTCTGCTCTCGACCTTGGAGATGGCTCCGATCTCCTCGGATCAGACGCCGGCGTCTTGCATTCTTCTTCCAGTGACGCGAGGTACTTGTCTCCCGCGTCTACCGGCAGCTCCGTCTCTTCTTCATCCTCTGTATCATCATCTGCAAGACACCAGAAGCGTCCCCCAGCACGTGTCCGGGCCGCATCCGTCGTCTTGCACGACGCCGCCGGCGTGGGCGCAACACCCACCGGCGAGATCAGAACGTCCTTGATCGCCTCTCCCGCCGTGGAAGATTGCGCTCCCACGTCCACCGCGCTCCCCGGATCCACGGCCACCTCGGTAACAATCACCGCGGCCGCCGCCACCTTCTCCGCCGTGTTCTCCACCGTCCCCGTAGTGAGCGCAGCCGCCTCTGCGGCCTCCTCGGTGGCCGCCCCGGCGGGCGCCGCCGCGGTCGCCCACTCAGTCGCCTCACCAGCGGTCATCTTTCTGCCTCCGTATTGATCTGAATCTTTATACTCTAGTATTTGTCTAGTTGACGATGATCATACATTATCAATCTTATTATACTAGTGATTAAAGAAAATAAATTTTATAGTAGTGGTGGTGAGACTTTGTGTATGTAGTGTAGGCATGTACCTACCAGCTGGTGCATTATCCACAATATTAGTGAAGGCGGTGTAGAGGTCGACAATGTAGACATTTTTCTTTGCTGCCATCACTTGTTTTAGGTTAGTGTTATGGACGGAAGCACCCAAATTGCCAAAGACATCGCAGGCCGTGTAGTTGTTGGCCCATGTTTGCGATGGCGTGCAGCCGACAGGGTGCAAGTTGTTCACAAGAGCCTTTTTCACTCCAAGCTTCTACGATCTGCATATACAGTAAATGAAATGTTAGTAATGAAATATTAGTAAGCAGATACTAGATTTTTTGGATTAGTGTATGTATAATGTATTGATCTGCTGCACTGCAAGCTACTCACATCGTCGGGGATAGTCAGGCCCGTGACTCCGGTGCTCGCGTAGTAGTCGTTGCCGGATATGGCCACGAGCGCCACGGAGCGACTCAGTTGCTTCTCTGAAATTGTCCCGTCTTAAACCATCTTCTTAAAGGTGTCCACCTTCTTGGCAAGGGTGGGGATCTTGTGTGCCGACGCCGTCATGTCGAATACTCCGGCGCCAGCATAAGCAAAGGTCATGCCGGAGGGGTCGCAGGTCTTCTCGGCCGTCAGGGCATGCGCTGGAGGTGCTTCCTCGAGCCCTAAGATCGTTGCTGCAAGTTACCAGCAATCACATGAGTGAGCATATACACTAGTATTTGTCTAGTTGACAATGATCATACATATAAATATATACACTGGTTGAGAATCATATATGTAGATATGAGATTAATGTAGGAGTACTTACCAATGAAATCTCACTGTATTTTGTAGTTGGAGAAGCGGCCGGAGGGAGTATTTGGTCGCGGGTATCCGTCGGCGTCAACGTAGAAGGAGCCGTAGGGGTAGGCCCATTGCCGCGACATCTGGGTGACGGGGTCGGTTAGAGGGAGGTTCCCGTTGTCGGCGAAGTCGTCCCCGAAAACGAAGAAACTGTAGTAGCACGACGACTTCTTTTTTGATGGTGGCTGTCAGCAGGGGCAGGCCGGGCCTCCGCAGCACTGGGACTCAGAACAAGGACGATTAGGAGGACGAGGCCGAGGACGAAAGGGGGAAGCTTCTTCATGCCTGCAGTGGCTGATCGTCAAGCTGCTTAGTTTCCCCCGTAGCCGCTTGCTGGCCGGAGCTCCTTCCCAGTTCCCACGAACAGGAAATCTCGAAATCAGAAACACGGAAGTAGCTTGTCTGAGGTGCACGTTGTGACCTCGTACGATCTCTACAATTTATAGAACAACCGACGCAAAGCTCAAACACTAGAAAAGTAAGTCGGAAACTAACTCGCAGTCTCGGTTGAGCTCGATCGGAGACCCTAGCAGACGTATCACATACGAATAGCAGAGTCGGATACGGATACATACTTATGTAGGTGGCATGGACATCGATCTTCTACTTGTTCATGTGTATGTGTGTGCATTTATTATGCTTGTGGCATTCCAGTTATCGGTTTGGGACCTCGTATCATCTATCTTACTCTACTTCCCAAATCCCAACTATATGTGTATTTGGTTGATGCCTTGATGGTAATGGATATGGCGCCAAATGACACCAATGACACTGCTCCGTAACCTAGGCACTTAAGCCTTCATCAACAAACCTAGTCCGTAAAAGTTGTTATCGGATTATCATCCATATTATTGTACCAGTCCGTAAAGTTGTTACTCTAGATGAACTCAGTATTTTTTTTCAAACAATATGTCTAGTGAGAGATGGTTACGGGTGCCACTAATCCAAAACGATAATGCATATAAGCTCTAGATATTGTTTTATGATTGAAGCAACTAAAAATAATACTTAATTATTTCATGCAAAAAAACGCATAATTGGACAAAGCTTCCAGTAAAACAAATATCACTCATAATTGATTATTAGTGATCAAGATTCATGACTCACCTACTCCGGTATTGATGTGACATCATTGATGACGGAATAACGAGACCAATAAATCAACAAGCCAATATCCCCATATGACTCTGTTCAACGTTCTACGTGTGTTCCAAACCCAATACAATCTTCCAAAGCTCATCAAGAAAACACCAAGTGCCCCATCCTCATAAATGTCAAACCTATCATACCAATGTGACATTACACCTCAAAACTGCGAGTTTCAGAGGAAACTGCAGTTGGAAGTAAACTAAATACTTGATATTTGTGTGAGGGGTCACCCTATTCAATCTCGAACAAGTTGCATATAATTTATTAACATCTTATGCAATTATAATACTTTGATATTGCCCTTGTATTAAAATGTCTACAGCGACGTCGAAAAACTTCAAAATCTACGTAACCTTATGCCGTGGTAGAGAAATCCTGTCGCGGTAGACTTCCCATCCTTGCTTGTTGCGACAGAATTTTGGGACTTTTAGATGGATTAATTGGTGCATGCAGTTTAATATGGTATCAAAATCAAGATATCTCAAGACCAAAACCTGCACAACACACTATTAATTAAAAAACAGTATGATCTTCAACATTTCAAAGTCTAAGGCCTATAGAGTTAGATGACATGAGTGTTTTCTTGAAGTATCACTTCCTTCTCTATCAGTTCATCCTTAGTTATGAACAAACTGGTAGTAGCATATATTCAGTTCAGTAGAAGGATATTATTTTATGATTGAAGGAACTCAAAATAACACTTAATTATTTCACGCAAAAAATGCGTAATTGGAGAAAGCTTCGAGTAAAACAAATATATCTCATAAATGATTATTAGTGATTCAAGATTCATGACTCATTTACTGACATCACTGATGACGGAATAACGAGACCAGTAAATCAACAAGCCAATATCTCCATGTAACTCTAGTTCAACGTTCGATGTGTGTGTTCCAAACCCAATATGATCTTTCAAAGCTCGTCAAGAAAAAACCAAGTGCGCCTGCCTCATAAATGTCAAACTTATGATACCAATGTGATATTACACCTCAAAACTGTGAATTTCAGAGAAAGTTGTACTTGGAAGTAAACTAAATGCTTGATATTTGTGTGAGGGATCACCCTAGTCAATCTCAAACAAGTTGCATATAAAGGATTAACATCTTATGCAATCATAATACTTTCATATTGCCCCTTATATTAAAAATTCTAGACCGACGCCGAAAAACTTCAAAATCTACGTGACCTCATGCTGTGGTAGAGAAACCTGTCACGGTAGACTTCCCATGCTTGTTGCGACAAAATTTTGGGACTGATGGATTAATTGGTGCATGCGGTTTAATATGGTATGAAAATCAATATATGTCAAGACCAAAACCGGCAAAACACATTATTAATTAAAAAGAAGTTATGACATTCAACGATTCAAAGTCTAAGGCCAGTAGATATTAGATGACATGAGTTTTTTTTTAAGTATCACTTCCTTCTCTATCAGTTCATCCTTATGAAACAAGGAAAATACCCAGGGAAATTAAACTCATCATGGCGACCTCCCCTCCCACAAGCGATCTCGACGGCGATGGCGACCTCCCTCCAACTAGGCGCTTCTCCACCGGCGTTCATGGCATCCGATCGCATGGATCCCTACGCGGATCCAACATCAATCGCCCAACAACTGGATTTCTCCCCGGGTCACACGATCCGGGGCAAGGTTCATCACATCTTTGGCTCTTCGGTGAGCCCGATGTCTAGATCTCATCGGTTCTTTCTTGTGGTCTCATTTGGCTGTGCCGAATTCCGTTTGAATGAGTTGAATGATAGCCTCGCGCTCTCTGCTTGTTTGGGGGTTGCTTTTGATGAGATTGACATTCTAAATTTGAGAGATCGGGTGTTCAAGTTTTCAGTCAGCTGCAAGGCAGTGAGGTTTTTCATTCAGAATTGGAGATCTTATACATGCAAGCAATTCAAATGTTTCTTCCATCTCTGGGGTTTTGGAGGGCCCAGCTGGATCAGAGAAGAACATTCATACTATGTGGAATTAGATTCAGAATGGTCGTCAGTAAGCAACGCGCGTAGATCGCGTGGGGGTAGTGCCATTGAGATCGGTTTTCAAATCTCTGAATCAGGCCTTGCGCATCCCTGCAAACACCACCAATCCCATCCTCTCTGGAGCTAATTTAGTCCCTCTTGGATCCGATCCGTTGCTGCCATGCATGATCGCAATTCTCGGTTAGATCGCGTTGATCACGGATCGAACCGTAGCGATAATCAGGGCGAGAATGGTGGTAGTTCAAATCCCACCTCCAAATGGGTCGTAATTGCTCGCAAAACTGGGCCACATGAGCAGGATCGCACTACTGGGCCGAGTGCTGAGGTCATTAACGGCCCACCACCTCCTGGCTTGACGCAGCAGCAGGAAATTACGCGCGCTGATCAGGAGATTAGATGTGCTAACTGCCTCCTTGATGGACATTTTTCTTCTTCTTGTACAAGCAAAATCAGATGTAGAATCTGTTACGGATAAAATCATATCGCGCGAAATTGTTTCAACAAGAGAAAGGAATCCCGGACTTATAGAAAAAAAACAACTGCTCCAAGCCCTATATCTACCAGAAGACGGGAAGACGCCTCTGTTTCAAAACACTACACGACAGAAGTCGAGGGTTTCATCGGCCTCTCTGGCGAGCCAATGGTGAACTATCCTTGCGATTTTGTCCCCCACCTGCCGGCTGGTGCCGGCTACATCTCTCCCAATGGCCTCCGCCCTCAGCGGGGCTATGTGACGGTGGGCGGCAATCTGCCGCTGACCTGCGACGACTGGGCCATCGTCATCCTGTAGCAAGAGTCCAACCCTGAGGCGTTCCAAGGTACTGCTGCGCTCATTAGCAATTTCCTTCAGCAACAGAGGAGGATGACTGTGAGAGAGATTTGTAGAAGTGGTTTAGGGGCTGCTCTGGTTCTTTCCAGGATGTGGTAGAGAGAGACAACTCCATTATGAATAGCCCTTATTTCATCGGTGATACTGTGATGAGGATAGTGGAACACAACAGAGGTAGAAATTATAGATCTGCAGTTTTTACTCATGATTGCTGGCTCATGCTGATGAATTACCCTCTAGAATGCTGGAACATAGACACAATCATCACCTCTATAGCTCAGTATGGTAGACTGCTGGTTTGGAACGAAGATAGCTCTAACAGATCCAGGATTCTAGTGAAACTCAGAGCATATGATGTTGATAAGATACCCATGAGCATTGTAGTTAGCCAGACCACCTCAGATGAGGGCAATGGTGGATCCTGGTCCTGCCCCACTATCATATTATCTGCTGTTATGCTAGGAGCAGGTGCTGGTGATGAAGATCCTCTGCCACCCAATGGAGAGAACCCACACCATGTCCCCATCATTGTGGATGATTTCCACTTCTAGCATGCTGAGCATGAAGGAG
Source organism: Poa pratensis (assembly GCA_947311845.1). Classification (NCBI taxonomy): domain Eukaryota; kingdom Viridiplantae; phylum Streptophyta; class Magnoliopsida; order Poales; family Poaceae; genus Poa; species Poa pratensis. Next base: position 21,027,731 of record CAMZMU010000052.1, on the reverse strand, counting down.
AGATGGTGCATGAGGAGGTTTCTGCTGGAGACCAGCGATCAAATCTGAATGTAGCAGGTGTTGTGCCTGCAGCTGAGGTACCAATGGTGAACACTCCACCACAGAGTCCTGCCAGAACATGCCAGCATAAGAGGTATTGGTGGAAGCGGCTCTGAACCTTGCTGAGATGCCAAACCAGCAAGAAGAGATGTTACAGAACCAAGAAGAGATGGTACAGAATCAAGTAGAAGAAGCTGAAGAAGTGGTACAGAACCAGCCTGAAGATGTGGTCCAGGTACAGGAGGAAGGACAGGTAGAACAGGACATTGTTGAACAAGTGATCGACTGTCAGAATAACCAGCAAGGACAAGAAGCTGGACATCATGCTGAACCTGCCTTGGTTTTGCCTGCTGCCAAGAAAAGGAGAGGGAAAGTTATTGTACCTTCAACAGTCGACAAGGTGAGGCGCAACACTCGTTTAGCTCGTCTAGCTACTGGTTTCAAGGGCAAGACACCCACTGATCTAGCCAACACTGAAGAGTCAGAGGAGGAAGTGGAAGGAGAAGCAACTGGCAAGAATTTGGCCACTGAATTTGAAGCTAATGTGGTGGACACATCTGCACCTGCACCTCCTCACCTCTCCGTCAACTTGCTGCAAGCCATTGGCAAGGATCAGTGTCAGATTGCATCTGAGATGCTTTCTGAGGAGCACCTCAACTATGACTGCACCAATGATAGTGTGGAAAGCAACTAGAAGTTCTGGGGCTGACTTGCTAAGCCCCTACTGGCATTTGAGTCCTTCCTGGTGGAACATTTATGTTATCTATATGTGTGATGTATTTTGGTCCAGTGTTCAGGTCATGGCAATCTGTCCCTGCCCTTATCAGTGTGATTTTGTTGTTAAACTCCCCTTTATTCCAACTTCTTATGTGAGTTGTGTGAACAATTTTATGTGTCAATGTTGCTTTTTGTGGTGTTCTGCTTATGTCTGGAGTTTATGTTATCTCTGGGATGCTTGCATGATATGCCTGTATTATTTGGATGTGATATGCCTGAGATATGTGCTTTGCATTATGCTGTGCTATACTTTATGTCTGCGATGTTATCTGCACCACTACACATTCAGAACTGGGTTATTTATGATTTCCCCGACGCACCACAATACATTTGTTTTTAATGAATAGATCCTGGTATATTATGGATTGGAATTTGAGGGGTATTAATTCCCAGACCAGATGGGATGAAATAAGAGCTAAAGTGGATGAAAGCAACTGTCACATTATGTGCTTGCAAGAGACCAAGAGGGAACATTTTGACCATGCTTATGTCAGGAATTTTTGTCCTAGAAGAATTAATCAATTTGCATATTCACCCTCTGTTGGTAATTCTGGAGGAATCATCACTCTGTGGAATGGCAATCTTTTCTCGGGAACAGTAATTCACAGCAGCAAATTTCACCTGACAGTTCAGATAATATATAACTTAAGCTCGAGGGTCTTCTATATTACAAATGTATATGCTCCCACTGTGGCTGAAGAACGAGATAATTTCCTTAACTGGCTGCACGATATTTACACCACACTTATGGAGTTCTGGATGATTTTGGGTGATTTTAATCTTATGAGATATCCTGACAACAGGAACAGGCCTGGAGGGGATATTAATAATATGCTAAGATTTAACCAGATAATCCAGCACCTGGACTTAGAGGAAATTCCTTTGAAAGGCAGAGCATTTACCTGGAGCAACATGGAGGATTCCCCACTACTGGAAAAACTGGATTGGATCTTTACTTCCCCAAACTAGATCAGTACTTTTCCTAACACTTTGGCCACTCCCTTGGCTAACCTTTCATCTGATCATGTGCCTATCCTAATTACTATTGTGACTGATATTCCTAGATCTCAGATTTTTCGATTTGAGGATTATTGGTTGGAGTTTGATGGATTACACGAAGTGGTAGCATCTCAATGGCAAGTCACAGGTTATAACAGCAACTCAGCCAAAGACATTACTGCTAGGCTGAAATCCTTGAGGAATGTCATCAAAAAGTGGAGCAAAAACCTGTCCAAGCTGAACAATATTATTACATCATGCAACTATGTGTCAGCCCTGCTGGATGGTATAGAGGAACAGAGAATGCTCTCCATACAGGAAAAGAATTTCAGGAAAATTCTAAAAGCCCACACACTCAAGCTATTGGAGGCTAAGAGGGTTTTCTGGAGGAACATAACTAAAATAAAATGGGACAAATTGGGGGGGGGGGGGGGTGAGAATACTAAGTTTTTTCATGCTGTGGCCACTAAGAATTTCAGATGTAACTATATGTCCAGTATTCAGACTGAAGATGACAATATAATTCTAGATCATGACCTTAAAGCTGCCCACATCTGGACCTCATTCAAGAATAGAATTGGAATATCAGAGAATATCACCAATACTCACCTTATTGGGAATTATATCCAGCCTTCCAATCATGTGGATTTCTCCAGCTTGAGATTCCATTCACAATTGAGGAAATTGATGGTATTGTATCCAGTATGCCCACTGATAAATCGCCAGGGCCTGATGGTTTTAATGGAACTTTTCTGAAAAAATTCTGGAATATGGTAAAGAGACAATTTTATCAGCTTTGTTGGGACTTCCATGCAGGGCACCTATCCCTTGAGAGTATAAATACTGCATACATCACCCTGATACCAAAGATTAATTCCCCTGTCTATGTAAATGATTTTAGGCCCATTTCTTTGGTCAGCTTGCCTCTCAAATTCCTGACAAAGCTCCTAGCAAACAGGCTGCAGAACATTATCATTTCTCTGGTGCATAAAAATCAGTATGGCTTCATCAGAACCAGAACTATACAGGATTGTTTGGGCTGTGCATATGTGTATCTGCATTTATGCCACAAATCCAAGAAGGAGATTGTCATTTTCAAGATAGATTTCGAGAAGGCATTTGATAAGGTGGAATATACTGCCATTTTACAAACCATGAGATGTCTTGGATTTGGAGAAACATGGATAAGCTGGATTAGCAAAATCTTGTTCACTGCATCTGCTTCTGTATTATTAAATGGAGTTCCTAGAAAGAAAATTCACTACAAAAGAGGGGTTAGGCAGGGTGACCCACTCTCTCCACAGCTTTATGTTTTGGCTTCTGAATTGCTATAGTATATGGTGAATAAAGCCTGGCACAATGGTACTCTGAAATTACCATTAGATTCATCTTTTGGGCTTGACTTTCCAATAATTCAGTATGCAGATGATACACTAATTATTATGCCTGCTAGCGCAGACCAATTACTTGCTCTAAAAGCCATCCTGGATGAATTCACATCTATTACTGGACTGAAAGTGAGCTACAGCAAGTGTTCTCTGGTTCCCATTAACATCTCAGCTGATAGATGCTCTGAACTGGCTGATATCCTTCTGTGTAAACCTGAAGCCCTCCCCTTCACCTACCTAGGGCTGCCAATGGGTACTACTAAGCCAAAAAATGGAACATTTCATTGGGATCACAAAGAGAATTGACAGGAGATTATGTGGTATATCTTCTATGTTGTCCTATGATGGTAGACTTACAATAATTAAGTCCATAAGCATTTCCATTCCTCTATTTGCCATGTGCACCATCCAGATGCCACTTAGATTTCTGGATAATACTGAAGGGTCAGCCAGGGGTTTTCTCTGGAGAGAGGGAAAGACATTCACGAGATGGGTAACTGTCTGGTGAAATGGGAACAAGTATGCAATGGCAAAAATGAAGGAGGATTGGGTGAATTGAACTTAAGAACACAGAACACTGCCCTCTTGTTAAATCACCTCCAAAAGTTTATGAATAGAATGAATATCCCCTGGGTTAAGCTCATCTGGGAAGCACATTATATGAATAATAAACTCCCTCAAACAAAAGCACCCTGTGGATCTTTCTGGTGGAAGGACATTCTTTCTATGTGGGACAAATACATGGCAATCACTGTATGTAAGCCTGAAGATGGCAGAACCACCAGATTCTGGAAAGATAAATGGAGAGATACCACACCTGAGGAAGCTTTCCCACACCTCTACTCATTTGCCAAGCATCAAGATATTACTATTCAGCAGACGAGGGAAATTCATGAAGAAAATTTCGTCCAGCACTTTCATCTGCCTTTATCAATGGAAGCATATCATCAAAGTGTTGCACTATCTGAAGAATTGGCCTCCGCCACGGCTAGCATTGAGTTAGATAAATGGGTATCTCGCAATGGAGCTAAATTCTCAGTTAAAAAGGCATACAATTCCCTCATCACTCACCAGCTGGCTCCTGAACCTTTCAGATGGATATGGAAATCATGTCACTACAAAACTTTTGGAGATCCGCAACGTTGAAATTACGTCGCGTCTAAGGCCAAAACGTCGCTACCGTCACCATCGCGACGTTTCATGCGACGAAACGATAACGTCAACGATCGCTAGTCACAGATGCGGTTATGACGTTTACGGTGCGCCCGGCGAACGTCGTATTGCGTGCGACGTCCGAAATACGTCGCTGGGCTGGCTGGTAGATGGCCCAGGCTCAACAAGGTGTCGACGTTTTATTTCGTCCCGCTTTGGGACTACTGGGTGATGTCAGCGCCGGCAGCTGGCACTACAAGAAATATGCTAACTGGTGACCGTCCATATTGGTCACTGAATGGTCACGTATTCTCATTTGTGACCTTTTGGTGACCAAAAGCAGTTGGTCGAAATCTGGCTGTCACAAACGGCCATTCGTGACCTTTTGTGTGCAATGGTCATATATGTTTACGACCAAAATAGAAGGTCATAGGTGTTATGACCATTTGTTTTGGTCACTAGTCGGCTGGCAAGTCCACGTAGCATCCGACGTGGCGTGGCTGACGTGGGCAAAATCGTGACCAATTTAGTTGGTCATATAGCAAAATCACACTAGTCCAGTACTATGTTTTACGTGGGCTAAGCCCAATCAGATGGAATCTTTTTCCTTTAATTGTGATCAACTCATGGGCCAAGCCCATTATATCGGCCTTTTCTTTGGGCCATGTCAATTGTTTTCGATTTTTCAAATGGGTCCCAACTTTTAGGTTCTGGTTTATGGGTCCCAACTGTCAGATTCTACGAAGCGGGTCCAATCGGTCAGGCTCGGTTGTGTGGGTCCGAACTGTCAGTTTCTATTAAGTGGGTCCAGAGGTTCAAGTGGGTCCCAGCAGTCGTGAGTACCATTCAAGTGGGTCCCAGCAGTCGTGAGTACCATCTTCAGATATCAATATGCCATTATGATTTAAGAAGAAACAGGCAGAAAACAAATATATTACTAAAAACAACAGCTAGTATAAATCTGTTACATCATATAACAATGGTTCTACAAGTGCAAAATTTGTTACATGAGTGAAGTTCGTGATTTAGTTGCCTCTCAGTCACATAAACTCTTAACACAGGGAACAAAACCTGGGAGTAGACAAATAAACAGTACATCTCATCTCTAATTTACAGTACCATTCTTGGAAGCATCTTTGTTAATGTACTCTACGTTCTCATCAGTCGCCTGTCATTGGAGAACCCTTACACCAATTGGGCACATCAGGGTTCATAGCCTTCAATATAAGCGAAAGAAAAGTCAGGACTTTCCATATGTCTTTGCAGCAAAATATTGAGAAAGAAACAAAACTAAAAATGCAGATTACAAGTCACATAGTAAAAATCTGTAGTACATACAGCTACCACATAGTAATGGTGTCACACCTTTTGTTTCCGTTGCCCCTTGTACTTAGGCTTGGAATGGTTGGAGCTGTCCATTCGCGATCTTACTCATCACCGCAATTATCAGCCTGCCATATAGGTATTAAACAATGTTAAAATGGACATACAACAAGAACACATAACAGAGAAATGTTGTATAAAGCAAAATATGCAAATATAGCAGGGTTAGTACATTTCCTTGGAAATATAGGAAAAACCCTACAAAGAACAATATGCATCAAACAAGAAACACTAACAGTAGCTATCATCTTCATTTTCAGAAAGGGACATGTCACATGATTGTAATTTTATACCAGAAATGACAATCAAGTAATGCAAACAGAGTAAGAAATTCATTAAGCACAAAGAACTAAGCTACCCAAAATAAGAATCGCTATTGTAATCGTGAATTAATAGAAGCATAAGACTAAATCATATACATTTTGTGTTTCAAATTGTGCTATTGGAAAATAATAAGACAATCAAGGAATGCAAACAGATTTTCTACTATGAACAGATTTTGTACTCACATCCACTTTCTGATTAACTAGATACCAAATATATACATGTGTTCAGGAAATTCATGACTTGGACATTTTATTGATAGCAGATACGACCAACTAATGTACTTTATCTAGTAGAATGATGCAAACTAAATTCCTATACAGCAAGCTCCAACTTATACTTGATCATAAGGTAATGGAGTGTTCCCAGCCAGGGCGCACTCATGCATGCAAAAGAACAGGGTGCACTCGTTCTGCAGATCATATTTGCTACCCGACGCGTCCGTCAGGATTTTCATCATGTCTGTTGACACGGAAAAACTTAAGAGAAAACACTGCCGGAGTGTCCCTTAGCCCAGCTCGATTCAATCGGCAGGTCTTACCTTTGCATTTGCGTATGCAGCATCCGAGACTTTTTAGATTGACATAGTCCGGGAATTTTATGAATTTTGTTTGTAAAATAAAAGGACTTTGCTGAAATAAATAAGTCGAGTCTGCTTTGTCGAGTGAGTTTTTTTTTTACCTTTTTAGAAATCTTATGGGAGCGCGACAGCGCTCCCATGGGAGTAGCCCCCGAGATTGTGGTTTATTGTTTGCAGTAGAGGACAATCTTAAATTCATTATGTTCTGCATGTCCTTTATCGAAGAAATTTTTGACATGCGCTCCCATGGGAGTAATATGACTTAGTCGAAGGAACGGTCGAGTGACCAAATTTGCTTTTAAGAAGGATTTACCCGAACTAAATAAGGCAATCGTGTGACCAATATGCGTTGGACATATTCGAATCTATTTTTTGAACAGATCTTTCAAATGACATCATGGATGACGTTTATTTCAACTATAGTTCCTGACTCGCGTGGCGTGCGTTATGCTGCGATGGATGGGACGTAACACATAAGTGGGCCCATTTGTGCAAAGCTGACCGAAGGCGGTACCGCTTGGACTTGATTTGACCAGACGGACCCACTTTTTCTAGAGGCGTGATAATGGCTCCTCTTTCTGCGTGCGTAGTGGGCGGAGTGGCCGACGACAGTTGTTCTTCATGAGTGACACACATCACCTAGATTTTGCTTGAACGACTGTGATTCTTTTGCCTAACTATCAAATTTTTTCTAAAACTTTGAACTGGATAACATTTTTGATGCAATTGTCTGCAGGGAAGCAAAAATTGGCTGAAGAGCGAGTAGATACCCTTGAGGAAGAGCCGAAAAACTTGAAGGACAAGCTCGGGACCCAAGAGGCTGATGCCCAGAAGGTGCTCCAGAAAGCCCAAGATGCAGCTCGCAATCGCGAAAAGGAGATCATCAATCGACTGTCTAGCCTAGCACATTCTGCTAGGGGTATTTGTGGTTCTTTTTCTGGCTATGCACATAATTTGCCTATTTTTGACATCTGTTGACCTTGGTTACTCTCCTTTGCAGGACTCGACGCTGATGCTTCTTCTTGCCGCAACTTCCGGTGCTCTTGGCTTCCTGCACAAGGAGATGATGCCCACAGCTTTGGGTGCTGGAACATCAGTCTCGAACTTTGCTCACGGGTGCACGGTACGTGGCTCGGAGTACACCCTCAAGCTTTTGTTAGGGCATGGCATAGAGGTTGACTTCGAGCGCCATTTATCTGAGTACCCGAAGTGGGCCAATGGGAAACCTTCTGCTTTTTAAAGATGTGACTGATAAAGCCACCCGCCTGAGCGAGGTGTGCATCCAAACCATGGAGCGCCGGGCTGAAGCTATCAGAACTCAGTCGCGCAAGAACAAGACAGAATCTGCTTCTCGTGCTTAGGATTAGCCTGCACCTTGCTACTTTTATTTGTCTTTTGGAATGTAATATATATCCATGAATCTACTTGAATCCTTTTGCCCCATGTTCGCATGGCTATATATGTTATGACTTCTATGTGCGAGCTTATGTACGATTTTTGAAGGATCGAGTATGGAGAAACGCCCAGGTACTCGAGATATGCAGGCGCATTTTTGCCAATTTGGATCGGGCACTATTTCCTAGTGGGCCGCAGCCTCAAGGATTATTCCCTTTGATTGACATCTTTCGAATGACAGAATCTGTTAAAGAGTCCTTGATGATCCTTGTTGTGTTTGGAGCCAATGCTACCATGTCCTATATACGCAGTCGTAGGCTTCAATTTGCCCTGCGTCCACCTGCTCCAGGTTAACTTATCTCTCAGTCGCATCTAGTTGAGACATATCCTGCAGCTCAGTACTTTATAACCTATTGCCGAGATCAATTTTTTGGTCCTGTAGCGGAGATGAAGGATGAATAAACAATTTTTGAGTTTAATGTATATGATTTGTGGATGACTGTATGTATTATTGAGCCCCCGTGTGTAACGAGTGGGGTTTGAGTATGAACCAGCCCCGAGCATATCGAGTGGGGTTTGAGTGTGGACGCAGCCCCCGAGTATATCGAGTGGGATTTGAGTGTGAACTCAGCCCCCGAGTGTATCGAGTGGGGTTTGAGTATGAACCCAGCCCCCGTGTATATCGAGTGGGATTTGAGTGTGAACCCAGCCCCTGAGTGTATCGAGTGCGGTTTGAGTGTGAACCCAGCCCCCGAGTGTATCGAGTGGGGTTATTGTGCTAGATGTGTATTTTTGACTGTTAGTTTGCAGAAATATGAGAAACTTTAAGACAGATATGGAGGAACATATGATTTTATTCCAACTTTTGTTGTTCGACCAGCAGGTAGTCTCATTAAAAACCTTCCAGTCCCCTTAGGTACCCTGGTAAGGGAAAGAGTGCGTCTGAAACCTGCTGGCTCTTCCAATATGTCGAATATTTACATATAAGACTAGGAGACCTATGCATAAAACCGACGCAAGTGCGCCACATTCCATGGATTTGATACTTCTTCTCCAGTCTTGGCATCTTTCAGTCGATAAGCTCCTCCATCGCTGATAACTTCTGTGATGATGTAAGGCCCTTCCCATGGTGATGCTAACTTGTGAACCTTTTTCTGCTTCTCTCGTAGCACCAAGTCTCCCACCATGAAGGATCATGTGCGCAATCGACGGCTATGGTAGTTGCGTAGGTCTTGTTGATAAACTGTTGTTCGTGCCAAGGCGGTGTTGCGTGCCTCTTCCAATAGATCATCTGCGTCTTCGAGTGCCTTGCTAGCGTCAGCTTCTTCGTATGCTTCTACCCGTGGTGCATGAAATTTGACGTCGGAAGGCAGTACTGCTTCAGAACCGTAGACCATAAAAAACGGTGTGTATTGGGTAGAAGCGTTTGGCATAGTGCGCAGGCTCCATAGTACCGCATCGAGTTCTTCAACCGATGCACCCGCAGCCCTTTTTAGTGGGACCAGCAGCCTTTTCTTGATGCCACTGCACACGAGACCATTGGCTTTCTCGACTTGTCCGTTCGATTGCGGATGCGCGACTGACGCATAGTTTAGTTTGACACCTTGCTCCTTGCAAAAAGATTGAAACTCTTCTGCTGTGAAGTTGGTTCCATTGTCCGTAATGATACTGTCCATCACTCCATACCGATATATGATCGATTGGATAAAACGGACCGCCGTGGAAGCTGTCGAGCTTGTGATAGGGATGGCTTCGATCCACTTTGTAAATTTGTCGACTGCAACAAGTAGGTGAGTGTGACCTCCTTTGGATGACTTTTTGAGTGGTCCTACCATGTCAAGACCCCACTGGGCGAAGGGCCACGCCAGTGGTATGGTTTTGAGTGCTGATGCGGGTGCATGGGGCCGTGATGCGAACTTCTGACACCCGATGCATCTTTTGACAATATTTCTGCGTCACTTAACGCTGTTGGCCAGTAAAACCCGCTCGGAAGGCTTTGGCTACGATGGATCGACTGCCTGCATGATGTCCGCAAGTACCTGCATGAATATCTCGAAGGAGATCTTTGCCGTCTTCGAATGCAATGCACCTTTGGAACATACCTGAAGTGCTGCGTTTGTACAGCTCACCGTTAATGATGGTGTATGATTTTGCTCGCCGTATGATGCGTCTGGACTCGTTTATGTCTTCGGGTAGTTCATTGCGGAGCATGTATGCGAGGAAAGGTTGAGTCCATGTAGGTTCGATGAGTAATACCTCGACTGGAGGGTCTTTTGTGCTTGGGATATTACCTTTACCCGTGCGGGTGCCGATGCAGATGGTCTCTTATCGATTGACCTATGCTCGATCCTTTCGAAGAAAACACCTGGTGGTATTGGCGCTTTTGTGGATGCGATGTTTGCGAGTTTGTCTGCTTCCTCGTTTTTCCCTTCCTATGTGCCGCAACTCGCATCCTTCAAAGCTTCCCTCCATGATGTTGTAGAGGTCGTGGTAGAGCGTCATGTTATCTGCGATTGAGTCGCAGGCCTTCATTGTTTGCTGCACCACTAGTTTGGAATCACCGTAAATCATTAGTCGAGTACACCCCATAGCTTTCGCCATGCGCATGCCGTGAATTAGCGCCTCGTATTCTGCTTCATTGTTTGATGGAAACTCGAATCCCATTTGTAGCACGTAGCGTAGCTTGTCTCCTTTGGTGAGATGAGCACCACTCCTGCTCCTGCTCCTTCGTTCTTCTTGGATCCATCAAAATACATCGTCCATGAGTTGGAGACGTCAGGTACCCTGGAAGTTGGGCTTCAATCCACTCGGTATGGAAATCTGGCAGGACTTGTGCTTTGATGGCCTCGGGTGTTCATACTTGATGCCAGTGGTCCTAGCTCGATGAGCCATTTTGCTACTCGACCTGTTGCATTGGGGTTTGTGAGGACGTCCCCGATTGCTGACTTGTTGACCACAGTAATCGGGTGATCGGAGAAGTATGTGCGAGTTTCCTGGAAGTCATGAACACGGCGTATGCCATTTCTGGTATTGCGGGTAGCGTTGCTTGGATGGGGAGAGGACTTCACTTACGTAGTAGACTGGCCGCTGTATGCTCTGGCTATGCCCTCTTCCATTCGATCGACCACTAGCACTGTACTGACCACCCGATTGGTAGCGGAGACGTAGAGGTAGAGTGGTTCATGTTTTCTAGGCGCTACCAGAATCGGAGGGCTTGTGAGCATCTTTTGAGGTCTGAAGAGCTGCGTCTGCCTCGTCCGTCCACTCGAATTTTTCCGCCTTTTCATCAGTTTGTAAAACGGGAGTGCTCTTTCACCTAGCTTACTGATGAACCTGCTGAGTGCTGCTACTCGACCAGCTAGTTGTTGCACTTCATGAAGCTTGGTAGGTCTCTTCATCGTGATATGGCCTGAATCTTTTCGGGATCTGCCTCTATTCCCGTGCTGATACCAAATAACCGAGGAGCTGACCGGCTGGCACACCAAAAGTGCACTTCTTCGGGTTAAGTTTGATGTTGTATCGATTGAGGTTATTGAATGTTTCTTGGAGATCCTTGATCAGAGTATCTTCATTTTGAGTTTTGACGACGATATCGTCCACATAACTTGTACGTTCTTCCCAATTTGCTCAGCGAGGCAGTTTTGCATCATACGCTGGTAAGTTGCACCCGCGTTTTTGAGACCAAACGGCATTGTCGTGTAGCAAAGACTCCGAGTGGAGTTATGAACGCTGTTTTCTCTTCATCTTCCTTTTTCATCCGGATCTGGTGATAACCAGAGTATGCATCCAAAAAGGACAATCGTGCGCACCCTGCAGTCGAGTCGATAATCTGGTCGATTCGAGGCAATGGAAGTGATCTTTCGGGCAGCATTTGTTCAGAGATGTGAAATCCACACACATTCGCTTTATTCTGAGTTCTTTTTGTCGACCAAACGGGATTGCTATCCAGTCTGCTTTTTTGAGTTCTCGATGAATTTGGCTGCACGCAACCTATCGACTTCTGCTTCGATTGCATCTCTTTTTGGATCAGAAAAACGGCGCATAGTTTGCTTGATTGGCTTGAAACCTGGTTTAATTTGTAGAGAGTGCTCGGCAAATTCCCTGGGAATACCTGGCATGTCAGATGGAGACCATGCAAATATTTCCCAGTTCTCACGGAGGAATTTGACGAGCGCGCTTTCCTATGCGCAGTAAGGCTTGACGACACGTTGACCGTCTTGGAGGGGTCAGTCGGATGGACCTGGTGCTTCGTGTGTCGTTTGTTGCGTTGAACTCTCTGTCGGTTGCCAATCTTTTGTGTTCTGGCAGAAGTGTGCGATCATTGGAGATCTCGAGATCGGCGAGTGCCTTTTCCATCCCGTACATCTCAGAGATTTTGCTGAAGTCCGATCACATGAATCTGACCTTTGGAAGTTTCCATTGACTGTGATGACTCCCTTTGGCCTGGCATCTTGAGCTTGAGATAAGCGTAGTGCGGGACAGCCATGAATCTTGCGAACGTCGGACGCCCAAGTATAGCGTGATATTGTGACTTCCAGTCGACGACTTCGAACTCAATCGATTCAGTTCTGAAGTGTTCAGGGGTTCCGAATGTAACGTCGAGCTGGACTGTACCTTTCGGGTGTACTGCTCTGCCTGGGACAATGCCATGGAAGGTGTTTGTCGATTCTGGCAGATTATCGACTGCCTTGTTCATCCTTCGCAGGGTATCCGTGAAGATTATGTTGAGGCCACTGCCTCCATCCATGAAGACCTTGGTCATGGCGTAGTTGCCAATTTGTGCGTCGAGTACAAGGGCTGCGTGCCCTGGTCGGTACACTGCTGGCGGGTGATCCTCTCGGTGAAGATGATTGGAACTTCGGATCCTTTCAAAATTCTGGAATAGCTGGTGGTGCCATGACCGCCATGTTGACGTGTCGTGTGTGCAGCTTCTGTTCTCGATTGGATGATCGCCCCTTTTGGATCATGTTCATTTGGCCTCGAGTGGGAGGGTATTGCTGCTCCTCTCCCTGGGTACTTGATGTATGGCTGCTGCCACTTGTGCTCCTCCGTTAGGTTGTGCGGGTACCATGTATACTGGCGCTGGTTGCATTTGCTGTTGCGCTGGATATGCCTGAGCAGGCTGTGTTTGCTGTGGAACAGAATACACTTGAGTGTGCTGTACTTGCTGCGGTGCAGAATATACCTGAGCTTGTTGTACATGTTGTGGCGCAGAGTACACTTGAGCTGGTGCCGCTTGCGTGTGGGTTGCTGCGATTGGCTGTGTTTGCGTCAGTTGTGGTGGAGCGCGTCCTTCCTTCTGCAGTTGTAGTACGTACTCGATCGCCAATTGGTCGAATTCCCTGCAGTTCTTTAGTGAATGATTAGAACGTAACCTACCGTCGTCTCCCTTGTAAGTGAAATCTGCAGTGATCGTCCATCCTTTCTCGAGTGAGCGCTCTGGCTCCTTATCTGTTCGCCTGCGCCATTCAGGTCTTTTGTAACTGTCACGGTTGTCACGCCCACGATAATTGTCACGGCGGTCGTCTGAGCGGTGATCTCGACTGTCTCTGCGGTCGTCAGTACGGTGATCTCGATTATCACGGTTATCTTCAGGACGTTTGTCAGTTTGGTCTCGGCTGTCTCGCGGCTGGGCGAACCCTGCTCCTACGAAGCTTGGCTTGTCATCATCATAGTGACGATACTTGCGCTTGCGCCTTCTGTCATCCCTGTAGTTGTCTCTACGATCTCGATTGTCTCTGTCATGGTTGTCGTGTGACGGCGTAGGTTGATTGCCTCTTACTGAGTCTTCTCCGTTTGCCCACTTTGTTGCGATTGCCATGAGTGCTGCCATTGTTTTTGGGTCTTCTCGGCCGAGCATCTCTCTGAAATCTTTCCTCCATAAGCCTTCCTTAAAGGCGTCGATTGCCCTATCTTCTGATACATGTCCTATCGAGTTGCGAATGGCAGTCCATCGCCTTATGTATGATCGCAACGATTCATCTGGGCCTTGCTTACATGTTTGAGCTCTTCAAACGTTTTAGGCCTGTCACACAAGGGTCCGAAGTACCTGACGAAGTCATCGCGGAATTGCTCCCACGAGTCGTAATATGACTCGGGTAGCGATTTGAGCCAATCGCGAGCTGCTCCTTCCATCATGAGTTGTATGTACTGCATCGCTGTAGTTGTTGTGCCACGCTGACAGCCGACAGCTAATCTGTAATCTTCTAACCAACCTGAGGGTTCTGTTTGCAGTTGAATTTTGGCGTTGTTGCGAGTGAGAATTTCTTGGGCATGCGAGCTTCTCGAATCCGTCGGGTGAAACACAATGCTCCACATGGCCCTATGTCAGCCCCTGAGTCAGAGCTGCTGCTATATGACCTTCTGGATCGGCTCCTTCGATGGCGCGAGCTTCTTCTATCACTCCTTCCCCTGGGGCTTCGACTGCGACGATCCCGATCTGTTCTCCGTGCGGGGGTAGCTTGTGTTGGCTGTATGGCTTTTGTTGCGATTGCCAGTTGTTTGTACAGCTGAAGATGATGATCTCTCTTTGGATCTCCCACTGGTGGTTCGATTGTTTTGAGGTAGTTGCCCAACGTCATCAGCGCCCCAACTGGCTCAGTTGTATGATCATGCCTTCTCTATCTACTTCCATAAAAGCTGGGTCAAGGTTTCGAGTGATTGCAGCTCGATCTGCTTCTCCAGGTTGAGCCTTGCCTATTTGCAGGATCATGCCTCCCAGTGGAGCTCATGGAAAGTGCCCTTCGCCTGGCGCTTGATATGCTCGCCTGTTTTCTGCGTTCCTCGAGTGTCGCTCTATAGTTGTTCAGACGAATATTTTCTTGCCAGTTGAAGTATGCATAAGTCATCTGTTCTTCCGGAGTTGCGTCGATTGGCATCATCGCGCAATTTTATGATTTCATTTATTTTGCTTGCTGTTTCAGCCGTGATGGTCAGGGTGGTCTTTCCATCAAGCATGGTAACTGTACATGGGAATTGTGTGGGTCGACGACATGCTGCTGCTGCGGATGTTTCTGCGGCGCTTGCGGTGTACACTTGGTAAGGTATCACTTGGTCAACGGTCCCCATGCTATTGACACGTACCATGGACTCGGCGTCGTCATCCAAACTCATGTCGGAGTTACTCGGTTTGGTTTTGCCGTAGTCGAGTTGATCGTCGATTGTCTTGTCCAAGCCTCCAGCATTACACGTGAAGATCTCGTGGTTGGCCTGCACCTCGGGGCCATTAAGGTCGGCTAGGTAAATGCGTCATCAAGGTTTTCCTTGTTTTCTGAGAGGTTTGGGCAATCGAAGACACCTTCGAGTGACTCAGCCGAGTTGTTTGGACGGAACACAGATTCGACTTCGCTTCCTCCAAAGTTTTTGGCCACTGCTTTGCGAAACTCTTCGTCGTCCATTGAAGTTGCAGTGTCGCTTGGTGTCTGGATTGGTGCGATCTGAGATGATGTCGCTGCCAGGATCGAAGGTGTTGCAGATGCAGTCGACAGGTTGTCGAGTATCTCCATGTCGACTGGGTCTAATAGATCCTGCACACCATCTTTATCAACGAAAAAATTGAAATCACCAACAGTAACGTCCAAACCTGATTCCAGGCTAGCAAAGGCCTGTTGAGCTTCAATCGAGTGTGGTTTGAGTCTCCTTGGAGAAATTGGCGAGTGTTCGCTTTTGAGTTGGTTCCAGTCGATGGGATCGGCGAGTTGCCGTTTGAGGTCATGATCGGCGATTTGTCGTTTGATGAGGTGATCGGTGAGTTACCGTGTGAAGGAGAGGTTGTCGAGTGACTACCTGGTGATGAAGCCGGCGAGGCCGTGAATCCATCACTACCTGTTCCCACAGACGGCGCCAATTGACGAGGTGTGTCCTCGGCAAATCCCATGGTTAGGTACCTAGGGTTGATTATGTGGTAGAGAACGCGTAGTACTGGTGGACACGACGGCTGACAAGCGGGAGTTTACCTAGGTTCAGGGCCCTCGAGTGAGGTAAAACCCCTACGTCCTGCTTGTCTGTATTGATTGTGTGAATATGAGGGTTACAAATGTCCGGCGAGTTGCTGATATCGTCGGGTTCTGATGGCTATGGATTGCTTACCTTCATCGGTTACCCTCCTGGCCTTTATATAGGAGGCCATGTCCTGGATACGTAACCGACTAGGTTTACACATATGGAAAGTTCTAACCG
This sequence comes from Poa pratensis, assembly GCA_947311845.1. Classification (NCBI taxonomy): domain Eukaryota; kingdom Viridiplantae; phylum Streptophyta; class Magnoliopsida; order Poales; family Poaceae; genus Poa; species Poa pratensis. The sequence goes on along the minus strand of CAMZMU010000052.1, from coordinate 21,011,516 downwards.
ACTATGATCTAATCTAATTAGGAAACTTCTCTTCGTCTGGCCTCTTTCTTCATGGGCTTCTTTTGTTCTGGGCCTTCACGCCAGGGTACCCGAAGGGTATATCCTCGTCAGTCAGATAGTCTAAAAATAATAGATTCAGAGTGAATGAAAATAATTTGAAGTTCTGTCCTGATTGTATGTGTGGTGTATAAGCAGAATAGGAAGTTTAAGGAACCAAACAAACTAGGCATAGAAATAAGTGAGCAAAAGTAGCAACTGCCAGCAACCTGTAAATACTACTCCAGTCACATTATTGAGCAGCAAAAACTATCTGAATCTAATTTGGAGGCTGATGTAGAGCTTGCAAAGAAAACGTGAGCATCATTGTGTGGTGCAGCAGTAGCACTGGCTCTTCTTGCTCTTCTTGTACTGCTCCTGGAATTTCAAATTTAGATTACTGAACATCATTTGGTGAACACAAATTGTAAAAAGCACTATTAATAAGAGGAGTATGATGTGGTTTTACTCAGATTCATAATTATTGCCAGGAACAATAGCTTTAGAACTCTTATTTTATGTTACATGCCAGACACTACAATGACAGCATTCATCTTCAGAATGAGACATGTCATATTTTCTAATTTGGTACCCAGAAATGACAAAAAAAGCAAACAGAGACATAGCTAATTTAGCAAATTAAGGTGCTGCTTGGGGCGCAATTAATAATCAGGTTATCATTGTAATTGCAATATTGAAATAATAGTATCACCGTAAGAAACACATTACAGAACAAACTCGACAAACATAGGTAGGACTGTTCTACCAGATAATCATTTTCTTTGTGTTCATTTCCTTAACATGTCTACCAGTCTACCACCATGAAGTATAGAGATATTATTATACACAGACGGGGACATTAGCAAGCATACAGATGTAGCCTGCATCGATCTAAACCTGAAATTAATATGCCAAATACCGCGTGCATCACAAGAAGAGTTGATCGATTCCAGACACAGTAACAACTAGCGGATCCATTGGCGGAGAGGAGGGGATCCGGGGGCGGACTTGTCGGAGAGGAGGATGATGCCGGGGCCCGGTGCGGTGATGAACCTGGCGCTGGTAGTCGACGCCGACGCGGGCCGTGCGCCATCGCCTCGCAGAAAACGTTGCCGGAGAGGAAGGAGAGCTTGAGTGGCGAAGAGGAAGGATCTCTTGAGTGCCGGAAGCGGCTACCGACTCTGCCATGGGTCCCAGACAGGGACGTGGAAGACGCCGGTAGCAGCATGCCCAGCCCTTCAGATCCGGCGCGTCCACGGCCTCCCTGACATGGGGCGCCGGCTATCCGTCGGCCCCCACACGGTGGCCTCCGAGAAGGCGGGTGGGGAAGAAGGGGGCGGCGGTGGATAGGACGCGCAGTAGCGGCGGCGGACGGGGAGAGGGTGGATCTGAATCAAGGGAGAGGGTGGATCTTAATCGAGAGAGTGGGTGGGTGAGTGGCGGCGCTGGGTGGGTGGGAGGGCGATTTCTAGGGTTAGGTGGCTGATGCCACTCACTGCTGTCTTTTTCTATCTTTTCGTTGGGAGAAGTGAGCCAGAGCGTTAGATACAAACGCGGACGGCTCAGATCGGCTACAGTAGGCTGATCAGTGGGCAGAGTGGTTCTGCGTTTTGATTGGATCTGAACAATATTGCCATTAAAAATGGTTTCTAAGTGCTAAAAACAGGGGGTTGTGAAGTACATATGAATTATTTGTTGCAAATTTGGACCACGACAATTTTTAAGAATATTATACCACATCTTATTTACAAGTAACTAAATAGGTGTTTGTTAAATGTTTCCATCTACCTCTCGTAAAGAAGACAAACTTCTGCTGATTTAGCTGGAAGCGGGTCAAATTTGAACTAAAGCTGCCTCGTGGTTTCCTCATGATATTTGTAAAAAATCACTTTTGGGTACACAAGTACCTATTTCATCAGAGATACAACAATAGTTTCACCATATTCAATCCCTAGCTACGAACGCTCATGTCCCCTAAGTTGAGCGTATATGAAACCGGCATACGAAATTCAAAAAAAATCAAATCAATGGAAAACCTTCGCGTGGTGTCATTATATGTGTCCTAGTATCCATCAAAAATCATAAACCTGGAATAAGGCAATTTTCTTGAAAAGGTGTTCTCAGAAATGAGCTATCGTCTACGAAAATCCATGGCTTTCAGGCGAAATGACTAATGTTATTGGCACATTCATGGCATAGTTTGCTTAAATATGTCCATATTTGGCACAAAGGTGCATGTTGGAACAACGGACAACATTGCCGAAGAAAGTTTTTATTCTCCTTACACAAAAAAATCATTTTTTATTTTCCGAATATAGAAAAAGGGTTATTTTGTGAAGCAACTACCAAAAAAATGTGTTGTAAAATAGGAGCGCTATATTATTTGAAAATACTAGACCACATGTATTTACGGATAATCAAATGGTTGTGTCTCAAACTGTTTCCATCCACCTCTCGTAAAAAAGACAAATTCATGCATATTCGGCTGAAATGGGGTCAAATTTGAACTACAGGTGCCTCGTAGTTTTCTCATGATTTTTTTGTAAATATATATTTAGATACACAAGTACCTATTTCATCAGAGATACAACAATAGTTTCACCATATTCAACCCCTAGCTACGAACGGTCATGTCCCCTAAGTTGAGCGTATATTGAGACCGGCATACGAAATTCGAAAAAAATCAAATCAATGGAAAACCTTCGCGTGGTGTCATTATATGTGTCCTAGTATCCATCAAAAATCATAGACTGGGAATAAGGCAATTTTCATGAAAAGGTGTTCTCATAAATGAGCTATCATCTACGAAGATCCATGGCTTTCAGGCGAATTGACGAATGTTATTGGCACATTCATGGCATAGTTTGCTTAAATATGTCCATATTTGGCACAAAGGTGCATGTTGGAACAATGGACAACATTGCCGAAGAAAGTTTTTATTCTCCTTACACAAAAAAATCATTTTTATTTTCCGAATGCAAAAAATGGGTTATTTTGTGAAGCAACTACCAAAAATATGTTGTAAATTAGGAGCGCTATATTATTTGAAAATACTAGACCACATGTATTTACGGATAATCAAATGGTTGTGTGTCAAACTGCTTCCATCCACCTCTCGTAAAAAAGACAAATTCATGCCCATTCAGATGAAATGGGATCAAATTTGAACTACAGGTGCCTCTTAGTTTTCTCATGATTTTTTTGTAAATATATATTTAGATACACAAGTACCTATTTCATCAGAGATACAACAATAGTTTCACTATATTCAACCCCTAGCTACGGACGGTCATGTCCCCTAAGTTGAGCGTATATTGAAACCGGCATACAAAATTCGAAAAAATCAAATCAATGGAAAACCTTCGCGTGGTGTCATTATATGTGTCCTAGTATCCATCAAAAAACATAAACTTGGAATAAGGCAATTTTCTTCAAAAGGTGTTCTCAGAAATGAGCTATCATCTACGAAGATCCATGGCTTTCAAGCCAGATGACAAATGTTATTGGCACATTCATGGCATAGTTTGGTTAGGTATGTCCATATTTGGCACAAAGATGCATGTTGGAACAACGGACAACATTGCCGAAGAAAGTTTTTATTCTCCTTACACAAAAAATCATTTTTTATTTTCCGAATGCAAAAAATGGGTTATTTTGTGAAGCAACTACAAAAAATATGTTGTAAAATAGGAGCGCTATATTATTTGAAAATACTAGACCACATGTATTTACGGATAATCAAATGGTTGTGTCTCAAACTGTTTCCATCCACCTCCCGTAAAAAAGATAAATTCATGCCTATTCAGCTGAAATGGGGTCAAATTTGAACTACAGGTGCCTCGTAGTTTTCTCATGATTTTTTTGTAAATATATATTTAGATACACAAGTACCTATTTCATCAGAGATACAACAATAGTTTCACCATATTCAACCCCTAGCTACGAACGGTCATGTCCCCTAAGTTGAGCATATATTGAGACCAGCATACGAAATTCGAAAAAAATCAAATCAATGGAAAACCTTCGCGTGGTGTAATTATATGTGTCCTAGTATCCATCAAAAATCATAGACTGGGAATAAGGCAATTTTCATGAAAAGGTGTTCTCATAAATGAGCTATCATCTACGAAGATCCATGGCTTTCAGGCGAATTGACGAATGTTATTGACACATTCATGGCATAGTTTGCTTAAATATGTCCATATTTGGCACAAAGGTGCATGTTGGAACAATGGACAACATTGCCGAAGAAAGTTTTTATTCTCCTTACACAAAAAAATCATTTTTATTTTCCGAATGCAAAAAATGGGTTATTTTGTGAAGCAACTACCAAAAATATGTTGTAAATTAGGAGCGCTATATTATTTGAAAATACTAGACCACATGTATTTACGGATAATCAAATGGTTGTGTGTCAAACTGCTTCCATCCACCTCTCGTAAAAAAGACAAATTCATGCCCATTCAGATGAAATGGGATCAAATTTGAACTACAGGTGCCTCTTAGTTTTCTCATGATTTTTTTGTAAATATATATTTAGATACACAAGTACCTATTTCATCAGAGATACAACAATAGTTTCACTATATTCAACCCTAGCTACGGACGGTCATGTCCCCTAAGTTGAGCGTATATTGAAACCGGCATACAAAATTCGAAAAAATCAAATCAATGGAAAACCTTCGCGTGGTGTCATTATATGTGTCCTAGTATCCATCAAAAAACATAAACTTGGAATAAGGCAATTTTCTTCAAAAGGTGTTCTCAGAAATGAGCTATCATCTACGAAGATCCATGGCTTTCAAGCCAGATGACAAATGTTATTGGCACATTCATGGCATAGTTTGCTTAAATATGTCCATATTTGGCACAAAGATGCATGTTGGAACAACGGACAACATTGCCGAAGAAAGTTTTTATTCTCCTTACACAAAAAATCATTTTTATTTTCCAAATGCAAAAAATGGGTTATTTTGTGAAGCAACTACAAAAAATATGTTGTAAAATAGGAGCGCTATATTATTTGAAAATACTAGACCACATGTATTTACGGATAATCAATTGGTTGTGTCTCAAACTGTTTCCATCCACCTCTCGTAAAAAAGACAAATTCATGCCCATTCAGCTGAAATGGTCAAATTTGAACTACAGGTGCCTCATTGTTTTCTCATGATTCTTTTGTAAATATATATATAGATACACAAGTACCTATTTCATCACAGATACAACAATAGTTTTGCAATATTTAACCCCTAGCTACGAACGGTCATGTCCCCGAAGTTGAGCGTATATTGAGACCGGCATATGAAATTCGAAAAAAATCAAATCAATGGAAAACCTTCACGTGGTGTCATTATATGTGTCCTAGTATCCATCAAAAATCATAAACTTGGAATAAGGCAATTTTCTTCAAAAGGTGTTCTCAGAAATGAGCTATCATCTACGAAGATCCATGGCTTCCAAGCCAGATGACAAATGTTATTGGCACATTCATGTCATAGTTTGCTTAAATATGTCCATATTTGGAAAAAAGGTGCATGTTGGAACAACGGACAACATTGCCGAAGAAAGTTTTTATTCTCCTTACACAAAAAATCAATTTTTATTTTCCGAATGCAAAAAATGGGCTATTTTGTGTAGCAACTACCAAACATATGTCATAAAATAGGAGCGCTATATTATCTGAAAATACTAGACCACATTTGTTTACGAATAATCAAATGGTTATGTTTCAAACAGTTTCCATCCACCTCTCGTAAAAAGACAAATTCATGCCAATTCAGCTCAAATGAGGTCAAATTTGAATTACAGGTGCCTCGTAGTTTTCTCATGATTTTTTTGTAAATATATATTTGATACAAAAGTACCTATTTCATCACAGATACAACAAAAGTTTTGCATTATTTAACTCTTAGCTACGAAGAATAATCCAAAAAATATATTTCAAATTCTTCAAAACCCTATGTAAAGCAATTTACAAGGTTAGTGGTACCTTTCCTTTTTATTTTGACAAAAAAAATAGTCCCTAGTAGTGTATAATTACATAGTACATCTTTACAAATATATTCAAATTTATTTGGTTGAAACTGGAGTTAAAAATCAAAAGTAATAAAAGAAAACAAAAAGAATAATAAAGAGGAACAAAAAAAGAGGAACTAGCGAGGCGGCCCATTTCCTTGCCGTCCGGCCTAGGCCTATGTCCATACCCAGGGAGATATAGTAGTTAAAAAGGCTGGGGGTTGTGTGTTCTATCAACAACACCATAATAGCCCAGTGGTAAAGAGTTGTATTGTGGAGCTCTTGGTCACGGGTTCGAGACCCCGGCGACGCAATGTTTTTGCGAAAATATTGCAAGGGGTTGGGGTGGCACCCACTTGTTAAGGCGGGTCCCGCATGTCAGGCCGCTGGTGTGGGATCCAGCTGTCAGTTATGGCGGGGACGTGTCCCACATGTCAGGGGCGGGTACCACACGTCAGTACTGTTGTGCGGGTCCCACATATCCTACTTGGCCGTGATTGTCCCCACACGTCAGCTTGTCTCGGACTGGCTTGAGCGGGACCCACATGTCAGACGAGGTGGTCGGGACCTACATGTAAGGTGGTACAGCTGGGACCCACATGTCAGGCGAGGTGGGCGGGACCCACATGTTAGGTGGGTGGTTGGGACCCACATGTCAGGCAATATGGGAGGGACCCACATGTAAGGTAGGGTGCTGGGACCCACATGTCGGGCGAGTGGACAGGACCCACATGTAACGTAGGATGGCTGGGACCCACATGTCAGGCGAGCTAGGTGGGACCCACATATAAGGTAGGGTGGCTGGTCCCACATGTCAGATGAGGTGGGTACCACCGTCAGACCAGTCAACAAGTCAATGTCTATTTCTCTTGTCAACGTGTCCACGTGTCAGTGAGATCAAAATCCTGTATAAGTAGTGACAAGTAAGCAAAAATGCCAAGTAAACACCGACACGTAGGTGAGACAACTGAGTTGGCAGTCCACTAATACGAATGACCATTTAAATTGGTCATAGATAGCTTAAGAAAAGTCAACAAGCAAGAGCTTTTTAGTTTATGACCAATTCATCTAACCAGGTTATGACTATTCCAACAAGATTGGTCGTTAATTTTCCAGTTTTAGACCCTTCAAAGTAGTACATGACCAAATTGCTTCAATTGGTCATAGTTCTATGACCAAATTTCGCTTGTCACTATAAAAGGGTCACTTGTTGACACATTTCTTGTAGTGTGATGTCATTTTCCGGTGAGCTCACGTCAGCATCTGAGACGTTATTTTCGGTCGTGGTTGAAGTCACGTGAGTACATTTGTCGGTGCTGTTATGACGTCATATGATAAACGCGATGTAATGTTTTCATCGCATAATGAATAATATCGTCGTATCGCCTTGCAACCAGTTACTGACACGTTGACCAATCACGCAAAGCCACGATGACAAGTCATGGCGACGTAATATGGCGTCGCGGCATAGATGCAAACCGTCCCCGATATGTCGCCGGTTTTAATACGTCGACTCTTATCGCAAATAGGAAGTCACCACGTGGGACGCCCAATCACGGCCACATGGTCGTGCGCGTGACGGTTTATATCCGTCACTATTGGTCGGTGACATTATCGCTGTGGTGACGTTCATTTTCGTCCCGGAATTGGGCCACGTGGACCAACCGTTTGTAGCCGCGTGTCCGTATCTACAACGAACTGGTTTCGTCGCGTTTATCTGATGACGTCGTCGTCCTCATGCCCAAATGATTACGTCGCGGATACGTGATTAGGTCACCGTTTTGAATTGGCCATAATTATGCAAATTCTTATGCAGGAATTCATTTTTAACATTAAAGGAAATACATAAATGATGTTTTCAGAAACACCACATTGCTAAGTTTCAATATCTAGCTGTCTTGGCCAGAATCTCAGCTAGGGTTTCATTAACCCGATTTTGACACGTTGCTAAGTGGTCTCGATCCTTCCGCATTGCCTCCAGATCTTTTATGAACTTGAGGCTCGCTTGCTTCGATTCTTTTTTTGCTTTCTTCACCTCTTCAGAACAACCATATGGCGTTACAATTTGTTCCATCTCAGAATAGAACAGATCTTCAAGATGATATGGTCAAATCTCAGAATGCACACGTTTTTTCGTCGGCATAGCAAGCTATTCACTCTCCAGCCTCGGCACTATATCAACAGTTTTGACGACATCTTTTGAACCAGATGGAGCCATCTTGCTTTTCTTCCTTGCCTAACAAGCATGTAAAGAAAAGATGAACTAGCAGATGACAAGTGTGCATTTACATGACAAAGAACATATAAAATAGCAAATGACATAATATATAAACTTCATGTATATAGCAATAATTCAAAACAGCCAAATCATTTTCTGTATCACCGAGACATGCTATTACTTCACATACAAACAGCTGCAATTAAACATGCTAAAACAGAGGCAAGTGAACATTGATAAAACTAAGAAAGCATGTACATGAACAAAGAGATGAAATTCAATTAAGCATTCATGTACATGAAATAGCAGATGACAAGCATGGATGAATTACCAGAATACAATCAATTAAGAATTCAGGTACATGAACTAGCAGATGACAAGCATAGATGTAAGATCACATGCATTAACAAATAGATTCCCGATGAGAAGCATAGACAGATCATGGATGAAACAGATGAAGTAGCACAGATATTTCGCACCACAGTCAGCTTACAGTTCACCATCAGAGTCCCACAGGCAGTAAGCAAACAGTTCAACAGAAGTTAAGTAAGCTGCACCCTCCTTTTTAAGATAACATGAAAGGATGTGGAGTTACTAGATCAAGGGATAACCTGCAGCTCATTGTCCTCGCTGACTAGTGATTGAGATTACGTGTCTCCAGACTTTTCCTTCTTGATAACCTGCATATCACAATTAATTAAGCATTCATGTACATGAACTAGCAGATGACAAGCATAGATGAACTACCACAATACAATCAATTAAGAATTCAGGTACATGAACTAGCAGATGACAAGCATAGATGAAATAGCAGATGACAAGCATGGATGAACTACCAGAATACAATCAATTAAGAATTCAGGTACATGAACTAGCAGATGACAAGCATAGATGTAAGATCACATGCATTAACAAACAGATTCTCGATGAGAAGCATGGACAGATCATGGATGAAACAGATGAAGTAGCACAGATATTTCGCACAATAGTCAGCTTACAGTTCACCATCAGAGTGCCACAAACAGTAAGCAAACAGTTCAACATAAGATAAGTAAGCTGCACCCTCCTTTTTAAGATAACATGAAAGGATGTGGAGTTACTAGATCAAGGGATAACCTGCAGCTCATTGCCTCGTTGACAAGTATTGGATATAACGTGTTTCCAGCATTTTCCATCTTGATATTTTTGATCAGCTCTACATTCATGGGTTGTACTTCTGATCCTATCATGAATAAAGAACTAAAAATAAGCTACAAATATAAACATGCCATCGGATCAAGCATAGAAGTAATGACAGGCTATTGAACTGATGTAAACATGCCATAATTATAAAGAGAAACAATTTAGATAGATAAACAAGCCAACGATGATGCTTCTAAGTTCTCTTTAACATCATCAAGGATAAGATAATTGTTATCCTGCTTTTGTATGAGTATGATTGATGCTTCACAAGACTAACTAAATCAAACTGCATCAAACTTAGCAGTATAATGGTGAAGAATCAAGCAAACAATTAAATAGGCCATAATTGTGACAGACAAACAATCATACAACTAAATAGACAAACAATGTAGAGAGATAAATTGCATCATTCATTACTAGTATAATGATACTGAATTGATCAAAGAATAAACTGGCCAATAATTGGTCACAAGACTAATTGCATAAAACAAAATCATGATAATAAAGAAGCATCCATCATAGTATCATGCAATTAAACAGGCAAACAGTTTAAGAAGCATCAAGCACACAACTAAACATGCAAACAATTTAAAGAGATTATTTGCCTTGGCCTTTGGAGACTTCTTTCTGAGGGATTTCCCCGCAGGGAACTTTTGCTTTTAACATCGACAATCTAGCTCTTGCCAGCGCCCCTGGTCTTCTTTTTGGTGGCATCGAGGTGGCAGACCTTGACGTCGATGATGCGGCGAGGTTGAAGAAGAGGTGGCAGACCTTGACGGCGGAATTGCGGCGAGGTAGGAGACAGACAGGGCTTGACGGCGAGGTTTGAGACGAGGTGGTGGATCTGGACGTACGGGAGGTGACAGGTCTAGACGGCGAGCTTGTCGGCGAGGTGGTAGATCTGGATGGCGCCCTGCGCGCGCGGCCTCAGACCTTGGAACCGAGCTATACGGACGATTTCGAGACCTGGCCGGCGAGGAGAGGCTAGGGTTTGGTAAGACAGGAGGAGGAGGAGGAGGAGGAGGGGAATAATTTCGAAGAGGAGGTGGAGGAGGGGTGAGGGGATAAGGAGGGGTTCGCCGAAATCCCAATTTTGAATCGGCAGGCCTGGCGCGAAAATTTCAGAGACCGCCCGAAATTTTGGTGTTTGTGCGGGAAACTTTGGTCGCCGTCGGCGAGGAGATTAAATGTAATGTTGTAATTTACCTGCCGTTTTAACGAAATATGTTTAGTTCAAAAAGCTTGAATGAAATTAGTTACTTCATTAATGACTTAATTTACCGATAGTTTGAATGAATTATCTTTAGTTTGAACGAATTTGGAATAAAATTCGTTAAATTCCGAGTACAAGTTTTTTTTCACTCGGTGCCCATGACGTCTACAACTTCTACTGACGTGGGCCCATGGCGTCTACAACTTCTACTGGCGTGTGCCACATGTTATCAGAAGGTCTTAACTAATCTTACAGTAGAAAGTAACTAAATACCTAATTAAGCAGTTGTTGAGATGGATGCTGCTGCGACTACTACTGATGCTGCAAACGACGTCTCGGCGGCACGGTGCATGCCGCGCCCGGCGCTCAGTGGTCATCCTCGTCGGCCATGCTTTGCTCCCAGTCTTCCGGCACCATGCAGTCGGGCGGCAGTTGGATGCCTTTCTTCCCGAGGAAGTGCGCCTCTTCGAGAGTCAGCAGACGGAGGGGGTCCGGCGGTGGGTGCAGCGCGGTCTGGGCAGTCGGAATAACTGGCCACGGTAACTCATAATACGCGGCCGGGCGGGGTCCTGTCCGGCCCGGCATTCCTCGAGGACTTCTTCGATCGTGCGTCCCCTCCAGAAGCGCCACCTCTCGTGGATGTTCTTTGGGCCACGAGGACGAACATCGTCATCAGCATCACCATGCTCGATCTCTTTCCCCCGCTCCACCGCCAAGATGGCAGGCCAGCAAGGGCTGAGTGGCTGGAACATCGGATCGGATTTTAGGGCGGCAGGAAGCTGGCTCCGCCTGTCGTGGATGAGATTCACCATCGCATGGGAGCCGGCGTCGGGAAGCGGGTAGACGACCTGCCCGTACAGGCTGATGTCCCAGCCGGCCGGCAGCCGGCAGCCAGGCGGGACCAGGAGCAAATTGTTGTGGAGCTCCTCGGAGACGAACTCTCCGAGGTTGCGCGGCCACAACCAACCAGGCGTCGACTGGTCGTCGTCGGCGGCCATTGAGGGGAGAGGGTAAGACATCAGAGAGGAGTAGGGGATTGACCGCGTCGCTCCTTGGTTTTAAGGGGGCGGCATCCGGTGGGTGCGCACATTGATGAATGGAGCGGGGTTTGGTGCACGCATTAACGCCGGTGTTAAGAGATATACAACGGCTCGTATATATCCTCTGTATATAGTGCAGGACCCCTCAGTTCACCAGGGGCTTTTCGTCTTTGGGCGGGAGATATTTGGATCATATCAAAGTAATCGCCGAGTTCACTGGGAACTGGGATCTATTCTGCGAACTAGCTCAGATTCGCTTTGGGTCAAATAAAAGATCAAAGTACATGTCAAGGAAGAGGTCAGAGAAAAAGAGTGATTAATATTGCTATGAGTTGTATTTTGGTGAGATGTATTTTCGTCGAACACCTTAAGTGCGCACACTGGACGCACCATGGCGTACTCTGGACGCGCTCTGAGCGCGCCATGGCGTGTTCTGGGCATGCACTAGTGCCCATTTGTGTAAAAATTGGGCGCGAACTAAGCCTAGAACATTCTTAGTCTCTCCTAAATGATACTTTCGTGAGTATTTTAAAATTATCACGTTGCAAGTCCAAAAAAAACTCTCTTCAACCTTGAGTTCATACGACGTAGTATGAGAAATCACAATAGATACTGAATGTATATATACCTTGTTTATAGACATGAATCGTTAGTATATGACATATAAGAAGACTATAACTGAAGGATTTCCCTTTTTTGATTTGTTTTGAACATTTTGAGCTCGTTTCAAATATCGGTCAAATCTAACTTTAACCAACACTTAAACAAGTTTAAAACATGTAGATGAAAAACTAAGCCTGGATCCTTCTTAGTAACTCCAAAATGAATCTTTGGTGAGGTTTTTGAATATTAAATCTTGCAAATCCAAAACATTTTCTCTTTACCCTTGACTTCATGGGCCATAGTTTGAGATATATCACAATAGGTACATGAAATTTTGGTATGAATGTATATAGACCTTGTTCATCACCATGTAGATGAAAAACTAAGCCTGGATTCTTCTTAGTAACTCTAAAATGAATCTTTGGTGAGGTTTTTGAATTTTAAATCTTGCAAATCCAAAACACTTTGTCTTTACCCTTGACTTCATGGGCCATAGTTTGAGATATATCACAATAGGTACATGAAATTTTGGTATGAATGTATATAGACCTTGTTCATCACCTTGTAGATGAAAAACTAAGCCTGGATTCTTCTTAGTAACTCTAAAATGAATCTTTGGTGAGGTTTTTGAATTTTAAATCTTGCAAATCCAAACCACTTTGTCTTTACCCGTGACTTCATGGGCCATTGTTTGAGATATATCACAATAGGTACATGAAATTTTGGTATGAATGTATATAGCACTACCAAAAATTCGGCCATCCGGGACGATTCCATAACGTGGTGATCATGCTCCAAAACGTCGGTATGTGCAATCCTCGACAATTCACACGACGTTATGAAAAAGTCAGGGACCTCTAGTCATAGGCGATTCTATGACGGTTCGGTGCACCTCCGAACGTCGTAAGGGATCCTCGACGTTTAGATATTCGTCTCGAGTAAGCGGGCCGGCCTGCTACCAGGCCCAACAAGTCGCGACGTTATTTTTTCCGTCGCAAGGTGTGCTACGTGGCATCACCGTTTGGCGGCCGCTGATGACGCAAATTACGCTGTTGGTGATGTTATGTTGTCGCGATGTTTTAGTTACGTCGCCATCCATCCCGTTACCGCGACCGTACATGATGTCACCTTTTCCGTAAATGACATCACTCCCTTGCGACGTTTACGTTCTGTCGTGGCTGTACGCAATTAGAGATCAACACGTGTACGGTTCAAAAGGGTGCATGTGAGGCATATCCACGACGGATTCGTTTTGTCGTCGTTCATGTTGATGACGTCATCTGCTTCCATGTGGCATATACCCGCGACGATTGTATTTTTCGTCTCGCGTATGTTAATCAATCACGTGTCGCCACGTGTACCATTAATATGTGCCCACGTGGTGTTCCGTTCGTGACCATAATGTATCCGTCGTACTGATATTCTGGCGACGTTTTAAGTTTCGTTATGCTTCGAATGTCTAATCTGGAGTACTAGTTTTCACAGCAAAGCTAGCAACACTTCAATACATACATTTATAATATAAGTGGTAACAGGCTTGATCACCAGCACATGCATTAAACGCCATCTGGTATAGTTCACAGCCTTGATCACCATCACTGGCATCTAACTCCATCAGGTATACTTCACAGCCTTACATAGGCCACCAGGAACATAGAGTTTCAGCCTCCCGAAGGGGCACCAAAAAGCCTCACCAAGGGCACTTACCAAAAAGCCACGAAAAAACCATAGAAAAAGGGAACCAGTTCCAGATCATTTCGCTTGAGATCCTTCTATCGCTGATACTTTTTGCAGTAGCGTCTGAATAAGGAGAACAGTATTTTCTTGATTCTTCTGTGACGCATTTTGGGTTGCCCGTATCTCCTGGAACTGTCCTTGAAGGTCGATCCTGTCTGCATCGGTTTGTTCCTTCGACTGCTAAAAATCGCGAACTAATGACTGCAGTTCACGATTCGCAGCTCTCTCAGCATCAACGGCTTGATATCAAACCTACATTCTTCAGGAATGTAGGTTTCCTTGAGCCTTTACTGAGCACTTCAGCGACAGCTTCGGTGGCAGAAAGAGGTTGGATCACAGTGCCATCTTCTAAGGTTGATGCCACCATCTTCTCTTCCATTTCAATCTAAAAAAGCATGTAAAAGCATAAGATGTAACAGCATCTGAACTAGCTTGTATGGCACATTGATATGAAATAACACATGACAAGCATGTAACGAACATGGATGAAAAATAGCAGATGACAAGCGTCTACAAAACATAGTTCAAACCATGATGAAATAACACCATGCCCAAGTGCAGACTTTAACAGTTTTATTTGGTGGTGCTGAAATGACAAGGGATCTGAATGTAAAAGGATAGATGCAAAACTGCTGAACTAGCTTGTAAGGAAAATAGATGAAAAACAACAGATCACAAGCATGTAAGGAACATGGATGAAAAAAGCAAAAGGCAAGGTTGTACAGATCATGTAAGCATGATGTGTACACAAACTAGTAGATGATAAGCATAGGTGAAATAGCCGACGACAGGAGTTTGCAGCAGAATTCACAAAGAGAGATTCAAGAGATAAAAAGAATTCAAGGAGACTTACAATTGCTCTTTTCACACGCGATGTGTATTCCCCGTTCTTGTTTTTGTGAAAAGATTTGAACAATTCAAAGGCATTAACCGAACCATTGGTGGAAGTCTCGTAGCTCCGAGAACCGGTGGTACCAGGGAACTGGATCACAAATCTGCTATTTTTAGCTTTCATACAAGCCAACTACAAAAACAAAGTACGAACACGTTAGCAACAGTCCAGATTATAGAATTGAAACAGTAGCAAGCTTGAGTGAACAAAGACAAGGACCTGTTTCTTAGATGACCCCAGGAATCGAGTAACGCAGACCATTGAACGGCGTTCATGTTTTGCAAGCCTTCAGGAGGTGTCCGTGAAACATTCTTCTTGTCCACAACCTTGTCCCAATACTTGGCCTTCAGATCATAGCGTCTTTGTTTTGTACGGGCCTTGAGATTTTGCATAAGAGATGCTTTTATCCAAGGGTCTTCAGTGTTCAAAATAAACCTTATCTGATACAAAAGAAAGAGCATTATTCAGTTTTATGACCAACAATGGATAGAACTAGAAACAAGAGTTAAGAACTGGAAGGAAGAGATACAAAACGTACACCAACGTGGCCGGCCAAGAGCGTATATAAGTCCTTCCTGCCATTGTACATTTTGAAATGGGTATAGAGAGGGATAACCTTCTTGACAGCTATTGAACATGCAGTAGCATACATGCTAGCAAGTTTAGGGTCAGATGGCCTTGTCGCCCCCGGAGCAATAACAATTCTGAACCTATATCCTTTCGACTTCCTGTCCAGATCCTTTCCCATGTTCATTCCCCTTTCCGCCCCGACAGCTATAGCCAGCCCTCGTGCAGCTACAAAATCGTGGCCCTGCTAGAGTTAGTGTTCTGCATATTGGATTTGATTCCGTAAGTAAATAGTGTAGAGTCATAGCATTCAATCTATATAACATGTTACCTGCATCTTCATGGAGGCTAGAGTCAGCATGACTATCTGAGAATTGGAGAAGATTCTGGTCGTCAACACCTTGCGACTGGACTTCACCTAGCCCTTTGGGTTGGAGTATCAGCTAGTCCTGGGTAGGTGACGGCTTGTGTTGGGCGGGTATCTTCTCGTGGCAGTCAGTTGGCACGATGTGTGGGGTCAGAGTGGCCTCCTCGGGGTTGACAGCTCCGTCCTTTTGTGAGCCAGCTGCCTGCTTGTTTGGGGTGGGTGACTCCTCGCAGTCGGCAGCTGCCTCCATTTGTGGGACATCTGCCTGCTTGTTTGGGGTGGGTGACTCCTCGCAGTCGGCAGCTGCCTCCTTTAGTGGGGCATCTGCCTGCTTGTTTGGGGTGGGTGTCTTCTCGCAGTGGGAAGCTGCCTCTTGGGTGGATTTCAGGTGGGGCAGGGCAGCCTCCTGCTCACCTTGGGGAGCTGTCAGCCCGCGTGGGGAGGCTGCCTTCTTGTGCTTTTCAGCTGACCCCTTGTTGATGTCAGATGGCTTCTTGGGCTTGCTAGGTGTCGCACTGCTATCAGCATTGCAACTTCTTGTACGCCCTAGTGGTGTAGTTGATTCTTCGGCATTCGGTTTGGCCCTTTTACTGGATCTCTTAGCCCCAACTATTTTTTCGCTGAACTGTGCATCTGCGGTGACGCGCTTACCGTTACCAGGAGGCATTTGTGCCCTACCGGATGTCAACTTGACTTTCCAGCACTTAAACTGCACAATTCATATGCACCAATCATTTGGGATAGTATAGCAGAAAGCCACAAGGTATATGGGACAACAGTAATTAAGCTAGCAGTTCTACACAAGATAAGTAATCAGCACCTGCATTGATGAGCTATCATGTAAGGATGTTGAGCTAGCAGGTAAGGGTTCAGCTTGCAGCTCACTGTCAAGTGATTCCATTGTCATGTCTCCTTTATTGTAAAGTTTCTTCTTGATCTTTTTAGGGGAGAGTATGGTGGGCATTGAAACGAGAGATGCTACAGACCTACCCAGTCGTGGATGGTTTCTCATGATATTTTTGAGCCGTGTATCCTCCATGGGTTTTGTTTGTGGTTCTAACTTGAATAAAGAGCTCAACGTAAGCTACAATCATATCACTTGATAAGAACCTATTAAAGTTACCTACTAACTTCTGGGTTTCAAACATGTGGTGCTGTTCTAACATATAGTGTTGGTATTGATTGTTTTGTACTACTAACGATGTAACAACACGATATGAGTAATTTCATTTGTTAGACTGATAGGATCGCAAGAAAATTGATCTTAAGCCTAATACAAGTTGGAAAACAAGCAAACTTTGACCATAGGAACTGATCAAACATATAGAAGGCAAACCTGGCAATTAAAAAAAGTGTGCAGGAAACAAGCATCAAACAGACTAAAATAACTCAGAAACATTGAATCGGTGATTTCGTGCCATTTTTCTTACTCGTCGCAGCGAAAACCATCTCTCGGGGAATGGAGGTTAGTGACGAGGTGGCAGACCTTCACGACGAAGTTGTCGCGAGGTTAGTGGGGCGGTGTGGCAGAACTAGACGCAGGGCGAGGTTGGTGACGCGCCGGACACCTACGAGCTGGTCGGCGTCCTGGACGGCGATGCGGCAGATCTTGACGGCGAGGTGGCAGATCTGGACGGCGAGGTGGCAGATCTGGACGGCGACCTCGATGGCGAGGTGGAAGACCGGGAAGGCGAGGTGGAAGACCGGGTGGCGAGCTACACGTCGGGTGACAGACCGGGACGGCGAGCTGCTAGAACGGGGCGGAGCTACAAGGCGAGGTGGGAGACCAGGAGGGCGACATAGGGTTATGAAAAGGGAGGCGAGATTTGGGACGAGAGGAGGGGAAATGTCCATATGGGTAGGGTGTAGAGGAAGGTCCGAAATTTTATGCGGGAAGCACTAGAGTTTGAACGATAAATTTGGGGGCGGCACCAAATTATCTGCGCGCGCGAGTTTTTGGTGGGTTGGAAGGAAACGTTCCTGGCCGTCGGATGCATGATGGATGGTTTATACAAAGTGACCATTTATGAAATTAGTTATTATAAAGGACAATTAATGTGAAGTGGGTCAGAAATAAAAAGTTTATGCTGGTTCTTCATATGTACCAGTACACTATATACTGTAAATACATTAAGGCCCTATATAGTTTTGGCTTGGTGGGACTCCGCCGCTCTGGTGCTCCATTTTCATTGAAATCCTAAACAGTTGATCGTCCAACTTATCCACATCAGCAGAGGACACGACACATAAAAACACAGAAAACAAAATAAACAACGTTGAACTAAAACAAAATAAAAAACTTATCTTCGGTCAGGCTCGCTTCACACGAACATCGTCATCTTGAACTTTCTTCCACCTTGGCCGCCTCTTCACCACCGTCTTCAACTTCAGTCATCCTCGTAGGGGAGGGAGTGCACATATGGTTTGGGTGGAGGAAGATGCTCTCGAAGCTAGTAAAGACGTTCCAGACGGTGAAGAAGATTGACTCGTAGCCGCACCAAAAAACTTGGCCGGCCGAGGAGATGCTGCGCATCGAACGGGTCGGTGAAGGTGACCGTGATCATCTTGATGGCGAAGTCGTCCATAGTGATGTCGAGCTCGTACATCACTGGCGAGCCCGGTGGGAGATGGAAAAGCCGGCGTCGAGGAAGTCGCGCGTGAGCATTTG
The DNA here is from genome assembly GCA_947311845.1 of Poa pratensis. NCBI lineage: Eukaryota > Viridiplantae > Streptophyta > Magnoliopsida > Poales > Poaceae > Poa > Poa pratensis. The sequence continues at coordinate 20,992,975 of CAMZMU010000052.1, read as the reverse complement.
TGACCCCTGAACCTGAACTGCGTCCAAACACGGAGCGTGCTCTCAACACGAACGCCCGGCGAGTGCCGCCGCTCCGGCACGGTAGACGGCCGCTCGAAGGTTGGCCCGTTGAACTGCATCTTGGATGGGAGAGGAAGAGGGTGTTGAGCTCGCTTGGATAAGCGTGGTGTGGCTCTGGCTTGGGTGGGAGAGGAAGATGCATGTGGTGTGTGCCGTGCTTAAATAGGCTAGAATGGTGCTTAAGGTATCCAGCTCGTGTATCCGTTGCTGTTTCACATTGCAACGAGGGGGCGTCGCATCTGAATCACTGCGGCGTCTGAATCAAGCGTGTTTAATGGCTCTGAATCAAGCTGTTCATCTGAATTGGTGTGGCGAGTCAAAGAGGCGCGCATGCATGCAAAAGCTGTCGTTTCTCGCGCATGCATGCCAACGTGCTCGCATCCCGGGCCCACTCGGAATTGACACAGCCAATCAGATTGCAGTATCAGGCCACTCGCGGATCGCGCAGATTCCTTCTAGAATGTTGAATCGGACGGCAGCAGTTTCCTTCTAGAAAGCTTGGGTTAGATCAGACGGTGCATGCAGATTCCTTCTAGAAGGTTTTACCAAATTTGAAATGAGCATATAAAATAAAAAAAAATCAAAAAATGAAAAAACAAGCGCACATAGTGTTCACATGACATATACTAACCATGGAAGTTAATAATTAAAGAAGGTCAGCATATATTCAAACGAAAGGAATAGAGCATAGGAAAGTTGAAGGAAATTTTCCTTTGGAAGCTGATTCCTATGTCAAACAAAGGAAATAAACAATTCAGTTGGAGCTCTTTTTTCCAATCCTTTTGCAAGGAACAAGGAAGCCAAGGAAACTTTCCTGTAGCCATAGTTTTGCACTTGCAATCCTATCTAATTCCTATCCCTATTCCTATTCCTGCATTTAGTTCCTATGAATCAAACAAGGCCTGGATTTGCACTACTCTTATAGGAACTATTAATTCTCTATGGGATTGAATCATATGAATCACATCCTATAGGAATTAATCCCATAGGAATCTTGTAGTGGAATTCCTATAGGAAAAAATCCTCATGGAAAAATTCCTTTACTGCAATCAAACAATCAAAGGAATCTCACTTCCCATAGTATGCAACTAGACATGCCATTTCAATCCTATTGTTTTCCTATTCCTTTATTTTTTCTATCCTCTAACAAGTCTTGTGTGTTTGATTGTGTTAAGGAAAATTTTCAAGAGGTTGGAACTCATGTTTTTTTCTTATATGATTTGCACTATTCCTATAGGAATTAATAATTCCTAATTCCTATGCGATTGAATCCCATGAATCAAACAAGCTGACATGTAGGATATGGAAAGTGTAGGAATAGGAAACCTATAGGATTGGAGTGGCATGTCTAATGGAATTCTATAGGAATTAGAGATTGTGTGAAAGAATTTTTCCAAGAGGTTGGATCTCATGCTTTCTTCCCATAGGATTTGCACTACAAGATTCCTATAGGAATAATTCCTATGGGATTGAATCCTATGAATCAAACAACCACAATAGGAAAACTTCCTATAGGAATCAATCCTCCAAAAATCCTACCATATTCCTTTGAATCAAACCTATAGGAATCAATCCTTCAAAAATTCTACCATATTCCTTTGAATCAAACGGGAAACTTCCTATGTGCGACTCGCCGTTCGTATATGACACTAATTATCACACACTATACACATCTCTCAACTCGCCGCTTATGGTGCATCAGATGGAGTCATATGTTATCACATGGGCTCAATGCATGTTAGTTTCAAATGTTGCAATGAGATACCCATACACAAACAAATAAGGATAAAATTCCACTGGGCCACCCATATTTCGACGCCGGTAAAAATGTCAGACGGCATGGTTCATCACAGGGTCATCTGCTTAACTAATCAAGGTTTCGATGAAAATGGAGCATCGATACATATTAAAGGCCAACATCAAAGTCGTAGGTTCGACCCGGGCTTCAGATACAACACTTTTCTCTCTCGCAGTCTTTACACAGTTTCTACTCCTACTTCTGGTGCACCATATGGAATCATGTGATAACATGTGATCAAAGTTGGTTTCAAATGTTCATATGAACACAATGGCACAACAAAAATGAGCAAAGTCCACCGGGCTCTCTACCCCCTCTCAATGCCGGTCAAAGGCCGGTGTAGCAGACGACATGTTGATTAACCACGGGGACAACTGCTTAATTAGGGTTTCGATGAAAACGGAGCGTCAGAGCGTAGAAATATCACCAAATCATAGGTAGGCCCCTAATATATATATGCTCCCTCCGTTCCACAATACATGATGTTTTAGGTGGTACACACATGTTGTCTAGATTCAGGCTAAAAAGGTGCATCGATATATACATTGAAATGTGTCTAAACACATATGTATACATGTGCATGTAGTATGGCTAAAACATCTTATATCGTGGAACGGATGGAGTATATGCCTAAGAGTGTCCTGGTGCATTAGAAGATCCATAGGGCTTGTTTGATTCATAGGATACGAAAAGTGTAGGAATACGAACCCTAAGGGCCCCTTTGATTTGAAGGAAATGGGGAGGAAAAGTAGAGGGTTAGGAAAACTTCCATAGATGACACTATTCAACACTTCTTTGTTTCAAAGGAATGGTAGAAGGGAAAATCATTGGATTTTTTCCTATGGATCTTGGTTTCCTTGCAAACTGTACAGGAAAATAAAATCCACTCATACTTCATGCTTGTAATCCTATGCACAAGTAACTAGGCAAGGTTAATTTACAGATGACATCATTTCCTATTCCTTGCTCTTCCTATATTCCTTTCATTTACCAATCCTGAGAGAATCAAATAATTAAGCCCTAATGGATTAAGATTTAAGATCAGTGGCATTTCTAACGGAATCCTATGGGAATAGAGGTTGTGTGTTGATTGGGTGAAGGGAAATTTTCAAGAGGTTGGAGCTCATGTTTTTTTCCTATTAAAACCTCTATTCCCACATATAGGATTCCGTTAGAAATGCCACTTATCTTAATGCTGGGCTTATTTGATTCTCAGGATTGGGAAATGAAAGGAATTGGAAAGAGCAAGGAATAGGAAAGGATGTCATGTGTAAACCTTGCCTAGTTCCTTATGCATAGGATTACAAGCATGAAGTCTGATGAGTGGATTTTATTTTCATGTACAGTTTGCATGGAAACCAAGATCCATAGGAAAAAATTGACTCGCGGGCTAATGTGCTATAGGGGTTGACATGTGGGCCCCAGGACCACCCCCTCGCCCCACACCAATATTTGGTATAGAGATAGAGGCGCGGGCTCCGGCCAAAATCGCCCGCCATTGCGCTCCAAGTTCAGAAGATATCATTTCAAGACTAGATCTAGCTCTATCTCCGCCGACGACGGCGGCGGCGGGCGTCCTCCTTCTCCCCGAGGACCCCGTCCATGGAGCTCTCCCCTTCCGTCCTCTGCCTCCCCGCGAGCCCTCCACGACTTCCCTAGCCGAGGCGGTGCAAGCCGTCAGCGGCTCATCCCCCTGGTGCCCCGCTCCGGCTGCCGTCGCCGCATCCGTCATCCACGGCTGACTTCGCCAAGCCTCCCCTTTCGACCGCTTTCCCCGCGCACGTCTCTGCAAGCCAAGGGTATGAATATTTCCATCCTTCTACTAATTGCTTGGGAATAACAAAAACTGTTCTATATAAGGCCACTATCCCTTCCCAAGATGTATTAGACCTTGTTTACCTAGGGGATTGAGAAAAAATGAACTAGAGTTTGGGGATTTGTGGGGAAACGTGGGGATAAAACCAGCCCAATACACTAGAAACAAACAATGTTTTGAGATATGTGGGGATTGCAGGGTTTGCAGGACACAAAAACTCTTGTCCATGCTAGTGTATTTTAGGGGTAGAGTATTTGTGCTGATTTGCGGGGATTGGCTCATAACACGAGAGACTTTTCACATAATTAATTATGATATTTATTAGTTGGCTTCCTTTTCTTGGTATCTGAAATTTGGGATAGTGCCCTTGTATAAAAAAAACGTAGGGAGTAGCTTGTTCTGAAAAAATAGTTATCTCCTTCAGAAATTTCATTATCTTGTTTGTTTGTTTGTTTGTTTGTTTCACAGATGGATCGGCGTTGGATTCAAACATCTGCGCCGTTTACCGACTCATATATTGAAGGAATCAACGGGTTCTTACACTTTGTCACGGAGAGAAACACGGTTGATTCTCTAGTTCTCTGCCCATGCACACGTTGCCTGAATCAGAAACTGCTACATATTTCACAATTGAAGCGGCACTTACTGTTGTACAAATTTTCCACTACTTACCTTTTGTGGACACATCATGGAGAGCCAGCGGATGCCATGATTATTGTAAATGACCAAAATGGTGATGATGATGATGATGGCAATGGTGGTCATGAGGATCATAATGATGGCAATGGTGGTCATATGGATATAGATGATGAAGGTGAGGCAGTTGGAGAGGTTGACGAACTTGAAGCACTGTTGATAGACCTCACGGGAGGTGGCCATAGAGGAACAGAGGCTGATCAGGGCGAAGGTGGGGGTTGCAAAGCACTTGAACGTTTGTTGGAAGAGTCAAAGCGCCCGCTTTACCCGGGACAGAAACATGTCGGAAGGTTTCAGTTAGTGTTGAAGCTACTTCATCACAAATCATATTACCAGATCAGCAACACAGTTTCGATGCTTGGCTGCTGATATTTGCAAAAACACTTCCGGACGGCAATACACTACCCAAATCATATAGAGAAGCAAAAGCTTTTCTGAAGGAGCTAGGTCTTTCATATGACTCCATACATGTGTGCCCAAACAACTGCATTTTTCAGAAAGGAGTATGCCGAAGATAAGTGCCCCACCTGTGGTGCCTCGAGGTGGAAGTATCCGGAGAGAAATGCATGTGCTGTGAAAGTGTTGCGGTATTTTCCTTTGATACCGAGGCTGCAGAGATTGTTCTCTTCGAGGAAAACAGCGAAGAACATGAGGTGGCACCAGTTAAAGAGATTGCCCAAAGCGGGCGTACTGAGTCATCCGGCTGATGGTGAGGCGTGGAAGGATTTCGACAAATGTTGGCCAGAATTTGCAGCTGACCCTAGAAACTTAAGGCTCGGCCTTGCCTCTGATGGCTTCAATCCCTTTGGAGCCTTGAGCCAAAGCTACAGTATGTGGCCTGTGTTTGCCGTGCCGTACAACCATTCACCACAGGAGTGCATTGATCCATCATACTACATGCTTTGCTTGATAATCCCTGGCAAATCAAGTCCTGGAAAAGACTTTAATCTTTTCATTCAGCCGTGATTGATGATTTGCAAGAGCTTTGGAAGGGCGTTTCGACTTTTGATTCATTTCAAAATGGATCGTTTAATCTTCGTGTGCTGCACTGTGGTGCATACATGACTACCCAGCCTGTGGCACTATGTCTGGGCGCGTCACTTCAGGCTATCAAGCATGCATACATTGTGACAAAGATCCTCTATCCCATTCCATGCCGGGAAAAAATTGCTTCATTGGGCATCATCGTTTCCTTGAAGAAGACGACGACCGGCATCAAGAGACAGACCTTGGCGGAGTTCATAAATGTACGAGCAAGCCAGAAAGATTAACTGCAGCTGAGTTAGAAGCTGCGCTGGAGGAGGTTAGATGTGTAAAACCAGGAAAACAGGAAAACCAGGAATTGGAGAGGCTTCGCAGACACGAAAGAGGAAGAAAGATGACTCGCGAGTGATCTGGAAGTGTCGCATGGGTTTCTGGACTTACAGTACTGGCCATCGTTGAAAGTTCGGCATAATCTCGATGTGATGCACATCGAAAAGAACATCTTTGAAAACATCTGCGGCACACTCCTTGAGCTCGATGGGAAGAATAAGGATACCCTCAGTGGCAGGCTTGAATTGGAAAAACTAGGTATTAGAAAAGCTTTGCATCTGGGTAAGGACAAGAAATGGAAACATGCACGGTATTGTTTACCAAGAGAGGCCAAGACAAAGTTATGTGAATTTCTAGCTGGCGTCAAATATCCAGATGGTTTTTGTTCCAGCATGTCCAAATGTGTCAACGTACAGACACGGAAGATCAATGGACTGAAAACCCATGACTGCCACATCCTGTTGCAGAGAATATTTCCTGCTGGCCTGCGAGGACTTGTGGCTACAGATATCTATCGGGCTGTTGCTGACCTAGGAAATTTTTTCAAGGATTTGTGCAGTAAAACTTTGGAGGTCGCTGAGCTGGAACGGTTGAGAGCGGAAATCCCAGTAATTCTGATGAGGCTTGAAAACATCTTCCCGTCGTCGTTCTTTGATGTTATGCTCCACCTGGCTGTGCATTTACCTGACGAGGCGTTGCTCCGAGGCCCTGTGAACTATGGGTGGATGTATCCAATTGAGAGGCTGTTGTGTACTTTGAAGAGATTTGTGAGGAACATGGCACAGCCAGAAGGTTCAGTTGCAGAGGCCTACATTGCCTCCGAGTGCATGACATTTTGCTCTAGATACCTTCATGATATTGAGACAAGGCAAAACCGGCCACGGAGATATGCCGTTGAAGAGCATGAGTCAGCTTGTAGTGTGTTTGGCCATAATGTGCGTTTAATGGGAGCATTTAAAATGATCCGTCATGAAGGCGATGAGGCCCTGAAAACAGACCTTCAGAGAATGGCTTGGTACGTCCTAAACAATTGCGATGAGGTCAAGCCATACATCGAGTATGTTCTCACTTCCCTAGTACTGATTTCTATGTTACAGATAACATTGTAGCTGTGTGTCACGATTAAACTCTCTGGTTTGCAGGTTGTTCAAAGCAGAGCTGAAAAAAGACGTGGAAGAAGATGTGGAAGAAGATGTGGAAGAAGATGGGATGCCCATGTCGATCTTAGGGTTCAGAAGGAATTTCCAGAATGGTTCAAGGAGCATGTAAGTTTCCTTTTGCATTTGTCTCTGTCCTATATATATAGCATTTTCATTGCATGATTTCAACCATGTTGTTTTCCTTTTTTTTTTCTGTGGTACACAGATGATGAGCAAGGCACGGGAGGGAGGACAAGATTTTAAAGCAGAGCTCTTTGCGTTGGCATGTGGCCCACACATCGAAGTAAAGATATATTCAATGTGTGATGTGAACTTTGTTCGGTTTGTCACCATTGACCGTGAAAGTGGCAAGAAAACGCAAAACAGCGGAGTCTCAACTGGTGGAGATCATGAAAGGTCACATATTTTTATGGTGTCCTCAAGGGAATCAAAGAGCTCACTTATAACTCTGACGAGAAACATAAACGGACAGTTGTTCTGTTTGCCTGTGACTGGTATCGTCTTGAACATGAAGATGACCTCAGGATTAAGCTGCAAAAGTATGATGGACGCTTCAAAGCATCAACGTTTCCAGTTTATGGTACCAGGATGATCAGTATATCTTGTCAACACAGGCAAAAAAGTGTTTTATGTGGCAGACACTTTGCTGGGACCAAACTGGCGGATAGTTCAAAATTTTGAGCATAGGCGGACCTTCAACGTGTCCGAATATGATAAGATGAACGTCAATAAGGAACAGGACCCTAATACGGAGCCTGACCTTAATATTGAGGACGAGCCTACTGATGCAGCACATCAAGATGGCACAGTGTCTGACCATGAGGATGCAACTGAAGACCTGATAGATTTTCCACCGCCCCCGCCTACTCTGGAACGAGATGACAACCCTCACCGTCCCCTGACTGCAGCCGAAGTTAAGGATCTTTGGGATCATATCAAGAATCGAAAAAACAGTTGCTGGACAGGGGAATGAAGATGAAGAAACTGAGGTTGAACCACCGGACGAGACAATAGAGGAGTACTATGACAGTGACATGGATTTACCAGCAGATGATTCCGATGCAGACTAGTGTTGCATGTCTGTGTGCATGCTTGTCTTGAACTGATGTGCATGCTCTGTGTGCATTTTTGTATAACTCAAGTGAACTGATGTGCATGCTCTGTTTGCATGCGTGTGTTGAACTGATGCGCATGCTCTGTGTGCATGCTTTTGTAGAACTGATGTGCATGCCTGTTTGCATGCTTGTGTTGAATATCTGCATGCTTTTGTAGAAATCATGTCCATTCGCTGTGTGCATGCTCGTGTTGAACTGATGTTGTTTTTAGTGTGTCTGTGTGTGGTCTTTCGTACGTTGCTAATATATATTACCCAAAATCTGCATGCTTTTGAGTGGTTTTGACGGTACCCATAAATTAACCGTGCTATGTATGGGTTTGGGTCCGGTTTCCCTTTCTAAACTGGATCAATTCTTTCTTCTATAATGCAATTGCGGGAACTCCCCGCCCTCTTGATGAGGTTACGTCAAAAAAAATTACCCAGTCATCGTGGAAAGCATCAAACCATGGAAGAAAATGTCAGCTGGCTCGTTAAACATTTCCAACTAACAGATCTATTACTATGTTCAGCACACACATGCACACAACAAACGGGCTATCCACATTCCCAAACACATAAGGGCAGCGACTCCAACCGACCCCACGAGTCAGGTCAAGTGACAGTCAAAGCCTCAAAGGAGGTCACCCCAAAGCATCTGACCCTTACCCGCTGACAGGTGAGTCCGTAAACTCGCCCCTCGCACCACTCTTTCTGCCACCTCTCTTCCGCACCAATTTCCCCAAATCGCACTGTGAAAGCCCTACTCTTCTCCGGCCGCAATTTGCCTCCCTCCGCCACTCCTAGTCAGAACTCGAAATCTCTCCGCCGCCGCGTACACGAGCCGCTAAGAAGAGAGGAATGGCAGATCCGATGCAGCTAAAGGACAACACTGTGGCTTCGGATGCATTCGACGCGGCATTGGATGCCGCCGACGCGGCTTCGGATGCATTCACCACGGCTTTGGATGCATTCGCCGTGGCATCGGATGCCTCCGACGCGGCTAAGGATGCATTCGCCGCGGCAACGGGTGCCGCCGACGCGGCTAAGGATGCCAAAGCCAGGGCATCGGCTTCCCTAGCCGCGGCTTTCGGTGCCATATCAGCGGCTTCAGATGCCTTTGTCGCGGCTATGGATCTCACCGCCGTGCCTCCTCCGCCTGTCATCGCCGCGGTGCAATACAACTACGGGGTGCGGGTGGAGTATTCCCAGGTGTTTCCCTAAACAAATCTTATCTTGAGCAGTGGCTTCCCTAAACAAAGCACTTTTTTGGTTGCTAATTTTGGTAGGATTTAGCGTATCTATAATTTTCATGGTCACATGCCAATGTGTGCTCGAAATTTACTTTTGTTGAATATTTAGATATCTCGAATATCAATTTGTTTTCATGGTCACATGCCAATGTATCCATCAAAGGAATTGTAAAAAGAGCTTGGAGTGGATGTTAGAATTTATATAGGATAAATTCCTACAAGAATCCTATGATGTTCCTTTGAATCAAACATGCCCTTAACGATCTGGTGTCCAGTTTAGTATTGTTATTCTTATATCCTTCTTTGTTTATAATTCAGTCGCAACAATATTTGACGCTACTTTCTCTGTGGTTAATATCATGTTAAGAATAATTTGCAGGGAGATGATTCGGACAGATTCCAGTGGATGCCCTCACCGCGGCATGACGCGGAGTCCATGGATGCGAAAATGAGATACGTTCTCCAGAGGTTGAAGTCAGGTTCTATCGTCCGCATCCGTCATGCTTGCGAAAATCTACGGTTGCAGGGTGTCCTTAATCAAGATGTGCTTGCCAAGCATGGTGCTCTTCTGCGCAGTATCACTGATTATCCATCTGTGAGCGCTTTGGTAGGAATAACAAGAGGCTATACAACATGTCACTGCTACCATGAAGATTTGTCAATAAACCATATAAATCACAGAATAGTGACAAGGTTGCAGAGAGATCTCCTGGGTGATGCGAAAGTTGCTGGTGCAGAAGTTGCTGAGGAATCTCAGTTGGACTGAGATTGTCGTGCCGGCCACCTGGAGATGTATTGCTGACATTTGCTGTTGAACTTACGTAGAGCTACCTTATGAGGCAGAGCGACTAACTTATGATTAGTTTCTTTGTCTTTTGCTGTGGAACTGTAATGTGGAAGTACTGCTGCGTTGAATGGAACTCGTGATTGTTGCTAGTGCTCTAAAAACTTAATTAGTCTCGATTTTGTTTTATGTTCATATTGTGACGTAGATGAAAGTTTTCCAGGGAAACTTATTCTACTCACCCTGATCATTTCGTGTATGACAGGTGGGGTCCAGGATCTAACTATCGCAAACAAGGTTGCCAGTCAACAGTGTAAATCACAACAGTGTATGATAGGTGGGGTCCAGGATCTAACTGTCGTGCTCGTTGCCAGTCAACGAGTCATATAAGGACACCACCTGGCGAGCGACGAAAATTCGCGACGTTCTACGTGACTAAGACCTGTTTCATCGTAAGAAACTGGGCTCAAGTCTGCATAATGGACCGGGGACGAAAATCCACGACGTAAAATACGTGAAACTTCGCGAGCAAAAGGCCCATGAATGAAAGAACCAAAACGTCGCGAGCAAAATCAGCTTTTCGACCCACCGCGACGGAAACACACGACGTTATAGGAACGTCGCCGAAAAAATGTCGAGGATCGCCGGATTTTTGGTAGTGTAGACCTTGTTCATCACCATGTAGATGAAAAACTAAGCCTGGATCCTTCTTAGTAACTCCAAAATGAATCTTTGGTGAAGTTTTTAAATATTAAATCTTGCAAATCCAAAACACTTTCTCTTTACCCTTGACTTCATGGGCCATAGTTTGAGATATATCACAATAGGTACATGAAATTTTGTTATGAATGTATATAGACCTTGTTCATCACCATGTAGATGAAAAACTAAGCCTGGATCCTTCTTAGTAACTCCAAAATGAATCTTTTGTGAAGTTTTTGAATTTTAAATCTTGCAAATCCAAAACACTTTCTCTTTGCCCTTGACTTCATGGGCCATAGTTTGAGATATATCACAATAGGTACATGAAATTTTGGTATGAATGTATATAGACCTTGTTCATCACCATGTAGATGAAAAACTAAGCCTGGATCCTTCTTAGTAACTCCAAAATGAATCTTTGGTGAGGTTTTTGAATTTTAAATCTGGCAAATCCAAAACACCTTCTCTTCACCCTTGACTTCATGCGCCATAGTTTGAGATATATCACAATGGATACATGAAATTTTGGTATGAATGTATATATACCTTGTTCATCACCATGTAGATGAAAAACTAAGCCTGGATACTTCTTAGTAACTCCAAAATGAATCTTTGGTGAGGTTTTTGAATTTTAAATCTTACAAATCCAAAACACTTTCTCTTTACCCTTGACTTCATGGGCCATAGTTTGAGATATATCACAATATGGATACATGAAATTTTGGTATGAATGTATATAGACCTTGTTTATCGACTTGAATTGTTAGTATATGACATAAGAAGACTATAACCGCAGGATTTCCCTTTCTTTGATTGTTTTGAATTTTTTGAGCTCATTTCAAATATCGGTCAAACCTAACTTTAACCAACACTTAAACAAGTTTAAAACATGTAAATGAAAAACTAAGCCTGGATCATTCTTAGTAACTCCAAAATGAATCTTTGGTGAGGTTTTTGAATTTTAAATCTTGCAAATCCAAAACACCTTCTCTTCACCCTTGACTTCATGCGCCATATATAGTTTGAGATATATCACAATAGATAGATGGTGGTCGTCGTCACTGCCTGCTACATTATTCAGTCATTCTAGAACTGCATCCAGTACTACAATGCTACATTCATTTCTAACACCTACTACACGCTGCTACATTCAGTTCTGACACTGCATACATTGTTCACTTGTTCAGAAATAGCACAACACAGCCCACTTCTGCAAGCACAAGGCACTGCCTGCTACATTATTCAGTCGTTCTAACACTACACGCTGGTACATTCAGTTCTAATTCTGCTACACTTCTACATTCAGTTCTAACACTACATACAGTGCTCACTTCTTCAGAAATAGCACAACACAGCCCACTTCTGCAAGCACAAGGCAACCAACTACAATCTTCAGAAGGAGATTTGCATGTTTCAACAACAGCAAAACCTCTTTAAGCATGTTTACCACCAGCTGATCTTGTGGAACGGTAGGTTGACGTTCCGCCTCCCTTAGGAGCAGTTCTTCCCTCCTCTCCCCTGCCCATTCAGTAGCTTGATATGCATCATTTCCTGTCAGTTGGTTCTTCTCGATCAAGTAGAGCACATATTCGAGCTCACAGTGGAAGAAGTTGCACGCATGCTATGAATTGAACAAACAATGTACAGTTAAACACTAACCAGCGGACAGTGATAGAGACAAAACTAAGAAGAGAAGACCAAGAAATCATACAAAAAGCTTCATGGTTTGAACACCTACCTCCGGCGGTTTAATCCCATGCCTCTCGAACTTGTAGAAGACCCAACCCTTGTGCTCATTAGTGCCGGAGGTCTTGATAACGATGGTTTGACCACATTGGCGGCAGGCAATGCGTGGGATGAAGGGGCAGCGGCGGCGCACAACAGAGCGGGATGAGCTTGCAATCGACATGGCGCAGCAGATCTACGGCGGCGGAGGCTCAGCGAATGCGACGGCGACGAACCTACGGCGGCGATGGTGGGGCAGTTGCTTTTCCTCTAAAAAATAAATGAGATAGCTCTGGCTAGGGTTCGAAAGAACGGAGGGGATGGCACAAACAGGTAGACCCTTCTATATAAGACAAAACAGTGGATTCTAGACAACAACGGCTCGATTTTCTCAGACAAACACGGCCGTAGATACAACAATAAACTTAACACTGAACTTAATAGACTCTTTCGGTTCACTAACTAGACTAATTAAGGAAAAACACTTAACTTAACTATCACTCAGATGGAGCGTCATTAAAGTACACATGTATTTTGATCGGATGGACGCAGCGCGTTGTCGGCATCGATTGAGGGTCGTCAGAGTCGGCGAGGGGTTCTGACACCACGACGTAGTGGACCCTTGGTATAGTGCAGGCGTCATTGATCCACGCTGTGACGTCGATGGAGCTGTCCGTGACCGCCATCATCTCCACCATCTCCCTGCCGATGCTGTTGATGATACGTTTCATCGCCTCCTGCTCCATGGAGTCCAAAGGGAGGCCTTCGAAACTTAACCTGCAAATAAGGCCCATGTCCCGCGGGCCATTAAGCTCACCATAGCATTGATCCCAACGCGTTAGTCTGATCGCCAAGCCGCCGCACACGAATGATGGCGAGATGTCGAAGACGCGTTCGCAGTCGCCGGCGGAGACGAACTTCACGAAGTAATCGGCCGACGGCGTGCACTTCTCGATGTCGAATTCACTCAGATCGATGGAGCATCGAGTGCTAATCTCATACCAGAGATCCGTCGCCGAGACTGAAGGCGGCAAGTGTCCAAGCCGTGTCTCTCGCACTCTAGCGACGAGGACGTGGCCACGAAAATATTGCGCCATGGCAGCCATGCCAGGGGTGCGATGCAAGAGGCACGACCCGTAAGCCGGTCGATTCTCCACATCAGCCCTAATCCACAGCACCTCCCCCGATCGTCTGTACTCGTATGGCATCTCTCTCTGGTGAAACCTTTGTTCATAATATTCGCTCACTGAACTAGATGCGGTGGAAAAGTGGAAGCGCACATGGGGAAGAATTAATAGGCAATGGCGTGAGCTTAAATGGCTAGCTCAACGGATATGTCCGATGAGTTGTGTAGAAGGAGAGTTCGTGGCGGCCAGTCAGCGAGCAACGCCACGTCGAAGCGGCCAGTGAGCGAAGGCCACGGCGGAGAACCTACCGGGCTACGGTTAGAGTTATAGTTGTATGGTTGCAGGTCATGGGAAGCGCCCGTTCACCGTGGCTATATGCACACGGACGTGGATACCATAACAAAGGCAATGCTATCACAGAGTCACTGACAGGTGGATCCCCGAAGATTCGGGACCTACATGTCATTGAACAATTGTGTTCAAATGGTCGATGTGTTGGCACATACGTGCACATAGCTATTTGCTCCATCCTTCACTCTGCTCTGGCCGAAATTTGCTCCATCCTTCACAGTAGCAGGAGAGTTCGTGGCGGCCAGTCAGCGAGCAACGCCACGTCGAAGCAGCGAGTGAGCGAAGGCCATGGCGGAGAACCTACGGGGCTACGGTTAGAGTTATAAGTGTATGGTTGCAGGTCATGGTAGGCGCCCGTTCACCGTCTATACGCACACGGATGTGGATACCATAACAAAGGCAATGCTACCACATAGTCACTGACAGGTGGATCCCCGAAGATGCGGGACCTACATGTCATTGGCCAATTGCGTTCAAATGGTCGCTGTGTTGGCACATATGTGCACATAGCTATTTGCTAAGAAAATTAAGAAATTTGAAAATTTTGTAGAGATTAGTACCACATTTCGCAAACTAGTGCGTACACGTACAAAAGCGTATCCACTTTTGTACACTTATAATACGAGGAGAGGCATGCATGCATCTGTTGCATATACACATGTTGTGACCCATGTGTCAGTGGGAGTGGGAGACTGGGAGCTCGAGACGATGCCCTCTCTGACTATATCCACCCCCATCCCGTTCACCTCTTTCCCCAAATCGCAAAAAACTCACAGTGCAAACCCCACTCTCCTCTGGCCAAAATTTGCTCCATCCTTCTCTCCGCCGCCGAAATCTCTCTGCCGCCGCGCACAGTAGCCGCTAAGAATCGAGGGATGACAGATTCGATGCAGCGGCAGGACGCCGTCACGACATCCGATGTCGTCCCTGCATCTGCGCCCGGCCAGGGCGGTTCTAGTCCACGGCCTTCTCCTGCCGCCGTGCCTTCAGATGGTTTCGCCGCGCCTTTGGATACCGTCGCCGCTACTTTGGATGCCATCGGCGCCTCTTCGGATGCCCTTGCCGCTCCTTGGAATGGTCATGGTAGTCCTCCTCCGGCTGTCGCCGCCGCGGTGGAGGTGTTGGAGTCCCCCCACGGGGTGCAGGCGCCGTTCGAGGAGGTCGTCTCCGAAGAGTATTGTGAGGTGATTCCCTATAACCAATCGAATAGCCGGCTAGTTTATTATTGAAGATTATAGCTAGGGTTTGGTAGATGCAAGTTGGGTATTCTAGGGTTTGTAGATCCTGCTGTGTGTGAGGCTGAGCGTCTGGTTACCATATGCAACTTGTGTACTTTATTTTTTGTCATTCAGAAACATTCTTTACACATCACGAAATTACATTTGTTGCATATTCAGGCCATTTACTAAATGCATTTTGTAAACTAGTGTTACTACATATGCTCTAATTATTTGCTTGATAAAGTGTACACAAATAGTTATAGATTAAGAACGATTTTTGTATGTGTCATTGATCATGTTTCAAAACGAGTTATGCATGATGTTATGACTTTTTTGGTAATTACAGCGTTGTAGTAACATTATTTATTTTATTGCTAATGTGCAGCAAGATGATAAGGACGTCCAGAATGACAAGGAGTCCATGGATGTGAAGAGCAGATATGTTCGGCGAACGTTGGAGTCGGGTTCTATCGTGTTACGTAGTGGTGACAGTTTGATCTGCCCTGAAGTGTTATGGTCATCCCTCCCCAACGAGCTCGTCCGGCGTATCGCGGACACATTTCTCGCCACCAACGACATCGACTGGTACATGAACCTCCGTGCCGTCTGCCACAACTGGCGTCACAGCACAGACGGCCCACGAAGCAAGCTTGCAGATCCCGTGATCATTGTCCTCCTCTATATTCTGTCCAAATTGACATTTTCCTGCTAGAGAGGAGCTTGTATGTACTATTGGGTAGGTAGTGCACACGGCCTTGGTGAGTTGGCAAGCGTAGTAGAATTCCAAGGCCAAGCATATCTCGCTGACGTTGATGGAACTGTGGCTGTCTTGGATGATGTCCCCGCTTCAGATCCCATGATCATTGTCCGTGGTAACTTGGAGAAGGATGACATGCAATCCATCCACCTTGTCAACAGTGGTGACCAGCTTCTCCTACTGCGAATTAGGGGAGACTTTGGCACTGTGGAATTCTGCAAGGTCGATCTTGAACACAAGGTTCTCGAGACGGTCAAGTCCATTTGCAACCGTGCAATCTTTCTGGGCGCTCGTCACCACATTTCCGTCAAAGCAGACATGTTTCATGCTGGCATTGAGGGAGACTCCCTCTACATGGATGATTGGTGGCGCTTGGACAATGAACCTCATCATCGCATCATCGTCAGGATCAACAAGCTGGGCATACACCGTAGGGGTTTGGCCAACATACTTGGGAAGGGTCACCAGGGCCCCGAATCCTTGGAGAATTACATGGTAAGAATGTGTCATGTGGCCTATCAGATGATGTGTTGAGCTAGTTTTGGTCCTGCAACATGAAGTTGATATCCAGGAAGAGGAGGTGAACTTTTAGGTTTAGTTAATGAACTGTTATGTTGATGATTTTAATGTGGGCCTTTTGTTGATGGTCTGAAGTGTGCTGAACCTATTTTGTAATGAAAATATTTGCTGCAATTGATCTCGAACACACACCAGATCTATTGGTCTGAGGTTTAGGTAATGAACTGTTCTGTTGTTCTGTTTGTGGTTTAAATCTGCTTGATGATTTGAATGTGAACCTTTAATTGGCTGATGATGTGAACCTTTAATTTCCATTAATATATATAGGCAAACAGACATGCACGGCAGTACACCACTTTGTTCGCACACACACCAGAATACAAATAAAAACACTTAGTATTGAAACCCTAAAATCACTTAGCAAACTAGTAAATTCTCCTCTTGCGGCTTCTGCGTGAAGTTCCCTCTCCGTCGTCGTCCTTCTTCTTGCACAAGGGGAGGAGCAGGTCTAGCCATGCTAGACCTAGATCACTGTCCTTCATGGTTTGGATCCTACTGTATAGCTCGTAGCTTACATACCCGTCCACTGCTGCATAGTCGAAGCTCTTCTTAGGAAGCGGCATCCGATCCCAGCAATGGTGCAGCCATGGTGGGAAGTTGTCCTTCATCTTGTGGTAGGAAGTGTCGATCATCTCCCCCGCTAGAGTAGCCATGCCAATTTTGCTTGGGAATAGCGATTGGATGTCAATGTGTTGCTCCGGTGGTGTGAAGCCCGACTCGAAAAGAACCCTCGTGTCGCCCGTCGTGTCGACGCTTGCGAACTTGATACCCTTGTTCGAAAAGAAAGCATGGAGCAGATCGCGTCCATGATGTGTCTGCGAGGACCTGCACCAGTGGAACAGGAGGACATGCTTGTACATGGCGATTTGCACGAGGGCGACGGCATGGCGTTTGTTGTGAGGATTTGTAGGGGTGTACTCCAGGTCGAGGCCCACGAACATGTGCTTCTCAGTCGCAAGCCATTCCTCATACATGGCGAGGACACGCTCCAAGATACGGTCGTCGTTGGTGTACACCACCCGCAGCGTGGTGCCGGAAGGGGCACGGACGTCTTCAGTCTTCGTTATTGCTGGAATTCCGGCGGCCATGGCGACTGCTCTCGGCGGGGCAGGGGATCGACGTTTGATCGATAGGAGATGAGGAACTGAACGAGTGGAACACCGGCGGAAGTGGCAACTGCCTCTTAATATACACTGATCGAACAATCGTGTGAAACGAAGGTGTGTGAAACGCATGCGGGGAAGATGAACGCGGGAACTGATTTCGGCCGCGGTTGCCATACGAAGCAGCGCGACGTTTCCCTCGACCGTACACACTTTTGTTGAAGCAAAATGGGCCCAATTTGGATGGGGACGACAATCCGCGACGTTGTTCTTGACATGGGTTCAGATACGTCTTGACAAACTGGGCCATACTTGACGCTGGACGAAGATCCGCGATGTTCGTGTTGACTAAGTTCAGTTTCGCACCCAATATATGGGCTCAGCTTGCGGTAATGGGCCGGCGACGGAGATCTGCGACGTCCATTACTAGCGAAAGTGCACCGTGACGACCCAAAAATTTACGTCGCATGAAAAGTTGCCCTTTCCGACCAGCGCGACGGTTTGCGGCGACGTAACGCAATCGTCCCTACCAAAACGTTGCGGATCTCCAATAGTTGTGTAGTGTGTGTGCAACTGAAGCACAAGTTTTTCTTCTAGCTCTTACTCTAGGACAGATTAAACACAAGAGACCTTTTAACAAGGAAGACATTTCACGTGGATGACACATCATGTGTTATGTGCTCTGATATGCCAAATGAGACTATGAAGCATCTCTTTTTTGGATGTGACTTCAGCCAAACTTTCTGGTGGAGATTATGGCAAGGGTGGAATTATGATATGGGGCTCTATGAGCTCCTGCTTGATGGTAAATCACGGTCTGACGCTATCTGCTTCAAAGAATATTTGATACTGGGATGCTGGAGCTTACGAAATCATCGAAACAAAATCATCTTTGACAATGAGCAGCGATGTTTAGAACGTTGTATTACATTTTTTAGGGATTCCTTTACCTTAGTGATGCACAGAGCAAAACCCTCTCTTAAAGAGGGTATGCAGCAATGCCTTGATGCCATGTAATTTTTTGACGGAGAATTTGTTCCATCTGTAAATTTTCCACCCATAAATATATAAAAAACGCAGTAGGAGCTTTCCCTACTGTTTCTCCGTAAAAAAAAAGAACGAATTGATAGTTGCATATATATTCAGTTCAATAGAAGGACACCCACACTAGTAGGGAAACCGTATATAGGTAGGTTGGCATTCTGTGGCGCACCCTTAATTGGTGCGCCACAGAATTATTTCTGTGGCCCATGGCACCCGGTGCGCCACAGAATTTGTGGCCTTTCTGTGGCGCATCTTTTGTACATGCGCCACAGAAAGCCAGAATTCTGTGGCGCATGGACGGGCATGCGCCACAGAAAGTGCCCACCCATGCGCCACAGAAATACTATGGGTCCCACGTCCAATTTTTGGTCCAATTCCATCTGGGAACTTTCTGTGGCGCACGTAGCTTGGTGCGCCACAGAAAGTGGACATTCTGTGGCGCACCACAGACCATGCGCCACAGAAATTGGGCTTTCTGTGGCGCACCAGCAGCCATGCGCCACAGAATGTTCATTTTCTGTGGCGCACCGAGCTGGGTGCGCCACAGAATGTTGGCCCAGATCCACAAAAAGGTGGCAACCCACTTTCCCTATGTGACCTTCTTCATTCTCCCCTCTAGCTCGAGCTCCTCCACTCTCCCATGCCATTTTGACCTTCCTATTCTCCATTATTTGTTGTTAAACCTACTTTGTTTGCTATATAATTGGTGAGGGCTTGGGGTGACATCTCGGGAACGGATCTAGATCTACTAGGTGAATATTGTTGGATGAATATGTGTATGCATGTTTTGTTTGGCCGGCGATGTGTATAGATGTTTGTTAAAGGCATGAGAAACTTGTCGGCGGGCGATTTGCACGTATATGGCGCGACGATCGATGTTTATGCATGAAACTTGTGTGTGTGGTGTGCATGATTCTTTGCATGTTGTTGCTTCCGCCGGCGTGGTGCATGGATGTTTGCAGAAATGTTGATTCATTTCCATTTCGGTAAATTTTTGCACCACATATGTCCTACTTTTAGGGGAAGTCATGCCGAATTTTTTCGTCGAACATTTCCGACTTTCGGACTTCCCGCATGAGAAGCTTGTATATATGTGTGTGAATGTTGTGGTTTATTAATTCTAATTAATAACACATACTCTATATGTATACTGCGTAGGCGACCATGGTCATCAAGATGAGCTCCAGTCGAATCAACAACTACAAGGAAGAAGCGAAGGCAGAAATGATTCGGTGCAACGGGCGCCAGATACGATGTCCGTGTCGAAGTTGCAAACTTGTGAGATTGATCGACCCTGATTCCGGACAATTGGAGGAACACCTGCTCAGGCGCGGTTTCATGGAAGGCTTCAACGAAGCGCCGACAGCAAATGTTGCGCCTGAAGACGAGGGCGGGCAAGATGATTGTGACGAAGGAGATGCTGACGGACATGGTAATGATGAAGGAGTAGATGGTGGTGAGAAGACGCGAACACGCCGCAGAGCTCGCTAATACGCACATGGACGTGGATACCATAACAAAGGCAATGCTACCACAGAGTCACTGACAGGTGGATCCCCGAAGATGCGGGACCTACATGTCATTGACCAATTGCGTTCAAATGGTCGCTGTGTTGGCACATATGTGCACATAGCTATTTGCTAAGAAAATTAAGAAATTTGAAAATTTTGCAGAGATTAGTACCACATTTCGCAAACTAGTGCGTACACGTACAAAAGCGTATCCACTTTTGTACACGTATAATACGAGTAGAGGCATGCATGCATCTGTTGCATATACACATGTTGTGACCCATGTGTCAGTGGGAGTGGGAGACTGGGAGCTCGAGACGACGCCCTCTCTGACTATATCCACCCCCATCCCGTTCACCTGTTTCCCCAAATCGCAAAAAAGCTCACAGTGCAAACCCCACTCTCCTCCGGCCGAAATTTGCTCCATCCTTCTCTCCGCCGCCGAAATCTCTCTGCCGCCGCGCACAGTAGCCGCTAAGAATCGAGGGATGACAGATTCGATGCAGCTGCAGGACGCCGTCGCGGCATCCGATGTCGTTCCTGCATCTGCGCCCGGCCAGGGCGGTTCCAGTCCACGGCCTTCTCCTGCCGCCGTGCCTTCAGATGGTTTTGCCGCGCCTTTGGATACCGTCGCCGCTACTTCGGATGCCATCGGCGCCTCTTCAGATACCCTTGCCGCTCCTTGGAATGGTCATGGTAGTCCTCCTCCGGCTGTCGCCGCCGCGGTGGAGGCGTTGGAGTCCCCCACGGGTGCAGGCGCCGTTCGAGGAGGTCGTCTCCGACGAGTATTGTGAGGTGATTCCCTATAACCAATCGAATAGCCGGCTAGTTTATTATTGAAGATTATAGCTAGGGTTTGTGACGAGGATATACCCTTCGGGTACCCTGACGTGAAGGTACCTGGTACAGGCGAAGCCCAGCAGAGGCCCAGAATAAAAGAAGCCCATGAAGAAAGAAGCCAGACGAAGAGAAGTTTCCTAATTAGATTAGATCATAGTCGGTTAGAACTTTCCATATGTGTAAACCTAGTCGGTTACGTATCTAGGACCTGGCCTCCTATATAAAGGCCAGGAGGGTAACCGATGAAGGTATGCAATCCATAGCCATCAGAACCCGACGAGATCAGCAACTCGCCGGACCTTTGTAACCCTCATATTCACACAATCAATACAGACAAGCAGGACGTAGGGGTTTTACCTCACTCGAGGGCCCTGAACCTGGGTAAACTCCCGCTTGTCAGCCGTCGTGTCCACCAGTACTACGCGTTCTCTACCACATAATCAACCCTAGGTACCTAACCATGGGATTTGCCGAGGACACACCTCGTCAATTGGCGCCGTCTGTGGGAACAGGTAGTGCTGGATTCATGGCCTCGCCGGCTTCATCACCAGGTAGTCACTCGACAACCTCTCCTTCACACGGTAACTCACCGATCACCTCATCAAACGGCAAATCGCCGATCATGACCTCAAACGGCAACTCGCCGATCCCATCGACTGGAACCAACTCAAAAGGCGAACGCTCACCAATTTCTCCAAGGAGACTCAAACCACACTCGATTGAAGCTCAACAGGCCTTTGCTAGCCTGGAATCAGGTTTGGACGTTACTGTTGGTGATTTCAATTTTTTCGTGGATAAAGATGGTGTGCAGGATCTATTAGACCCAGTCGACATGGAGATACTCGACAACCTGTCGACTGCATCTGCAACACCTTCGATCTTGGCAGCGACATCATCTCAGATCGCACCGTTCCAGACACCAAGTGACCTGCAACTTCAATGGACGACGAAGAGTTTCGCAAAGCAGTGGCCAAAAACTTTGGAGGAAGCGAAGTCGAATCTGTGTTCCATCCAAACAACTCGGCTGAGTCACTCAAAGGCGTCTTCGATTGCCCAAACCTCTCAGAAAACGAGGAAAACCTTGATGACAGCATTTACCTAGCCGACCTTAATGGCCCTGAGGTGCAGGCCAACCACGAGATCTTCACGTGTAATGCTGGAGGCTTGGACAAGACAATCGACGATCAACTCGACTACGGCAAAACCAAACCGAGTAACTCCGACATGAGTTTGGATGACGACGCCGAGTCCATGGTACATGTCAATAGCATGGGGACCGCTGACCAAGTGATACCTTACCAAGTGTACACCGCAAGCGCCGCAGAAACATCCGCAGCAGCAGCATGTCGTCGACCCACACAATTCCCATGTACAGTTACCATGCCTAATGGAAAGACCACCCTGACCATCACGGCTGAAACATCAAGCAAAATAGATCAAATCATAAAAGATTGCGCGATGATGCCAATCGACGCAACTCCGGAAGAACAGATGACTTATGCATACTTCAACTGGCAAGAAAATATTCGTCTGAATAACTATAGAGCGACACTCGAGGAACGCAGAAAACAGGCGAGCATATCAAGCGCCAGGCGAAGGGCACTTTCCATGAGCTCCACCGGGAGGCATGATCCTGCAAATAGGGCAAGGCTCAACCTAGGAGAAGCAGATCGAGCTGCAATCACTCGAAACCTTGACCCAGCTTTTATGGAAGTAGATAGAGAAGGCATGATCATATCAACTGAGCCAGTTGGGGCGCTGATGACGTTGGGCAACTACCTCAAAACAATCGAACCACCAGTGGGAGATCCAAAGAGAGATCATCATCTTCAGCTGCAAACAACTAGCAATCGCAACAAAAGCCATACAGCCAACACAAGCTACCCCCGCATGGAGAACAGATCGGGATCGTCGCAGTCAAAGCCCCAGGGGAAGGAGCGATAGAAGAAGCTCGCGCCATCGAAGGAGCCGATCCAGAAGGTCATATAGCAGCAGCTCTGACTCGGGCTGACATAGGGCCATGTGGAGCATTGTGTTTCACCCGACGGATTCAGAAGCTCGCATGCCCAAGAAATTCTCACTCGCAACAATGCCAAAATTCAACTGCAAACAAGAACCCTCAGGTTGGTTAGAAGATTACAGATTAGCTGTCGGCTGTCAGCTTGGCACAACAACTACAGCGATGCAGTACATACAACTCATGATGGAAGGAGCAGCTCGCGATTGGCTCAAATCGCTACCCGAGTCATATTACGACTCGTGGGAGCAATTCCGCGATGACTTCGTCAGGTACTTCGGACCCTTGTGTGACAGGCCTAAAACATTTGAAGAGCTCAAGACATGTAAGCAAGGCCCAGATGAATCGTTGCGATCATACATAAGGCGATGGACTGCCATTTGTAACTCGATAGGACATGTATCAGAAGATAGGGCAATCGACGCCTTTAAGGAAGGCTTATGGAGGAAAGATTTCAGAGAGATGCTCGGCCGAGAAGATCTAAAAACAATGGCAGCACTCATGGCAATCGCAACAAAGTGGGCAAACGGAGAAGACTCAGTAAGAGGCAATCAACCTACGCCGTCACACGACAACCGTGACAGAGACAATCGAGATCATAGAGACAACTACAGGGATGACAGAAGGCGCAAGCGCAAGTATCGTCACTATGATGACGACAAGCCAAGCTTCGTAGGAGCACGGTTCGCCCAGCCGCGAGACAGCCGAGACCAAACTGACAAACGTCCTGAAGATAACCATGATAATCGAGATCACCGTACTGATGACCGCAGAGACAGTCGAGCACCGCTCAGACGACCGCCGTGACAATTATCGTGGGCGTGACAACATGACAGTTACAAAAGACCTGAATGGCGCAGGCGAATAGATAAGGAGACAGAGTGCTCACTCGAGGAAAGGATGGACGATCACTACAGATTTCACTTATACAAGGGAGACGACGGTAGGTTACGTTCTAATCATTCACTAAAGAACTGCAGGGAATTCGACCAATTGGCGATCGAGTACGTACTACGACTGCAGAAGGAAGGACGCGCTCCACCACAACTGACGCAAACACAGCCAATCGCAGCAACCCACACGCAAGCGGCACCAGCTCAAGTGTACTCTGCGCCACAACATGTACAACAAGCTCAGGTATATTCTGCACCGCAGCAAGTACAACACACTCAAGTGTATTCTGTTCCACAGCAAACACAGCCTGCTCAGGCATATCCAGCGCAACAGCAAATGCAACCAGCGCCAGTATACATGGTACCCGCACAACCTAACGGAGGAGCACAAGTGGCAGCAGCCATACATCAGTACCTCAGGGAGAGGAGCAGCAATACCCTCCCACTCGAGGCCAAATGAACATGATCCAAAAGGGGCGATCATCCAATCGAGAACAGAAGCTGCACACACGACACATCAACATGGCGGTCATGGCACCACCAGCTATTCCAGAATTTTTGAAAGGATCCGAAGTTCCAATCATCTTCAACCGAGAGGATCACCCGCCAGCAGTGTACCGACCAGGGCACGCAGCCCTTGTACTCGACGCACAAATTGGCAACTACGCCATGACCAAGGTCTTCATGGATGGAGCAGTGGCCTCAACATAATCTTCACGGATACCCTGCGAAGGATGAACAAGGCAGTCGATAATCTGCCAGAATCGACAAACACCTTCCATGGCATTTCCCAGGCAGAGCAGTACACCCGAAAGGTACAGTCCAGCTCGACGTTACATTCGGAACCCCTGAACACTTCAGAACTGAATCGATTGAGTTCGAAGTCGTCGACTGGAAGTCACAATATCACGCTATACTTGGGCGTCCAACATTCGCAAGATTCATGGCTGTCCCGCACTACGCTTATCTCAAGCTCAAGATGCCAGGACCAAAGGGACTCATCACAGTCAACGGAAACTTTCAAAGGTCAGATTCATGTGACCGTGACTTCAGCAAAATCTCTGAGATGTACGGGATGGAGCAATCACTCGAAGAGCTTGAGATCTCCAACAACCGCACACTTCCACCTGAAAGCAAGAAGATGGCAATCGACAGAGAGCCCAAGGACATCAACGACACGACGAAGCACCAGGAGCACCCAACTGAACCTTCAAAGATGGTCAACATGTCATCGAGTGACACTAATGCATAGAAGGGCGCATCTGCGTCAGTTCTATGCATAAATATGTAATAGTGCATAATGTTGGAAGAACCAGCAGGTTTCAGACGCACTCTTTTCCCTTACCAGGGTACCTAAGGGGACTGGAAGGTTTTTAATGAGGCGGCCTGCTGGTCGAACAACAAAAGTTGGAATAAAATCATATGTTCCTCCATATCTGTCTTAAAGTTTCTCATATTTCTGCAAACTAACAGTCAAAAATAGCCTCTAGCACAATAACGAAAAACCCACTCGATATGCTCGGGGGCTGGGTTCACACTCAAACCCCACTCGATATACTCGGGGGCTGGGTTCACACCCAAACCCCACTCGATATACTCGGGGGCTGGGTTCACACTCAAACCCCACTCGATATACTCGGGGGCTGGGTTCATACTCAAACCCTACTCGATATGCTCGGGGGCTGAGCCTACAGGCATAAGTTGGAGCTTCAACTCTCATAAAATTCATAGCCCCACTCGAAGACTCGGGGGTGTGTAATTCATGTTCCATGTTAAGTAATTTCTCATAAACCCACTCAATTCACTCGAGGGCTGCATACATACATAAGCACTACGTGCAAGTGGCAAATTTACACTCGGGGCTGCTCCCTATACATAAATACCCTAATCTTCTGGTTCTTCTTTAACTGGGAGAACAGGGCCCATAAGTTGAGCATGATAGCACTCAACCAACGTCCTCGCATGTTCGACTGTATCGTCCAAATCAGATTGGGACAAAGACGATCCAGGCACGGGTGGACGAAGTTGCAAATTCGGGCGTTGGCTTCGGAGATATGCCATTGTGGCGTTGGCCCCATCCACAAGCTTCCGGTGATAAAGTCCCGAAGGGGACCTATACTCCGAAAAAGCCCGAGCAAAGCGTGAATTCCTTGAGGTTGTGGCCCAGTCGGGAAAAGCGTCTGGTTGATTCGATGGAATGCCGACCTGCACATTTCAAGTAGCATAGCGCCCCGCAGCACCCGATCCTGCAGAGTAGCGAGTATGCGTGCTCGGTGCTTGTCCAATCGAAAGTGCTGGCGGCCAGTCGTAGGTTCGTCAGTCGCATTATTCAACTGCTCATCCACGCGAGCCTGCTCCGCCTGGAAATCTTGAACAAAAACTGCAACACAAGCAGGGTGAACAAAAAGGAACAGGCTGTGAACTCACAAGATCAACAGTCATGCTTACGCTCGAGCTGTCTGTTCACGATCTCCATCTCACCAAGCATACTCCTCCCGTTGGGTAGGTAAAGCAGGCCTTGCCCTCATCCTATCCAGCTCGCTTCGGACACTTGCCAGCTCTTGCTCCTGTTTTGCGAGTCGAGACTTCATATAACGTATTACTGCGGCATCGTTTGCCACCTGAGCTCGAGATCGAGTAGGGGCACGATGCCGCGACGAACTGGATGAAGTGCGGATGGATGTTTCTGTTCCAAGTATCATAAAAAGTTTCATGAGAAACTAGTCACAACGCTCAGACGAGCAACAACATACAGCTTTGCAAGCAGGATCATAATGAGAAAATTATATTCATACAAAGGTAGCAAAGGCACATGTGTACTCGCATGATCATAAGTTTAAATACAAAGCATAAAAAGGCACGACTGCCCTACTTCTCAGACATCGACTCTGACCTAGCCCTACTCGCACGAGCGGCGACCTCTGCTGCCCGGCGTTCCATGGTGGCCATAAAAATTTCAGCCAACTTTGCGGCTGGCTCGTTCAAATGCTTTAGGGGCACCAGTTTCCCGCCAGGCTTGCGAGGGAAATCAGACAGAGCAGCTTCAAAGTCACCCTCTATCCCATGACCTAAAAGGAGTTTGAGGGTGGTCTCTGAGCCGCGTACCATCAAAGTGCGAGCAAAATTCGCCATAGTCGAGGTCCCCGGACCCAGGACGTCTGCGAAGCCATCCACAGTTGAGGGAGGTTGGCTGGATGGGAACACATCTTTGAACACGGCGCCGAGCGTGCTCGTAGACTTGGCGAATGCGTCCTTGGCTTGGGTAGAGACGGCATCCAGGTCGCGATTGCGCGGTCAAGGGACAAATCGGCATTCGATTGGTCTACAGGTGCTTCTGCACCAACAGCTCCTTCAAAAAAAAGCAGAAGTAACAGAAAAATGTTACATACTATTCAGTGGCAAAAAGAAGTAAGCAAAAAGAGAAAGATTCAACTCACCGCCTACGTCTCGGGTGAGGCTCGCCAGGCGTTCAGCATAATTCTTCTCGCGTGAAGCGGCGGAGTCTTTGGCATCATCCAGGGCCTTCTTCGACTCCGCGCGCTCCTTGCGAGTGTCTCTTCTAACTCTTTAACCCGAGACTCAGCAGTTGCCTTGTCACCTGAGAAAGATGGACAAATGTCATTCACAATCGACAAAGCAAAGGCATGAAGAAATCAAAAACACTTACGGCTAAGTTGCTCCATGGCAGCACGTAGGTTGTCCCTCTCTTGTTCAACCTGGACAAATGCTTTACCTGATTCCACCAGGTTGAGGTAGAAGGGCTGCACGAACATGAAACAAACATAAGCTATACACAAATAGTCTCAGAAGGAAGACTCGACAAAAGACACTTACGTGTTCAGCCCAAGGCGCAGGCTTGGCAGCAGAAGTCCCAATTTGCGGATCGACGTACTCGCAACCTTTGCGGCTTCAATGGAAGTAGCTGTGGCTACTATTTGCACAACATCAGCAGCAGCAAGAGAAGCTTCAGGCTGGTCTGGAGTCGGAGCTCTTTCGGTTGGAGGAGTTGAAGGTCGCACAGTCTCAGCACTGCAAGTGATCGAAAGACATGTAGCATAAAGAAGCAGTACTAATTCATAAAAACAATTAATTATTACATAAAGGAGCAAACCTGTGCTCTTCTTCATCCTCGGTGTCGAGTTCGTCAAAGTTTGGGCCTCCAAAAGGTAGCTGCCCACCCGACTGAGGAGGAGAGGAGCCGAGTTCAAAGGACTCACGTCCAAGGGAACAGTTGTGGTCGTAGGAGACGAACCTGAGTTCCCGTCATCCCTCACATCCGATTCCTTCGCGGGTGAGCTTGTGGAAGAAGATATAACTCGGGCTACCCGATGGCGCTTGCGAGCAGAAACCTCGCTAGCAACTCAGTCACGGCATGCTCCTTGCCCTGGGCATCCTCTACCCCTTCCTCTTCAGCCTCTTCTGAGGGTGAAGCGGTAGCCGAAGGTATAGGCGATTCATCCCCTCCCTTTGCTTCTACCGTCACCTCTGTTTCATAGATGGGCCATCTTCGGGTAGAGGAGGAAGGGTTGAGGTAGTCGAGTGGCCCTGCATACAAAATATAGCAGTCAAAGTTAAAAAGATGCACAGAAGAGTAACAAAACAGGAGATCATAAACTCGAAAGATTTACTAACCTCTGGCAAAGGCTTTTCAGCCCCATAAGGGTCGACGGGACAGTCGACGTTGCAGGGTTCGCTTTGTTTTGTGCTGGTGATTGACCGCACATGTGTCACTAGTTCACTCCTGGACAGCTCCTCCTTGCTCATGCGGGTGGCGTCAAGGACACCTTCATACTCCCACATTGGATGGGCACGAGCGCGGAGCGGCCATACCCGCATCTTCACAAAGGTGGCAATCAGATGCACACCTGTGATGCTGTTGAGGAGCCCCCCAATTGTCTCCAGCATGGGTGCTGCTTCCGCCATTTCTTCAGTCGAAAGCTCGTGGTCCCAGGCTCTTGTCCTAGCGGCTATACCAGCAGTCGAAAATGCTGGGGCCACATTTTGGTCCACTTGCACATAGAACCACCTCTTCCTCCACCCCTGCGCCGAGTCGACTGGCTTCAGGGCGAAGTACCGGGTGTCGCTGCGCACTTGGATCTGCAGGCCTCCGACTGGATAGGTTCGGCCGCCTCGGTTGTTTGGCCGAACCATGAAGATGGACTTCCATAATGCCCAACTAGGAGCAACACCCAAAAAGCACTCGCACAGCGTAATGAAACACGCAATGTGCAGAATACCGTTCGGGGTGAGATCATGGATCTGCACCCCGTAGGCAAAAAGCAAACCTCGCACAAAATCATGGAGGGGAGCGAGAAACCCCTAGGCAAAAACTCCGCGAAACAGACGCGCTCGTTAGCGCGAGGCTCGGGAAGTACCTCCTTGGGCGAAGGTGCGCGGACAAGGAGCTGGTCGGAAGGTGGCAGCAATCCTTCCTCGCGCAGCTTGTCCAGCTGTGCCTCCTTTAGGGTGGATTTCATCCAATCCCCATTGGTCTTCTTGAGGTCGACGGCGGCAGCAGATGTGCTAGCCGCAATCTTCTTCCCCTTCTTCACCGCCGCATCGGGCGCGGCGGCAGCAGTCGAGGCAGAGCGTTTGTTGCCCGCTGCCTTCTTCATCGTCAACGAGCAGGTGGAAGAGCGCGCAAAGCTTTAGCACAGGAGCAATGGAGGCAGAGCGCAAGGAAGAAGATGGAACAGGGGTGGCGCGCAAAGCAAATGGCAGGTAAAAAACAAATGCCAGCGCCGTTCCCCTATTTACCACAAGTCAAAAGCAATCACAACCATTCAGATGCAAATCGTGCGTTACGCATGCAATCTGACCATACACGTGGCAAACACGGAGGGCAACCGTCGCCGGCCACTCCGCCCACTACGCACGCAGAAAGAGGAGTCATTATCACGCCTCTGGAAAAAGTGGGCCCGTCTGGTCAAATCAAGTCTAAGCGGTACCGTCTTTGGTCAGCTCTGCACAAATGGGACCACCTATGTGTTACGTCCCATCCATCGCAGCATAACGCACGCCACGCGAGTCAGGAACTACAGTCGAAATAAACGTCATCCATGATGTCATTTGAAAGATCTGTTCAAAAAATAGATTCGAATATGTCCAACGCATATTGGTCACATGATTGCCTTATTTAGTTCGGGTGTGGCAAATCCTTCTTAAAAGCAAATTTGGTCACTAGACCGTTCCTTCGACTAAGTCATATTACTCCCATGGGAGCGCATGTCAAAAATTTCTTCGATTAAGGACATGCAGAACATAATGAATTTAAGATTGTCCTCTATTGCAAACAATAAACCACAATCTCGGGGGCTACTCCCATGGGAGCGCTGTCGCGCTCCCATAAGATTTCTAAAAAGGTAAAAAAACTACTCACTCGACAAAGCAGACTCGACTTATTTATTTCAGCAAAGTCCTTTTATTTTACAAACAAAATTCATAAAATTCCCGGACTATGTCAATCGAAAAAGTCTCGGATGCTGCATATGCAAATGCAAAGGTAAGACCTGCCGATTGAATCGAGCTGGGCTAAGGGACACTCCGGCAGTGTTTTCTCTTAAGTTTTTCCGTGTCAACAGACATGATGAAAATCCTGACGGACGCGTCGGGTAGCAAATATGATCTACAGAACGAATCAGTAAGACCCCAAGCGGCCTGAGTCAAGTCTATCCAGTATGTTCCAGGTTCGAGTCCGGGGACTCGAATCTGATTAAAGGCTAGTATGGTGTTGCCCTAATGAGCAGTTAACTGACATCGGTAACTCGAGTAAGTTCAGGCCTACTAAGTCAAAATCCCTAGGCAGATATATCAAAAGTGTTCCAGATTCGAGTCCGGGGACTCGAGTTTGATTGAAAGCTGGCATGGTTTTACCCGAATGCGTAGTTAACTGAGCTCGATATTCTTCGAGTGAGTCAGGCCTGCCAAGCTATAATCCCCAGGCAAAAGTTGTTTCGAATGTGTTCCAGATTCGAGTCCGGGGACTCGAGTTTGATTGAAAGCTGGCATGGTTTTACCCGAATGCGTAGTTAACTGAGCTCGATATTCTTCGAGTGAGTCAGGCTTGTTTCGAATGTGTTCCAGATTCGAGTCCAGGGACTCGAGTTTGATTGAAAGCTGGCATGGTTTTACCCGAATGTGTAGTTAACTGAGCTCGATCTTCTTCGAGTAAGTCAGGCCTGCCAAGCTATAATCCCCAGGCAAAAGTTGTTTCGAGTGTGTTCCAGATTCGAGTCCGGGGACTTGAGTTTGATTGAAGGCTAGTAAGGTTTTACCCGAATGTGTAGTTAACCAGTCTCAAGTACTCTGGGCCTACTATACTGTCATCCCCAAGATTGCATAAAAAACATACATACTTGCCAGAAGAATAAAGCTACGATACATATGTTGGAGGGAGTGCATCCATGATTCTCCGTAATCAAGCAAGCACTCGGGGGCTACTGACGAGGATATACCCTTCGGGTACCCTGGCGTGAAGGTACCTGGTACATGCGAAGCCCAGCAGAGGCCCAGAATAAAAGAAGCCCATGAAGAAAGAAGCCAGACGAAGAGAAGTTTCCTAATTAGATTAGATCATAGTCGGTTAGAACTTTCCATATGTGTAAACCTAGTCGGTTACGTATCCAGAACCTGGCCTCCTATATAAAGGCCAGGAGGGTAACCGATGAAGGTCAGCAATGCATAGCCATTAGAACCCGACGAGATCAGCAACTCGCCGGACCTTTGTAACCCTCATATTCACACAATCAATACAGACAAGCAGGACGTAGGGGTTTTACCTCACTCGAGAGCCCTAAACCTGGGTAAACTCCCACTTGTCAGCCGTCGTGTCCACCAGTACCACGCGTTCTCTACCACATAATCAACCCTAGGTACCTAACCATGGGATTTGCCGAGGACACACCTTGTCAGTTTGGTAGATGCAAGTTGGGTATTCTAGGGTTTGTAGATCATGCTGTGTGTGAGGTTGAGCGTCTGGTTACCATATGCAACTTGTGTACTTTATTTTTTGTCATTCAGACACATTCTTTACACATCACGAAATTACATTTGGTGCATATTTAGGCCATTTACTAAATGCATTTTGTAAACTAGTGTTACTACATATGCTCTAATTATTTGCTTGATAAAGTGTACACAAATAGTTATAGATGATGAACGATTTTTGTATGTGTCATTGATCATGCTTCAGAACGAGTTATGCATGATGTTATGACTTTTTTGGTAATTACAGCGTTGTAGTAACGTTATTTATTTTATTGCTAATGTGCAGCAAGATGATGATGACGTCCAGAATGACAAGGAGTCCATGGATGTGAAGAGCAGATATGTTCGGCGGAGGTTGGAGTCGGGTTCTATCGTGTTACGTAGTGGTGACAGTTTGATCTGCCCTGAAGTGTTATGGTCATCCCTCCCCAACGAGCTTGTCCGGCGTATCGCGGACACATTTCTCGCCACCAACGGCATCGACTGGTACATGAACCTCCGTGCCGTCTGCCACGACTGGCGTCACACCACAGACGACCCACGAAGCAAGCTTGCAGATCCTCGCTTCCAACCCCTGGGATGGGTCCTGCTCGAGACAACTACTGCAGAGAACAATGGCGACTCCCGCCGTTCTACCTTCGTCAACGTCAACAACGGTCGTTTCGTGACGAAGCAACTTCCGGCATCCCAACTCAGCCAGTGCATCTCATCGACGAAGGATGGCCTCCTCGTCTTCGAAGAATTTGACAGTATACCAAGAAGGGTACTATCTTCTTGTGCAACTCCTTCACTCTCGGTAAGACCGGCTGTCTCTATGAATCATTCAGTGATTATCGGGTACGAGCACGAGATGAACTCGTGGTAGTTTTTGGGAAGAATCATAGCCTCCTCTATTCTGTCCAAATTGACATTTTCCTGCTAGAGAGGAGCTTGTATGTACTACTGGGTAGGTAGTGCACACGGCCTTGGTGAGTTGGCAAGCGTAGTAGAATTCCAAGGCCAAGCATATCTCGCTGACATTGATGGAACTGTGGCTGTCTTGGATGATGTCCCCGCTTCAGATCCGTGATCATTGTCCATGGTAACTTGGAGAAGGATGACATGCAATCCATCCACCTTGTCAATAGTGGTGACCAGCTTCTCCTACTGCGAATTAGGGGAGACTTTGGCACTGTGGAATTCTGCAAGGTCGATCTTGAACACAAGGTTCTCGAGACGGTCAAGTCCATTTGCAACCGTGCAATCTTTCTGGGCGCTCGTCGCCACATTTCCGTCAAAGCAGACATGTTTCATGCTGGCATTGAGGGAGACTCCCTCTACATGGATGATTGGTGGCGCTTGGACAATGAACCTCATCATCGCATCATCGTCAGGATCAACAAGCTGGGCATACACCGTAGGGGTTTGGCCAACATACTTGGGAAGGGTCACCAGGGCCCGGAATCCTTGGAGTATTATATGGTAAGAATGTGTCATGTGGCCTATCAGATGATGTGTTGAGCTAGTTTTGGTCCTGCAACATGAAGTTGATATCCAGGAAGAGGAGGTGAACTTTTAGGTTTAGTTAATGAACTGTTATGTTGATGATTTTAATGTGGGCCTTTTGTTGATGGTCTGAAGTGTGCTGAACCTATTTTGTAATGAAAATATTTGCTGCAATTGATCTCGAACACACACCAGATCTGTTGTTCTGACGTTTAGGTAATGAACTGTTCTGTTGTTCTGTTTGTGGTTTAAATCTGCTTGATGATTTGAATGTGAACCTTTAATTGGCTGATGATGTGAACCTTTAATTTCCATTAATATATAGGCAAACAGACATGCACGGCAGTACACCACTTTGTTCGCACACACACCAGAATACAAATAAAAACACTTAGTATTGAAACCCTAAAATCACTTAGCAAACTAGTAAATTCTCCTCTTGCGGCTTCTGCGTGAAGTTCCCTCTCCATCGTCGTCCTTCTTCTTGCACAAGGGGAGGAGCAGGTCTAGCCATGCTAGACCTAGATCACTGTCCTTCATGGTTTGGATCCTACTGTATAGTTCGTAGCTTACATACCCGTCCACTGCTGCATAGTCGAAGCTATTCTTAGGAAGCGGCATCCGATCCCAGCAATGGTGCAGCCATGGTGGGAAGTTGTCCTTCATCTTGTGGTAGGAAGTGTCGATCATCTCCCCCGCTAGAGTAGCATGCCAATTTTGCTTGGGAATAGCGATTGGATGTCAATGTGTTGCTCCGGTGGTGTGAAGCCCGGCTCGACAAGAACCCTCGTGTCGCCTGTCGTGTCGACGCTTGCGAACTTGATACCCTTGTTTGAAAAGAAAGCATGGAGCAGATCGCGTCCATGATGTGTCTGCGAGGACCTGCACCAGTGGAACAGGAGGACGTGCTTGTACATGGCGATTTGCACGAGGGCGACGGCATGGCGTTTGTTGTGAGGATTTGTAGGGGTGTACTCCAGGTCGAGGCCCACGAACCTGTGCTTCTCAGTCGCAAGCCATTCCTCATACATGGCGAGGACACGCTCCAAGATACAGTCGTCGTTGGTGTACACCACCCGCAGCGTGGTGCCGGAAGGGGCACGGACGTCTTCAG
Organism: Poa pratensis; assembly: GCA_947311845.1. Taxonomy (NCBI): domain Eukaryota; kingdom Viridiplantae; phylum Streptophyta; class Magnoliopsida; order Poales; family Poaceae; genus Poa; species Poa pratensis. The sequence goes on along the minus strand of CAMZMU010000052.1, from coordinate 20,958,547 downwards.
TCTTCGTTATTGTTGGAATTCCGGCGGCCATGGCGACTGCTCTCGGCGGGGCAGGGGATCGACGTTTGATCGATAGGAGATGAGGAACTGAACGAGTGGAACACCGGCGGAAGTGGCAACTGCCTCTTAATATACACTGATCGAACAATCGTGTGAAACGAAGGTGTGTGAAACGCATGCGGGGAAGATGAACGCGGGAACTGATTTTGGCCGCGGTTGCTACGAAGCAGCGCGACGTTTCCCTCGACCGTACACACTTTTGTTGAAGCAAAATGGGCCTAATTTGGATGGGGACGACAATCCGCGACGTTTTTCTTGACATGGGTTCAGATACGTCTTGACAAACTGGGCCATACTTGACGCTGGACGAAGATCCGCGATGTTCGTGTTGACTAAGTTCAGTTTCGCACCCAATATCTGGGCTCAGCTTGCGGTAATGGGCCGGCGACGGAGATCTGCGACGTCCATTACTAGCGAAAGTGCACCGCGACGACCCAAAAATTAACGTCGCATGAAAAGTTGCCCTTTCCGACCGGCGCGACGGTTTGCGGGGACGTAACGCAATCGTCCCTACCAAAACGATGCGGATCTCCAATAGTTGTGTAGTGTGTGTGCAACTGAAGCACAAGTTTTTCTTCTAGCTCTTACTCTAGGACAGATTAAACACAAGAGACCTTTTAACAAGGAAGACATTTCACGTGGATGACACATCATGTGTTATGTGCTCTGATATGCCAAATGAGACTATGCAGCATCTCTTTTTTGGATGTGACTTCAGCCAAACTTTCTGGTGGAGATTATGGCAAGGGTGGAATTATGATATGGGGCTCTATGAGCTCCTGCTTGATGGTAAATCACGGTCTGACGCTATCTGCTTCAAAGAATATTTGATACTGGGATGCTGGAGCTTACGAAATCATCGAAACAAAATCATCTTTGACAATGAGCAGCGATGTTTAGAACGTTGTATTACTTTTTTTAGGGATTCCTTTACCTTAGTGATGCACAGAGCAAAACCCTCTCTTAAAGAGGGTATGCAGCAATGCCTTGATGCCATGTAATTTTTTGATGGAGAATTTGTTCCATCTGTAAATTTTCCACCCATAAATATATAAAAAAATGCAGTAGGAGCTTTCCCTACTGTTTCTCCGTAAAAAATGAACGAATTGGTAGTTGCATATATATTCAGTTCAATAGAAGGACACCCACACTAGTAGGGAAACCCTATATAGGTAGGTTGGCATTCTGTGGCGCACCCTTAATTGGTGCGCCACAGAATTATTTCTGTGGCCCATGGCACCCGGTGCGCCACAGAATTTGTGGCCTTTCTGTGGCGCATCTTTTGCACATGCGCCACAGAAAGCCAGAATTCTGTGGCGCATCTTTTGCACATGCACCACAGAAAGCCAGAATTCTGTGGCGCATGGACGGGCATGCGCCACAGAAAGTGCCCACCCATGCGCCACAGAAATACTATGGGTCCCACGTCCAATTATTGGTCCAATTCTGGCTTCATAGACGCACGTAGCTCGGTGCGCCACAGAAAGTGGACATTCTGTGCGCATCACAGACCATGTGCCACAGAAATTGGGCTTTCTGTGGCGCACAGCAGCCATGCGCCACAGAATGTCCATTTTCTGTGACGCACCGAGCTGGGTGCGCCACAGAATGTTGGCCCAGATCCACAAAAAGGTGGCAACCCACTTTCCCCATGTGACCTTCTCATTCTCCCCTCTAGCTCGAGCTCCTCCACTCTCCCATGCCATTTTGACCTTTCTATTCTCCATTATTTGTTGTTAAACCTACTTTGTTTGCTATATAATTGGTGAGTGCTTGGGGAGAGCCTCCATATATATTCTCCTCCTCTCTTTTTGTCCACTATTTTTTCTCTCCATCACCACACACTCTCTCTCATCGATCACGGTGACGTCTCCGCAACGGATCTTGATCTACTAGGTGAATATTGTTGGATGAATATGTGTATGCATGTTTTGTTTGGCCGGCGATGTGTATGGATGTTTGTTAAAGGCATGAGAAACTTGTCGGTGGGCGATTTGCATGTATATGGCGCGACGATCGATGTTTATGCATGAAACTTGTGTGTGTGGTGTGCATGAATCTTTGCATGTTGTTGCTTCGCCGGCGTGGTGCATGGATGTTTGCCGAAATGTTGATTCATTTCCATTTCGGTAAATTTTTGCACCACATATGTCCTACTTTTAGGGGAAGTCATGCCGAATTTTTTCGTCGAACATTTCCGACTTTCCGACTTCCCGCATGAGAAGCTTGTATATGTGTGTGTGCATGTTGCGGTTAATTAATTCTAATTAATAACACATACTCTATATGTATACCGCGTAGGCGACCATGGTCATCAAGATGAGCTCCAGTCGAATCAACAACTACAAGGAAGAAGCGAAGGCGGAAATGATCGGTGCAACGGGCGCCAGATACGATGTCCGTGTCGAAGTTGCAAACTTGTGAGATGGATCGACCCTGATTCCGGACAATTGGAGGAACACCTGCTCAGGCGCGGTTTCATGGAAGGCTTCAACAGCAAATGTTGCGCCGACAGCAAATGTTGCGCCTGAAGACGAGGGCGGGCAAGATGATCGTGACGAAGGAGATGCCGACGGACATGGTCATGATGAAGGAGTAGATGGTGGTGGAGAAGACGCGAACACGCCGCAGAGCTCGCTAATGTCGGCCTTGATGGAGTCTCATGTTCAAGAACTGCTCCTCAAGGAGGCGAGCACCGTTAGAGAGAAAGCCAAGCTGGCGCAAATGGAGATAGACGGGAAGACTCCGTTGTATCCAGGGTGCCGGCCACAGGATACGCGCTTGCAAGTAACGCTTGATGCTCTGGAGATGAAGTCGGGAAACAAATGGACCGACGTGAGCTTCAACAAGAACATGCAATTCTTCCACGAGCGTCTTCCCGAGGGGAACACATTGCCAACTAGTATCGAGGAGGCCAAGAAAGTCGTGTGCCCTCTTGACCTACCGCACGTTAAATACCACGCCTGCATCAATGATTGCGCAATTTATCGGGGCGAGTACGAGGACAGAACCACATGTCCGGTGTGCGGCCAAGGACGGTACAAGAGCCGTGGGAAGAAAGTTCCTCGAAAAGTGGTATGGTACTTTCCTATCACTCCCCGTCTGCAGCGGTACTTCGTGGACCCTAAGGAAGCAAAGCTCATGCAATGGCACGCGGAAAGGGAGAAGCCCGAAGAAGATCCGGAGAAGGGCAGGATCCTTACACACCCTTCAGACGCTAGCCAGTGGCAAGAGTTGGACGCCGTCGGAAATTTCGGAGGCGACGCAAGGAACGTCAGGCTCGGTATGAGCACCGATGGACTCAATCCGTTCGGCAACCAGAGTAGCACGCATAGCACCTGGCCCGTGTTTGTATGGCCTTACAACCTTCCCCGTGGTTGTGCACGAAGCAAAGGTACATACACATGAGTATTCTCATTCAGGGGCCGAAACAAGCAGGTGTCCACATACATACGTATCTCGCGCTGTTGGAAAGAGGAGTTAGCCACGTTGTGGGGACGCCAGCCCGTACGTGGGATGCCTACACTGGAGATTATTTCCCATGAGAGCCGCGTTGCTCACGACGGTGCAGGACTATCCTGGTTGCTCATATGTATCGGCCCAGGTAGGCCACGGATTCTGCGCATGTGTCAGGTGCATGGATAAGACCCCGCATCTCCAGCTACCAAGGAAACCGGGTCTTCGAAAACCGTGTACCCAGGGGCTCGAAGGTGGCTTCGCATGGATCACCCGTGGAGAAAACGCGGTGACCTGTTCAATGGTAAGGACGAGCTCGAAGAGACCCCGATCCGAGGAGCGGCACAGAAATCGACGAGCTGTTGAATAATTGGAAGGAGTACCCTGCGCGGGAAAGAAACGACCGAAGGTAGATCCGCTGCTGGGTGTATGGAAAGCGAGGTCTGTTTTCCACAACTTGCCCTACTGGAAGGTCCTCAAGACGCCACATAGCCTCGATATGATGCACATTACGAAGAATGTCACCGAGAGTCTGCTTGGCACTCTTTCCAACATGCCGGAAAAGACCAAGGATGGGACGAAAGCAAGATACGATCTGAAATGGCTTGGTGTCAGGAAAGATCTTCAGTCCCCGATAGCGATGATGATGATGATGAGACGGAAGGGACTCAAGGTCGCGCAAAAGGGTAAAGAAGAACACTGTGGTGCTTCCCGCTACGTGCTTCACTATGAGTCCGGAGGAGCTCGAGCAATTCTACAGGTGTCTCCTAGGAGTCAAATTTCCTCATGGTTACGCGGGGCAGATAAGCAGATATCTGGACGGAACGAAGAAGAGGTTTAGCGGGATGAAGTCTCACGACTGTCACGTGCTGTTGACGCAGATACTTCCCGTTGCGATTCGAGGGATAATGGACGAGCACGTCCGTGATACGCTGCTTGCCCTTTGCAACTTTTTCGACGTCATCAACAGGAAGTCGATCGGCGTGAAGCAGCTCGACAGGCTACAGAAGAGATCGTGCTGATACTATGCGAGCTCGAGATTTACTTCCCGCCAGCATTCTTTGATATCTGCGTGCATCTCCTTCTCCATGTCGTTGATGACATCAGGCAGCTCGGGCCAACGTTCATGCACTACATGATGCGTTCGAAAGGATGAACGGTGTCATGAAAGGATACGTTCGCAACAGGGCCGTCCAACGCAAGCATGGCCAAGGGCTTTCTAACCTACGAGTGCATCTCTTCTGCCAGAATTATCTAAGCACCGAGAACTAGCATGTTGGTCTGCCCACGAGGAAACACTTCGGCAGGCTCAATGGATATGGTCACCGAGAGGGCACCAGCTCAATCTTTGTCAGCATGCAGGGTCGAAAGGACGACTTCGACAGGGCTCACCAGGTCGCGCTACAACACTTACATTGATCGAAACTTGTGTGGAAGAGCACAAATGCTTACTCGAGCAACATTACATCAAACTGGGCCGCCGAGGCAGAAGGGAGACGTAACCAGAGAGCACAACTCCAGCTTCACGCGTTGGTTCAAGCAAAAGCAACTGGAGCTAGCAAAGAGGAAACGCCATCTACGGAAGATGAAAACTCATATTCTCCTTATCACGGGGTCCCTCGCACAATGTAAAGACCTATCAGGCATATGACATCAACGGCTAGATTCTACACCGAGGAAAAGGTCAAGAACAACGAATATCAAAACTCAGGAGTAACTATGCTATCCTACAGCGATGAGGAGGCTATTGTCAAGGAAAGATACTTCGGAAGGATCGAGGACATATGGGAGCTCAACTACTGTGGACAGTTGGTGCCAATGTTCCGTGTGAGATGGGCCAAGGACGTCGTCAAAGAAGGCCGGTATTTCACAGCCAGGTTTCGAACCTGGTTGTCCATGTTAATACAGTTCTATTGAAACCAGTAGCCTATTTTGTTGTTAGTGTCAAGTAACAGCAGCGCCTCCTTTTGACCTGTTAGGCTAGGACATTCTGTGGTGCACCGCCTAGAAGGTGCGCCACAGAATTCTCGGGCCTCCACTTACATGTGGGGCCGCACCCCTGTTAGGCCAGGAAATTCTGTGGCGCACCACCTAGCAGATGTGCCACAGAATCCTACATTTCTGTGGCGCATCCCTTTGTAGGTGCGCCACAGAATTCTGGAGCCTCCACTTACATGTGGGGCCGCCCCCGCGCTGCCTCTTCGTTCCAAATTTTGCTAAGGACCTCGTGCGCGCTCTCGCCCTCGACGCCGCCGCAACTCCCGTCGCCGGCGACCTCGATCCCTGCGCCCCGGCCATCCCCGCCCGAGCCGCGCCGCCACCCACCACGCGGCCGTGCTCGACCGCATCGCCACTCGAGCCACGCCCCGGCCAGCCCCCACCCCTCCCCTCCCCTCCCCTCCACAACAACGCCGTCACCTCCCCTTCCCTTGCCGTCGAGCCACCCGGGACCAGCCACGAGCCATCGACGACCTCAACTCGCCATCCTTCGCCGAGGTACTGCCCCTCTCTCCCTCCCTCCCTCTCCTGCCATGGTTGCACATTAGGTGCTTGATGAAATGTGCAACCAAATTTTCTAGGTTTCAGTTGCTAGTGCTAAGTGTTGTTGCTAGTGTTGTTGCTAAGTGTTGTTGCTAGTGTTGTTGCTAGTGCTAGTAATTGCATGTAGACCAAAAAAAAATTTACATACCAATTTTTTTTAAAATTTTCCTAAGTGTTGTTGCTAGTGCTAGTAATTTAATTTTACATTTGTTGATTGCTTGCTGCAAGTACTTGCTGCAAGCAAGCACACTAGTTGGTGCTAGTAGTGTTAGGAAAATTTTGGAGACCAAATTTTTTTGAAATTTTGCTAAGTTAAATATGGTCACTGTTTTAACATGCCTACAAAAATGCCTTCAATTAAGGTTTTAGATGTATTCAAAAAATATTTCTGGGGTTTATCATGAAGTACTAACTTAGTACAAGAGATCCATGGGGGTTAATGTGAAATAGGATCAAGATTTGATGCTTTCAAAATGCTCCAAAGTTGGTACTTTTTAACTACTTTGAAGATGCATTTTTAGTTGCTGCTATAGGTGCTTTTGCTGCTAGCTGCTTTTGTGACATGATCTTTTTTTTTGGTTGTGCATGGTGTAGAGGTGTTTGTGTGTGCTAGGCAAGAAGCCGCCGTGGAATCGATTTGGTGAGCTCCGGTGACCATGTGTTCTGTGTTACCACGACCATCGCGTCGTGGTTGTTTGTGATGCTGTTGTCGGCCAGCTAAGACGGCGGGATATGTGTTGTTTGTGATGCTGTTGCCGGCCAGCTACGCCAGCCATTACTTGTGCAGGTACCCCGTGAGGCCCTTGAGATTGCCGGAACGTCGGTTAACTTCCGTTCCGGCAAATTCGGGTACTCCATATGTCCTATTTTTAGCAAAGGTCATGCCAAAAAATTCGTGAAATTTAGCATGACTTTGCTAAAAATAGGACATATGGAGTATTGCGACTAATGCATGGTCCGGGGTATCTTAGTACTAAATTAAGTGATGCTCTTGTTATATTTGTTGTACTAATTACTTTTTGCCTCTTTTTAATGTTGTGGAAACATGTCCTCCGAGGCCGGCCCTTCTAAGCTCATGAGCGTTGAAGAACAAGCTAGAGAAAGGAACAAGCCTTCTGGCAAGTGAACCAGGAGATGGAGGATGCGGAGGCCGCCGAACTGGCTCGTGACGGCGATGAGGACATTCTATTAGAGGATGTCGAAGCCACCACCACTGATGGAGAAGCCACCACCACGGATTTCGGGGGTGGCGACCACACGGACGGTGGTGGTGGTAGTAACCCGACCGCTAAGAGGCTTAAGAAGGCGAGGAAGAACCGGACACCGCAAGCGGTCGGCACCGTCACAGACACGTTCACTAAGGTCTCCTTAAGTGGCCAACCACAGGAGCCTAGGGACATCGCAAAAGGGTATGGCATGCAACTAGGGTGCATCCTCCGGGAAACCGCATCGATCAACACATATGACCTCAGGAGTCCGGCTACTTTCTGAAGCCAGGGACAGGGGAATTCGTTACCGACTATGAAGATGTGGCGGATTTTGAGAAAAAGTTGGTAAGGAAATTAATTACCGCGGATATCTCGAAGTACATTTGCGTTGATTTCTACATGGGTTCACGTTTATTTCCATTGTCCGCAGGCGGCTGAGTTGGAGGCTGAGGCCGACCTGTCGTCCCAGGAGGCTCCGGCCGGCCCGTGGGACATGACTTTCAACCGGGCGATGAACGTTTACAAGGGGAGGGACAAGTCAAAACCGGCAAAGTCAGCTGGCCGTGTGACCGACTTTGGTACGAGCATGAAGTTCACCGAGTACTACAGCACGGTCACCGAGAAGAAAAAGGAGAGGAGGAAGCCGGCTAAAGATAGAGCCGAGGTTCTCGATCTAAGGAAGAAGCTGGAGGCACTAGAGGCCGAGAAGGTGGACTCCAGTGTGGTGGACAAGCTAGTGGCCGAGAAGGTGGACGAGAAGCTCCGGACTTTGTTACCCCCTGCATTGGTGCAGGGGATAACTGCTTGGCATGCGGGAGGTCAACAGGGGCCGATACACGTGCCCAGCTTCGCCGGCAGCACCTCCATCAATAACTTGTCGCCGGTCCTGCCGACCCCACCGGTGCCCCCTACCATGGAGCAACATACACCAACGCCGGAGAATAATGATAATGCACACGAGCGGCCGGAGAATGATAGGCCAGCCGCCGGCACCGGCGCCCTTGTCTCGACATTAGCCGAGCTCAACGCCATCACCAAGGTAACTAATTAGTATGTGTGTGTGAGACAATGGAAACATATATATGTATGATCATGAATATGTATGATACATTGTGTGTGAGACTATATATGCCTTATCTCATGGTGCCCAACGTGTGTTGACTCCCAGGACATGCCTTGCATACTCCTGCATAGGGTGGGGGCCGGCGGCGAGTTGAAGGAAGTCACAACGGCCGATATCATACAACCTTTGACCCGCGATTTGCACAACACGCGAATGAGCGAGGTCATGATGAAAGTCAATGTGCGCGAGGTACTGCCTGAGTTCCGTGACATCGACCCCCCAAGCAACCTCAGGGAGCCGAGAAACACATGAAGCTTGGCGAATGCGGGCAGTGGATGATGGAATGGCCGAAGACCCAAATTCGTCTTGGGGTTGTTCTTCATGGGTACAGGCGCACCGGCGGCGCCACCTCGAGGCCCCGGCCCTAGGTCGTTCAGCCTCCGTCGAGGCGGCAAAAGAAAGCTGTTTCGGATGAACTAGCGCCACAAGCAACCGTCGCCTCCACCTAGAAGGAACAGCCGGTCGCCGCCACCACCGGCCGGAAGCTACCGCCGGTCGCCGCCACCACCGGCCGGAAGCTACCGCCGGTCGTCGCCGCCACCAACCGCCACAAACAGTTGGGAACGTCTTCACCGCAACCGTCCAAGGTTAGTTCTGACTTTCTGAATTCCCGACTTCCGACTTTCCCGGCTAATGGATGTGCTATTGTTGATGTTTAGGACAAAGCCGTTGCACCTCAACTTGGTGGCAACGACGACAATGAGGAGGGCGATAATGATGTAAACGTCGATGACTACATCAACACTGGCGCCACCGCGGATGATATGTACATGCCTCTTGTGGATGAAGAACCCTTCCGCGACCACCGCGGCCAACCTGTTTTCCTCGTCCCACTTCATGCACACAGCGCCTGGCCTTCAGCGACACGCCTCCGGATGCCGGCAATCATCAAGCTCAACCGGGTAACATTTTCAGCCCTAACACACTACAAGCAACTATTAAAGCGGGGTTCACTGCACCCCCACAATCCCCAGAGACGAAGAAGCCGAAGAAGCACAAGAAGAGAAAAGGATCCTCTGCGAGCCAGCCAGCTCCTAAGATCCGGGGTCTTGAAGACACGGTTCCACCCAATGCGGATGGCTACCCCCGAGTTCATGAAGCTGGTGTACCTATCTTGTTTGGGGACTTGCTCCGTCTTGCAGAAGGATGCATGATTGCTTTGCAGGAAGCTGTCTTGTATCAAGAGGAGGTCCTTCTTCAAGAGAAGAAGCCGAGTTACCCGGCGTTCGCGGTCAAGGTGCTACCCGAGATGGTGGACTTCGTCCAAGAAGACCCCGTGGATGTGTTCTTCATATCGTACGAGGACATCTTCAACATGTTTCACTCCAAATGTCTGGACTATAATATGGTTCGCCTATATGCGCTCGATGCGGCGATGAAGATCAGGAGAGATGATACCCCGTACATCGTGATAGTGGATCCCTACTACATGCGCGACAACCATCTGGGGGAAGGATCAAGGACACGGGAATCGGCCAAGGTGTACCTCGTAAGGATCTTCCTGGCCAACAAGAAGAAGAACGCCCTTCTTCTGCCTTTCGTTTTCGAGTAAGTACAAATCCGCTCGCCACCGTCCTATCTTATGACTTCTTGTACATTTCTTCCATCGATGATCCTTTGTCCAACATTCCGTTTCAATTGTGTTGAGCAGGGACAAGTACTGCGCACTCATCTACGTATCTCCGAGGTGATCCGTTGCCACTTATTTTGACTCAGGGAATCTAAAGGAGATACCTTCCAACACTTACCTCCCCGGCAACGGCGCCAGAAAATAGCTTGATGTCTACGCACGCTTGCATTCTTGTAGACAGTGTTGGGCCTCCAAGAGCAGAGGTTTGTAGAACAGCAGCAAGTTTCTCTTAAGTGAATCACCCAAGGTTTATTGAACTCAGGGAGGTAGAGGTCAAAGATATCCCTCTCAAGCAACCCTGCAATTACGATACAAGAAGTCTCTTGTGTCCCCAACACACCTAATACACTTGTCAGATGTATAGGTGCACTAGTTCGGCGAAGAGATAGTGAAATACAAGTAATATGGATGATTATAAGTGGTAATTGCAATCTGAAATAAAAATGGCAGCAAGCAAACATGTAGCAGAACTTGTTGTAAACGGTGTTTCAATGCTTAGAAACAAGTCCTAGGGATCATAATTTCACTAATGGACACTCTCAACAATGATCTCATAATTGAATAAATAAATGATACTCTCAAACACTCTCTTGTTGGATAACAAACACCATTCATTGCGTAGGGCTGCAAAAGCACACCTGAGAGTCTGAGTAAACAAACACCACAACGTCATAAAAGAGTCATACACGATGCGCACACCGTCACCTTCACACCATGGAGAGTGACTCCGGAGTTCATATCAAAGTAACCTCTAGAGTGGCATAATAGATAAAGAGTAACAACTACTTATTCAACTAGATTACAAAGCTCATGATTACATAAAGATCACACCATGGGAGAGAGAGAGATAAACCACATAGCTACCGGTAGAGCCCTCAGCCTCGGTGAAGGCTACTCCCTCGTCATCATGAGAGGCAGCAACAGCGATGAAGATGGCGGTGGAGTCGGTGGAGATGGCTCCGGGGGGAACTTCCCCGTCCTAACAAGGTACCGGAACAGAGACTTCTGTCCCCCGAAACTTGTCGTCGATGGCGGCGGCGCTGCGGAACCCTTGGTGGAATATGACTGATTTCTTTAGGGTTTTCGCGTCGGAGGGTATTTATAGGCGAAGGGGCGATGTCGGTGCAGACTCGAGGTGGGCTCCCCACACCACGGCGCGGCACAAGGGGGGCGCGCCACCATATGGGGAGGATGGCCCATGGGCCTCCTCCTTCTCCCTTTAGACACCCTCTATGTGTCAGAAAAATACGAGCGTGGCTTTTTGTTTCGTCCAAATCCGAGAATATTTGCAGAACAGCTTTTCTGAAACCAAAAACAGCAGAAAACAGGAACTGGCACTGTGGCATCTTGTTAATAGGTTAGTCCCAGAAAATGCATAAAAATGCCATGAAGTGTGAATAAAACATGTAGCAATTGGTATAAAACAAGCATGGAACATAAGAAATTATAGATACGTTGGAGACGGATCAAGCATCCGCAAGCTTAGTTCTACTCGTCCTCGAGTAGGTAAAACGATAACAACAAATAATTTCTGAAGTGACATGCTACCACACAATCTTGATCAAATATATTGTAAAGCATGTGAGCTGAGATCAAATCATTCAAAGCAAATGTCTATAATTGATATTCAATAAGAGATAACAAACAAGATAGTTAAACAAGCTAAAAGTTTTCATGAACTATTGCTTTAAAGACATGAAACCGTACAATGTTCATTATAGATGTTTTAAGTACAAGTGTAGGAGTTCTATCCTTCAATTCCAAGCATCAAGTAATTTTTCACAACATGGAAGGATTCAGTCAAGTAAACATAAACATGAACATCATGAATAAACTGTTTCGAAGTCTACTCAATCGGTGAGTGCAAGCATTTGGTATTGGCACCAGGATGTTATGGCTAAAAGAACATTAATGGGGGTTTGGAAGGCCAAAGGAAGAAAGTCTCACAAACTATAAGTGATCATTAGACAAGAGGAAGTCTTATAATCGAAGCTATGTAAGGAGTAGTGATTGCCATGCAACGGATGCACATAGAGCTATATGTGTATGAAAGCTCTCCAATGGAACTAGCGGGGGTGCATCCAACTTGGTTGCTCATGAAGACCTAGAGCACTTTTGAGGAGCTCATCATTGGTATATACAACAAGTTCTATAGTGTAAATTCCCCACATAGTTATACTAGTAAAACATGAAAACTCTCTCACATGGAGTATAGGTGCTAAACATGAGCACAAATGATGACTATGAAAACTGCAGGTGCTAAAACATGAGCACAAGTGTGGATAAAGGATAGTAATGTTGCCCCCTTTTTCTTTATTCTTTTTTTTTTTTTTTTTTTTTTCTATTTTTTTCTTTTTCTGTTTCTCTTTTCGATGGCCTCCATGGCTCTTTTCACTTTTAGGGGCAACACTCTAATATGACAACAACTTTTTGGTACAAATAACTCATAATGAACAAAACATGATGTATGAAACTGTATGCCTCTGCCAGTGTAGCAGGATGTGCAATGATCTAGCGTAACATGGGTAAACCACACATCAGCTGTATAGAATCATGCAAAGCAATATATAAATGATAAATGACAACAAGTCATGTAATGTAAGATGGAAGTTGCATGGCAATATATCTCGGAACAGCTATGGAAATGCTGTGGTAGGTAGGTATGGTGGCTGTTTTGAGGAAGATGTATGGGCTTATGTGTAGGAGAACAAGAGAAAGTCCTCCACGGGTTTGGATGTACTGGCGAAGTATGCACAACTCTCAATGTGAGCAGAAGGCAATGCACAGCACCGAAGAGGCTAGCAAATTTGGATGGTGGAAGTGCCAAAAACCGTAGCTTAACATTAGTCAAAAAGAACTCACAAGCTTATTGCAAACAACTAGCAGGTTCAACATTAAGAGCATGATTAAAATTCACTCCAAGAAGGGCCGTTCACGGCGGTACAAGTACCCCGCTAGATCCCTCGACCTTCAGCACAACTTAGTTATTACGAATCACTTTTAGACATGGAAAGCTATCAAGTCCAACTACACCTTCAACAATTTTAGTAGAGTTTGTAGTACGGTACAAGCTTAAAGACAACAATCCACTAATGATTTTAACTTAACTAACCAGCAAGCTTTACCATCTAAATATCTCAAAACATTTGCAAAGAATCAAGTTATCAAAGTTCAATGATCTACAAGATTATGCAAGTTTCATTATACCACTACCACATGCAGCATTTTCTGAACCAACACATCAACCAAGCAACTCTCCAAGTAATTTACAAATGAAACAAGAGAGTACTTTCCACAAGAATTAACAGCTCTAAAAGAGATGCATGAAAAACAGGAGCTAAAAGCATAGCAGTAGCTAGATAAGAATACTCAAAAGAAATAAGTGAAGAATATGAGTATTCACATGAAAAAGCGGAGCGTGTCTCTCTCCCACACAAGAATGCTAGGATCCAACTTATTCAGAAAATAAAAACAAAAAGCAAAAATAAAAGCACACAGACGCCAAGTAAAATACATAAGATGTGGAAGAATTAAAATATAGTTTCACTAGAGATGACCTGATAAGTTGTTGATGAAGAAGGGGATGCCTTGGGCATCCCCAAGCTTAGACGCTTGAGTCTTCTTGAATATTGCTGGGGTGACCCACGGGGGCATCCCCAATCTTAGGCTTTTCACTCTTCTTGATCACATCATATCATCCTTCTCTCTTGATCCTTGAAAACTTCGCCACACCAAACTCAAAGTAATCTTATTAGAGGGTTAGTGCATAATCAAAAATTCACATGTTCTACTGTGACACAATCATTACCAATGCTTCTACATTAACTACAGCCACTGATGTTTTATGGAGCAAAGAAATCCAATCAAACATAGTAAAAGAGGCAATGCAAAATAAAAGGCAGAATCTGTCAAAAACAGAACAGTCTGGAAAAACGAATTTTTTCGAGACACTTAACTTGCTCAGATGCGAAAAATCAAAACTAATGAAAGTTGCGTACATACATAAGGATCATGCGTGATTTTTTCAGAATTGTTCGATCTTTCTGGAGTGCGTACAGCTCAAAACGGTGGACAGCAAAAATCTGTCTCTGCGCAGAAATCAAATCTAACATCAACTTTCAACTAGAGACTTTACTTGGCACAACAATGCAATAAAATAAAGATACAAAGGAGTTGTTACGGAAGTAAGTAAGCTCCTTGACTCAAATAAAAGAAATTTGCAGAAAATAAATCAATGCGTTGTCTCCCAAGAGCGCTTTTCTTTAAAGCCTTTTAGCTAGGCATAGTGATTTTTATGACGCTCACATAAAAATGAGAGTTGAAACATAAAAGAGAGCATCAAGAAGCATATATAAAACATGTTTAAATCTAACACTCTTTCTATGCATAGGAGTCTTGTAAGAAAACAAGTCAATGAAGAACAAAGCGACTAGCATAGAAATGCAAAACAAGTGTAACTTCAAAAATTTCAACAAAGAGAGAGAAGACTTAATATTATTGTGATATATGAAATCGTGTCTCCCTCTCTTATAAGCACCAGTAGGTCTTAAAGTAACTGATACCCGTAGAAGTGATAGCCTTCAGTAGCTACCTGCAATGAAAAGTATACGGGGTTAGGTTGAGACTCCAAGTGCAGAGTGTGTAGTAAGAGGAATACGTGTTTTCCCCACGAGGGTGACTCGAGGGTTTAATATCGAACTCTCGGGGAATCTGAAGTGGTAGATTTATCTTTTTATCCTTCTTTTTGGTTACCTACAAAACAATGTTAGATGTTTTGGTCCTCAACCTCACCTGTGGTTGTCAAGCACAAGGTGTAAGAATAATATCAAGATAAATGTGTAATGCAAGCAAGAGATGAATATGCAATGATGGTAGATGGATATGCAAGGATGGTGGATGCAATGATACATGATATTTTTGGGTTTTTTGGATGATGAATGCAAGATGATACATGTTTTTGTATTTTCGGATTTAATGATGGCTGAAAATATAAAAGTGGTATATGGTGTTGGAAAGATGTTTCTTATGATTAAAAATGGACCGGGTTCATGGTTTCACAAATGCACTCTCTCTTTATCATGTGGTGGACAATAGAACAACAAACAGTTAACATATGAGATTGCAACACAGGGTTTGATAACAAGTTACTTTAGATATATGGGCATCACGTCCTAACATAGAGATCTTTTGGTTATTAATCTCTCTTATACTCCACCAAGATGCGAACCAAATCATAACACCAAGGTAATTAAGATAACTCAGAGTATAGCAATAAGTATCATGACATGAAGTGAAAATAAGAACATGCTAGATCTAGTCATGGAGTAGTGGCAATGGTCACACCCACATCTCCAGTAGCATGGTATTTTAGTTTATCCCTAGTGAGGCAACAAAGTAAGGTAAAGATACCAAAGTGGATCGTAGAACTTTCTCTCACGTTCACTGCCCTAGCCACCCCCCGTTACTCCAACTAATGCACACGTTCCCCCACACACGCTCTCATAAAACAAGTTTGATCAAAACAAGAAGACAAGAATGTGGTACATAATATGCATCTATACTCATAACTGAAACAAACATTGCAATCTCAAATATATATTAACTCATAAAGATCCACCACAAAGGTATTACAACGGTGACCGTAATCATGTTCAGCAGCTCATACGGTACTAATTAGTGAAGCTCAAGAGAGGAGAGATAATAAGTTACTTCCACAAACCCATAGTCCAGAGGTCGACTACTCCCTCTTCATCATGGAGACGGTGGAGAAGTCGATGGAGAAGATCGAGACCACGCCGGCAGTGCCCCGCCGGAGTTTTCCCCCTCCAATCTGCAGCTTCTGATCTCCGTTTCGGTGTTTCTGTGTTTGTGCGGCGCTCCTTCCAGAGAACGTCGGGGGACCTTTTTTATAGGCGTTTTTAGGTCAAGACGGAGTCGGTGGACGAAAGATCAACGGCAACGGAGCCTCGAGGCCCGAACGGGTGGGTCCCACGTGGCTAGCAAGGGGGGCAACGTGGGCCACTCTCGTTCGGCCCTCGGGCCTCCGTTCGCTCGCTTCCTTTTTCCGTAGGTCTTCGTCCTTCCAAATATTGACGCCCGTAAATTTCCAGGATTTTTCGTTGACGTTTGGGTCCCTGAAACAATAAAATACGAAAATAGGGTTTTATGCCTGTGCAGGATTAATTCCATAAAAATAGGAAATAAATGAATATTTCCAAGTATCATTATAAAACATTGATATAACCCTCATATGATGCAAATATGATTGGAATATAAGCAATTAAAGTGCAAAGTTCATGTATGCATTTTACATGCATCAGTAACCAGCAAATAAAAGCAAATCAAGAGAAAGCTCAAAACATTCATCATAAAGAGAAGAAATTAAGTAACATGAAGATTTCTATAACCATACTTTCCTCTCTCAAAATAATTTTCAGCGGCATCATGAATAAACTCAACAATATAGCTATCACATAGAGCATTCTTATCATGATCCACATGCATAAAAGTACCATTACTCTCCACATAAACATAATCATTAATAATAGTGGGAGTAAAAGTATCACATCCATCATTGTAATCATCATAAAATGGAGGCATAGAATATTCATAATGAATTTTATCCTCAATAGTTGATGGACTGAGAATATCATATTCATCATTGTAAACATCATATATAGGAGGCATATCATAATCAACATAAACTATATCCTCAATAGTAGGTGGACTGAAAATATCACAATGATTATAATTATCATATATTGGAGGCAAAGTATTATCAAAGAAAAATTCCTCCTTAAAGCTTGGGGGACTAAAAATATCATATTCATCACAACCAGCTTCCTCAAGCTTAGACTTTTCCATAGCATTAGCAATAATAGTGTTCAAAGAATTTATAGTAATACCATTCCTACCATCATGCAAACAAGCCTCCATAGGTTTTTTAATTTTCTCTTCAAAAGCATCATGTCCTAATTCAATATAAAGTTCATAAAGATCTCTAATTTTTTTGTTGTTTTCCATTAAGCCTAACCAGTGAAAAAAAAAGATATAATTGCAAAATCTAAAGGAGATACCTTCCAACACTTACCTCCCCGGCAATGGCGCCAGAAAATAGCTTGATGGCTACGCACGCTTCTATTCTTGTAAACAATGTTGGGCCTCCAAGAGCAGAGCTTTATAGAACAGCAGCAAGTTTCCCTTAATTGAATCACCCAAGGTTTATCGAACTCAGGGAGGTAGAGGTCAAATATATCCCTCTCAAGCAACCCTGCAATTAAGATACAAGAAGTCTCTTATGTCCCCAACACACCTAATACACTTGTCATATGTATAGGTGCACTAGATCGGCGAAGAGATAGTGAAATACAAGTAATATGGATGATTATAAGTGGTAATTGCAATCTGAAATAAAATTGGCAGCAAGCAAACATGTAGCAGAACTTGTTGTAAACGGTGTTTCAATTCTTAGAAACAAGGCCTAGGGATCATACTTTCACTAATGGACACTCTCAACAATGATCTCATAATTGAATAAATAAATGCTACTCTCAAACACTCTCTTGTTGGATAACAAACACCATTCGTTGCGTAGGGCTGCAAAAGCACACCTCAGAGTCTGAGTAAACAAACACCACAACGTCATAAAGGAGTCACACACGATGCGCAAGTGACTCCGGAGTTCATATTAAAGTAACCTCTAGAGTGGCATAATAGATAAAGAGTAACATCTACTTATTCAACTAGATTACAAAGCTCATGATCACATAAAGATCACATAGCTACCGGTAGAGCCCTCAGCCTCGGTGAAGACTACTCCCTCGTCATCATGAGAGGCAGCAACAGCGATGAAGATGGCGGTGGAGTCGATGGAGATGGCTCCGGGGGCACTTCCCCGTCCCGGCAAGGTACCGGAACAGAGACTTCTATCCCCCGAAACTTGTCGTTGATGGCGGCGGCGCTGCGGAACCCTTGGTGGAATATGACTGATTTCTTTAGGGTTTTCGCGTCGGAGGGTATTTATAGGCGAAGGGGCAATGTCGGTGGAGACCCGAGGTGGGCTCCCCACACCACGGCGGGGCACAAGGGGGGGGGGGCGCCACCATATGGGGAGGATGGCCCATGGGCCTCCTCCTTCTTCCCTTTGGACACCGTGTATGTGTTAGAAAAATAGGAGCGTGGCTTTTTGTTTCGTCCAATTCCGAGAATATTTGCAGAACAGCTTTTCTGAAATCCAAAACAGCAGAAAACAGGAACTAGCACTTTGGCATCTTGTTAATAGGTTAGTCCCAGAAAATAAATAAAAATGCCATGAAGTGTGAATAAAACATGTAGCAATTGGTATAAAACAAGAATGGAACATAAGAAATTATAGATACGTTGGAGACGTATCAAGGCGCAGAATATCACCAGGGAGTGGAGGACGAAAGGGGCATTCTACCGTTCCCGTCGCCGCTCAAGAAGAGGAATCCATGATCATGCGTGCTCCCGCGCGCTCTTGCTCACCATCATCGCCGATGTGTACAACATTTGATCCTAGTTAGGCGGTGAACACTTGATTTGTAATGATGAACTTTTGTTTGTATCATGACTAATCGTGTAAACATTCGGCACTTTTGTGACTATGTGTATGTACCTCGGGCACTAAGTAATATGTGTGATGACATAGTGACTAATGTGTTTGTCTGTTTATATACCTGTCAAATATATTTGTATTTCTATATAAATCCTGTATATACCTGTATTTGTACATCAAAATGAAAAAATACATGTATTACTGTTTCATATTTCTGTGGCGCACACTTTTTTTTGTGGCGCACCGGCACAGAATACCTCTGCCCTGTGGCCTACCGAGCTATTTCTGTGGCGCACGGCCTGAGTGCGTCACAGAAAGTTGGATTTCTGTGGCGCACGCCCTGAGTGCGTCACAGAAAGTTGGATTTCTGTGGCGCACGCCCTGGGTGCGCCACAGAAAAAAATTAGTTGCGATGATTCTGTGGCGCAACCAGCAAACCTGGGGTGCGCCACAGAATCTTAATTTGGTGCGCCACTGATAGCCAATTATGTACTAGTGCCAACATTTCAGTGGCAAATGAATATGGCGGTGTAGACAAATGCTACTATGGTAATGAAATGTACAATAAGGAAAATTATTTGAGTAAATGACCACATTAAATTCTATATATATTGTATATTTAGAACTAAAATTTTGCTAGTCAATTGCGTGTATTAAATAAAATATCACGTTTTCATTGCTCTACTGATATTGCGTCCAACTTTGATTAGAGATTACATAGGTGATCTTGTCCCGATTTCTAAAATCAATTGCGTGTATTAAATAAAATATCATGTTTTCATTGCTCTATTGATATTGCGTCCAACTTTGATTAGAGATTACATAGGTGATCTGGTCCCGATTGCTATAAATTTACTGCTTAATATATACGGAGTATCTACCTTGCTGGTCTATAAATAGCGTGGGGGTCTTTTGACCACATCAACTGTGTCCATCATCCATGCTTCTAATCTAACACAGATCAACGATCAAACAATGACGTTCTGCAAGTTCAATGGCCAGATGCAAGCCAAGGCGGCCACGGTTTTGTTCCTCCTTCTCCTTGGATGCCTCACGTTCGTCGCACAGGGTAACATCAGCGAGTGTAATCAAAGGCTCACGCCTGTCTTCCACCTTCTGATTAAAAATATAATTTGACATCTTTGTAGGTGGTGAGATCTCACATGGTCGTCATCTTCTACAACACAAGACCGGTGGCATCAAGAAGATTAAGATCAAACTATGCGTGAGAAAAAGTTGTCCTCGGAATTTCTATTGCAGCAAGTTCTGTTGTGCAACGTTGGATGGTCAGCCTTGTTGGACGAATCATGAAGATTGCTTGAAGAATTGCCCGTAGATAATGTCGTCGGGGAACGATGAACGCACACTTGGTTGATCTTTTGGATGTTTCATACGATTAACATTGCATCAGGGAAACGAAGTATCATGCATTTAAGTGCATGTTAGCATATTGTTTGTTGAACTTGGATCAAATGTATGAATTCATTTACAATGTTTGTCCTGTCAAAAAATAAATTCGATCAAGAAAAGATCTCCAATTTATAACTTTGTACTTTAAAAAGTTAATAGTACAACATGTAATCATCACCATCATCACCACTAATAATATAAAAAGGAAGAGACAGGGGTGATCCAATCAATCGTGGCCACATAACAATTGAGCCAACGTCCCACGCGCTCAGGGACGGAGTACTGATCACAGCGGAGTATAGCGCATCTGGAAAAAAAAATCCAGCACCGACCTCCCACGCGCTCGGCCGCCGCCTGACATCCCCGCCCGAGGCTCAGCCGTCCCAACTTCCTTCCCTGACGACCCCGCTGGACGCGCTCGCCCACCGATCTCCGCCCGCCCGGAGATCCCGCCCGACGCATAGCCGGCCTAGCCTCTATCGCCGACGCAGCCGGGAGCCACCGGCCGGAGACGCACGGCCAACGCAGCCATGACGCGCCCGCCCGCTCGCCGCCTGCCCGACGAACCTGATGGACTGAGAAACGACCGGGTCTGACACACCCGCCGACGACGCTGCCCGACGCGTCGCCAACCAGCCTCTGGAAATACAACGCCGTCTCCGCATGGGTATGCTTTTCATTATGTAGCCGGAAGTACATAAATTCAACCTGCATCATGCCTGGACACTGGTTAATTGGTTAATGTACTTGTTTGAGTTAACATACAGCTATGTTATGCGAAGCCGGTAGCCGCGAACGATGTTTGCCTCCTGAATATTTGTATGCACTAGACCTTTCAATGGAGAGTGTGTTTAACTTGACAAAGTTCTTGATTTGGTTTTAAAAGGGAAAAACCACGAGGTCCTGAAAACGACTTGCATCACTACGTGCCTTGCTCCTTCTAGCAAATCACTTTTCGTCACATGTAGCTATTAAAGGCTAATCTGAAATTGGTAAAGTGTTCACTTCCCGTCTCAGCTGAACTCCATTCAAATGGTCCATTTCATAACTCATATTTTATACCTATCGTAACTGTCTCACGGTGAGATCACAGTGGCATAATGAAAGTACTCCCTCTGTCCCTAATTACCCTGCGTTTTGGAATTAGTCAGAGTCAAACTTTGTAAACTTTGACCAAGCATGTATAAAAAAATATAAATATTATTAGAATCTCCACAAAATACACTTTCATATTATATGTGTTTCATGTTATAAATATTGATATTTTCTCCCACATGTTTAGTCAAAGTTTACAAAGTTTGACTTTGACTAATCCCAAAACGCAGGGTAATTTGGGATAGAGGGAGTAGTGAATAGTTGCCTCCCTATCATCATTTTCATGCAAAACTTGATTTCTTGTTTTGCCTATAATCTTCTTTGGCTACCTTTGACGTGAGCTGTTTTTTTTGCAGGCACCGCAAAACTTGCGTGTCAGATCGATAGAAGGAACAGAGAGAGTACAAGGGGCCAAAAAGGCCTTACAAGAGAACATCGACGACATCAAACAATACACAACACAGGGCGCGACCCCTACCGCGCCCCTTCAGCTACGGACAGCAAAAAAGAACGACATGAGCCAGTTCCAGACCGTGGACAGCCCCGATGCTCCTGCCAATTTCTAGAGATGAGCCTCCTTAGCAATGGAGAAGCAAAGCGTCTGAAATGCCGACGACGCATTCTCGAAGACTCGCGCATGTCCCAATGCTAATGTCCCAACTTCCAGAGATGTGAGTTGTTTAGTGGATGCTAATGTCCCAATGCAAATATCAAGAGCTCCTTCATTTTTTGTATTTTTGTGAGCACAAAACTCGGATAAATATTCAAGTATGTTTTGAGAGTTATTGATTTTTCACTTACAAATGGAGACATGTGACCAATGATAGTGACACAATTTGTAATGAAGATGATTGGCCACTTAAACCTTTGATGTTAGAAAAGATTTACTGTTTCAAGATTAGTACATAGATATTTTAGTCTCCTCATTTCTTCTGTTACAACCACATATTTTCAGAAATTTTGCAACAAGAAGCAGTGTGCTTTGAAGAATCGTCTGAATCCCTAGAAATTATCAAGGCTGATTTAGCGAAGTGATAACAGTGGGACAATTAATCTTTTGTTGCAATCAGTGAGACAATTAATCTTCAGAAACTAAAGGCTGGTTTACCGAAGCTTGGTACCAATTTACCGAATCTTAAATAGGAAATATTTTCTTCTATTATCCTGTATGTGCAAACCCATATTCTTGGCATTGTATGCATTAACATTAACTAGCCAACACTAGTAGAGAAAATCTTATAGGTAGAAATGATTCTGTGACGCATCCTAATCGGTGCGCCACAGAAATAATTTATGTGGCGCATGCACTATTTTTCATGCACCACAATTCTGTGGCGCACGGAACCATATGCGCCACAGAATTGTGCGATTCTGTGGCGCACGAAACCACATGTGCCACAGAAAGACTAATTTCTGTGGCGCACCAAGCCTGGTGCGTCACAGAAAGTCACATTTCTGTGGTGCACCTGGCCATGTGCGCCACAAAAATTCATCTGGGGGTGCGGATGAAATCATTATGTGGCGCACATGGCCAGGTGGGCCACAGAATTGTTTTCGTCAAATCCCACCCCCATGTGGACCGCCTTTTTAGTCTTGCAGGAAGTAAAATAAAATGATAAAAAATTCAATAAATATAATCCTTCGACATGCAGTTTGGTATGAGTGTCTATTAGGTACAGAAATTTTGAAATATGAATTTTGACCTTTTCTGCAAAAAATGAAAAAAAATCTTGCAACGGCCATAACTTTTGCATACGACGTTGATGCATGTAAAATGCATACATGAACTTTCCATGTTATTACTAGATATTCCTACATATTTGCAACTTATGTGATATTATATTCATGATTTATAATGATTTCGGGGATTTTCTAAACAACCCCCTCTTTTGGTTCTAACTCTGTTTTCGAGAAAACGTCTTTTTTTAGTGTTTCAGACTTTCCGGTAGCCTCGGGACTCCAAAAAGGCAAGGTCAGAGAGCACGGTTCAGAATTTTCGAGACGAACGCAATGAGCTGAAAATGAAGACCAGAAGCCAAACCAGCTTGTTGGGGTCGTATCACAGGGGGTACAACCAACATGGTGTAATCCGGCTAGTCCCAGGTTGCCCGCAGTGGTGGCCGGGATACGTAATATTCCTGTAACCCTAGGTCTGGCCGCCTATATAAGCCAGACTAGGGAAGCCTTTAGGGCATCCAATCAACTCATTGTAACCTGTAACACGGCAATCTGCCATATAGTGAGTTATAGCAGCACGTAGGGCTCCGCCACCACCATGGAGCCTGAAGCTGGGTAATCCGCCATGTTCGATCCTGACCTCGACGATGTCCACCTTCTTCCCTCGATTCACCCTCGGCTAGAGGACCCCCGTTTCCTATCTCCGATGCCGATACTTTGATAGTTGGCGCCCACCGTGGGGCATAAGGCGTCAGGCGTCACATTCCAGGCGGGAACACTTGGCGGCATCGGCGAAACCATCGTCGTTGGCCGCGTCGTGCGTGGCGGCTCGATAGGCTACCTCCAAGATGACGCATCTTGGACGCCGGCAAACGATGGGCAGCATCGAGCTCTTCATCAGCTTCACCCAGAGGCCATGGGTTTCCCAAAAAATCACACTTTGGGGTCCCACCCGCCACCCTGAATCCGACTACGCGCAAGACGGATCTGAGTCCACCTCCTCTTGGGAGTCCGCAGACTTAGATTCCTACTTCATCGACGTTGTCGGCATGGGATCCGACTCCTAGCCGCATAGCAGCGATCCTGAATCGATCCTTCCTACCCTTCAGGACGATACGATGTCCGATGCAGGATCCAGATCTACTGTTCATGTTAACGTAGATTCGGATTCTGAAGCAGATTCTGCTAGCATGTTTGAGTCGCAGGTCAAAAAGTGCTTCGCATCGACCGATCCCGCACCTTCCGAGGCAGCGGCAAGCTCGGCATCAACCATGCAGCAGGCTTTCATGGCAGATGTCACTGTCTCGGATCCGACAAAGGACGCGGAGGCCACCGATGCCGGCAAGTCCGCAGCCGACAAAGCCATCCTTGAGCCACGACCGGCTCCCAAGAAGAAAGCGAATCTGGACAAAGGCGGAACTAGCGGCAAAGACGATCCACCTCTCGACGAAATCCTGAGCATGCCGGCGATAACGCAGATCCGGCATACTGGGAGAGACTTCGTTCTTCTATCGTGCAGCAAACCCGTGCTCTTCAAGAAAAGGAGCGAGAGGTCCTGGGCCTAATCAAAGAGGCAAGGGCGGAGAACGCCAAGCTAACCGCCGCCAGAAACCTCTTCACCACAACCCCGGCCGCCAAAGCTCCTGGGGCTGGGTAGAAAAGGAAGAAAAAGGAGGATCCACCTCTAGCTGACTACAAGTCACCTGCTCAAAATCTTGGCTTTGAGTGGGCCACGACACCGCAGCGCCGGAACAAGGACGGCGCTCCGATCTTCGCAACACATGTGCTCAACACCGCCGCGGCGCTTGACATACTGACACGAGAAGACTATTCGAAGGAGGAGAAGCTTTACTACAGTTCAGTCCTCGTGGAAAAAGCCCTGGAGCAACAGGCACGTGCCGATTCCCGCGCGGAGTTTGCAAGCGCGCTGGACGGAAGGTTGGAGTCCAAATCCAACGCGTGCAAGGCGGATGCTGGAGTGGCTCCTGAGGACCCATCGGCTTCCAGCAACCATGGAAAAGGAAAGGACAAAGATCCACGCAAAGCGTCGCCTCCTAGAAGGCAACGCGATGAAGCATCTCACACCAGCAACCGCAAGCACGACACCCATCCCCAAGCCGGTCAGCAGGAAGGCGGCATTTGCGGAAACAACCAACAACCAAGAGGCGGCGGCAGCCGCAATAATGGCCCACCACCGCCAAGACGGAGTAGAGATCGCACGCGTTCCCCGCCTCCCGTGCCTAGGCACAATGGCGGACGCAGGTTTACAATGAGGGGCCCAGGCTCAGTAGAGGAAGGGCCGCGCAGGACGAGCCCAATGTTGATCGAAACATCTGGCAGCTCGAGCCAGAAGACGCAAGGCATCGCCTCAATGACATCAAGGCTGGAAAAGAACAGTCGTATCTAGGACCTGTGTGTTTTGGCCCGGCAATCCGCACCGCTTCGGTACCAAGGGACATGAGATCCGTGTCAAAAACGTGCCCAAGGTACAGTGGTCTAGACAAGCCAAACTCCTGGCTCTCTGATTACGCGCGGCGGCGACGGTCTGGTGGCGGCATGTTTCCTCCCCACAATGCTGGAAGGAACTGCCAAAAGCTAGATCGAAAACTTGCCGGAAAAGTCCATACATTGCTGGCGTGACATGGAAAGGGTTTTCACCCAATACTTCCAGGAAAGCAGGCTAAGTCCATGGGCAGCATAAAGCTGGAGGTTACCTTTGGTGCAGAAACCAATTATCAGACTTAATATCTTCGGTTCGAGGTAGTCCCCTTCAAAAGCGCTTAACATTGCATCTTTGGTCGCCCAACTTTCGCCAAGTTCATGGCTCGGCCATGCTACATCTACAGCAAGTTAAAGATGCCTGGACCCAATGGTACTATCACCATCAATGGCAATTTCGAGAAAGCTAAGCAGTGTGAAAGAGGAAACGCCGCCTTCGCCGAGGCAGTCCTCCATGCTGAAGAGCTACAGATGCTAAGGAAGGAAGCTAAAATAAATGAGTTGCCGGCAAGCGTCAAAACTGCCGACAACAAAAGCACCTTCAAAGCATCGGAGCACACAAAGCAGGTAGACCTGGTGCCGGGCGACGGCTCCAAGCAAGTGTCACATCCCAAATTTCGAAACTAAGAAAAACTTAGTTTCACAAGACCCAAATTTCAGAACCAACAAAAACTTTTGAAATATTTCACTGATGATTGTGTTTTACTACCCATTGCTCTGTTTGACCTTGTGTGACGGTATGTGTGGTTGCTCCTTTTTGTGTATGTGACTTGTTTGTCTTGAATGCATCATCCTTGTGATTGTTGTGATCTTGTTGTGTTGTTGCTTGGGTGTAAAAAATTAACCAAGTGTGCTAGGGTAGTAAATTACAAACACACTTGGAAACAAATTTGGAATGTGACTTAAATAAAGCAAAACTCCCAAAATTACTCAACAAATTGAATTAGGATCATAAGTTGGGTGAAATGATCTTAATATATTAATCTATCTACCTCACTCTCTAATTCTCTCAAGAAAATATTTTCTTTATGAAATTAATTCCAGGGATGAGGTACATAGATGACCATCTCATTCTCATACCCCCTTCCTTCTCAAAATTATATAGTATTCACTAAATTTTATTTAAATTATGAAATCCTATTTTATTCTTTTGATTCAATTCAAATGTGTTTGTTTCTGACAAACACAAATACAAAAGCTAATATATTTATCAAGGGAGTTCCAAAAGTTCAAAACAATATTTTCTCAATTGCTTTTGAATTGCAAAAAGAATATCAAATTGATTTTATCCAAAAATGCCATATTTAAAGCCTATGAACAAAAGTTGTTCAAAACATTTTATTTTGTAAAACCAATTTTTGTGGAGCTTCTACTTGACAAGGGAGCCTACTCAAATTTTTACAAATTTTTCTAAAAGGTTTTAGTGCCTCAATAAAATCCCTGAAAAGCTTCTGGTTTTAAAAGAAATAAAAGAAATTAAGAAAAGGACCTAGTTGTAATTGGGAAAAGAAGTCTAGGGGGTTTTCTGCAAGATCTTGATCCTCTTCCTGTCGCAACAGTGGCGCCGCGTCGCCGTGTCGTTCGTCGACGTCGCTCGCCGCCCGGACCCCCCCCCCTCTCGCTCTCCTGCCGCTCGGAGGAGGATAAGGAGGCCCCCCTGGCGCTCTGCTCTCCCCCTGCACTCACTCGCCCCCCTGCTCTCCCTCTCTTCTATTTCCTTGATGCCCCGGCCGAACCCTAGACCTGGCTGCCGTCGTGCATCGCCGGCGACTGAGGCCGCCCCGTCCAGATCGAAGAGCCCCGCGAGCTCCGCCTCGACGTCCTCTTCACCCTCGCCGCAGGAATCAAGCCGGGAAGCCGCGAATCGACCGCACCGTCCATTCTTCTCCGGCCACAGCCGAAGCTCCGGCCGCCACCTTTCCAGCAAGCTCTCGAGCAACCTCGTCCACCATTCGCCGCCATTTCTGCATCCCTGTGATCCCCTTCCTCTGTTCTACCTAATGGGCACCTCCGTTTCTTCTCAGGTTCGCCGGAGTCGCCGCGCCGTCCTCGCCTCGCTCCCTGCGTGCCTCGCTCTGCCGCGGTGCGTGTCGAGGAAGGAGATGACGACGCCGTACCCGTTCGTGCGTGTGGGCCGCTAGTTGGGCCGTGATCTGTGCCGCACGGCCAGATCCGGGCCAGATCTGGCCCATCCGTTTTTTTTTCAGTAGATCTAATAGATAATTTTATTTCCTGTTTAAATTCAAGTGTAGCTTTAATTCGATTGTGGTAAATCTGTGATAGCAAGTTGATTGATTCAAATTTTGTTGTGTTCCTATGAGTTTTCTTAAACATGCAGAGCTGGTGGCTTGCCAAATTATATTTTTAATTATTGTCTATACTAAAACTTGTAAAAAGTATCTTTTCCACTAATTATTAAATATCTAGAGTTTTATAGATCCAAAAATTGCAAACTAAAATTCTCTGGATAGGTTGAGATGCTACCTTTCCAGATCTGTTGGCCTTGTATGTAGAGGAAGTCTAAAACAGAAGTTTTATTCATTCTTAAAAACACACCAGTAGCACTTTGGTGATTTTTGTAGATTTTTGTGAGATGAATTTTGGAGTAAATCCAATTGGCATGTCTTCTATATGTATAGGAGAACATATCCCTAAATTGGTTTGAATTTAGGAGTCATTGATTGACTGTGGTGCTAATTATAAGTTTTAGGCATTTTCTGCCTATTTTTATTAGGACTTTATTAGTTGTTGTGTTATAACTTTATTATTACAAATGTGTTTCCTAGCATGTGTGTGGTGGTAATCCACTGTTATGACATGTTTCCTTGTTTTACTAGCATGTTAGGGGAACTACTTGTTAGTCATGTAATTGTTAGGGTTTTATTCCCTATATAGTCTTTTCCTAGTAATTAGGAATTGCTATGATAGTTTGTTTTGATGTTAGATTATTTGTGTGTGATTAATATGAATGCCTTGCTGGTCAAGGATTGTTGTGGTACTATTGCTTGCATGTTATTATTGTTTAGCAGGTTATATTATGTTAGTACTGTTAGTGGAATTTGTTAGGCAAATTGGTATGGGTAATATGTTTGCATGGTTTGATGAACTTGATGGTCTTGAGTTGAGTACTAGCTTAAATATCTTGTTAATGTCTCCACCTTAACTTGGTGAGATGTTTTGAATTACCAAGATTAATTGGTAGTTTAACTTTTGTCTGAAGTATTTCCTGATTAAAGAAAAGTGATTGTTAATTACCTCTATTTGAGGATGTCTTTGTGCCCTCTTGTTTTAGCATGTTTGTGGTGTTATATTCCTGTGAGTATAATGCCCTTGTAAATGTAGATCTTAGTTTGTTGCTTGATTAAATTAGTGATATGTTGTGGTTGATTACTTGTTTGTATACCACTTGTGGTTTGGTTTGCTTATTGCGTGTTGTTTTATTTTCATGTTGCGACGCTAGAGATAAACGCTACCGGGGTGGTATTTGGAAAGGATTTATCGGAGAACGATGAGAGTTTATTTCTTTGATCAATGAGGAGAAGTCCAGGAACATCATGCTGAAATCAGGCAAGCTACTCTCTGAGCTTGCATCTATATACATCTATTTTGGTTCACATGTTTTACTTATAAAGAGCATAAGTGACTTATGTGGTGTTTGCCACTAAAGCTATGATTTTGAAAACCCTTTGTTTCAAAAATACAAGTATATTATTTGGACACCCTATATGGAGATATTAGATGGAAATTCTTTTTCAAACTATAGGATGGGAAAAATATTGTTTACTCAAAACTCCTTTGAAAATACTTGTGTGGATATGGAATACCGAGATGTCGGTATGGAAGTGGAGAACTGGAGAATGGAGGTGTTTATGAAAAATGCACATTGTGTCTTTGTACTATGACGACCAGCCAATAATCTGTGCGACCACGTTTACCCCCATATGGGAACGGGGCTTAGTCATATAATTTGCTCTTATTAGTATGGGATACCTCATCGACGGAGATGACTCCGTTATGCGTGAGGGGATGGTTTGTGAACTCCCCTGACCTGGGTCCTCGCTCAAACTCTATGGAAAGATAAGGAGGAGGATTGAAGACTTCATAAATGTGGTCGCCGGGAAAAACATATGAGTCCTCACACTTGGGGTTGCCGACGGGGACCGGACTGAGTGTCGATGGGAATTATCATATGGGTAGGATCCTATACTAGCATGAGCAAAGGAGAGGCTATGGTCGGTGGCTCAACTTCGCATACACCTTGTATGGCGGGACGTGGCTGACACGATGAGTTACCGGATGGATGTGGGTTAAAAGCGTGCTACCTCTGCAGAGGGTAATAAAACTATTCGAATAGCCGAGTCCTCGGATATGGACAGTTGGGAGGCTGTCCTCTGACCATGTGCAAGTTTTGGAAATGTTTTAAGATTTGAAAGGAAAATGGAGATGTTGTATGTGAGCACTATACCGACGAGTCGGTATGAGGTTGTTGGAAAAGTGGAGGACCCTGAGGGGCTATGATCGAGAAGTGCAAAGTTTTGTGTCCTGAAAGTGGGAAATGTTTTATGCAACTATACCAAAGGGTTGGTATAAGGTTGTTGGAAAAATGATTTGTCTAGGAATGGTTTTGGTCGGAAAAGGAGGAGTTTTGGAGAAATAAACAAAGGGTGATTTTCCAGGAAAATGTTTATAAAAGAGACTTCTTACCTTTTTCAACAAAGATGTATTTACGGGAGAAAGTTTTAAAAGAAACTTCTTACAAAGACAGATTTATGGGAAAAGTTCTAAAAGCCTTCGTTTCTTTTAAACAAAGATATAAAGATGTCTTCTCAAAATAAAGGGTTTTGTTATAATAAAAATGATGCTATTGCATGCTCATATCGGGGGTAGTTTTGCGAGTACGTAAATGTACTCATGGCTGTGTCCCTGGATATTCCCATGTCCAGAGTTCAAGAAGAAGTATGCTGGAGACCGAGAGACCGATGACGTCTTTGCGAACTAGGGCGCTTCCCAGTCAGCTGCCTGTGGGGTTATGGCTAATGACTTGGGCTCCACGCTGTTTGATGATTTCCGCTGCAAGTGTCTGTTGAAGTTATGACTTCAATCAAGTAAGTAAATTTTATTCGGTATTTATGGATGTTCTTTTGATACCAGTTTGATTGTGCTCAGCGACAGACTGATCATGGGATCGCTGATGTTGTAGGCACAAGGGTATTTCGGACAGCTAGTCCGGGGTCCCCACAGACTTGGTATCAGAGCCATCCTGACTGTAACAGACCTTAGTTAGCATGGACGTTAGTTAGTAAAGAAATATTTTGTTAAAAATATATTGTTACCAAAAACATACTTTTATCTAAGGAAGTCCAAAAATAACTTCCACTCTTCTCACCTTCTCAAATATTTCTGAGTCTTATCACTCTATTTAAGATTTTCCAAGGAATTCTCTAATCCCTCTTGCCTGTTCAAAATACTTGACGATGAACCCAAGTGAGACCTAATTAGCTAGCACCTACAAGCAGAAGCTTCCATCACAAGTGCTCAACATTCCAAATCGAGGTGATTGATCTGCAAATACCAAGATTTTCGAAGTCAACCAAGCAAGAGACCTTCGAAGACCTCAACTCAACATCAACAATTCTACTCAAGTTGCAACTTCGATAATCTCAATTCCTCCCGCTAGAGCCTAAGGCGACAGAGTGAAAACTTCACCAACCATGTCTAACCGAGACCATAGGATAAACCTGATAGGAACCTTGGCTGTACCACCCGACTACCACGAGTATTAGACGTCCGTTGGTACTAAATGTACCTTGTGTGTTGTTTGTTTGTGTGCTCCTTGCTTATGAGTACTCTGCTTATGTGTTGTTTGTTGTGAGTTCTCTGTGTGTGTGTTGTTTTTCTTGTGTGTTCACAATCACGCCTTGTCGGCAACATAAGTAACCTCAAAATTCTCTTTTTATAAAATTCCTTTTGCCACCTATCAAAACCATTTTTGACCTCTTCGCCATAGTTGCACTTTGTTGCAAATGTAAAACCACCTAGGAAAAATCTTTCTGAAATTATTTCTCCTCTCATCTAAACCATCTTCCGATAAGAACTGACAGTTCCGCGAGGTACAAAAGACCCCGATTTTTAACCAAATAGCCTGAGATTTTGCGACTTAACCGGCAAGTCAGACAATGACCTTCATGCACCGTCTGGAGCAAGTGCGTCAAGATCTCGAAGGAAACTGCAATTTTACGCCAACCTCGTGAAGACACGAGCCTTACCTCGCAAAAATAACTTGTGAAATTACAAGAATACCACACTAACTTATCGTATCTAACTTTAGACTAACATCTGACTTAAGTCCATGATAGTACCAACCAATCTTTTAGGACTTCAAGCCTTGACAAGAAACAAGGACATCAGGAGATTCATTTAGGGTTGGTAACTAGGAGAACTCAAGGAGTGTAGGAAAGTTGCTATGAAGATTCGAGCTCAGAGACCACAAGAAGGAGGAACTGCGACAAAGAGACTTGAAGAGAGATTTCTTAAGTTGGCAATGAAGTAATTAATATACCAGATTATCCTTGAGTATTTGGAAACTCATATATCAGAATCTATTATTCTTAATCTCTCTAGAAATAGTGTGACATTCCAATGTCGTGTTATATAGAAGTAGTTTGGTAACAAGCCTCATGAACTTGTTAACAAATCACTTTTGTAGGCTCCAACAATTGAGTGTCATATACAAATGAACGGAACATCAGATAAACCAGTACATCTCAGCCTCGGGAATATGAAAAGTAGTTTGATGACAAGACTAGCTACCTTGTTAACAAATTCTTCTTGTATGACTAAGGCAATTCGATGTCATAAAGGACACCCACATTCTTACACAACTAACTAATGGAAAGCTTTGCTGGAACTAGTGGATGTCTTCACCGCAGGGTGAGACAAATGATGTTGGAACTTAAATCAAAAACAATAATAATTTTCTTAAACCAAGAGTATACCTTAGGAGGTACTCAAGTTCCAAGTGAGAAAGTCACATGGAGATTTATAGTGTTTCTCCAAGTACCCCCCCCCTTTTGAAAAACAACTGGTGCGAAGGTTCCTCACTAACTTTTTCTAGGGACCATTAAGAGGTGCCAGAGACCGACTCAAAACTAGTTGTTAGAAAGGAGGCTGTAGGAAGATATAAGGGTGTTGAATTGAAAGTTGTTAGCCAAAAGTATCTTGACGAGATCAAAATTTGGTGGATGCTGTTGGTAATATCAAAAATTTGGGGTTTATAAAAGGAGTGAAAACTTGGAGTGGATCGATAAATTAATTGGGATTGAACAGATGATATAATTGATTAATACTCTGGGGCTAACCAGTTGTGGTCCCCAACCATTGGTGGTTATCTGGAACTAGGAGACGTGACCCTTGATTCAAGGTTTAGAAATAAAGGTGAAAGTTATTGGATTTTTAGGAATCACTTGCTGATAAAATGATGTTTGGATTGGTTAGAAGCAAGTAAATTAAGAAGAATACTCCGGTGTTGGAATGTTTAGGGTGATTCTTGGGCAAGTGACCCTTGTACTAAATTCTTATGGAATTATAGGGAGTGGTCAAAGATGATTTAGCAGATGAGTAGATCGTTGTATGCAAGAAATAATTGGTGGAGGATAAGTGAATGTTTATCGGATTCTAGGAATCAATATGATTTGGTCTAGTAGCAAGACATTCTAGGTGACAGTAGTTTTCAGAGCTTGTCACGCTCTGTTTGGATTATTCTTAGAAAGATCGTTTATCTTTGATTAAGAGATCAAGGCCCGAAAGTGTTGAAATGAAATCTGAATTTGGTTAGAAAGTGGGTCAAATTTTGATGGTATGATCACATGATTGTTGGATGCTTTATTTAGCTTTGATGATATGATCGTGGGAAGATGGCAATCTGAAGGAGTCAGATAATTTGAGATATGCCTATCTGGGGAATAAATTAATCAAGAAATAATTGGTGGACCACTACGATTTTTGTGATCGAATATAATGGGGAGAATATGCCAAAAGGGTTTGATGGGTACCCGATAGATTGAACTATACTGTGATAAAGAGTTTATGCCCGAGGAAGATGATGGTGGATTAATAACTTTAGCTTGGGCAAAAGACCATGATTCAATTAACTATTGATAGTAGTGGCCTTACCAGAGATATTGGAATGGAATTTGGAAGACTCGAGAATTAGAGGCCTATGTAAAGTTAGTTGTTTCGGATCTTAGGTTTAAAAAGTTTGGTGTTCAGAGTATAACACCCAACTCCCTTGAAAACTAACTTAAGCCCCTCAACCAGAAAGTTTTCCCGGAAACCTTAACTATTCGGGTGCACTCTAACTTACTTGTGAAGACCCAGAACCAAAGAAGTCCTTCATGGCCAGCCTTTTTCCCGCCAAGCCGAAGGAAGAAAAGCGTGAAGAAGATCTACCGGAAGTCACTAAGAAGAATCAAACAACGGAAGCACCTGCTGTTGGCAACATCAACCACCAAGCAAGTCCAGACGCCCTTAGAAGTTTATAATATCCCTCTACTAACTAGATCCCGGAGAGAGTCAAGTACCCAGACTTGACGCATCCTGAAAACAACGCATCCCCATCTGCGACCCTCGTAAGGAGAAAATATCTGGAAGTGATATCTGCAACAACTCCAAGCACCGAGGAGTGACACCAAGACGACGATCGTCAGGCTACTCAAGAAGAATGATGCCTCCAAGTCAACTCCAGCTGTGACTTTCAACAAGGCCGATTCAAGACCCCTTTTTAAGGGGGGAAGACCTGCAATAGGTATACAGGAACATAGTAATAATTAGATCCTTGCGCCTTAGCCTTGTAGTATCTGGAAGCAACCAACCAAGACTGTCCATCCGAGTCAATCGTCAAGACAACCCCATCATCAAGGATCTGAACTCAGCACAGAAGTTTATCGACAAAGAAAGCCTCGCATCATCAAGTTGTCAAGATCTCACACGGCAACCTCACTGAAGAAGCAACAACCTCAGAAGTATCGCCAACCAAAACCCGTGCCTTCGTGCTCCCCTGTTACCACCGGGCAAATCTCGAGGACGAGATTTATTTTTAAGGGGGGAAGAGCTGTCACATCCCAAATTTCGAAACTAAGAAAAACTTAGTTTCACAAGACCCAAATTTCAGAACCAACAAAAACTTTTGAAATATTTCACTGATGATTGTGTTTTACTACCCATTGCTCTGTTTGACCTTGTGTGACTGGTATGTGTGGTTGCTCCTTTTTGTGTATGTGACTTGTTTGTCTTGAATGCATCATCCTTGTGATTGTTGTGATCTTGTTGTGTTGTTGCTTGGGTGTAAAAAAAAATTAACCAAGTGTGCTAGGGTAGTAAATTACAAACACACTTGGAAACAAATTTGGAATGTGACTTAAATAAAGCAAAACTCCCAAAATTACTCAACAAATTGAATTAGGATCATAAGTTGGGTGAAATGATCTTAATATATTAATCTATCTACCTCACTCTCTAATTCTCTCAAGAAAATATTTTCTTTATGAAATTAATTCCAGGGATGAGGTACATAGATGACCATCTCATTCTCATACCCCCTTCCTTCTCAAAATTATATAGTATTCACTAAATTTTATTTAAATTATGAAATCCTATTTTATTCTTTTGATTCAATTCAAATGTGTTTGTTTCTGACAAACACAAATACAAAAGCTAATATATTTATCAAGGGAGTTCCAAAAGTTCAAAACAATATTTTCTCAATTGCTTTTGAATTGCAAAAAGAATATCAAATTGATTTTATCCAAAAATGCCATATTTAAAGCCTATGAACAAAAGTTGTTCAAAACATTTTATTTTGTAAAACCAATTTTTGTGGAGCTTCTACTTGACAAGGGGAGCCTACTCAAATTTTTACAAATTTTTCTAAAAGGTTTTAGTGCCTCAATAAAATCCCTGAAAAGCTTCTGGTTTTAAAAGAAATAAAAGAAATTAAGAAAAGGACCTAGTTGTAATTGGGAAAAGAAGTCTAGGGGGTTTTCTGCAAGATCTTGATCCTCTTCCTGTCGCAACAGTGGCGCCGCGTCGCCGTGTCGTTCGTCGACGTCGCTCGCCGCCCGGACCCCCCCCCCCTCTCGCTCTCCTGCCGCTCGGAGGAGGATAAGGAGGCCCCCCTGGCGCTCTGCTCTCCCTCCTGCACTCACTCGCCCCCCTGCTCTCCCTCTCTTCTATTTCCTTGATGCCCCGGCCGAACCCTAGACCTGGCTGCCGTCGTGCATCGCCGGCGACTGAGGCCGCCCCGTCCAGATCGAAGAGCCCCGCGAGCTCCGCCTCGACGTCTCTTCACCCTCGCCGCAGGAATCAAGCCGGGAAGCCGCGAATCGACCGCACCGTCCATTCTTCTCCGGCCACAGCCGAAGCTCCGGCCGCCACCTTTCCAGCAAGCTCTCGAGCAACCTCGTCCACCATTCGCCGCCATTTCTGCATCCCTGTGATCCCCTTCCTCTGTTCTACCTAATGGGCACCTCCGTTTCTTCTCAGGTTCGCCGGAGTCGCCGCGCCGTCCTCGCCTCGCTCCCTGCGTGCCTCGCTCTGCCGCGGTGCGTGTCGAGGAAGGAGATGACGACGCCGTACCCGTTCGTGCGTGTGGGCCGCTAGTTGGGCCGTGATCTGTGCCGCACGGCCAGATCCGGGCCAGATCTGGCCCATCCGTTTTTTTTTCAGTAGATCTAATAGATAATTTTATTTCCTGTTTAAATTCAAGTGTAGCTTTAATTCGATTGTGGTAAATCTGTGATAGCAAGTTGATTGATTCAAATTTTGTTGTGTTCCTATGAGTTTTCTTAAACATGCAGAGCTGGTGGCTTGCCAAATTATATTTTTAATTATTGTCTATACTAAAACTTGTAAAAAGTATCTTTTCCACTAATTATTAAATATCTAGAGTTTTATAGATCCAAAAATTGCAAACTAAAATTCTCTGGATAGGTTGAGATGCTACCTTTCCAGATCTGTTGGCCTTGTATGTAGAGGAAGTCTAAAACAGAAGTTTTATTCATTCTTAAAAACACACCAGTAGCACTTTGGTGATTTTTGTAGATTTTTGTGAGATGAATTTTGGAGTAAATCCAATTGGCATGTCTTCTATATGTATAGGAGAACATATCCCTAAATTGGTTTGAATTTAGGAGTCATTGATTGACTGTGGTGCTAATTATAAGTTTTAGGCATTTTCTGCCTATTTTTATTAGGACTTTATTAGTTGTTGTGTTATAACTTTATTATTACAAATGTGTTTCCTAGCATGTGTGTGGTGGTAATCCACTGTTATGACATGTTTCCTTGTTTTACTAGCATGTTAGGGGAACTACTTGTTAGTCATGTAATTGTTAGGGTTTTATTCCCTATATAGTCTTTTCCTAGTAATTAGGAATTGCTATGATAGTTTGTTTTGATGTTAGATTATTTGTGTGTGATTAATATGAATGCCTTGCTGGTCAAGGATTGTTGTGGTACTATTGCTTGCATGTTATTATTGTTTAGCAGGTTATATTATGTTAGTACTGTTAGTGGAATTTGTTAGGCAAATTGGTATGGGTAATATGTTTGCATGGTTTGATGAACTTGATGGTCTTGAGTTGAGTACTAGCTTAAATATCTTGTTAATGTCTCCACCTTAACTTGGTGAGATGTTTTGAATTACCAAGATTAATTGGTAGTTTAACTTTTGTCTGAAGTATTTCCTGATTAAAGAAAAGTGATTGTTAATTACCTCTATTTGAGGATGTCTTTGTGCCCTCTTGTTTTAGCATGTTTGTGGTGTTATATTCCTGTGAGTATAATGCCCTTGTAAATGTAGATCTTAGTTTGTTGCTTGATTAAATTAGTGATATGTTGTGGTTGATTACTTGTTTGTATACCACTTGTGGTTTGGTTTGCTTATTGCGTGTTGTTTTATTTTCATGTTGCGACGCTAGAGATAAACGCTACCGGGGTGGTATTTGGAAAGGATTTATCGGAGAACGATGAGAGTTTATTTCTTTGATCAATGAGGAGAAGTCCAGGAACATCATGCTGAAATCAGGCAAGCTACTCTCTGAGCTTGCATCTATATACATCTATTTTGGTTCACATGTTTTACTTATAAAGAGCATAAGTGACTTATGTGGTGTTTGCCACTAAAGCTATGATTTTGAAAACCCTTTGTTTTAAAAATACAAGTATATTATTTGGACACCCTATATGGAGATATTAGATGGAAATTCTTTTTCAAACTATAGGATGGGAAAAATATTGTTTACTCAAAACTCCTTTGAAAATACTTGTGTGGATATGGAATACCGAGATGTCGGTATGGAAGTGGAGAACTGGAGAATGGAGGTGTTTATGAAAAATGCACATTGTGTCTTTGTACTATGACGACCAGCCAATAATCTGTGCGACCACGTTTACCCCCATATGGGAACGGGGCTTAGTCATATAATTTGCTCTTATTAGTATGGGATACCTCATCGACGGAGATGACTCCGTTATGCGTGAGGGGATGGTTTGTGAACTCCCCTGACCTGGGTCCTCGCTCAAACTCTATGGAAAGATAAGGAGGAGGATTGAAGACTTCATAAATGTGGTCGCCGGGAAAAACATATGAGTCCTCACACTTGGGGTTGCCGACGGGGACCGGACTGAGTGTCGATGGGAATTATCATATGGGTAGGATCCTATACTAGCATGAGCAAA
Source organism: Poa pratensis (assembly GCA_947311845.1). Classification (NCBI taxonomy): domain Eukaryota; kingdom Viridiplantae; phylum Streptophyta; class Magnoliopsida; order Poales; family Poaceae; genus Poa; species Poa pratensis. Next base: position 20,920,538 of record CAMZMU010000052.1, on the reverse strand, counting down.
GGAGAGGCTATGGTCGGTGGCTCAACTTCGCATACACCTTGTATGGCGGGACGTGGCTGACACGATGAGTTACCGGATGGATGTGGGTTAAAAGCGTGCTACCTCTGCAGAGGGTAATAAAACTATTCGAATAGCCGAGTCCTCGGATATGGACAGTTGGGAGGCTGTCCTCTGACCATGTGCAAGTTTTGGAAATGTTTTAAGATTTGAAAGGAAAATGGAGATGTTGTATGTGAGCACTATACCGACGAGTCGGTATGAGGTTGTTGGAAAAGTGGAGGACCCTGAGGGGCTATGATCGAGAAGTGCAAAGTTTTGTGTCCTGAAAGTGGGAAATGTTTTATGCAACTATACCAAAGGGTTGGTATAAGGTTGTTGGAAAAATGATTTGTCTAGGAATGGTTTTGGTCGGAAAAGGAGGAGTTTTGGAGAAATAAACAAAGGGTGATTTTCCAGGAAAATGTTTATAAAAGAGACTTCTTACCTTTTTCAACAAAGATGTATTTACGGGAGAAAGTTTTAAAAGAAACTTCTTACAAAGACAGATTTATGGGAAAAGTTCTAAAAGCCTTCGTTTCTTTTAAACAAAGATATAAAGATGTCTTCTCAAAATAAAGGGTTTTGTTATAATAAAAATGATGCTATTGCATGCTCATATCGGGGGTAGTTTTGCGAGTACGTAAATGTACTCATGGCTGTGTCCCTGGATATTCCCATGTCCAGAGTTCAAGAAGAAGTATGCTGGAGACCGAGAGACCGATGACGTCTTTGCGAACTAGGGCGCTTCCCAGTCAGCTGCCTGTGGGGTTATGGCTAATGACTTGGGCTCCACGCTGTTTGATGATTTCCGCTGCAAGTGTCTGTTGAAGTTATGACTTCAATCAAGTAAGTAAATTTTATTCGGTATTTATGGATGTTCTTTTGATACCAGTTTGATTGTGCTCAGCGACAGACTGATCATGGGATCGCTGATGTTGTAGGCACAAGGGTATTTCGGACAGCTAGTCCGGGGTCCCCACAGACTTGGTATCAGAGCCATCCTGACTGTAACAGACCTTAGTTAGCATGGACGTTAGTTAGTAAAGAAATATTTTGTTAAAAATATATTGTTACCAAAAACATACTTTTATCTAAGGAAGTCCAAAAATAACTTCCACTCTTCTCACCTTCTCAAATATTTCTGAGTCTTATCACTCTATTTAAGATTTTCCAAGGAATTCTCTAATCCCTCTTGCATGTTCAAAATACTTGACGATGAACCCAAGTGAGACCTAATTAGCTAGCACCTACAAGCAGAAGCTTCCATCACAAGTGCTCAACATTCCAAATCGAGGTGATTGATCTGCAAATACCAAGATTTTCGAAGTCAACCAAGCAAGAGACCTTCGAAGACCTCAACTCAACATCAACAATTCTACTCAAGTTGCAACTTCGATAATCTCAATTCCTCCCGCTAGAGCCTAAGGCGACAGAGTGAAAACTTCACCAACCATGTCTAACCGAGACCACAGGATAAACCTGATAGGAACCTTGGCTGTACCACCCGACTACCACGAGTATTAGACGTCCGTTGGTACTAAATGTACCTTGTGTGTTGTTTGTTTGTGTGCTCCTTGCTTATGAGTACTCTGCTTATGTGTTGTTTGTTGTGAGTTCTCTGTGTGTGTGTTGTTTTTCTTGTGTGTTCACAATCACGCCTTGTCGGCAACATAAGTAACCTCAAAATTCTCTTTTTATAAAATTCCTTTTGCCACCTATCAAAACCATTTTTGACCTCTTCGCCATAGTTGCACTTTGTTGCAAATGTAAAACCACCTAGGAAAAATCTTTCTGAAATTATTTCTCCTCTCATCTAAACCATCTTCCGATAAGAACTGACAGTTCCGCAAGGTACAAAAGACCCCTGATTTTTAACCAAATAGCCTGAGATTTTGCGACTTAACCGGCAAGTCAGACAATGACCTTCATGCACCGTCTGGAGCAAGTGCGTCAAGATCTCGAAGGAAACTGCAATTTTACGCCAACCTCGCGTGAAGACACGAGCCTTACCTCGCAAAAATAACTTGTGAAATTACAAGAATACCACACTAACTTATCGTATCTAACTTTAGACTAACATCTGACTTAAGATTAAGGGGGGTGTTAGAGGTGTAATCTGAGTCGTATACGGTATGGCATAGTATACCAACCGTATACGGACTCCTCCATGTAATCACCCCGGCAGGGGTTTTCCTGCCTCATATATACACGCAACCGAGCCCAGGTAGAGGGCATCGTTCCCGCATAACAACTTCTACAGTGCGTTGGTCGATGAAGACGGCCTCGACTTTGGCGGGGCCGTCTAGGAGCTCAGGTAGCGGCGTTTGGACTGCAAAAGAGAAGAAGCCATAGAGCATAAGAGAAACAAGGTCAGATTATGTAGAGATGAACCTTCGCATTTGTCGGAGAGGTCCTGGGCATCACTACCATGATCACCTCCGCAAGCTATGTACTTATCGACGAGTTCGCCGGTGAAGAATCCAGTGGTCATATTAGCAAGGCTGCAGAGGCAGAGGGGGTCCTCTGCCAGTGATATGTTCATGACGGACTGCAACACTTCGCAGCAAGCAAGTTTTTTTTTTTTTGCGAATATTCGCAGCAAGCAAGTTGGCCATCGCTGTCGACGGATACACGGAATACGCTCACTAGGACGGCCCAGTGAGAGAAGTCACATCCCACTGCCCGCGCGTCCGACAGTGAGCAGGAGGAAGACGATGAGATAGGAAGACTGGAAGAGCTCCCCATGCCAAAGGTTTTTCGACCAAAATTTTATATTAGACTGTACAAAATGGAGTACAAGGGAGAGAAACATATGGAGTTGAAATAACATGACAAGCTGTCCAACCCTGAAACCTTAGAGTTGCCCTGCTACCATCAATAAACAGTAAATTTCCAGTTTTTGATTTTGTAAATATCCAGCTTGGATGTGAATATGTGTGCCGTTGCACTCAGCAACAGCTGGTACAATCTAGTTATTTCTAATTAAAGAGCACAGTTAATTGCATCGACGGTCACACATCTCGTCGCGTATGTGCACTTAAGTCACATATCTAAAAAACGTGAATAATGGGTCACACAACTGAACAAGTGTGTGCACTTTGGTCACAAACGGGTCACGCCATCCCGTTATGGACATAATTTTTTCAAAAAAACCCTACTGTAATATTAGGAGGACCATTTTGTAATATCAGGAGGACCGTTTTGTGATATATTTTGTAATATTAGGGGTTTTCCGAAAAATTCCAATCCAAAACGGGATGACATGTCCTGTTTGTGACCAAAGTGCACACGTTTGTTCAGTTGTGAGACCAAAAAATCACTTTTTCAGATGTATGAGTTAAGTGCACATACGCGACGAGATATGTAACCGCCAGTGCAATAACTCGAAAGAACATTCATGTTATATGCAGTGGCGGAGCTAGGAATTATTTGAGGGTGCGCACACTCCAAAAACAAATCTGGGCATAGCATAGGACGCGATTTTTCTGGCGGCGCCGGTGGTTACGGGTCAAGGATCGACCGTTCACCGGGCGCATGCGATTCGGGCTGCGGGGCCTGGTATTTCCTTGCTGCATATCTCTACTATAAAAGTATGGAGTGTCCTGTCTCCTGCTTGTCCGTCGTACGTCGCCGTCGTTTTACACTTTAGTCCCTCTAAAAGTTGGGAATCAACCCGCAGTACAACAACTAAGTTTCGAGCACATTTGCATTTTAGCCCCACAAACCGCTTCGTCTCTCTTTCCTCTGTTCTTCCACGACAGCGCGATCCCCAATCCTCTCCTGCTCGAACGAGTCGAGCCCAGCGACGCCACCCATCCGTTGACGCCACCAGCCGCCGCGACCCCTCCAAGGCGTACCTCCGCGGATGACAGCGGCGTCGGCTCCGCCTCCACCTCTACTCCTCCTCTTTCCCCACCATCGCCGGATCCGAGGCCTCCATCTCGTCCTTCCTCTCCTTCGCCGGATCCAAGGATCTCACCGAGCTATCCAAGACCATGCCTCGCGCTCCTCCCGAGGAGGCCTCACCCTAGCCCTCGAAGTCGTCCGTGGGGTGAGCCAGCCTGACGATACGTTTCCTCCCGATCTTCCTATCCTCTCCTCATCTGCGCAACCCTGCCGATCTGGGTGAGCCAGCCGGTGCTAGGGCGAGCAAAGTGGAACGGGAGGGAGCGCGTGCCGGCGCGATTTTTCGGGGGGCGAGGATTCCGGGGCGAGGACGCGAGCGTCCATGGACAAGCGACAGGCGCATGGATGGCAGGCACTGGCCTCTCCCGCACGGCGGCACGGCAGAGCTCATGGGCGAAAAATCAAGCAGCTTCTCCCGATTCCTCTGATGGATTGCACGGGCTCAAGGCGGATGAGTCTCTGCTATGCCTCCCATGGCTGCTGGCCTCCTGTATGCGTCTTTGCTTTGATCTAGGCAAAAGTGAAATTGTGAGGCAGATGTTGACATCGATTGACTGTGTTGCCGGCGGCGTCCACCCGGCCGGCAAACAGCGTCGGACGAACAAACTGCAAGTCTGGACCCCGAGTGATTGATATTTTTTCTACACTGCCTTTTCCAGGTTTTGATTTGAGGTAAAAAACGATGCATTACTTCTACCGAGTACCTTTCTGTGCTAATCAATGTTTAGTCTATTTGGCGTAGCAAAGCTTTTTTCAGTCAGCTCAGCCATCAGATTTTTCATGCTGCAAGTTGATGCGTACCAAACCTTAAGCCTCGGAAATTGATTGACAAATGTGATTATTTGTGTACATTGATTGGTTTGTTAAAATTTACAACTACTTCTCAGCTTCAGTGTAAAGTATTTGCTGCTTGCTCTGCCACACACACACAACCTATGTTGATAGTTCTTTGCACCGCTGCCAGTAGTGCTCTGAGAGAGGGGAAGTAATGCTGGTCCAAGAAGATCTTATGTCATAAGATGCCCAGGTGCAATACTGTTGCAGCACTATCTTCAGCTAGCTGCTATGCTGGACATAATTACACCGTGCTGCTTTGCAATTAATTGATCTTTCGTTTAGAATTGAAACATTGACTTCATCTTGTCAAAGAGTGAGTTTGGGCTTTACCTTCTAGCCTGGTGCAGCATTGTCTTCTGACTTCACACATGATAAGCTTCTCTTAAGTTTTAGGTTGTCTGACATGAAAGTAAAGCTAGGAAAAAAACTGCCATTTTTTCCTTTAATAGAAGATTAAACCAATGGAAGATTGCTTCTGGTGCAGTATGCTGTGAGAATCTCTCAGATAGGTCAAGCAAGCTCTTATGCTTCATATTTTCTTTGAATGGAACCATAATCAGTACACATTATAAGCATTCTGCACAATAAATCTATTATACTCTTTTACATAATCCAGTGAACTACTTTTTACAGGTAGATACTAGATAGTGACTCTGGAGGATGGAGTGAAAAATACAGCTTCATCTCACGCAACCATGAGGCCAGCGAGACCACTGCCTTCCTGTTTGGCGACCTGGGAACTTATGTTCCTTACAAATCATCTCTATAGGTTTATGTCCAGTACATTCTTTACTTTCCCTACATAATTATTTTAGCTATTCTCTGCGCTGCCAACTTGCATGGCCAGTCATGTTCTTTTCACTTAACCATCTTGTTATCTGGATACTATGGGCCTATGGCCGTGATGGGTGCCATGTAGCGTGTATGCTCCTATTTCACCTTTGGTTGCAGGTACGTGAACAAGCAATACTCAATCTTGGTTCGCTGATAGTAGGTGTGTACAACTAGGGTAACCAATTGCCGTTGATGCCTCTTGCACGCATTTTCTGCAGCAAACTTTGTCCATAAGAACAAGTGCATGATGATTACCGATCATGAAGAATTGGGTCGCTGGCGTTCATGGGATGACAGCATAGAGTCACAAATGTGTTTTCAGGAGGAGGCATTCACGCATGGTCCATTAAGGCAGTAGTGAAGCCAGAGGTGGTGACCTTTGGTGCTGGGTTTGTAAAATATTGTATAAATAAGTAGATGCGAATCAAGGAAAGTGGAATTCGTTTGTCCTCAAATGGAAAATATTTATGACAAATGTTACCCACCTTCTATCTTTAAATGAGAAAGTAGACTGGAGATAACATGAGTACTCCGGATATCAAGCATTTGTGGAGATTTCTTACTGTTTGTGAACCTAACACGACGTCATTACTTATGCACATCATTTTTGTACCTGTCATTAAAATGTCAGAATATTATGTGCTTTATATGCTTTATATTTTACATGCGTCGTTTGGAAAAAAAATTAAGAGACCTGTAGCAACGCACGGGCATTCAACTAGTGGTATACAGAACCAAATACGTCTGGATTAAATGCCCACCTACCTTCGTCTCTCCCTACACCAGCGCCTACCCTCATCTCTCTCTACAGTCTACACCAAATTCCCCTCCTCTTCTTGCACCTCGATCCAGAAAAATCAGCGCCACTATGGCCGGAATGCTCGAGTTTGGGGCTTTGGGTGACCATACGGCGCTACGTTCTGGCCACGAGGCAGCGGCGCTGCAGCGGAGGTACGGCGCCGCTGCGGGCTGCGGAAGGTCGAGGCTAGACGTAGGCAGTCGCGCCGATACAGGCGAGGTCGGCGACCTACTAAATAGGGTGCTTGCGTGTAAATTTGTTCGTCTGCTTTGGATCCCTCTCACCTGAATCTGTTTCTCTGCTGAAGCTCTCACACCATGAATTTGTTCATATGTTGTCGGAGCCCTCTCTGCCCTTTCTTTTTCCTGACGTTTTTGTGTGTGTAAGTAATGTGGTCGTGATACATGGATTTGTGGTTTGGTGCTCGCCTCTAGTGCATCTAATTGGTAGCAGCAATTCTGGTTTGGTTGATTTAAATTAGCTGACATGGATATGCTTGCTATGCCATATATGAATCGAAAAAAAGCTTTTGCATATTTCAATATTATATGTCATAGTTTGTTGATATAATGCTGATATTAATAATAAAAATAATTGATTTCTAAAAAGGTATCCGGATCCTATTTGATATGACACAAATTTTGTAAACGTGTGTAATATACTCCCTCCGTTCCTTGATGTAAGGTGTATAGTTTTTTGAAGAAAATATGTAATGTAAGGTGTATTTGCTATAAATGGACAATTTGACCCATCAAAAAATGATACCTAGTCTCAAAAGAGGGATTTAACGGATTGTATTCATATTGTGCCTATTAAGAACTAAATTTGTTTCCAAAAAAAATTTAGTCCACTGTGTACAAAATACATTGTCTTAATATTCATGCTTAAAACTATACACCCTACATTCAGAAACGGAGGGAGTATGTCATATTTCTATGAAACCAAGATGTTATAGAATCCATTTTTGATGAATATCTTGCTCGATTTGAGTAGCTCAAAATATTTTGGAACCTTTTATGAAATTGAAAAGAAAGCATTTTATAAAAAAGGATATATATGTGTGAATTATATTTTATTGATATAATGGTGGTACCCATAACCAAATTACAAAAAACGGAACAAGATCAAATTTGGCATGACACAAATTTTGTAAATGTATGCAATATAAGTCATATTCTTTTGATACCAAGATGCCACTCGACCCATACTTGACAAAATCTTCGTGTGTTCCGGAATAAGGCAGAGCTGTAGGATGGGAGGAGTTATTACTGCCATAGGCCCACCCAATCACGTGGGTCGTCCTGCCATGTGAAATACGCAATGCAGCAAAGGGCTGAAAGAACCGAATACAACTGACTGCGGGTCAAGGTATAACCATACAACCACTCGTGGAATGATTTGATTGGTTGGAGGGACTCCGTTAAACACCGGCTCCGCAAGAAAGAAGTTTTCGGCATCGCATATAACACACAATCTTACCAAGAAAAGGAAAAAGTCCAAATCAAATCTTAAACTTGTAGGCCGTAGCTAACTGGAACCCTCAACTTACAATCCCTGAAATCAGCACACCGATCTGTCCAATCCCGATCTATTTTAAACCTTCGGGCTGTTTGATTTCGAGTTTTGCTGATGTAGCAAGTCAAACCTGGGATGTCGACTTGGGCCCAGATGACAGTACCGTCCACTGTGTCCATCCTCTCTCCATATCGGGAGTTCGTCGCCATGTTCACCGCATCGGCCCGCCGTTCAGCGCCGCCAGGAGGAGCACACCGCCAACTAGTTCGGGTTGTCTAAGACAGCGGCCCCGACAGACGAGAACACGACAGACGAGCGCCCGATGACGATGGTCTGCTCTGGCCCTCCTCTCCATCCTCTGCTAGTTCGACCGCTGTTGGGGAAAGATAACCCGGTATGCCCATGAAGGTGAAAGAGGACCCGCCAGGTAGGAGGTCGGGCTTGGGTTGCTTTCCTCATCATGGGTTGGACTCAACTATGGGACGGAGTATTTGGCGGTAACCCGGCCTATAGAAGGAAAGATCTAGAAGACCCGGAGGCGGTGCGCGTCACGGAGTCCAGGACTTGGAGGTTGATACGTCTCCAACGTATCTATAATTTCTGATGTTCCATGCTTATATTATACCAATTGCTACATATTTTATATACACTTTATATCATTTTTATGCATTTTCCGGGACTAACCTATTAACAAGATGCCGAAGTGCCAGTTCATGTTTTCTGCTGTTTTTGGTTCCAGAAAATTACGTATGTGAATATTCTCGGAATTGCACGAAACAAAAGGCCAAGTCCCTATTTTTCCAACACCATCACGGAGTCCGAAGGAGAGACGAAGAGGAGCCACGAGGTGGCCACCTCACCCCTTGGCGCGGGACCACCCCTGCCGCGCCGCCAAGTGAGGTGGACCCCTTGGGACTCCACCGACGCCGTCCCTTCGCCTATTTATTCCTCCCGACACGAAAACCCTAAAACACCGAGAGATACATCCAGAATATATCCGCCGCCGCCGTCGTCAACCCTAACTCGGGAGGGTTCTGAAGCTCTTCCCGGCACCCTGCCGGAGAGGGGAATCATCACCGGAGGGCTCTACACCACCATGCCCGCCTCCAGAGTGATGTGTGAGTAGTTCATCCCTGGACTATGGGTCCATAGCAGTATCTAGATGGTTGTCTTCTCCACTTGTGCCATCATGTTTAGATCTTGTGAGCTGCATATCATGATCAAGATCATCTTATTGTAATGTTACATGTTGTGTTTGCTGGGATCCGATGAATATTGATACTATGTCAAGTTGATTATTGTGTTATCATGTTATGTCATTTGTGATCTTGCATGCTCTACGTTGCCTGTTGAAACTCTGGCCAAGTGAATACTTGTGACTCCAAGAGGGGTATTTATGCATGATAGTTGGGTTCAACCTCTATTTTACCTGGGATAGTGACAGAAAGTTCTAAGGTTGTAGATGTGTTGTTGCCACTAGGGGTAAAATAGCAATGCTTTGTCTAAGGATGAATGTGTTGTTTACATTATGCACTTTACTTAATGTAATTGTCTGTTGCTTGCAACTTAATACTGAAAGGGGTGCGGATGCTAACCGGAAGGTGGACTATTTAGGCACAGATGCATGCTGGATAGCGGTCTGTGTACTTTGTCGTAATGCCCAAATGAATCTCATAGTTAACACTACACTTGCACATGCATGTTTATGCACTTATCAATATTGTCAATTGCCCAGCTGTAATTTGTTTACCCAGCATGTTAGTTATCTTATTGGAGAGACACCGCTAGTGAACTGTGGACCCCGGTCCATTCTTTTACATCTGTAATACAACCTACTGCAATCATTGTTCTCTTTTGTTCGTTGCAAGTAAACATCATTTTCCACACTATACATTAATCCTTTGTTTTCAGCAAGCCGGTGAGGTTGACACCCTCACTGTCTCGTCGGGGCAAAGTAGTTTGATTGTCTTGTGTGCAGGTTCCACGTCAACTACGCTCAGCAAGTTTTCTGGCACCATTGTCAGGGAGCACAAGGAGCTCAACATCCCTTCAACGCCCAAATTTTCTGACGCCGTTGACACCTTCGTAGCATCGAGATTTCCTACTGGTTCGATAAACCTTGGTTTCATAACTGAGGGAAGACTTGCTGCTGTACTCATCAAACCTTACACTTGAGGTATCCTGACAAACGTGTACTTCACACGCATCAAGCAAGTTTTCTGGCGCCGTTGCTGGGGAAATCATCATTGCTACAGCAAGGGGAGTCTCTCACTTCCAATCACTTTACTTTGTTATTGTCTTGCTTAGTTTATTTTTATTTAGTCTTGTTTGCTCTCTTTATCAAAAACACAAAAAAATTAGTTACTTGTTATTGTTTAATTCGGCCTGTTTGTTTTTGCAAAAATGAGTACTCCTGAGAACACCAAGTTGTGTGACTTCACTAGCACAAACAACAATGATTTCATATGCACTCCTATTGCTCCACCTGCTTCTAAAGCAGACTTTTATGAAATTAAACCTGCTCTATTAAATCTTGTTATGAAAGAGCAATTTTCTGGTGTTAGTACTGATGATGCTGCCCATCTTAATAATTTTGTTGAACTTTGTGAAATGCAAAAGTATAAGGATATGGATGGGGATATTATAAAACTGAAATTTTTCCTTTCTCCTTGAGAGGAAGAGCTAAAGAATGGTTGCTTTCTTTGCCTAGAAATAGTATTGATTCTTGGACAAAATGCAAAGATGCTTTCATAGGGAAATATTATCCTCCTGCTAAGATTATATCCTTGAGAAGTAGCATTATGAATTTTAAACAACTTGATAATGAACATGTTGCTCAAGCTTGGGAAAGAATGAAATCTTTGGTGAAGAATTGTCCCACTCATGGACTGACTACTTGGATGATCATCCAAACCTTTTATGCAGGATTAAATTTTTCCTCAAGGAACTTATTGGATTCGGCCTCTGGAGGAACCTTTATGTCCATCACTTTAGGTGCAGCAACAAAGCTACTTGATGATATGATGATCAACTATTCCGAATGGCACACCGAAAGAGCTCCTCAAGGTAAGAAGGTAAATTCTGTTGAAGAAACCTCCTCTTTGAGTGATAAGATTGATGCTATTATGTCTATGCTTGTGAATGGTAGATCTCATGTTGATCCTAATAATGTTCCTTTAGCTTCATTGGTTGCTCAAGAAGAGCATGTTGATGTAAACTTCATTAAAAACAACAACTTCAACAACAATGCTTATAGGAATAATTTTGGTAGCAACAATTATAAGCCTTATCCTTCAAATGGTTATGGCAATTCTTATGGTAATTCCTACAGCAACAATAGAAGTGTGTCCTCTGATCTTGAAGCTATGCTTAAAGAATTTATTAGCACACAAAAAGCTTTCAATAAAACTGTTGAGGAAAAGTTTGAAAAAATTGATGTTCTTGCTTCTAAAGTTGATAGTCTTGCTCATGATGTTGAAATTCTAAAACTGAAAGTTATGCCTAATGAAGTTAAAGATACTAAGTCATTTGCTACAGCAAATGCCATCCAAGTTCGAATTGATAATAATATTAGGATGTTGGCTGAATTGCATGCTAGGTGGGAAAAAGAGGAAAACTTGAAAAAGAGAATAGTATAGTTAGAGTTTGTACTATCACCACCACTAGTAATGCTAATGTTTCACATGCTAGTAAGCCTCCTACTATTGATGGTAATGTTATTGGTGTTGGTAATGTCTCTACTACTTCTGCAAAGCGTTTGAAATTGCCTAAAACTGCTGAAACTTTTTCTGATAAAAGTGCTGAAATTTTTCAAACTATTGGAGACAATGGTTCCACCACCATTGACAATAATGATTTTGATTTTGATGATTGTAACATCTCTGAAGTTATTATGTTCTTGCAAAAATTAGCTAGAAGTCCCAATGCTAGCACTATTAATTTGGCTTTTACAAAGCATATTACAAATGCTCTTTTGCAAGCTAGGGAGGAGAAGTTGAAACTTAAAGCTTCTATTCCTAGGAAATTAGAAGATGGTTGGGAACCCATCATTAAGGTAAAGGTGAATGATTTTGATTGCAATGCCTTGTGTGATCTTGGTGCAAGTATTTCGGTTTTGCCCAAGAAGCTTTATGATATTCTTGATTTGCCACCTTTGGAACATTGTTATTTGGATGTTTTTCTCGCTGATAATGCTATGAAGAAACCTTTGGGGCGAGTTAATGATGTTTTTATTAGTAAACAATAACCTTGTCCCGTTGATTTTTTGTTATGGATATTGAATGCAATGCATCTTGTCCTATTGTTTTGGGAAGACCTTTTCTTCGAACTGTTGGTGCCATCATTGATATGAAAGAAGGTAATATAAGGTACCAATTTCCTCTCAAGAAAGGTATGGAACACTTCCCTAGGAAGAGAATGAAGTTACCTTTTGACTCTATTGTTAGAGCAAGTTATGATGTTGATGCTTCTTCTCTTGATAACACTTGATTTTCACTTTCTGCGCCTAGCTGAAAGGCGTTAAAGAAAAGCGCTTATGGGAGACAACCCATCGTTTTTATTTGCTGTTATTTTTGTTTTCTTTGAGTCAAGGGTTTTGTTACTTCTGTAGCAACTCCTTTGTATCTTTATTTTATCGCAATGTTGTGCCAAGTAAAGTTCTATATTGAAAGTTGATGCAAGATTTGGATTTCTGCGCAGTGACAGATTTTTAGCTGTCACGGATTTGAGCTTATCTCCCTGTAGAAAATTCAAAAATTCTGAAAAAATCACGCATATTCCTGAGATATGTACGCAACTTTCATTAAGGCCAGATCCATCTGAGCAACTTAAGTGCCTCGAAAAAATTCGTCATTCCAGACTGTTCTGTTTTTGACAGATTCTGCCTTTTGTTTTGCATTCGCTCTTTTACTGTGTTTGTGTGGATTTCTTTGCTCCACAAAGCATTGGTGGCTGTAGCTAATGTCCAGAAGCTTTGGGATTGATTGTATCATTACAGAATATGAGAATTTTTGATTATGCACTAACCCTCTAATGAGAACTGTCTTGAGTTTGGTGTGAAGGAAGTTTTCAAGGATCAAGCGAGAAGGGTGATATTATGTGATCAAGAAGAGTGAAAAGCCTAAGCTTGGGGATGCCCCCGTGGTTCATCCCAACCATATTCAGAGAGACTCAAGCGTCTAAGCTTGGGGATGCCCAAGGCATCCCCTTCTTCATCAACAAACTTATCAGGTCATCTCTAGTGAAACTATATTTTAATTCTTTCACATCTTATGCGCTTTACTTGGAGCGTCTGTGTGTTTTTATTTTTGTTTTTGTTTGAATAAATTCGGATCCTAGCAATCCTTGTGTGGGAGAGAGACACGCTCCGCTTTTTCATGTGAATACTCATGTTCTTCACTTATATTTGTTGAGTATTCTTAACTAGCTACTGCAGTGCTTTTAGCTCCTGTTTTTCATGCATCTCTTCGAGCTGTTAGCACTTGTTTATAAATACTCTCTTGCTGCATTTATTATCATTTGGAGAGTTTATGTTTAAATAAATTGATTGGTGTTTGTTTGGAAGAAAGAAAATGCTACATGTAGTAGTTGGTATTGGAAAAGACATATGCATTCTTGTAGATCATTGTCTTTTTTTTGATTTGCTTTGCAATTGTTTTGAGCTCTCAAGTAGATCATGTTTAAGCTCTTGCATCATGTAGTTAAAGCCTAGTAGTGGAGAACTACCGTAGAGCTTGTTGAGACTTGGGATGCATATTTGTTTCTCTAAGGTCTAGATATTTTCTGGTAAAATGTTTGAGCAACAAGGAAGACAGTGTAGAGTCTTATAATACTTGCAATATGTTTTTATGTGATTCTTGCTGTACCGGTTTATACTTGTGTTTGCTTCAAACAACCTTGCTAGCCTAAACTCTGTACTGAGAGGGAATGCTTCTCGTGCATCCAAAACTTGAGCCAAAACCCATGCCATTTGTGTCCACCATACCTACCTACTATGTGGTATTTCCTGCCATTCCAAGTAAATATTTCATGTGCTACCTTTAAACTATTCAAAACTTTATTACTCCTTATTTGTGTCAATGTTTTATAGCTCATGAGGAAGTATGTGGTGTTTTATCTTTCAATCTTGTCATTTACTTCTGACAGACTTTCACCAATGGACTAGTGGCATATACATCCGCTTATCCAATAATTTGCAAAAAGAGCTGGCAACGGGGTGCCCAGCCCCAATTAATTACAACTTTCATTAATAATTCTCTTCACATGTTTTGCCCTGATTTATCAGTAAGCAACTTAATTTGCAAATAGACACTCCTCCATGGTATGTGAATGTTGGAAGGCACCCGAGGATTCGGTTAGCCATGGCTTGTGTAAGCAAAAGGTTGGGAGGAGTGTCATCTATAAAGAAACTAAAATACATGTGTAAACAAAAGAGAAGAGGGATGATCTACCTTGCTGGTAGAGATAACGTCCTTCATGGGAGCCGCTCTTGAAAGTCTGGTTGACAAGGGGGTTAGAGTGCCCACTACCATTCGTTGACAACAACAAACACCTCTCAAATACTTATTTTGTGCTCTCTATATGCTTTCGAAAACTTAAAAAGCTCTAGCACATGATTTAATCCCTGCTTCCCTCTGCGAAGGGCCTATCTTTTACTTTATGTTGAGTCAGTTTACCTACTCCTTTCTATCTTAGAAGCAAACACTTGTGTCAACTTTGTGTGCATTGATTCTTACATGTTTACTTATTGCACTTGTTATATTGCTTTATGTTGACAACTATCCATGAGATATACATGTTACAAGTTGAAAGCAATTGCTGAAACTTAATCATCCTTTGTGTTGCTTCAATGCCTTTTACTTTGAATCTATTGCTTTATGAGTTACCTCTTATGCAAAACTTTTTGATGCTTGTCTTGAAAGTACTATTCATGAAAAGTTTTTGCTTATATGATTCATTGTTTACTCTTTATCTATTTGTTAGCAAACTATAGACCATTGCTTTGAGTCACTTCATTCATGACATGAGCCTTGCAATATATTGATCAAGATTGTGTGAAAGCATGTCTCCTCAGAAATTATTTGTTGTTATCGTTTTACCTACTCGAGGACGAGTAGAACTAAGCTTGGGGATGCTTGATACGTCTCCAACGTATCCATAATTTCTGCTGTTCCATGCTTATATTATACCATTTGCTACATGTTTTATATACACTTTATATCACTTTTATGCATTTTCTGGGACTAACCTATTAACAAGATGCCACAGTGCCAGTTCCCTGTTTTCTGCTGTTTTTGGTTTCAGAAAGTTACTTCTGGAAATATTCTCGGAATTGCACGAAACAAAAGGCCAAGTCCCTATTTTTCCAACACCACACGGAGTCCGAAGGAGAGACGAAGAGGAGCCACGAGGTGGCCAAACCCACCTGGCGCGGGCACCCCTGCCGCGCCGCCAGTGGTTTGGGCCCCTCGGGGGTCCGCCGACGCCGCCCCTTCGCCTATTTATTCCCCGACGCGAAAACCCTAAAACACCGAGCCTTTCATCCAGAACATATTCGCTGCCGCCGCCGTCGTCAACCCTAACTCGGGGGGTTCTGAAGCTCTTCCCGGCACCCTGCCGGAGAGGGGAATCATCACCGGAGGGCTCTACATCGCCATGCCCGCCTCCGGAGTGATGTGAGTAGTTCATCCTTGGACTATGGGTCCATAGCAGTAGCTAGATGGTTGTCTTCTCCACTTGTGCCATCATGTTTAGATCTTGTGAGCTGCCTATCATGATCAAGATCATCTTATTGTAATGCTACATGTTGTGTTTGCTGGGATCTGAATATTGATACTATGTCAAGCTGATTATTATATTATCATGTCTATGTCATTTGTGATCTTGCATGCTCTCCGTTACTTGTTGAAGCCTTGGCCAAGTGAATACTTGTGACTCCAAGAGGGGGTATTTATGCATGATAGTTGGGTTCAACCTCTATTTAACCTGGGATAGTGACAGCAAGTTCTAAGGTTGTAGATGTGTTGTTGCCACTAGGGGTAAAACAGCAATGCTTTATTCAAGGATGAATGTATTGTTTACATTACGCACATTACTTAATGCAATTGTCTGTTGCTTGCAACTTAATACTGGAAGGGGTACGGATGTTAACCGGAAGGTGGACTATTTAGGCATAGATGCATGCTGGATAGCGGTATGTACTTTGTCGTAATGCCCAAATGAATCTCATAGTAACACTACACTTGCACATGCATGTTTATGCACTTATCAATTGTCAATTGCCCAGCTGTAATTTGTTTACCCAGCATGTTAGTTATCTTATTGGAGAGACACCACTAGTGAACTGTGGACCCCGGTCCATTCTTTTACATCTGTAATACAACCTACTGCAATCATTGTTCTCTTTTGTTCGTTGCAAGTAAACATCATTTTCCACACTATACATTAATCATTTGTTTTCAGCAAGCCGGTGAGGTTTACACCCTCACTGTCTCGTCGGGGCAAAGTAGTTTAATTGTCTTGTGTGCAGGTTCCACGTCAACTACGCTCAGCAAGTTTTCTGGCACCATTGTCAGGGAGCACAAGGAGCTCAACATTCCCTTCAACGCCCAAATTTTCTGACGCCGTTGACACCTTCGTAGTATCGAGATTTCCTACTGGTTCGATAAACCTTGGTTTCATAACTAAGGGAAGACTTGCTACTGTACTCATCAAACCTTACACTTGAGGTATCCTGACGAACGTGTACTTCACACGCATCAGAGGTCACGAAGAGGTGGAGATAGAGTAGAACTCCGAGTACGGGTAGAACCCGGTCTTACGTAAGACACCAGGAGACCCGGCCATCTATATAAGGGGCTCCTGGGTCATAGTTAGGTCAGGCTTTTTCATACCACACAAGTCCCACGAGAAAGAGAGAGAACATTGTAACCCTATTCGAGATCCGACTCTGTTGTCGTAGCCGGGTTATTGAGATCAAGAGCAATAAGAAGCATGGCTGGAAGTAGGTCTTTATCTCCAATGGAGAGGCCGAACCAGGGTAAATCCTTTGTCCCCTCCGTGCAAAACAATCTTCCTGACACCAGTTTCGCCTGGCCCCCAACTCAAAGTTACCCTATGGTAACATATGCCGTGACAACCCCACGGCATTTGGCGCCCACCGTGGGGCCTGCGGCCAAGAGTGTCATCATCAGGGGAGCTGCGCTGGAAGGCATGAAGAATCTGGTGGTGGGCCAGATCGTCATCAACATGGAGAGGCCGAACCAGGGTAAATCCTTTGTCCCCTCGTTGAAAACAATCTCCCTGACACCAGTTTCGCCTGGCCCCCAACTCAAAGTTACCCTATGGTAACATATGCCGTGACAACCCCACGACAACCGCGGTAATGTCTGTGCTCACCAATACGATGGTCTTCTCTAGCCCTCCTCGGCATGCTCAGCCTGGCAGTGGCGTTGCGGATTAGCACCGCCCATGGTGCGCAGGTTCGTGGCACAGCACCGGGCGGTGCCCCGGCTACTTTGTGCTTTCCCCTGTTTCTTTGGAGGATGCCTCGGGGATGCGTACTCTGCGTCTCTGCGGTAGACTGCTCGAATTCGTAGTAGACGAGCCGTTCGCCGACGAAGCGCGGCTCGCTCCCTGCTCGACACGGTAGCCATGGCGGTCTCAAGCTCGGCCGCTGGTCCTAGAACAATAGCTCCTTGAATGAGGAGAGCGACCACCCCAGGAGAACTAGCAATACATCTATATTTCTCATAGCTGGATCGATTTGCTCCGGAACCATTGTATTGGCCTCGTCAAGAATCTAGTAGTCAATTCGTGCTCGCCTTGTGTGGAACTCCGGTAACTTGCCGATCGAGGCCAAATTAATTGATCTAGTAGAGCTGGCTTTGCAGGGTAGTCGCGTCCCTGCCGTCGCGGTATTCATTTCCGATGCCATGCACGGTGGCCGGCTTGCCATTCAAGTGGTCGCCGTCTTTGGTGTTGCGAGATTGGGGAATTCTAGAGTGTAAAGAGGACGATGGATAAAACAGCTAGGCGGGCCCGTACTGTCATCGAGACTATACAATTATCCCGACCGGGATTGTTCCGCCAAACACATCCAGGGTCCAAAATAGACCGGGTTTTAAAGTTTGGTGTGCTGATTTCAGGGATTGAAAGTTGAGGGTTCAATTTAGCTACGTCTTACAAGTTGAAGGTTTAATTTGGACTTTTCCCATTGTAAATAAAGAAAATTCTAACAGCTAACAGGCTAACAGACATGGACGAAATCGAAATCGAAACTAGCAGCACTAATGCCTAATGGACGTGTTTTGTGCGCGAAAGACAGAGCATGCAGTACCTAACATGATAGCAGGCTAACAGAGAACTGCTTGCAAAGGAACTGTGTGCTGCTGCCTGCTGCTCAGGCCTATGTCAATGCAAGTCTCTTAGCGCGGTTTCATTGGCATTTTACTTATGTGGCATGTTAGTTAATGAAGAGAGAGAGTGAGGTTGTAGCTTAACTAAGATACAACTCTTACACGTGGCCATAGGCAAAATAGAGTGCTTGTCCAATCATATGCATGCTTGAGGTCCAAATCATTAAATTAGAGACAACCTCTAAGAAACAACCCATTGGCACGGTTGTCTCTTAAAATTTTAATACGTCTATGTTGACTAAGATACAATGCATTGGCACAGGCCTCAGGCCTTGCAAAATATAGCGAACTGTCGAAGTGCCGATTCTTACCAGTTACCTAGGCTAGGCCAGCCGCGAGCGTGCTGCTGCTCCTGCTCGGTCGCTCAGCTGCTGCACAACCAATCCTGGAGCGAGCTGCACCGCTCGCATACGTGCTCGATGCAACGAACCGCCGGGAGTTCTCAAAACCGCTGAGCGAGTTTACCCGCTTGCCACTGCTCAGCCTGCTGCCCCATGGCTTCTTGACCTCATTTCCTGCCGCCGGCGCCGAGCTTGAGAGTTGAGAGGGGAACCGATGGGAATCGTGGAGATTCCGAAATTAGGGATTTGAGAAAAACAATATTTTTTAAATGGGATTTGAGAGTTGACAGAGCGGGGAATTGAGAGCAGTGGTTCGATTGACCGAGGTCTGAGGTGGATGAAGCTCCCGATCGGGATCGTTTGCTGTAAATCGCTAATGGGCCAGATCATTTGAGCTTTTTTCTGGAGTTTTCTTTTATAAGGGAAATTTCATTTCGTATCTTTTTTTTCGATCCCTTATAATTGTCGTGACAAATGACCTGCTTACGTACAAATCCACGGTAGAACCTACGACGGATATTTTCTAGCCGTGCCCAGGCACACCCGCTGGCTCCGTCCATGTATAGGGTCGCAGAGCGACGCGATCTGCAGTTGGTGGCGATGATGCTTGTGATGGGACGCAGCGGACGGCGACCGCCCCTATGGCAATGTGGCAGCGGGCTTTACGGGCATGTTCTGGGTCCATCCAAACCCTCTTGGTCTTGGGACAGGCAGGCGGCCAGATCAAACTGGGACTGATTTGCTATTTGGTCGCATCTGGTCGACTACCGCCTTCGACGATGGAGGCAGTTCCTTCCCTCCCTTAGCGGCCGCGGTACCGCTAAACCCTAGTCGAGCTTCTTCTCGCCTCCGTCTTGCAAACCTCGTGACGGTAGCTTCGGGGAGACGATGATGGCGGCATCGTGACCGTACTAGCTCATGTTGGTGGGTGGCGAGTCTGGGATGGCGAGGCTTCGTCCTTGTGTGGTTAGGGGATACGCCGCTTGCTCAGCAATACCAATCATTGTATAACATCATCAACTGGAAAGATGTTTCGGTTGCTAGTATTCTTATGCATGAACATCCGAATCTAGAATTTCATAGGGCTTTGGTTGGCAATAAGTGGGATGCTTGGATCCATCTTTGTCAATGTTTAATGGTTATTGATTTGTCGGTTGAGCCAGATAGCTTAGTTTGATAGTTAACCGATGCTATTTTCTCGATTAAATCTATGTATGCTGACATGATAAATGGACATAGATGGTTTTTTAGAAAATATCTTTGGAAACTAAAGATTCTGCTGAAGACAAAAATATTTGTGTGGTTCCTTGTTAAAAAGGGTTGCCTACTAAAGATAATTTTGCCAAAATAAATTGGACTTGGTCTAAAGGTGTTGTTTTTGTGACTCAGAGGAGTCACTTGAACATCTCCTTTTAAAGTGTCCTTTTGCTAAGATGGTTTTGCTTATTGTCCAATTTTCTTTTGATTTACCTCCACCTACTAATATTTTGGAAATTAGTATTATTATTATTAGAGGGCGATGACTGAGGACTCGGGTGAGCTCACTACACGTCTTCACGACATTGTGTTGTATATGACAGCCCAAGTACGAAAAAGGTATCGCGCGGTGCATCAAAATACATAATAGGTAAGTTCCTCTCTGTTGACAATGGGAATGAGTAACAAACAGACTTTCTTTCGCCATCGCTGTGATATTTTGATCACCATGTACACTATACTCTTAACTAGAAAAGATGTCATAAAGACCTCATAAGACCGACGAGATGAAGGCAATTTATTGGTCTCGGCCGACCGTTTCCGCGTTCATGAGAAGCACTATGGCATTGGTTGGTCTCTCGAGGTGATGGACAGAAGCGACGATGGAGCTCTTAGTACAATCTCGTAAGGTGTCACAAAAATGAGATACCTGGATGTTATTTGTAATATGTTACAAAAATTACCTCTACTTTTTTATGTTCAAATCATGTATGTTAAACCAACGCATAAACATGTTTATGATAGATGAACAATAATGGCTTATTTGTTTATTATGGGGAAGTAAATGTTATATAATATTGTTCATGCCTTAGGGATAGATTTTAATTATTCAGTCCACTTGACATGGTTGGAAGAGTAGTCCACTTGACATGGTCGGAAGAGTAGTCGGAGCAGCTGCCATTAATTTATTGGAGTGGATAGGATTTGAGCAGCAAATTTGAAATGGCCGT
Organism: Poa pratensis; assembly: GCA_947311845.1. Classification (NCBI taxonomy): domain Eukaryota; kingdom Viridiplantae; phylum Streptophyta; class Magnoliopsida; order Poales; family Poaceae; genus Poa; species Poa pratensis. Next base: position 20,899,645 of record CAMZMU010000052.1, on the reverse strand, counting down.
CGTGCGTTGCCGCGGAAGATTCCATCTTCCAGCTAAGTGAGATCATGTGAAACGATGGGAGAGTACGTAGTATTTTAGACCACTGCATGCGTGCCTCATGAATAGCCACTCTCGCTAGCTCGAGCCATACTCACTGTGCTAGCCATTGGCAACATGGCAGCAGCATGGCCTGAGAGTCTCGACTGCAAGATGGTTGCCCTCGATCGAGATCAGCGTTGCCTTGGCGCGCGTCCGATCAGAATCGCAAGAGTCCGGACATTTTAGCTGTCAGGTCTAGTTGACAAACGGATCAAAAATCACGAGGGCTAGCTGGCCGTTATTGCGTCCACTTGACATTTGAGTGTGCTCTGCATTTTTTGGTTCCAAAATTTGAACTCAGGGATTACAAACCCTAATTCCAGCCGTTGCATGCCATAGCCGTACATAGTGGGTCCTAATTAACGCAAACACAAAATCTAGCTTAGCACACCACAATCAACTGAGATCTAGCTAGTCAAGCCTCCATGTGCTGCCAGCTAACTAATAGACTGAGATCATGTGAACCTCTCTAGCTAGCTTCCTCTCAGCTGCTATAAGTATTACCTCAACCATATGTTTCTTCAGTTCCAACCACAAGCAAGCAAGTGTGTTACCTAGCTAGCTAAATCACCTACACCGCCTGACGGTTGTGGCCGGCAGCGGCAGGCAAGAGAGGCAATGGTAGGAGGTGTAGCCAGGAAGAAGACGCCGGCGACGCTTTGGTTGCTCGCTGCGTTGCTTGCTTCTGCAGGAGCAGTTGGCCTTGCCCAGCACAACTACTACGATTTTATCGTAAGAGTCTGTCAACCCTACACTTGACGATGTGCATTACTTGATGTACGTGTAGCTAGCTAACTGGTTTACATGTTTTGCAGGTGAAGGAGACTAGCTACAACAAGCTCTGCGAGCACAAGACACTGCTCACCGTCAACGGCTCGTGGCCCGGCCCGACCATCACGGCGCGCAGGGGCGACAAGGTCATCGTCAACGTCCACAACCAAGGCAACAAAAACATCACCATCCACTGGTAACTCATCATCTGTCCATCACCTCTAGCTAGGCTAGCTAGTAGATCACACAACTTCAATTGGCTTTCTTTGGTGAGTCGCAGGCACGGCGTAGACCAGCCCCGTAACCCATGGTACGACGGGCCAGAGTTCATCACCCAGTGTCCCATCATGCCGGGCAAGAACTTCACCTACGAGATCCTTTTGTCGGAGGAGGAGGGCACCATCTGGTGGCATGCACACAGCGGCTTCGACCGTGCCGGCGTCCACGGCGCCTTCATCGTCCACCCCAAGCAAGGCGAAAGCTACCCCTTCGACATGCCCGACGGGGATCACACCATAATCCTCGGTACGTATGCACCGCAGCACATACATATGTCTTTCTTATGAAGAAAACCCCAAGTTACATTCATTGATGATGTTGTATCTCCACAATCTTTGTATCCACAGCTGTCATATGCGCCGATTAATTACGTTGTCATGAGTGCAGGTGAGTGGTGGAAGGGCGATCTGAACCATGTTTTAGAGGAGCACCATCGGACTGGCGGCGAGATAAGTATTCAGATGCACACACTATTAACGGCCAGCCCGGAGACCTCTTCCGGTGCTCCAAGGAAGACACGTTCAAGATATACGTGGAGTCCGGCAAGACGTACCTGCTACGCATCATCAACGCTGGACTCGACAACGACATGTTCTTCAGCGTGGCCACGCACCGTTTCATCGTCGTCGGCACCGATGGACGCTACGTGAAGCCATTCAGGGTCGAGTATCTGATGATCTCGCCTGGACAGACAATGGACGTGCTCCTCAAGGCTGAACGTCCCCCCGTCAAAAAAAAAAAAAAGGCTGAACGTCCCAAGTACAGGTACTACATGGCCTCACGCGCTTACGCGTCCAACCAAGCCCTCGGGTTCAACAACAACACAGCCACGGCCATTGTCGAGTACGTGGGTGCCCTGAGCGGAAGACCTACGGTCGGCCCCAAAATGGTAGGCAGCAACAGCGACGACATCGCCATAGAGTACACGGCTCAATTCCGGTCTCTGGCCAGTCCGGAGCATACCCAGTGAATGTGCCCAAGACGGTGGACAAGCACATGCTCATCACCATAGCCGTCAACACTCTCCCCTGCACCAGCGGGACGTGCGACGGGCCACACGGCACCCGCCTCGGGGCCAGCCTCAACAACGTCAGCTTCGAGGACCCTAGACGTGTCGACATCCTCGACGCGTACTACTACTCCGAGAAAGGCGTTTACGAGGAAGACTTCCCCAACAAGCCGCCCTTCTTCTTCAACTTCACCGACCACGCCACCTCCAGGAGATATTGGCCCACAACAGGGACGGAGCTGCCTTTAGACCAGTGGTGTCAGCTGACACCAATGGAAAAAGCAAAATCCTTCACTAATCTTCATTAGCTAGTGTAAATTTAGAGAAAATGACCCCAATGAAATTGAGAGATTATAGTGATGACCCCAGTGCCATTTTTTCTCAGCTTCGTCCCTGGCCCACAAAGCGCGGCAGCAAGGTGTGACCGTGGTGGAGTACGGCACTGTCGTGGAGGTGGTGTTCTCGGGGCCGAGAACCACCCTATGCACCTGCACGGGTACGCCTTCTACGTGGTTGGGAGAGGTTTTGGACACTTCAATGAGACCACAGACCCTGCCACGTACAACTTGGTCGACCCGCCGTATCAGAACACAGTCACTGTGCCCAAGGCTGGATGGGCCGCCATCCGCTTCAATGCAACCAATCCTGGTACGTACATTATTTTGTCTTCATGCATGTTGGACTCCGAGTTGGTTCTACTAACATTTTGCATTCAACAAGTCTTTTGTATGTACGTGTGTGCTTAATTATATTTTGATTTTTCAGGCGTGTGGTTCATGCATTGCCACTTCGACCGGCATACGGTGTTTGGAATGAGTAGTGTATTTATTGTGAAAGACGGCAAGAAGGAGGACCAGAAAATGGGGCCTCGCCCTAGCATCATGCCGAAGTGTTAACTGCCATGATCCATTGATTCGATTGAGGGTGGCACCATTTCACGGCACAATCAAGAAATTTATCCTTGCCAATATATCTATCAATCTATTACTCCCTACGTTCGGAAAAGGATGTCCTTTTCCGAACGTAGGGAGTATATTATTAAGACAACAAACAATAGATTGTGGGGACTGATCCATTAAGAGTTAAGAATTTTCAGCAGCTAAGACCGGTCACAGCGGTACATGTTACTAGTCTATGTTAGTACCTCTATAGTGGAGAGTAATTTATGTACATTGTCATGCAACACTTTATTTACTAGTCTGTAGATTCATTTATAAGAGTGTGTGATTTTATGGTAACCTCAAATATATCTCTCCTCCATGTAGAGACTCTTGGCAAAATTTAAAAGTCTCCAACCATGGACTGCGAGAGTAGGTGGGAGGTTGGGTGAGTGAGTACATGGGCCGTAAGAGACACAAGGATAATTTGTATGAACCTCCAAATATGTGATAAGAAAAGGCCAAATCAAACCTATAAACATTCATAACAGATTATTATAAAAAAAATTGGGGCTCCTAAACCGAACTCCTTTTCGTTGGATGAATCTATGATTCATGATTTGCCAAATCTCATATGGGAATGTGATCTTGACATCTCCTTTGATGAGGAGGAGGTGTTAGAGGCAATTTCGTAAATGGAGCATAATAAGACTCCGGGGACAGATGGGTTTCTGGCAGAATTTTACCAAAAGTTTTGGTTGGTGTTCAAATATGACTTAATGGAGATGTTTGAACAACTCCAACAAGGTGATTTACCTTTGTTTGAATTGAACATTGGGGTCATTACCCTACTACCTAATAAAATGCAAGTAGAATTGATCAATATCGTCTGATATGTCTTTTAAATGTGACTTTTAATATCTTCACTAAAGTAGGAAAAAACAATGTATCTTCTATAGCTAAGAAAGTTATTCGTCCAACCCGAACTACAGCTTTCAGCCTAGGTAGGAACATCCTTGATGAAGGGGTGGTAATCTTAAACGAGACCATCCATGAGATTCATAGGACAAAAAGGATGGAGTTGTTTTTACAATTGATTTCGAAAAGACCTACCATAAATTCAAATGTTCATTCTTGCAACAAGTCCTTCGCATGAAAGGTTTTGACCCTAAGTGGTGCAGAGGGGTTGCAAGAATTGTGCAAGTAAAATGGTCACTATGCGGATTATACTATTTTTTTCCCTGAACACGACCTCGATAAGGCAGTTAATATGAAACTTATCTTGTCCTTATTCGAACACTTGTCCGGTCTTAAGATCGACTTTCATAAGATGAAGTTTACTGTTTTGGAAAAGATTTTGAGCACTAACATGAAGACCAACACATATTTTCTGTGAGGTGGGATCGATGTCGTTTAAATACTTAGGAATCCCAGTTCATTACAGGAAATTGCTCAATAAGGAGTGGAAAATTGTAGAAATCCGTCTGAGAAAAAATTTGCTGCTTGGGCCGGTAAACTCCTATCTTATTGAGAAGGGTTAGTATTGATTAATTCGGTAAATACTTAGGAATCCCAGTTCATTTCAGGAAATTGCTCAATAAGGAGTGGAAAATTGTAGAAATCTGTCTGAGAAAAATTTGCTGCTTGGGCCGGTAAACTCCTATCTTATTGAGAAAGGTTAGTATTGATTAATTCGGTAATGACGAGGCTCCCGATGTTCCTCTTATCATTTTTCCAAATTCCAGTGGGAGTTAGAAAAAATACTTGATTATTTCCGTAGTAGGTTATTTTGATAAAGTGATCAGCAAAAACAGAAATATAGATTAACAAAGTGGAACAATGTTTTTCGTCAAAAGGATCAAGGAATTAAAAATAGATGCATTTTAAGCAAATGACTTTCAAACTATTAAATTAGGAGGGTGTTTGGCAAGAGCTCCTCTGTAATAAATACCTACTTGGAAAAAACCTAAAAAAATTAATAATACGTGTTTTTAATTAAATTCGAAAAATATTACGCAAAATCACAAAATTTCACAAATAATACGGCCTCGGCCTGGGCTGGGCCGATTAGTGCCTGTCGGCCAGAGCTGGGCCGATAAGCCTGTCGGCCGACGCCTGCGCGTGTCAGAGAAACTGATCGGCCAGGGCTAAGCTGACTGGGCCCTATCGGCCAGGACTGGGCCGACAAGGTGCTGTCGGCCTTGGCTGGGCCGAGTGTTGCCTCCGTTTTTTTCCGCACTGTCCTCTCCCTCCTTTTTTAGAACACAGATGCAGACAAATTATAGATGAAATGAAAGTCTAAATTTAAAACATAGATGCAGACTAATTACAGATGAAATCAAACTCTAAATTTAAAACACTGATCCACACTTATTATAGATAAAAACATAGTCTAATTTTAAAACACTGATCCACACTTATTACAGATAAAAACATAGTCCAATTTTAAAACATTGATCCACATTTATTACAAATAAAAGCAGAGTCCAAATTTAAAACATATCCTAGTTTATTTCCCTTCCTCTTGGTCCTCGGCTGCCTCGCCCACGTGGAGCAGCTGCTCTAGTTGCCGGAGCAGCATCCGTACGTGGGAATTTTGTACAACCAGTGTCCCTGTGACCAAAATCATTGCACAAGAAACATTGCACTGTCGGGCCTCCGGCTTCAGATTCATCCATACCATTTCTGATACGCTTGCACGGTCGTCTACCTCTACCAGAACGCAGTAGCCTTGGGTCGGGGATGTACTGCCTTTTATTAGGGTCAACCGTGTTAAAATTACCCACAGCTCGAAATCCCACCATTTCACCGGTCCAGGTATTAAGAACAGACTCATTCAAATAATGTGGTGAAACGAACGAGATGGCTGACAGTCCGAGTTGCCCACACGCAGCCAATACATGGGAGCAGGGCAGGTGAAGCAATTTTGGTTTATTGCATGTGCAGTCACATGTTGGTCGGGCTTCATTTCCAATTCTCACCTCATGTGTTCTGAGCTGATTTCCGCAACCAAACTTGTCAGAAGGTAAGCGTACCTTGAACCTCCTTTCTTGATTTCCAATGGCCTGCACAGCATGAATACGAGCTTTTGTCATCTTCCTATCCATGTACTCCATAATCTTCTCACAAAACGGTGTGTTCGGATTGTTTACGATATGCAAGTGAGCTTTCTGGCGTCTTTCTCTGAAGTACTTGATTGTGCCCTCAAAAATACCCTCCACAATGGATGTAAGTGGCAATGCCCTATTTCCTCTCAGAACAAAGTTGTATGTTTCAGCCAGGTTGGTAGTCATAACACCGTACCTGGCTCCATAAGTGTCGTGCAGCAAAGACCACCTCTCAAGAGGCTCGTGCTCTATCCACTGCTGAAAGTTTTTAATCAACCTCCCAGTCTTCCTCCTAACACCAGGTGGATCAAATCCTGGCAAGTCACAAAGCCCAGCAGGTACATCCTCAGCTGGTGGAGGTCCGATTGCTAGCTGTTGCGCCACAAGTTGCACATGTGCTGCTACTGCAACATTTCGTGTAGCTCTCCTCTGCCTAACATGCTGGTTAGTGAAGTCATCAAGCTTACCACGTATGAATGTGTATTTCCAGAATTGGTTCTGCATGCATAGTTTTTTGAATAGATTCATCAAAGCCTTATCTCGGAACTGTGAGAAAAAATTGGCCCCCAAATGGCGCATGCATCAACGACTCTGCAGGTCTAGCCATGGCGTTTCTTCCGCGGCCACAGGGTTTGTGAGTGCCTTGACGGCGTTCAGTATACCAGCATGGCGGTCATGAAGGATGCACACGTTCGGCTTATCTTTTACTACTGCTATTTTAAGCTGCCTGAAGAACCAAGTCCAACTTTCAGTGTTCTCGCTCTCCACAAAAGCAAATGCAAGTGGCACGATCTGATTGTTGCCATCCTGACCAATGGCAGTCAAGATCTATCCCCTATACTTGCCAGTAAGAAATGTACCATCAACACAGATAACTGGTCGACAGTGAGTGAAAGCTTCTATGCATACACCGAAAGAGAAGAACACATGATGCAGCACCTTTATGTTTGGAAACTCTGCCATCCAAAAGTGTTTGACGTCAACTTATGTGCCTGGATTACGGACATGCAATGTGTAGAGGAGCCGAACAACTGAGTCATATGAGTCTAGGAACGATCCGAATCTTTTCTCAAGTGCCATCTGCTTAGCCCTCCAAGCTTTGCCATAAGATATTTTGTACTTGAACCTGGTGAACACCTTTTGTATAATAGCCTTCGCTTCCATAGCTTTGCCCTGTACTATTTCTGAGTACAGCAACCGAGCTATAAACGTCGACGAAATGTTACGATGATCTTGAGGAATACTGTCAATTCTACATGTGTACTGTACTACGTCGCTCACTTTCCAGTTTATGTCGAGTGAGGACGATAACCGTGCACCCTTCCAGGACACCCTGCTACCTCACATTCCATTGTCAGATATTTTTTACTCGACACCTTGGTTTTGAATGTCTTGCAAGTTGACATTTCCCACTTAATGATTGCGTCTTGCAAATGTTGCTTGTCGGTATATAGAGCACCCACAGCAACCTGGTTCTGATGGTATTCCCAGGCAGAATCATGACCATCGTTCACTGTCATTGACGACGAGAAATCATGACTCCATGACGCAGGATTGGGCACCACATGTTCGTCATCCGACTCGTCGGAATCATGCCCATAAGCACTACCACCATCTTCGTCTTCCTCTTCCATCATTTGTTGGAATACATCGTCTGTAGTTGCCTCAACACCATCTTCATCTCCCTCTTCCATCTGCTCTGCCTGACTATTTTGGCCAGATTCATAACCACCACCTCCAACATCTCCCTGATTATAATCATGTCCAGAAAATTCCATCTCCTGGCTACTCTGGCCAGGATCGTGCCCTCCCTCGCCTTCAGGCGGAATCACCTCCTTCGCGACAGGTATCAGTAAGGCATGAGGGGTACTGATGACCCACAAGTATAGGGGGTGTATCGTAGTACTTTCAATAAATAAGAGTGTCGAACCCAGCGAGGAGCAGAAGGTGTTGACAAGTGGTTTTGATGAAGGATTCACTGTAGATACTCACAGACAAGTTTTTAGGAGTTTTTTATATGACAGATAAATAAAGTACAAGTAAATAAAATGCAGTAATAATAATTGCAGCGAGTGGCCCAATCCTTTCTACAGCAAAGGACAAGCCGGTTGATGTACTTATAAAGACCAAACGTTCTTGAGGACACACGGGAATATTGTCGAGCACTTTCGCTTCATATAGTTGATTAATCTTCATTGTTTTGATAAGTGTTGTGTGGGTGAATCTATGCTAATGCACCGCCCTTCCTAGGACTAATACATACTTGTGATTGAACCCCTTGCAAGTATCCGCAAATACAAGAAAGTAATTAAGATAAATCTAACCACAGCTTTAAACTCTGAGATCCTGCTATCCCTCATGCATCGATATACCAACGGGTGTTCAGATTTCTGTCACTCCGGCAACCCCGCAATTGTCAAATGAATACAAGATGCATTCCCCTAGGCCCATAAAGGTGAAGTATCATGTAGTCGACGTTCACATGACACCACTAGAAGAATAACACCACAACTTAAGCATCAATCCATTAAATATTACTCAACATAATTCATTACTAACATCAAGACACTAGTACAGAACGACACATCGGAAACGGGCCAAAAAGCTCATCGGCAACGGAGAAAGGGTCTATGTCCCCGCCGCTGTCACTGATGTGAGCCTCACAACGGCAACGGAGATTTTGATCGTTTGCAATAAGTTTGGCAACGGGCATAATATATAATCGTTGCCTTTAGTCTTTACATCAGATACGGAGATTAGTTTTTGACCGTTTGTAATGAGGGCGGAAGGAAACAAAAAAAACCGGTGACGCCTGTTGCGCCGTCGACGGAGCCATGTGGTTCCTGCCTGACGGCCGCCGGTTCTTCACCTTCCTCTTCGCCCAACTTCATTGCGTGGTCTTCTTCTACCTATTTAGTACTGCACAAAAGTCTTGCTCCTGGAGGCGCCGGCTTCAGTGGACCGTGTGGACGGAGCCCCGCTCCTACGTCTTCACGGCCGCCGCATAGTCTCCAGGTTTCCTCCTCGCCCTAAAGGAGATGAAAAAAATCAAAATGTAAGCTCCTTCATCTCTATACACAAGACAGATGCTTCTTCATCGGCATTACAGAAAATATAGAACTAATTACACTAGAACATAGACTAAACAATGCCTCATATATAGGTAGATTGGACACACAAATTCCAGGGATGGAGCTAGTGAGCCAAGTAGGATGCACAAGATCGGTATTTGTGCATACCACAAGGATCACTAGCGCCACCCCCGGATCACACGGTGCCACAAGGACCCAATTAGCTACTTATAACTAGAAAACAGCTAAAAATCTATGTGTAAACAATGCCTACTATAAACAGAGGAAATCTATGGATAAACAATTAGCTCTTACAACTAGAAAACAGCTAAAAATCTATGTGTAAACAATGCCTACTATAAACAGAGAAAATCTATAGATAAACAATTAGCTCTTACAACTAGAAAACAGCTAAAATCTATGTGTAAACAATGCCTACTATAAACAGAGCAAATCTATGGACAAACAATTAGCTACTTACAACTTGAAAACAGCTAAAATCTATGTGTAAACAATGCCTACTATAAACAGAGGAAATCTATGGATAAACAATTAGCTACTTACAACTAGAAAATAGCTAAAAATCTATGTGTAAACAATGCCTACTAAAAACAGAGCAAATCTATGGCTAAAGAATTAGCTACTTACCACAATGCCTAATAAGAACAGAGCTAATCATCTGAAACGAGCAAAAAGAAGTGAAAAAAAACTATCCTACTGAACAGGGGTCTTACATTAGGCGAGGCGGGCTCGCTTAGCGTCGCCGCCGGCGACGGAGCTAGCACCGGCCTCCCCTGGCGGCGCCTTGCCCTCGCTGTGGACCAAAGACTGGTAGACCGCCTCCTCGGCGCGTTCGACCTGGGTCAAGGCCTCGGAGAGGAGGACCGCCGCCTCCAGATCGGCCTCGCCCTGACGACGCTTGGCGTCCTCGCGCTCGAAATCGGCGTGGGAGAGTTGGCAAGCGATCTCCAGATCATGAACCTCCTCCTCTTCCTCTTCCTCTTCCTCTTCCTCTTCCTAATCGTCGGAGGACGAGGACGAGGAGGAGGAGGAAGACGGATGGTTCAGAGAGCGAGGACGGCGGCCGGGGTACATCGTCTGGCTGATCTCGCGGTAGCTGCAATGGCGGCCAAATGAGCGGGTGCGGCCGGAGCCTTCGTCGTGCGGACGAGCGCCAAGGTTGTGGGACCGGCCCGCGGGGGCCGGAGGGGCAGCGGCCTCTTCCGCAAGCTCGTCCCGCAACACCAGCTGACGCTGCTGCTGCCTGAAGGCCCGGAGGGTGGGGCGGCCACGGCCACGATGGCCGGATCTACCACCGCCGACGGGGGAAGCCATGCGAGAGAGTGGAGAGAGATCGAGGAGACTATGCGGCGGCTAGGGTTGGAAGTGAGATAGTGAGAGTGAGAGTGAAGGGCATAATAGGTTCTTATAGGCCGCGGGCTGTCGGTGCTTCTAAAGGCAACGGAGATTGCGAAACTGTCCGTGTGCGATGAGCACACATCGGTAACGGAGGCAAACCAACCTCCGTTGCCAACATATATTCCACTATTCACCCGTTGTCTTTGTGTGGGCCTGCTTTACGGCCCAGTGCGGGCACGCGGGGATGACGCGATTCTCCATCGCCTAACTCCTGCCGTTGCCATAGAGGGGTATCGGATGTGTCGTTCTGTACTAGTGAGACTTCTCCCATGTCCTCAAGAACTAAACGAACTACTCACAAGACATCATATGGAACATGATCGGAGGTGATATAATGATGGATAACAATCTGGACATAAACCTTAATCTAATGGTTTCACTCAATAGCATCAATAACAAGGAGTAATTAACACCGGGAGAGTTTCCCCTATGAAATAGACAAGATTCAACCCTAGATGTTACAGCGGAGACGGGGTGCAGCGGCGGTGATGATGGTGTCGGCGGTGGGATGATGATGATGATGATGATCCCAATGAAGTCTAGCTCGATGACGGTGACGATGGCGACGATTTCCCCCTCTGGGAGGGAATTTCACCCGGCAGATTTCTCCCTGCCGGAGAGTTTTTCTCTCTCTGGTGTTTTCCGCCCCGTGCAGGCGGCGGAATATTTCGATGGTCGCTCCCCGGGTCTTAGGGTTCCGAGGGGGTCAAGTACGCGAAGGGGCGAAGGCTGAGGTGGGCCTGGGGTGGGCCCACCTTGGCTCACCTTAGCTCCCCCTTTTGGCCTCCTCTATCATCTGGCAAAATAATATCTTCTGGATATTTCCTTCGAATTATGGATCTTCAGAAATATAGTATCTTGACGACGCTTTTTCCAGCAGAAATCTGACTCCGGTGTTTATTTATCTAATAATCATCAAACATGCAAAATAGGTAAAATAACATAAGTAACACATCTAAATATGAAATATATCAATGAATAACAGTAAATTATGATATAAAATAGTGATGCAAAATGGACGTATCAACCCCCCCAAGCTTAGACCTCGCTTGTCCCCAAGCGAAAACTGAGCTCAGTAAACAAGACCACATGTTTATGGAGTGAAGTGTCGATAAACAAAATACGGACAAGAAGCATCACATTCATCAATACATAAGTCATTCTAGACAGCAACTTCCCTTCATATAATCTAACTTGAAACAAGTAAAGGGAACCACAATAAAGTGCATAAAGAGAATCATGATTGGTGATGGCAAACTTAAGTTCTTGGTCAGAGAACAATTAACAGATCATACTTATCTTTCGAGAAGAGTCTTTATATCAGAGCTTATATAGCAGAACTTACATGCTTCAATCATAACAATCTCCTTACAGTCATTGATAACTTTCAAAGTTATATTCATTCAGATAAAAGCTATTGTGCTAAACAAGGAAAATAAAAGATGTGATTAGAAGTATCAACATATATAAATAGTTGGATCACAACAACTCAAATGCTTGCTTGAGATAGAGAGGAATAGGTTTACTGACTCAACAATAAAGTAAAAGATAGGCCCTTCGCAGAGGGAAGCAGGGATGAAATCATGTGCTAGAGCTTTTTAAGTTTTGAAATCATATAGAGAGTATGAAAATAGTTGTTTGAGCTATGTATGTCGTTGTCAACGAATCGTAGTAAAGTGAACACTAACCCCTTGTCAACCAGACTTTCAAGAGCGGCTCCCATGAAGGACGTTATTTCTACCCAAAGGTAGATCATCCCTCTTCTCTTTTGTTTACACATGTATTTTATATATTGGTATGACACTCCTCCCACCTTGCTTACACAAGCCATGGCTAACCGAATCCTCGGGTGCCTTCCAACAATCACATACCATGGAGGAGTGCCTATTTGATAAAGTATAACAGTTTGATTGCTTCTGATAAATCATTGGCAAACATGTGAAGAGAATCAATGGTTAAAGTTGTAGTTAATTGGGACTGGGCACCCCATTTGCCAGCTCTTTTTGCAAGTTATTGGATAAGCGGTGTATATGCCACTAGTCCATTGGTGAAAGTCTGTCTGACAAAAGTGCTAGAGAAACTCTACAGAACCCTCATGAGCTAATAAACAGTGACACAAAATGAGGAGTAATAAGTTTTGAATAATTTAAAGGTAGCACATGAAGTATTTACTTGGAGTGGCGCGAAATACCACATAGTAGGTAGTTATGGTGGACACGAATGGCAATGGTTTGGCTCAAGGTTTGGATGTATGAGAAGCATTCCCTCTCATACAGGTTTTTGGCTAGCAAGGTTATGTAGCAAGCATAAGAGTTGAGGGATACAAACAATTATACAAGTGATAAGACAATCAAGCAATCTTCCTTGGAAGCACAAATAAATTTAACTTAAGAATACTAAGCTTATGAGCCACAAAGAAAGAAAGATCATGGAATAATATATTGCATGTACTTCCCTCTCTCTACTTAAGTCTCAAAGTATTGTTCACTACTGACCAATGCTAAGTTTGCCAAAACCAAAAAGATTAACTTAATGCTCTAAAAGTGATGCCTATACTAACAACAAGGTTATCAATATGAAAGAGAATTGCAAACTAAAATAAAGTATGCAGAAAGTAAATGATAAAACTTCTCATTAATATTCCATAACGGCAACTCACACCAAGGGATACATAGATAACCAACTAAAAGAGAGATACTTCCACATTGCAAACCATCATATAAGATAACTTCCCTACTCACGATATGACTCTATTGAAAAGTAAAAGGTAAAGATAATGGTGTGATACCGCGGCACTCCCCCAAGCTTGGAACAAACCAAGGGGATGCCAATACCCATGATGAATTACTCCTTCGGTGGTGGTGGTGAATTCTTGATAAGCTTATCAACCAGCTCCTTTAGTTCATCAATCTTGTAGGTGAGCGCGAATCAGCTCTGAGTTGTGTTCAATGCGGTTCATGAACTTGTCAGACTGCGAGTCCCAGCTCTTGGAATTGTTTCCCCACTTCTCAGCATTAGAATCCTTCTTTCCTGCATTGTTAGAACGATCTATATTCCAACACTAGGCAATTCTGCCTCAGGGATCCTTTTAATTTGACTCTCATGAATTAGCTTGTGGAAAGGGTTATTGTTGCCTGGAGAAGACGTCCTTGGAGCTAGGAAGTGCGCGGAACCTTCCCCCGGTGCTGTCCGCGCGTTTTGCTTGGGGTTGAACCGGCTTGCCACCACTCCAATGCTTGCGATGGTGGCGCGAGGGTATTGACGCGGATCTTCCTCCACCTTTCCTTCATCTTCGCTCTCGATCTCCTCCTCCAGCATGGGGTCTTGGGGATCATCCTCCAAAGGCTCCTTGCCCTTGTGGTTGTTGTTGGAGACCATGGTGCTTCTAAAACTTGAAGGTGGAATCTGGCAGAAACAGCTCGAAACAAAAACGCGACGAAAAGGCGATATACGAACCTCGGGGGTTCGGGTCAGATATATAGCAAAAAGTTTTACATCAAAAGGAAGGTACAGGAGGAAACCTGATCGGAGACGAGCTCCGAGGTGCTCACCTCACCTGGTGGCGCGGCCAGAGGTGGGGCCGCGCCGACCTATGGTGTGGGCACCTCGGGTGCCGTCTCCCATCCGGTTCGGTCTCTTATTTTTCCATATTTAATAAAAATAACAAAAATATGTTCTAGAAGATTATTCGCGAACTTTTTCTTACCGAAACTGTTACCTATTCAAAGTCGAATTCTGCAGTCCTGTGAAAATGCTCTTCAATGAAAACTTCCGGAGTCACCACTTTAATTGTGTCAACCTCTTCATTATAAGAATCTCCAGAAATATAATGTTTGAGTCTCTGACCATTCACTACTTGTGTAGAGTTATCTTTCAGTGAAGCAATCTTTATTGCACCTGAACGATACACCTCCACAATAACAAAAGGTCCTTCCCATTTTGAGAGTAATTTTCCTGCAAAAAATCTGAGACGAGACCTATACAATAGAACTTTCTCACCAACATTAAATTCTCTTTTAAGAATTCTCCTATCATGCCATTTCTTAACTTTTTCTTTAAAGAGCCTAGCATTTTCATAAGCTTCACTTCTCCATTCATCAAGAGAGCTCAAATGAAGCAACCTTTTCTCACCAGCAAGTTTAAAATCTCTATTAAGCTCTCTCACTGCCCAATAAGCTTTGTGTTCTAATTCTAAAGGCAAGTGACAAGCTTTACCATAAACCATTTTATAAGGAGACATGCCCATTGGGTTCTTATAAGCAGTTCTATAAGCCCATAAAGCATCATTTAACTTACTAGCCCAATTTTTTCTAGATTTATTAACAGTCTTTTGCAAGATAGATTTAATCTCCCTATTTGACAATTCTACTTGTCCACTAGTTTGAGGATGATAAGCTGAAGCAATTCTATGATTAACACCATATTTAGCAAGAGTCTTTCTAAAACCACCATGGATGAAATGAGAACCTCCATCAGTCATAAGATATCTAGGTACACCAAACCTAGGAAAAATGACATCTTGAAGCATTTTTAAAGAGGTCTCACCATCAGCACTTTTAGTAGGTATAGCTTCTACCCATTTAGTGACATAATCAACAGCAACAAGTATATGAGTGTTACCTTCTGAAGGAGGGAAAGGTCCCATGAAGTCGAATCCCCAACAGTCAAATGGTTCAATAACAAGAGAATAATTCATAGGCATTTCATTGCGTCTAGAGATATTACCAACCCTTTGACATTCATCGCAAGATAAAATAAATCTCCTTGCATCTTTAAAGAGGGTAGGCCAATAAAAACCTGATTGTAGAACTTTTTGCGCAGTTCTATCTCCAGCATGATGCCCTCCATAAGCACTTCCATGGCATTTCCTCAATATTTCCTGTTGTTCATGCTCAGGAACACATCTTCGCATAATGCCATCAACTCCTTCTTTATATAGGTGTGGGTCATCCCAAAAATAATGCCTCAAGTCATAAAAGAATTTCCTTCTTTGCTGAGCTGAAAAGGTTGGAGGCAAGTACTTGGAAACAATAAAGTTAGCATAATCAGCATACCAAGGACTATCTCGCGAACTTACCCTTATCGCAGCCAATTGTTCATTTGGAAAACTATCATTAACAGGAATAGGATCATAAGGAATGCTTTCCAATCTAGACAAATTATCAGCAACAGGATTTTCAGCACCTTTTCTATCTACGATATGCAAATCAAACTCTTGCAAAAGAAGTACCCATCTAATAAGCCTAGGCTTAGCATCTTTCTTTTCCATAAGGTATCTAATTGCAGCATGATCAGTATGAATAGTGACTTTCGAATCAACTATGTAAGGTCGAAATTTGTCACAAGCAAAAACTACAGCTAGGAACTCTTTTTCAGTAGTAGCATAATTCTTTTGAGCAGAATCAAGAGTCTTACTAGCATAATGAATAACATTCAACTTTTTATCTACACGCTGTCCAAGAACAGCACCTACAGCAAAATCGCTAGCATCGCACATAATTTCAAAAGGTAAATTCCAATCAGGTGGTTCAACTATAGGAGCGGTGATTAAAGCCTTTTTCAAAGTTTCAAAAGCTTCCTTACAATCATCATAAAAAACAAAAGGTACATCTTTTTGAAAAGATTAGTAAGAGGATTGGAAATTTTAGAGAAATCTCTTCTCTACTATATAATATAGCTAAGGTTTCTTCCTACCGTTTTTTCGTCTGTCTTCGTCGTACGTACGTCGTGATGGTTTTTACGCTTTGGTTCGTCCGTGGATACGTTTTCGTCCGTTGTCTCCTGCGATGTTGAATCGCTAAAGAAATCGGACGTCGTTCTGCCTCCGTGCGTTCCTTTATCCCCACGATTCAATACGATTTCCAATTAATAACCTGACGAGCAACCGAACGTGACATAAAAAGGAAGCGAGCGAACGGATCTCGCGCACGCACCTGCCCGTGGTCGACCTCGCCGACGCTTATGACCTAGCTCACGCACCTGGATTGACTCCTCCAGCCGACTTGCATACAGGTTGCTGGAGACGGCAGGGAGACCTGAAGCCGGAACATGCTAAACAAGATGGGCCGTCCTGACTGCCTCGCCGGAGCCGGCCGTCGCTGCCTAATACAGTGTTGTTGATCTGTTTCTCACGATCTCGTGTGATATTTTATTTTTCACAGCTGCTGGTCGTGACTTACAGCCTAGCGCCTGCATCATGTTTCTATACACGTGCTCGGCGGTTCCTAATCGGCTCGTTGCATAGCATCCAGAAAGAGAATCAGGCGGTTAGGCCGCGCATCAGGCGGTTACCCCCGATGGCCAAGCCACAGCCACAGCGGACTGCCGACCACCGGCATCGGAGAAGCCCACACATATGGGCGGCGACGTCCAGGTCCGTACGGTCTCTGAGAGCAGCTGCCAGCCTTCCAGCCGAGCTTCAGATCGTTGCTCCGTCTACTACTGCAATGCCGTCAAACATGAAGTTGCAGTGCTTTATGAACTGAATCTTTTGAAGGCGTACACTTTGTGGAAGAAAAGCAGCAGATACATACAGGTTTTTCTTGTGGTCAACAGACGCTCAAAACTAGCAGCAGGGGAGGGCCAGCGACTAGCAGCAAATTTAACAGAGCGTTTCAGGCCATGGGGCTAGCTTCGACCAACGACGGATTTAGTCCCTCACCCTGGCCAAGACAAGATTAAATGGTTCGAATTATTAGCTTCTGTGTTTATACTGTATACCTCATTAGGAGATGAGTTTATACCTCAATTGTTCAAATGTCTGTGTTGAGTAACAATATCTATTATTAGGAGTAATTTGATTGTTTATTGCAAGCTTTCACTTTTCCGTAGGACTGCCACTACACGTGGAGCTGTTCGCCGGACTTCGGCCGCCGCAAAGCGGAGCTGGACTGCCGCCACCGTCACGAAGAACTGGGGCCTTGGACTGCAGCCTACGGCCGGCGAGAAAGATAGCGAGCGGGAGACGTTGCTAAGCTGCAGACAGGGAAGTTAGAAGCAGGCAATCAGCGTCTGAAGGAGTACTACTTGGAAGAGACGATGGGGGAATTAGTGTTCACGAGCGGTTGTCAGAGAAAAAGACCTGCATATGTGCTATGCATAGTATAAAAAAAGTGGGTATGCTATGTGATCTACGATTACAAACGAATTTGAAGCATGATACAAGCCTGAGATATTTGCTCCTTCGATCTAACCATTGGTTTTAGTCAGTAATTTAAGACATGGATGTATAATTCATTTACGCACCAATTTGTGCCATAAAAAATTTAATGTGACAATACAAAGAATAATAATGACTCAGACACATGGGAGAGTATGAACCTTACTGAAGTCATTCTCCCTATATTTTTGGATGTTCGAATATTTTTTATGATTCATTTTCGCATTATTCCACTATAAAAAAGAATGTTGGCAAGGACATAGGACATATTTTCAAGAATTTGATTTGATTTTCGAGGATTTGATAGTGTCGCAAGGTTTTGGCTGCGGTGGAGACTCTGCCATAACCCACTGACATAGGCCATAAGGTGAAGGTGATGTTGGCCGTGAATGAAAACTCTTGTGCAACATTTTAGAACATTTTCATTCATTAAGTTTGCACCTGCAAGAATACTCAACCTTAAAAAACCGTGGCAACGCATGGGCTAAGAAATATTTAATAAAATTTAACCCGTAGCAACGCACGGTCATTCAGCTAGTCTTTAATAAATCTCCTATAAAAACCAGCATGACCAAGAATACTACGAATACCTTTGATGTCTCTGGGGCAAGGCATCTTCTCAATTGCCTCCACTTTAGCTCGATCAACTTCAATGCCCCTTTCATAAATTTTATGTCCAAGAACAATTCCTTCATTAACCATATAGTGGCATTTCTCCCAATTAAGAACAAGATTAGTCGCCTCACATCTCTGCAAAACTTTATCAAGATTGTGCAAGCAATTATCAAAAGAAGTTCCATAGACGGAGAAATCGTCCATGAAGACTTCTACAATTTCCTCACAAAAGCCATGGAAAATAGCAGACATGCATCTTTGAAAAGTAGCAGGAGCATTACATAAACCAAAAGGCATACGTCTATAAGCATAAGTTCCATAAGGACACGTAAAAGTGGTTTTCTCTTGATCTTGCTTTCTCACAGCAATTTGAGAGAACCCAGAATAACCATCAAGGAAACAAAAATGAGTTTTCTTAGACAACCTCTCAAGCATTTGATCAATAAAAGGTAAAGGGTAATGATCTTTCTTAGTTACTTTGTTAACCTTTCTAAAATCAATACACATTCTATAACCAACTACTACTCTTTGGGGAATTAGTTCATCATTTTCATTTGGAACAACAGTAATTCCTTCTTTCTTAGGAACACAATGCACAGGACTTACCCATCTACTATCAGCAATAGGATAAATAATACCAGCTTCAAGAAGTTTTAATACCTCATTTCTTACCACTTCTTTCATCTTGGGTATTAAACGACGCTGATGCTCAACAACAGGCTTCGCATCAGGTTCCATGTTAATGGCATGCTGACAAATAGCAGGAGAAATCCCCTTCAAATCATCAAGAGTATATCCCATAGCTCCACGGTGTTTCTTCAATACTCCCAATAATTTTTCCTCTTCTTTACCTGAAAGTTTAGAGCTGATAATAACAGGATATATTTTCTTATCATCAATATAAGCATATTTAAGATTATCAGGTAGAGGTTTTAAATCGAAAACAGGATCCTCTTTGGGTGGCATTGTAGTACCCAAATCTTTCACAGGTAAATTGTGTTTGAGCATAGGTTGATGACGGGATATCTCATCAAGCTCATTCCTTTCTTCCATAAAGGTCTCACTTTCATGATCCTCCAAATGTTGCTGCAAAGCATTGTTAGGAGCAAGAACAATAGATGCAAGTTGAGCAACTTCAAAATCTTTGTTTGGCAATTCGGTTTCATAAGGTGCTTTAGCAAATTTAGAGAAATTGAATTCATATGATTCACTGGCAAATTTAGTAAAGATTTTCTCTTTCTTACAATCTATAACAGCACCACAAGTATTCACAAAAGGTCTACCAAAAATAATAGGACAACTCTCACTGGCAGCCGACCCAAGCACAAGAAAATCAGCAGGGTATTTAGTCTTACCACAAAGAACTTCGACATCTCTAACAATACCAATTGGAGAGATAGTTTCGCTATTAGCAAGCTGAATAACCACATCAATCTCTTCAAGTTCACATGGAGCAATTTCATGCATAATTTCCCTGTAAAACTCATAAGGAATAGCACTAGAACTTGCACCAATATCACATAAACTATAATAGCAATGATCACCTATCTTAACAAAAAACACAGTAACACTAGACTTCCTAGAACTTTTAGGATGTGAGACAATATTAGAAGCATCTTCACAAAAGATAATGTGCCTATCTTCTAAATTTTCAGTGACAAGATCTTTAACCATTGCTACAGCAGGTTCAACAGTTATTTGCTCATCAGGTTTAATGGCTTTCTTTGTACTTTTGCTAACAACACCAGTTATGATAGAATGTTCCTTAATCTTGAAAGGAAAAGTAACTTTCTCAATATAAGGTTCAGGAATAATGCGATCAACAGTATTAACCTCAATACTTCTAGCTATAGGAGAAACATATTTATCTTTATAAGGTTCATGATAATTTTAAAACCTTCCTTTGGCATACCAAAATAAGAGGCAAAGGCTTTATAAAAATTTGCAACAACTTGAGAGTCAAGACCATAAGTAGTGCTAATTTTACGATAATCATCAGTATTCATAAAAGTTTTAACACACTCGAAGTCATATTTTATACCTGACTCCCTACCTTTGTCGTTCTCCCATCCTTCAGTGTTCTCCTGAATCCGATCAAGAAAGTCTCATTTAAACTCTTATTTATTATGAGTGAATGATCCAGAACAAGTAGTATCCAATAGAGTTTTATCCTGAAAGGAGAGTCTTGCATAAAAGTTATCAATAACAACATTACCATGAAGCTCATGAATGGGACATTTGAGCATTAATGATTTCAATCTCCCCCACGCTTGGCCAATACTCTCTCCATCATAGGGTCAGAAGTTATATATGAGGTTCTGGTACTTATGAATCTCACTTGGAGGATAGAATCTATCTATTATATAATTAAAACACAGGATAATTAATGGCTTGGATTAATTAAGCATCGAACATTACAAAACGAATGACTCAGATTAATACATAACGATTCGTGTGCGCAAAGATTAAAACGACCACACCAGCCATCATTAAGCACGTCTACCTCGGAACGATCAGGTTTGCCTCCACAGGAAACTAAGAAGAGAACGTATACAGCGAGGAGTCAACATCGTACTGGATCATGGACTCTTTGCAATCGATCGACGTGCAGATACAACAGGACTATCAATTGGCAAATACAACCTTAGGGCTCGCTTGGTTTGATCGCGCGGAGATGCACGCCATGGTCGCCGCGGGCGGCAGTGAAAGCTCCGTACGTCCGCTTCTGTCTCGATCTCCACATATTAGCCTGGGCATGCTGCTCTTAGCCATGGCGCTGATATAATCCATGCAAGATGCAGCCAGATCTTTTTCCAATTCCAATTTTCTCAAACTGGAGCTGTCGGATGGCTGCTCACAGCCGTGGAAGCATCATGAGTTAAACTACGCCGCCGCCGGCCACCGGTGATCTCGCTGTTGCCAGAGGGACGGAGGGTTTAAGTCTCCGCCAATAATTTCGATTTTCACTTCCAGAACGAATCACTTAGATGGATGCCTCTAATTAGCTGGCAGAATCATCAGATTTCATCTACGGTATGCACAAACTTTACTCTTTCATCTACGGAGTTGATCAGCAGATTTCATCTACTTTACTACGAGCAGCACAAACTTTAATTTTTCTTGTCGCTATCTTTGATTGATCATTGGTATTTTCTACTAGGAGTGATCAGGCTCCACGTGAGTATTGACTCCATGGATTTTGCCTACGGGCATCCAGCATTGCAATCGAGTCCGACCGGCATCATCTTTCCCAGGTACATTAGTGAAGTCTCCCGCATGCCACCAAAAAGAATTTCTCCTGACTTTTCGCATCCCTCCATGCTTGACAAGATATCTAATAACACAACCAGACCATTCAATCAAGAAAGCGTCTTGCGCTCTTCATCTCCAACCTTGGAATCATCTCCGTTCCAAAATCTGCAATATAATAGCAGATACACAAATGACAGTTTGAAGAAAAAGGACGCATCAACAGGCGGCAACCATCGTTGAGGCTGCTGACTAGATGAACTCTACGGCTTATGCACCGAATCTACAGGTATATATGTAGCTCCATTTTTTTAAATCCTGCTCGGTTTTCTAGCATGTCTAATTAATCACAGAACCCCAATAAATCGAATGTGATATGTAGTGTCAGCTCATGAAAAATATGTTTTGTACATGTCTATCTTTAAATACTGCCCTTCATAAGATTATGCGTTCTATGGTGCTGAGGAGAATCGGCTATGCTGGTGCTAATCACATTAGTTTGTACCCTGCAGTAACTATGTGTTTTGTACATCTAGGTTGGCCACTTAAAAACAATTAATTTTGATGTTTGCTTATAGCAACCTTTGCAAATGTTTTTCCATGTCACGGTGACACTCTATGTTGGCCAAGTGAATTAATTGATGTTTCCCATGGTGAGGATTCGCATGGCGTATGTCTATTCTCTCGAATAAAAGGTAAATATCTGGCCATCTGCATTGTATATGAAATGATTTCATCTTCCAGGATTAAGAAAAGAACTGATCCCTGTACTTCGAATTTTTTCCAACACATTTGATGTTTAAGACTTGCTAACTTAAAAAATTCATAGTGTATGATTCTAATATTTTTTCCCACGGATTCCCACGGAAAAATAAGGTAATAAATTTCAGTTATCCACGTTTGCTTCATCAAGGGTCATTGCTTCCGAAATTTGAAAACTTTATTTTATTGCATTCTTGATTAGATAGTAGTTTACCTCTGATTAGTTCAGTACCATCCTTTTCAAAAAATATAGCTTTATATTTATTTGAAAGAAAAAAAAGGCCATCAAACAAAAGCACGTGAGGTTGTACTTCATTCCTAGGAACAATACATAGGCCTCTGCTAGGAACAATACATGGCTACACCATTCACTATGCACAAACCTATGTGTACACTGTTACTTAATATGCACTTCTCACTATCCTACGATTTGCTCCATAAGTTGTTCGGGTATATGTACTATAAGTTGTGCATTAATTTTGCATGTAGCTTATGCAATATAAAACCACATTCAAACTTATATATGTTCTAGAATTAAATATTTCGGTCGCAGCAAAAACTTCATATCATTTGGGTGAAGATATAATGATCAATCGCATAGTTCTTATTGTTAGCTCAGCACGAGTGTAGTATTCAATGGCATGTCCAGTAATATTGACATTCCAGTAGAACTAATATATTAAGTTTTGATTTAAAAGGTTGCATCCTAAAGAATATCCCAGAAAATATATATAATCATATTCTCTTAGGGCCAGAAATCTCTGATGTCACTTGGTGCACATCTGGATACCCATGAATATATTTTAGTGCTACACTTAACTTGACGCAATGTTGTTTGAGTTGCCTGACTCTGGCAGTAGGGATACCGTTGAAACAAATCATGTCAGTCCTAAAATATACAAATTGGTTTTCGATTATGTGATGGAATGAAAAATGCATACTGTTACATGTCAAGTGGCAATGGGTTATATAAATTTTGAAAGTTTATATATAATAATACTATTTTTTTTAGAAAACCAAATTAGTACATCACAGATGCACGCACACCATAACACAAACAAATGAAAATCAAATACAATAAAAAACCGAAAGGTAAAATATAGAGAGTAGGAGGAAGTTTTAAATACTTGGATATCCCAAGTTTAAAGAGTAGACTATGACTTCATCGTGAGTTGTTAATATGATCAACACTTGGATGCCAAAAAGCGCAGCAAGTAGCACGCACACAAAGCAGTGATGTTTTCTCTCCCTTGGTGATTTTTTTTAAATTGGATTTACATAGGATGACTGCGCGCTGGGGGCTACAAGAATCAGGCCAATCTCTGTTCTCTGGTGCACATCCTCACTTAAGCCTCATAGTCTTCAGCATTTCAATAACGAGTTAATTTTGTAGGGAGAAGGTTGCATTCTTTTGCTTTCGCCTCGCTCTTATTTTAAGCTGCAGCCTGCAATTCCTGGGTCATCAATCCATTGACAAAACGTAATTTACAGAATTCATGGACAGTGCAAGTCTGCAACTTTTTTGTTGCATTCATGGCTGTTAACCTCACTATGCAGTTTGATATTTGCAGGTTAGTAGTTACTCAGAAGGAATGCTTTTGTAGTATTTTTTTTACTGGTCTGATGTCCTGATGCTATAAGACGTGAAATATTGGAATTAGGTCCCATCTCATTGTCAAATTGTGGAATTATAAGATGTCTCAGTTTTATTTTTAGTGCTCCAGATAAAGTCGGTTCTATTTCTTGTAGAGATGGGATTTTTACTGAGTACAGACAATGGAGTGGACACAGTCGACAGAAGTCAAAGAGAAGAGAACAGGTATTTTACTACTTTTCACAATAAATAGATTGTCGACCGTGATTTATCTTCAAATGTGTAGTGAGGAGAATAATATGGCTGGATAAAATAAAACTAATTGTACGGCAAAAATAATTTAGAATTGTCCAATGTAAAAATGAGGAAATTGAACCAAAGAGGAGGAAGAATTACACTACCATTCATGCTGAAATTAGATCCGCCCAGCTTGGTTTGAAATAGCTGTGCCCTCTGCAGATCCAGGCGTCGCTGGCCGAGCTGCGGGCCGCCGTGCACCTACGCAGTGGCGACCAGAACTGCAAGGGCCTCGCCTCTCCTACATTCCCAAATCATCTATGGCGACATGCAGCTTCGCCGGAAGAAAACCCCATATGCGAGGGTCAAGTGGCCATCAACGCCTGGATCAAGCATCGCCTACAAGAGAATGGCCTGGCGAGCTTTGGGAATGGACAAGAAACCCAATGGATTCAATGGTAGAGAATAGAAAGGGGATTTTAATACGTAACTTTTTTCAGGCAAGAATAGAAAGGGGATTTTTTATACTGCTATTCACAAGATAGAGAGATGTAGAGATGAGTGCGGCTGGCATGTGTCTTACAGTGGTCGGACTATAGACAAAGGTATTTTACCAGGTGGACCAAGAACATGTATACTGAATAAAGAAGTGATAGACAAAATGTTTAATAAAATATATTTATGAATATTCTTTGGAAAAATCATAGTGAGCTAAGAAAATTTGGTTCATAGATGAATGTAAAAAAATGTAATAGAAATAACGGGGCTAGAGGAAAACAACATCCAGTGAATAAAAGAATAGTCAAAATGTGACACTTCTAATTTGTGAATGTAAAGACGAGGACATGGAAGAGAAACAAGCACGAATATAGGATAAAAAATAAATGATAATCACAAATGTTTGTTGGACGCCAGTAAAACTAAATAAAAATGAAATGGATTTTTAAGCCTTATGCAAATCCGATCAATGTGAGGAAAAATGTCAAAGGTTCCTCTAAATCTAACCATGCAATAAGCGGGTTACATAACATAAATATTTTAAAAATGATCAGGTATATATATATAAATATCAGATAATAATTTTTAAACTTTAAACTTTGATAGCAACATATAACAACAATAAAGTGTGACGTCTAGCCGCGCAATTGCGCGGGTCACCCAGCTAGTTTAGAGTAAAAGAGAGGTACAATTTCCTCTCATCCAAGAGAATACCCATTCTTCAGCAGTTTATACCAATGTGCAGCTTTACCAGAAAGCGATAGAGAGAATAGTTTTTTCTTGACTTCTCCCATCGAGATACCTGCACACTTAAATAACTCGCATAATTCATGTAGATATAACAAATGATCACCAGGATGGACAGTTCCATCTCCTGCATAGTGGTTATTTGTGACACACTCAACAATTTTCATAGGAAGTTTGAACGGGATTACCTGCTCATCTGGCGCCTCATCTACTACCTTAGCAGTGGTAGTTGTTTTCCCAAATAGGAATTCAAGAGAAGACCCCTCCATAATGAGATATAGGAGCAGGCAAAAATAAAAACAGCACGTACAGTAAATGTTTTCCTTACCTATTCCACTTACCAATAGCGCTACACTCCCCGGCAACGGCGCCAGAAAATAGTCTTGATGACCCACAAGTATAGGGGGTGTATCGTAGTACTTTCGATAAATAAGAGTGTCGAACCCAACGAGGAGCAGAAGGTGTTGACAAGTGGTTTTGATGAAGGATTCACTGTAGATACTCACAGACAAGTTTTTAGCAGTTTTTGATATGACAGATAAATAAAGTACAAGTAAATAAAATGCAGTAATAATAATTGCAGCGAGTGGCCTAACTCCTGCCGTTGCCATAGAGGGGTATCGGATGTGTCGTTCTGTACTAGTGAGACTTCTCCCATGTCCTCAAGAACTAAACGAACTACTCACAAGACATCATATGGAACATGATCGGAGGTGATATAATGATGGATAACAATCTAGACATAAACCTTAATCCAATGGTTTCACTCAATAGCATCAATAACAAGGAGTAATTAACACCGGGAGAGTTTCCCCTATGAAATAGACAAGATTCAACCCTAGATGTTACAGCGGAGACGGGGTGCAGCGGCGGTGATGATGGTGTCGGCGGTGCAGATGATGATGATGATGATCCCAATGAAGTCCAGCTGGATGACGGTGACGATGGCGACGATTTCCCCCTCCGGGAGGGAATTTCCAACGGCAGATTTCTCCCTGCCGGAGAGCTTTTCTCTCTCTGGTGTTTTCCGCCCCGTGGAGGCGGCGGAATATTTCGATGGTCGCTCCCCGTGTCTTAGGGTTCCGAGGCAGTCAAGTACGCGAAGGGGCGAAGGCTGAGGTGGGCCTGGGCCTCCACCTCACCTCTTGGCGCGGCCAGGGTGGGCCCCGCGCGAGCAGGTGAGGTGGGCCCACCTTGGCTCACCTCAGCTCCCCTTTTGGCCTCCTCTATCATCTGGCAAAATAATATCTTCTGGATATTTCCTTCGAATTATGGATCTACAGAAATATAGTATCTTGACGACGCTTTTTCCAGCAGAAATCTGACTCCGGTGTTTATTTCTCCAATAACCATCAAACATGCAAAATAGGTAAAATAACATAAGTAACACATCTAAATATGAAATATATCAATGAATAACAGTAAATTATGATATAAAATAGTGATGTAAAATGGACGTATCAGGTACATCCCCTGCTTGCGCAGCCTTGCAACCATCGCACCATCTGAGAGGTCCGATCTATCGGCCTCAAATAAAAAACACTGGGGACCTTGTCTTCATCCATAGTGCATGCACACCGACGGTGTCTGTTTTAGGATTAAGCCCTAAACACGCTGCCAACCAATCTTTCAGCTGACTTATAGACCATGTTTGTGGGTCACTCAGTTCCAACTCTGACCATCGAAACTCACCCAAATCAGCCCCATGCTCATTTACTACAACTTCGCCAGGACCGTAGTAAAACAAACATTTCACTAAATTAGTCATCTCGACAACCTAAAAATGTGACACCAATTTACTGTTATAACCGGGAACAACTATATACTTAATATTACTAGCGCAACAGTAAACCCTAATTAGCCAAATAAATGCATACCCTTGAAGCGTGCCGATTCAATGGACCAGCACCGTCACCACCACCGCCAATGCAACACCGCTGTACCACCACCACGCTGCACCACCACCACCCTACACCAACCTCCACCTAAACTCCACCATTGCTCCAACCAAACAACACGAAATCACACAAAAACCTAACCCATCTGTATATCTGAACTGCCTTAACTCTCTAACACTTCTAGGAGGAAGATTTGGTGTCTGGGTGGACAGATCGCCGCTGAAACGCAGGGAGCTGGTGGTTTTCGAGAGGAAGAAGAAAAGGAGAGAGAGGACGCGAGGAAGAAGATGGGCGCCCGTGGGCTTATCCAGCATCCTATCGGCCCAGGCTTGGCCGATAAGCCTGTCGGCTGAGACATGGCCGATTAGTGCCCACCCGTGACGCGTGTCGGCCTGTCGGTCGCAGGCCTAGCCCACCATGCGACCTTTTCGGCTGAGCCAAAGCCGATAAGACCTTATCGGCCCAGCTCTGGCCGACAGGCTCTAATCGGCCCAGCCCAGGCCGAGGCCGTATTATTTGTGAAATTTTGTGATTTTGCGTAATATTTTTCTAATTTAACTAAAAAAACGTATTATTAAAAAAAATTAGCCTTGGAAAAACGTTAGCACAAGTAACTCCTAAACCATCCGATTGGAAAAGCCTACGAATCCCCCGGACGATCGAGTGATTGCGTCGTCCAGGTCCAGGGCTCGCCACACGTCCTCTCACGTGGTGGAAAAACATAGCTACGGGTGGGGTCCACCACCACGACCTTATCCCCACCGTAATTCCCCTCGTCCACTCGTTCGTCTGCCTCCTTTCTTCCCCACGAGCACCACCGAGCCTCCTCTACGTCGCCTCGCCTTGCTCCGACCACCACCACGCTAGCCCCTGCTCCTTATGCCGGAGCGCCGCCCTACTCCTCCCACCGTGCGGCCCACCTCGGCCAGTGCTCGCCTCCACCGCAGCCGACGAGGCCAGCCATAGGGACGGCGACGCCAGCGCCGTGCTCTTCCTATTCTCCCTCGCAGTCGATCCACAGACTGGCGGCGCCATGCCTGCGAGTTCCCGATGCTCCGTTGCTTCGTCCTCACCCTCGCGGCCGAGCTGCAGGGCCGGCGACTTTCCCGGTGCTCCGCCGCGCCGTGCGCTCCCTCGCGGCCGAGCCACACGGCCGGCGACGCCTTGTTGCTGCAAGGAGGTCACTAACCAGAGGCAAGCACCGGCGAGGTCGGTTTTGAGCTGGGTGTGCAGATCTAATAGCTTTTTTCTTTTGCTATATGTGGTGCAAATTTTTGCAAGGTTTTTAGCAATTTTCTTTATCCTTCGACGCAAATCCGCACAATGATTGTAGCATTTTTGTCCTTAGATGATGCATTTTAATGTGATGCAAATATTCGAAAGGTTTGTAGCAACAAAATTTCTCTCTGTATGCAAATCCGCAAAACTGTTGTAGCAAATTTGTTTTCTCACATACTGCAATGTTTTGTACAAGAGATTTTATGGAATTTTCAGTGGGTTCAAATTGTGAAAAGGTTTGTAGCAAAAATTTCCTCTCTGGATGCAATACTCTTGAATTGTTGTAGCTATTTTCTTTCTTCACTTGCTGCAATCTTTTTCTTTTCTCGAAGTGCATTGTAGCGAAAAACAAATTGATACTTGCAGCAATCTTCTTCTTCACATCAGATGCATTGTAGAATTTTCTTTTCTTATTTTTGCTGCAAGCTTCTCTTCGAGAGGTGCATTGTAGCATATATTTTTTTTTTCTGTTTTTGCTACTTGCTGCACGCACTAATTCTACCGGCAGCGTGAATGCCACCCTCGCTGGAGTTGGACGGTGGTTTGGTGCCCAGCTGACCGGTGTCTTCTCCGGCGACGGCACCTTATCTGGAGACGCCCGGCGGAGCGATGGGGGTGATGGTGTGCATCAGCGACGACGTCTTCTCCGGCGACGGCCTGTTCTCCGGCGACGGCGTGTTCTCCGGTGACGGCGGGCCGACAAACAGGCCGATGGGGGACGGGGAAAGTTCTGGTCCGCGGGGCGCCATGAGCGAGAGGGACTCGTCTGGTTTTTTCTCATATGCTAGAACGAGTCGTGACCTATTTTTTCTCTCGTTGAGCAGTGCAGGACACGTGTCGGCCTCTCCACCCGGGGGATCGGACGGAAAGATCCTTCGGGGGACGCCTAGTCCTGTCCCATCCGATTCTCCTTTTTGGAGGGGGTTACTTGAGGTTAAACAAGATTTCTTTTCCCGAGGTTCGTTCATTAATGTTGGCAATGGCTAAGAACTCGATTTGGGAAGATACGCGGCTGGGAGATAGGCCACTTTTGGAGCAGTTTCCCAGTTTCTTTAATATCACCCAGAACAAGAATTGTCTTGTGACCGAGGTTTTATTTTATGCTCTACCGATTAATTTTGAACTTAGACGTTCTTTAATTGGACCTAAATGGACGGCGTGGCTAGAATTAGTACAAACATGATGGTTGTATCTTTGACAGCGGACGATGAAATCTTTAGATGGAAGTCGACCACTAATGGTGCATTTATGGTTAAGTCTATCTATGCTGATAACATGAATGGGCATACAACTTTTCTCCGTAAGTATTTATGGAAAATGAAAGTGCCATTAAAGATTAAAATTTTCATGTGGTTTGTTAATCAGAAAGTGATTCTCGCTAAGGATAATTTAATCAAGAGAAATTGGAATGGTTGTAAGAAATGTGCTTTTTTGTCAAGATCAGGATGAAACGGTTGATCATCTATTCATCTTTTAGCGTTGCTCGCAAAATTTGGAGATTGCTACATTTTACCTATATGCCACCACCAACAAGTTTAGCTAATATGTTTGTCTCTTGGCTTGTGGAATTAGATAAGAAAACTAGAAGTTGTGTGCACATTGGCGTTTGTGCTTTTATTTGAGCCATTTGGAATTGTACACAACGATGTGGTTTTTAATAAGATTGAAAATGTTCACGGTTTTCGATGGAGTCCGGCTGCACATGCTTAATGGTAGTCATACGGGCTATCCTCAACCAAGATGGGTGGCAACATGATAGAAGAATTTGTGCTCCTTAGAAACGGGTATCTCTTTTTTGTTTTAATCAGTGACTTGTATTTTTAATATTCCCAATAGTCAAACTTAATAATTGTTTCATATTATAAAGTTATTTATCTTAGAATTTTGTCTTCCGTTTTACTTTTATTATATATGAGGGTATTAGTGTGAACTATACTCTATCAAAGTTTGATGATGGAAATTGTTTTGGCATTTCCAGGTGAACTTCAGTGGAGAGCAGTATGCAACACGTAGGCAAAGAAATGGTCTGTGGCATTTATCTTGGTCGGTGATGCAATTCACAGCTCCATATACTTTAGTAGCGATCTTCTAGAGGACATGTAACCAGTTTTTCTTTATCGAAAAAAATGTAAACAGTTTGTTTGAGTATTTGTTCCTTTGGTTCTTCAGAACCCAATCAGTCAGCATGGGGTTTATATTTGCTAGTTCAGTCTAAATCGAAAACTAATGCACCTTGTGCATTTATTAGAGTTCAGGCTTGAACTGATGTTGATCTCCGCAATGGTAAAAATGGAAGAGGAAAATAGTATACGCAAATTGGACTTTGACAACCTGTTTTTGTTTCCTATGCAAACTAGGAGCTATCTACTTCTAGTTCACCTGTATGCTCACTGTAATGAGTTTGGTCAGAGCAATCCAATTATCCAAAGCATGACAATCTGAAACTTACAAAAAAAATACTTCATCAATCATCATTGTATACCAAAATCTTGCAGACAAGCTGCTGGCAAAATGTGAGGAGGAGGGGGCGGCGGAGGTACCAATCATCTGCGTCTCTGCCTCTCCCACTACACCACGTCCTGGATCTGGAGGTACTCCAAAATGCCTCCGAAAGTCCCAAAAATGCCTCAAAATGTTTTTTGAGGCAAAAATAAAAGTGCAGCATTTACCTGTGTAGTTAAAAGTTATTTATGGCATTTTCACTAATGCCTTAGTAGGTGAGCATTAGAGGCATTTACGGTGCCTCAAAAAGGTTCCATTTGAGACATTATTTAGTGCCTTGAATGCTACCATTTGAGGCATTATTGAGTGCCTCAAATGCCATACCACTATACTATTTGAGGCACTGATGCATGTAAAATGCATACATGAACTTTGCACTATATCACTCATATTTCAATCATATTTGCATCATATAAGGGTTATACCACTGTTATTTAATGATTTTAGGAGATAAAATAATTGTTTCCTATTTTTATGAAATTAACCCTACGCAGGCAGAAAACCCTATTTTTTTCAACGTCGTCAGAAAAATATGGAAAAATACAGAGGTCATTATTTTGGAAGGAGGAAGACGTAGGAGCGAATGAATCAAGCAAACGGAGCCCGGAAGGCCAAAAGGGGTGGCCCACGCGGCCACTGTACCTGGCCACGTGGGGCCCACCAATTTGGGCCTCGGAGCTCCGCAGCCGTCGATCTTTCTTTCACCGTCTTCGTCTTGACCTAAAAACGCCTATAAAAGAAGTCCGACGGCGTTCTCGAAAATAAGCGCCGCTATATCACAGAAACACGAAAACGAAGATCTGGAGCTGCAGATTGGAGGGGGAAAACTCCGGCGGGGCGCTGCCAGCGTGGTCTCCATCTTCTCCATCGACATCTCCACCATCTCCATCATGAAGAGGGAGTAGTCCACCTCCGGACTATGGGTTTGTGGAAGTAACATATGTATCTCTCCTCTCTTTGAGCTTCACTAATTAGTACCGTATGAGCTGCTGAACATGATTACGGTCATATATGTAATTCCTATGTGGTGGATCTTTTTATGAGTTAATATATGTTGAGATTGCAAATGTTTGTTTCAGTTATGAGTATAGATACATATTATGTACCCCGTTCTTATCTACTTGTTATGATCAAGCATGTTTATGAGGGCGTGTGTGGGGTGATGTGTGCATTAGTTGGAGTAACGGGGGGTGGTGAGTACGGTAAGCTGACAACTGAAATATCGCGATCCACTTGGGTGTTTACCTTACTTTGTTGCCTCACTAAGGATAAACAAAAATACCATGCTACAAGGGTTGAGGGTGACCAAGGTTCTTCCTGTGACTAGATCTAGCATGTTCTTATTTTCACTTCATGTCATTATCTTAATTGCTAAGGTGTTATGATTTAGTTCGCATCTTGGTGGAGTATAAGAGAGATTAATAACCAAAAGATCTCTATGTTAGGACGTGATGCCCATATAATTAGTAACTTGATATCAAACTTTGTGTTGCAATCTCATATGTCAACTCTATGTGTTCATTGTCTGCCACACCATTAAAAGAGAGAGTGCATTTGTGAAACCATGAACCCCGGTCCATTTTTAATCAAAAGAAACACCTTCCCAACCACTTTAATCACTTTTCCGTTTTCTGCCATTATTAAATCCGAAAATACAAAAACACTTTTCCATCTTGCATTCATCATAAAAAACCCAAAAATATCATTTATCATTGTTATCATCATCCTTGCACATTCATTCACCACCATTGCATATTTGTTTGTTGTTTGCATTGCATATTTATCTTGATATCATTCATACACCTTGTGCTTGACAACCACAGGTGAGGTTGAGGACCAAAACAATTAACCTTGTTTTGTAGGTGACCAAAAGATGGATAGGAAAATAGATCTTTCACTACTGATTCCCCGAGAGTTCGCTATTAAACCCTCGAGTCACCCTCGTGGGGAAAACACGTCTTCCACTTACTACATATTCTGCACTTGCACTTGGAGCTCAACCTAACCCAGTATACTTTATCTTGCAGGTAGCTACTGAAGGCTATCACATCTACGGGTATCAGGCACTATCCATTTCAGTGCCTCCAAATGTAAACCGAGACAAAATTCGAATATTACAGTTTATTCGAATTGGAGGCAATCAGACTTCAAACATTACAATCCATTATGTCAAAAAACAAAATTAATCCATCACAACAATTGACAATCAGGTAGCAGCATTACAATCAGGTAGCAATTGAAATTATTCCATGTTAAACATTCTACTGTTGGTGACAGTAGTTGACAACATATGACAGCAACTTACGTTCATCCTCTATAAACTGACAGCTATCTACTTTGTTGATGGAACCATTCCAAACTTCTTCAATTTCTTGTCTGAATCTTGTGTTCCAGCAGCAGAAGCAGTTCTTTGCACGATACTTTCGAGTACAATATCAAGAGATCATAACAGGGTACAGTCTGTCTAGAATGCACATGCCGCATTATTAAAAATGAAATTAGAATAGTTGGTTCTGCCCTCCCACAGTCAGGAGTTTTTGTTTGGCATTACAGAATGCACGATGCCACATATAGGAGTAGATTATACCGCCTCCACTATAAGTAGTGTACCATCTGAAACTCCGAAAAAATATTTGTCACTTATCAGCAACTATGCCTAATAACAAGGATCCAGAATTACTTATTCCTTTCTGGCTTTCTGTAAGGTTAAATTTCTGAACGGAGAAAACTGTTAATTATTTTTGTACCCATGTTGAAGATAGTGATTAGGATGCATGTATCTAGTTTATTTTCGTTATAATTTCACAGTACCACATGATAAAATGGAAAGATGTGATTTTTAAAACAATGTTAATTAACAGTGCAAGGAAGAACAACCTGCTTGTATCTTACTCAACTGCACCATATCCATACAAATTGATATTAATTGCAGTGAAGGAAGTAATTCTATAATTGGAAATCTTCTCAACCAGCCTGTACCTGTCCGGAAGCAATGGTCGCAGATGGAGGTCTTCACATTCACACACACCCTCTGAGATGGAGGTCATCACACACCCTCTGAGCAGCTCACGCAGAGAAATCCCAAACCTATGAACATGGCAAGTCCTGAAACAAGAACATCAAGTCAGCTCACTGGATAAGAGAGGAATCAAAGGCATTACAGGAAGAAGGGCAGGTAAAACATAGTTGCATCAAGACCATTATCAAATTTCTAAGTGCATGCCTTTTCATAAAATGTACTAAATTTGAAGCAATTAACATTAGTATAAGCCAGTCTCTAGACTGCTGCAATATCAATTTTTTTAAAAATCAAGGAGGTTAACAGTACATTGATCCGTTCATCCAATAAAGGAGAATATGAAAAAAAAAATACTCCCTCGGATCAAAAAATAAGTGTAGCAGTTTTGAACTGTGGTTAGTTCAAAATTGTGACACTTATTATGGATTGGAGGTAGTAGAATATATCTACCAGAAACATAAAACCATTTGTACTTGGATTGGTGGGTGCTCCCACTCTCAACCATGAAACATGTCTTGATATGTGTGCACAGTGTCTCACCGTGTTAGAGGTGTGATGTGAGCGTGTGCATAGTTCTCAAGGCACACTCCGTGGTTTAGATAATGGAGCACCCATTTACAAGCACAATTGCGCTCTGAGACAGGAGATTCTAGCAGAGAAATCAAACTTACATGATATCAGGTGCTTGCATTACTTTCAAGACCGTATTTTGCAAGGCATTCTATTGTCCACCAGTGCCCGAGTAAGCTGACAACTGTGCCAAGTAAAAAGGATTCCGAGATCGACAAGGCCATATGGGGGTATAGGCTGGTGGATAAAACTGAAGGCACTAAGGAAAAAGACTAGAGAAGAAACCAGGTAAGTACTCCCTCCGTGCCAAAATACAAGGCGCGATATTTTTAAGGTGGTCTTTGATGCTCAAGTTTGACCACCAATATATAACAATATATGTTTAATGAGAATGTATATATGGTATCATTGGATTCGTCTTGCAAAATTCTTTAATTTCATATATCTTTATAATAATTTTGGGTACATATTATAAGTACAAATCATGGTCAAAGTTACACGGCGTTGACCAGCGAAATTAAATGGCGCCTTATATTTTGAGACAGAGGGAGTAATTATCTAGTTCCATAAAGCTAGAGACCATAAACAGCAGCTGGACATGGAGCAACAAGCAAACAATACCTTATCACCACAGTTTTGTCAGTGTATCCTTCAACTACAGACCATGCTCATCGGCTGTAATAATCATACCTCCTAAGTATTAGTTTTTACAAAGGTAGCCTATGAAACAAGCTCAAGCAATGGTGTGCCTGTCTTACATAATTACGCTTTTATATAAAAAGAGTATGTACACGTCTCTCCACCCCACCACTTATGAAGTACCTAAAAGAGAATTTCAAACACGCATTAGTAGTTAAAGTGTTAAACAATAAAGAAACAGAACAATGTTAACAACAATTCATGACCAACAGTCAGCATGTGAAATGTATCGCAACATATATCTAAAGCATTGTTTTACGGAGCGCCTGCTAGTAGATAAATTCAAGGTTTCTTAGTATCATCCACCCATTTTAGCCTTAGATATAAAGTTTGAGTTAAGCATCAGTATAAAGTTGGGATTTAGGCCTAACATGATCAGTGGGCTTAGAGAGGAGAGTTGCACTAGGTTCATTGGTCACTGAATAAACTTTAACCTACAACTTTAACTGAATGACACCAACAATCAGCTTTTACACCACACATACGTATAAGTTCTCTCACACACAAACATGTCGGAAACCAAGTTGAATCCACTGTTGGATGACACACACCAACTCTGGCAATCAAAATTAAGGCATGGACTGCATAAACAAGTTAAGTAAGGGTCTAACCTGCACATCCATGGACGTTGCAAGAGCAGGCAGATCAGGACGAACACAGATTGGCCAACATCTACATGACAAAAACCAAACGCAACATCATTTCTGCAACCAAATCAGATGGACAATTAGTAGGATGCAGGCATGCAGGAACCTAGCACCGGTGCAGGGATGAGGCATCTCCACCACGAACCTGACGTGGAGGTCCAGGAAGCGATTATCCTTCCTCCCCATTCGCTCATGCCGGTGACGCACTGCGGCCCCGCTTCACCAAGCACGCCACAACCCAGCCCCGCAACGATGCGAGCTTCTGCCGCCTCCGCACCTCTGCCTCCTCCCTACGTGGCCCTGCTCTGGTCGACGCATGCCCTCCATGGTCGCGGCGAACGGCCGGCCACCAGAGTGCTCCCGATCTCCCCAAAGCAGCTTCCCTGCCGAGCTTCGTCCCCCGCGACGGCCGACGCCGCCGCGAGCACGCCACCACCGCGCCGCCGCCACGCCGCACCCACTCGCCCAGCTCGACGCCCCCTTTAGCCGCAGCTGCCCGCGCCCGCACCACCGTGCGAGTGAGGAGCAGAGCCCCGAAGGTGCCGGCGCCGCCAGGGAAACAGTGTCTTCTAAAATAACAAACAGAGGCAGATTTGAAAATTGACTCAAACAATGGCCAGACACTGCAGCAATGACTCCCATGGCCGGCAGCTCAGCAGCTGTAGCGGAGAGCTCGTCACCGTCACTTTGACTCTCGCAACTGCCTTGCACAGTCGATTTTATAGTTGCCAGCCGTCCCTCTAGCATACGACAAATATGGAAGAGTACAGAAAAAATGTATGGTCTTACATGATCACTAGGGGATTAGGCGCGGACTCCGCCGCGCCCGTGGGCTAACGTTTTGAATTATTAAATCGTAAAGTTGTTGAAATTCAAAAATAATCTAGGTTGAAAAGTTGGTCAAATTTTTGAAATGGTCAAATTGGGAACCTAGTCCCATTTGAATTGTTGTCATGGGGACTAAGCGCGGCTTCCGCCGCGCCCGTTGTTTTGAATTTTTTTTTTAGTTTTTTTGAATGGTTAAATTTGAAGAAATGGTCGTCTGAGGGTTTTCTTTATTTTTTTGCATTTTGTATGTATGATTTGCAGGATTGTAGTGAGTAAATTAAAATGGCTTAGTTCTTGTGGAAATTTGAAATCTATGTTCGAACTTAGAGAAAAATCAGATATTCTAGAGAGTTTTTTTTGTGGGGATATATTTTCTGTATTTTTTTGACGTGGTTTACGTTGTTGTGATTCGAATTATATTTCCAAACTTGGAAGAAAGATTTTTTGTTTGTTTTTCCCTGCATGCATTTTGTGTGTATATGTTTTTTGTTGCATTATTGTAATTAATGGATTTAAAGTTGGAGGTATTTTAAAATCTATTAATGAGACCTTATTTATTGTTTGAAAATTTTAAGATTCAAAATATTTGTTGTATAGTGGCAAAGTTTGTGAAATGTAATTTTTTGAACTATAGCAAATTTGCAGTATTCCCGTGGGTTAAAATTTTGAATTGTTCAAACGTGGAATTTGATTGTTTTTAAGATTGTCCGCATTTTGAAAATCGTTCAAATTCAGAAGTCATCCATTTTTTGAATAGTTTTAACGCATTTGAATCCCTTTTGGCGTATACGAAACACACAAATTTGGAAGGCACATGGAAATTTGAAATTTGAATGTTGGTCGTGCATTTTTTTTGTGTCACCACTTTGACATGCTTGTCATTTTTTTTTTGTACACATATCTAAAATTAGTGGTGTACATTATGTATAATTTTTTCAAAATTGTATGAGTAATTTGGGGTCCTTTTAAAAAAAATTGGGGGAAAAAATGGCAGACTGGGCCCACTGTGACGTCGTGCTGACGTCACAGTGGGCAAATCTGGCCGGCCCGCCCGCGGCAGCCCCGACCTCGCCGGCGGCGTATAGACGCCGTTCCGGGAGGCGTCCTCAGGCAAGGAGGAAGCGGCGGCGACGGCGCAGCTCCTTGCGTGCTCAGATGTGCGCGGGGAGGCGCGTACCAGCGGCGCGGCGCGTCGGCGCCACCGGCGTCTTCTGCCGTCGCGCGCGGAGAGAGGAAGGGGAGGAGATTGTGCGGACCATTTTGCAGAAAAACCCCTTCCTTCCTTAGGAATTACATTTAGGTCCTTTGCGGCCGGTTTTCTGCAAAAGTACCGTGCGGGGAGACGTGGCGCGCTGATTGGACAAAAATCGATTCACTGTAGTTTCTACAGTGATGAACAGTCCGATTGTGCCGTCTTTTATATATAGTAGAATGAGGGAGAAGTAATATTTTCTCTTCCTTTAGATGTCTCGCTAATTGCAATGACGCCTTGTAGGCTGAGATCGGAGCGATGATGGAAGGGATTGCATTGACTATTCAGTCGACAGACCGGCCAATCGTTATTCAATCTGATTGCTCAGCTGTTGTTGCCCTAACAAGTGCATCGTTTAGACCGATCTGCCTATGGGCATCTTATACTGGAGATCAAGAGTGTGCTGAAAGACTGGGAGTTTATTCCTCCAACCAGTATATCTAATATGTTTGGAACCTAATATGTTTGGAACCTGGTTAAATGGGTTGCCAAAGAAATTAAGGCTCGTATACGTATACGCATCGGTGTTGCATCTTTCCTTTGAGAAATCTGGAATTGCAGAAATGATATTGTCTTTAACAAGATACAAACTCCACATTTTTTTCAGGATGTGCTACGAGCTACACACTGTATTCAGCAATGGTCGCTCGTGTCTCCAAGCACCCATCGGAATCAGTTGGATACCGGATAAACTCGAATGATGGCAGTCGTTCGGGCTATCTTCTACCACAATGGGTGGTGGCATGCTAGAAGATTAGATGGCTAGGCTGTTATTTTTCTTCTGGCTTATCTTTGTTTTTACACTGCCTGGTCAGTGATTGTAATAATGAGGCACTATCTGAATTTGGACACTTACTGATAATAAAAAAAACGGCTGTATGCATCATCATTTTGATGCAGAGGCTGGGGTGAGGCTCCCATTTCTATAAAAAAAAAACTCCGGTGGTTGCAATATGTCGTTGCACCAAGTACCAGATGTCATTACTCATTTTGTATTAGCGGATTGTAACTCTATTTCTAAGGAATAAAACTCCATATATTACCTGCAAAAAATGAAGTAATTTTCTCATGTAATCTGGTCTGACGCTAGTAGGAAAAGGGTTCTTAGTGACACACCTTTTTGGCATTCTGTGACGCACCCTCCACCGTGCACCACAGAAATATTATGTGGGGCACCCCACCGTGCCACAATTTTTTTTTGAATTTCAAAAAAGGGCGGCCAGATCTGGCCGCCGAAATTTCACTGGAATTTCGTTTCGTCGGAACTCGTCGGAGGCCGTAGGTGGCTTGGCCGTAGGTGGGTGGAGGAGGGAGTCGCCGGAGGTTGGTGGAGGATGGTGTTCGCCGGAGTTCACCGGAGTTCGCCGGGGTGGAGGAGGAGGTCGCCAGAGGTGGTGGAGGTCGCCGAATGTGAAGGTCGCCGAAGGTGGTGGAGGAGGTCGCCGGAGGTGGAGAAGGTTGTCGCTGTGGTGGAGGAGGAGGTGGAGGAGGAGGAGAGAAGAAATGGAGGAGAAGGAGAGGAGAAGTGGAGGAGAAGGAGGATGGAGGAAAAGGGAGATGAGAAGTGGAGGAGAAGGACGATGGAGGAAAAGAGGAGAGGAGAAGTGGAGGAGATCAAGGAGAGAAGGGAAAAGAGAGAGAGAAGAAGGGGCCCGGCCAGCGGGATTCAAATTTCGAATCCCGCCAACAATTCTGTGGCGCATCCTTGGCCCATGCACCACCGAATTGTCTTTTTTATTTTGCTGGAAAAAATCATCTGTTTGAAATAAATTTTTTTATTTTGGAATTTGGGAATCTGTGAATTGCTGACCGGGTAAAGCCGGGTGAAATCGAACTCCGATTTTTCTCTAGTTTTTTTTGGCATATTATACGCGTTTTTCGACATAGTATGCGAAAGTTATGGCTGTTGCAAGATTTTTTTTTTATTTTTTGCAGAAAAGGTCAAAATTCATATTTCAAAATTTCTATACCTACTAGATACTCATATCTAACTACATGTCGAAGGATTTTATTTATTAAATTTTTTATCATTTTATTTTACTTTCTGCAAGATTAAAAAGGCGATCCGGGGTGGGATTTGACGAAAACAATTATGTGGCACACCTGGCCATGTGCGCCACAGAATGCCACCTTTCTGTGGCGCACATGGTCAGGTGTGGCACAGATTTTTTTCCCTCAAATTTCACCCGTCCCCCAGATGAATTTCTGTGGCGCATATTGCCAGGTGCGCCACAAAAATGTGACTTTCTGTGGCGCACCTGGCTTGGTGCGCCACAGAAATTAGAATTTTTGTGGCGCATGTGGTTTCGTGCGCCACAGTATTGGACAATCTGTGGCGCATGTGGTTCCGTGCGCCACAGAATTAGCCACAGAATTGTGCTCATGCAAAATAGTGCGCCACATAAATTATTTCTGTTCGGTGCGCCACAGAATCATTTCTACCTATAAGCTTTTTTCGACTACTAGTGTGAAGTGGATCTGTTGCAATCAGTATATGCAGGTCTGGATGTTTCTCGTGGAAGTTTGAATCATTGTGCCGTGCGCAAGTAGTAGATACTAGGCGATTAAGGGCGGTCATCACCGCGCCCGTGGGCAAAATTATTGATTTTTTTCAATCGTAAAAGTGTTAGAATACGTTTAGAAACGATATGGAAATTTGAAATTTAAATTTGTAATGGTGTGGAAATTTGGAATTTAAATTTTGGTCGTGCGTATGTAAATTTATGTGATCCTGTTGATATATTTGTCCTTTTTTTGTATGAACATGTTTAAAATTGATGGTTTGCATTATTTAGAATTATTTTAAAATGGGGGCATTTTTTAAATTTTTAGTTTGCATTATTTTGAATTATTGCAAAATCATATTTAGAACTACTTATAATTATTCGAAAAGAAATGTCAACATTTTTGTTGGATTTTTTTAAATTTTTAGTTTGGAATATATATTTTTGGACTATTTTTCGGAAAAAGAAAATTGAGTCATCTTCAAATTCTTAGTTTGTCGTTGCAAAATTATATTTAGAACTGCAAATGAGGTTTCCGTTTTAAGATTGGCTGCATTTCGAAAATCATTCAAATTTGAAAGTCATCCAGTTTGTGAATAGTTTAACGCGTTTGAATTCCTTTTGACGTATATAAAAAAACAAATTTCGAAGACGTAGGCAAATTTGAATTTTGAATGTTGGACGTGCATTTTTATTTTTTATGTCAACACTTTGTCATTTTTGTCTTTTTTTGATGTGGGCATATTAAAATTGTTGTTTTAAATTGTTTAGTTTTTTTGTTAATAGTTTGGGTTTTTTGCAACAAAAAAAATCTGACAGGCGGGCCCCTGTGGCATCATGCTGACGTCACAGGGGACGGATCTGGCCGCGGCAGCGCCGTGCTCGCCGGCGACGCTCCGGCGCGTTCCAGGACGCGCATCTGGGCGCGTCGGACGCGCCCCGGCGCGGCGCACCTGGGGGTGGCGGCGCCGCCCCTGGATGGTCGCCGGAGGGCCGCCGGGGACGCGCGCAACGCGGCGGATGTCCGCGCGGCGGCGGCGACGATTG
The DNA here is from genome assembly GCA_947311845.1 of Poa pratensis. Lineage (NCBI taxonomy): Eukaryota > Viridiplantae > Streptophyta > Magnoliopsida > Poales > Poaceae > Poa > Poa pratensis. The sequence continues at coordinate 20,857,928 of CAMZMU010000052.1, read as the reverse complement.
AGGCGCGGCGGCGACGTCCCGGCACGCCGCGTCCGGCCAGGAGGTGGAGGACGGCGCGGCGGATCCTCCGGTGGCCGCAGATTTGGCCGGGAACGCGTGAGGTGGCGGCGAGGCGCGGCCGCCGTCGCGCGAGAGAGAGGACGGGGATGGGCTCGTGGTGTTTTTGCACAGGTACCCCTGAACTTTCCGCATTTTTCGTTTAGGTCCTGCCGCAGTGGGGAGCGTGGAATTCATGCGAATTTCAAAAATGGGAGGGTTTTTTTGCAAAACGGTCCGGCGACCGGGTGGGCGACCGGCTAGGCGCGGGGTGACCGGCGGCCGACCGGGGCGACGTGGCAGCGTCTGATTGGACAAAAATCGGAGCTACAGTAGCACATGCTGGACAGACGCATCTGGGCCGTTGGACCGGCCGATCGACGGCCCCCAATTAAAGGGCGACGTGGCGCGCTGAGAAGGCCGGGATTCTTCCGCCCATTATATATAGGTAGATGTTATGGCTCTCGCAATCGGTGTCCTTCCTTCGACTGAGACACCAGACAGTAGTAGTACGTGTACTGCATTTTTATACAATATATACACATTTCATTTGATGATTTTAGACAGCAGAAAATAGTTGAAAGTAATAGCTAGGGTGCACCGCCTATCTGATATCCGAAACTCCATACTTGAGTCAAGTAACTTGAGTAATATTTGGGAAGACATGTAAGCACTCTTCCTTTTTGTTCTTCAGAACACACCTGAAGTGTGCTCAAGCCATCCCGAGAGCTTGGACCTCATCCCCTTTCCCCATCTACAGTAGTCAAAGGGCGATTTCTTGGGCGACACCGCGCGCAGCAGCTCGCCGCCGGCGATTCGCCGGATCCCTCGCCCTCCGGCGGCCGCTTCGGCGGCAGGAGGACGGGGGATCCCCGGATCCAGGCGTGTATATAGTCTAGGTGTGCGTGGTGGTGTGCTAGCTGGCGGCGCTGGGGAGATAGCGGCGGTGCCGGAGTGGCTTTTGGAGGCGGTGGTCTTCTCCTCCGTCGGTGTGGCTCTGGTGGAGCTCTGCCGCGGATATGCCGCCCCACCCTCGTTCGCGGCTCTCCGGAGTGCTCGAGAGGGCTCCCCCTTCGCCGGAGTTCGAGAGATGGCGGATCCGGCGATTGACGACTTTGAAGAAGCGGTTGCTGATGGCCAAGGTGGTGTAGCTGTTCTTCGTGCAGGGTGGAGGTGTCTAGGCACCGAGGAGCGTCGACTTCCCTGTCGCACAGGGGGGCCTCCCAGTCCAAGGTCATGGAGGTTGGGCGGCGGGATCCGCCGGCGCAGCGGTCTGCTCGAAGACGACGACGCTAGAGCTCAGAAGGACTTCTTTGTAATTTCCTTTGTTTTCTGGGCTTTTATGTAAGAAACTTGCTGATGTAACTGTAACTTACTCGCAAAAAAAAATGTGCTCAAGCCTGCGTCTGCATGTGGATACTTGAGTATCCTCTGAGAAGATAGACACGGAGGAGGATGATCGATGTTACCAACACACCACCTGCACCGAGTCAGTTGGTCTGTTGCTGCTCGATTGGACAAGACGACACCTATACCTCGAAGTGCGCCTCCAGGTCTGAAGCCTTGTTCATCGATTGTTCCTTACCAGGGTTGTAGCATCAGCGTATCACCTTAATTAATTCCTGGATATTGAAATCTTGTTTAGATTGTTCATCAGCAGTATAGATCTTTCTTGATTGGGAGTATGGTAGCATAATTATTTATGCCTTTTTGCTTTAATTTTTGTGCCGATTAATTTGGTGTGCTTTGCTGTTCTTGGCTGGTCGTGGGCTGAGGCTGACCGGGTAAAGCTGATGCTCAGCGGCAGCAGCGAATTGATGTTATTTATGCGTTTCTTGTACTAGCACGCCCACGTCAAGCAAGGAATAAAACCTTCATTGCCTCCACCGTGTGTGTGTACGCAGCCGTTACTGTCCGATTGCTCTATTAAGAATTAAAATTTAAAAGATAAATTTCCTCAGTATTTCCGTCAAAGTATTTTGTTTTCTTCCTGTGGAGCGATCACAAACCGCCCTCCCCGATCAGTAGCCGCTTAGCTGCTGCGCTGCTGCTCGTACGCATCCAATCCCTATATACAGATTTCGATCAACCAATTCGCTTCTGAGTTTCTCTACCGGTCTACCTTCTCGCTGGATTTCCTGAGCTCGATCAGGAGCGGCATGCAAGGAGGAGGAGCGGTGGTGCTCGACAGCAGCAGCAAGGACGGGCAGGCTCCCGCGAGGGCGCCGCCGGCGCCGGGGAGGAGCTTCCCGGTGAAGCTCGTCGTCCGGCCGCTGCTCCTCTTCGCGGTGCTCCTCGCCGCCGCCCTCCTCCTCTTCGTCCTCAGCGGCGGTGGCGGCGCCGTCTCGTCCTACCGCGTCCCGACGCTCGCCGTCCCGGACGTCCTCCTCGCGGCGCCGTGCGCGGAGGAGAAGGAGGAGGAGGTGGTGGTGCAGCGGTGGTGGGCGCGGCCACCGTTGAAGAGCGCGTGGCACAACATGAGCGACGAGGAGCTGCTGTGGGCTGCGTCGTTCGAGCCGCGGCGGCGTAGGCAGCGGCCGTCTTCGGCGCCGGAGAAGGTGGCCTTCATGTTCCTCACCAGCGGGCCGCTGCCGCTGGCGCCGCTGTGGGAGCGGTTCTTCAACGGCACCGGCGGGAGGGGGCTGTTCTCGGTGTACGTGCACACCACGCCGGGCTTCCGCCTCGATTTCCCGCCGTCGTCGCCGTTCCACCGCCGGCAGGTGCCCAGCAAGGTACGCGCGCCACGTAGCTGTTTCGATCAAAGTTCGCTTCTGTCTTACTCGTTTGGATGGATGCTTGGGCCTGGTTGTCGACTGTCCGATTGGGATCCGACGGATCAGGAGAGTACACGTATGATGACGTGGCCTCAAATGCTCTGGTTTGAACGGCACTTGACAAGGGCAGCTTCAGAGTGTGACAGCTGAAAGTGATGAGCATTGTCTCCCTGTCAAAGATGCCACGGCCAGGAAAATCCTCTTCCCGTGACCTTTTCGCTTTAACGAAAAATATCTTCTTCACGTTTTAGATGCAATGTTAATTCTTAATGATAGATTGCAAAATGAGAGCTGTATTTAGATACAATTTTTACCATGGTTTTTCTAGCACTAAATTTTGTCACACGCAAAGAAAGAAATTGAACTATCTTTCCTCATCCAGTTTTAGCCGGTTTGACTAAACCGTATTTTGCGCACCCTAATTTCTTCCTAGTTTGTATTCCTATGTTTTTTTGTCAAGATTTTAGTAGACTCTAGCTATTTAAAAACACTCTAATTAATATATGTCTTCGCAGGCGACACGGTGGGGTGAGACAAGTGTGGTGGACGCGGAGCGCCGTCTCCTCGCGAATGCGCTCCTCGACCTCTCAAACGAACGCTTCGTCCTCCTTTCTGAGTCATGCATTCCGCTCCACCCCCTCCCCGCCTACCTGACCCGCTCCCGGCACAGCTTTGTGGGCGCCTTTGATGACCCTGGCCCGCACGGTAGGGGCCGGTACCGCGAGGGCCTCGCCCCTGACGTGTCCATCTCGCAGTGGCGCAAGGGCGCGCAGTGGTTTGAGATGGACCGACGTCTCGCCATCTTCGTGGTTGCTGATGGCCGGTACTACCCGAGATTTCGAGAGGTGTGTCGGCCACCCTGCTATGTGGACGAGCACTACCTTCCCACCGTGCTTACCATTGAGGCGCCTAGAAGCATCGCCAATCGCAGTGTCACGTGGGTCGATTGGTCCCGTGGTGGCTCGCATCCAGGCATGTTCGGCGCCAATGATGTGAGCGAGGCCTTCATGGAGCGGCCGGCGGGAAGAAGGAGAAGGAGAGGTGTATGTATAATGGGCAGCCGGCGGATGTATGCTCCCTATTTGCAAGGAAGTTCGCACCTAGTGCGTTGCAGCGACTGCTCGAGCTTTCCACCAGGATCCTTGGATACTAGCTTCAATTAGTTCAACTCACTTCTACATGGTCCAGTCTTATCTTTAGAGATATAATTCTTTTTTTGATGTAACAAAACCTTGGGAACAATGGAGTTGACATATTTTGCATTACCATGCATACTCATAACCTAGCGCTTAGATAATCAAGTGCATTTTTTCATGGTGGTTCTCGCGGCAGCAAACGAGTTTTCTCTTATGGTGTTTCTCAGTTATCTTCTGGATTTAGTTGTCTTACTATTATATCCGGGTTGTCGGTACACATCTGTGGATGTATTCATAGGAAAAAATAATTCACAAATTTTTACACTCTTTGCCACAAAAAGTCAACTCTTACAAAAGCGTGAGGGGCTTATAATTTACTTGATAATAAGAAAATAGAGAAATGATTTGTCAAATGATCGCTCTTTATATCTCTCACTCTCTCGGAGAGACTCTTCCCTATTGTCGAGGGGTGGACTCGGCAAATCCCTGGATTGTGCACCCCGGGTTGATTGAGGGGGAGAGAGATGAGCGCTGGTGATCACGACGGCTGACAAGCGAGGCGTTTTACCCAGGTTCAGGCTCCCGGAGGATAACACCCTACTTCCTGCTTGTCTGGTTATTGATGGTGAGCTGTGGCTACAATGGCGAGATGGCAATCTCGCTAGGGTTTGTGTGGCGGTTATGAGCGTACCCTAGACGAAGGACCCTCCTAGCCTTTATATGGTAGGCTAGGTCTCGGGTGAACGGTGCCGATGGCGCTTACAAGCATGGCGGGGTCGCATGACCTAGCGTCGACTATCTTGGGCCGCACGTCGTCCTCCTTGGGCCTTCCTTGGGCCCTCGTTATAAGGCTGACGGGCTTGGCGTGACCCAGGTATCCCCACCGTGGGGTAGTCAAAGAGTGACCCCACGACAGGAGCCCCCGAGTGCTTAGTCGAATCGTAGAGTCGGGTAAAGGACTCCATCCTCCTGGGCACGCCTTCGAGTTCCTGAAAGGGACAAGTAAAATTGGTCGACTCCGGCCGTTCAGGGCTTATGGAGGATTCCTTTAGTCGAACTGTCACTTCCAGGGCAAAGTACCGTTAGTACAGCCTTAGCCAGTGATTTTCGACTGCTATTGCTCTGATTCACTCGGGAGCGCGAACAGCGCTCCCGATGGGAGTAGCCCCCGAGATTAAGCTGAATTGCTCGCAATTGAGGTTAAACTCAATTTTTCTTCAGTCGAAAAGCCCGCTCCCGATGGGAGTAAAGAAGGGACTCTACTTGGAGTCGCGACTGGCTTTTGTGTGACTTACTGTGTATTCGGCCAGTTTGGCTTACTGCAGGGGTTTGTTCGGCACTTGGAGCTTACTGGATGTTCTTGCACTCGAATGAAATGTTCGAGTTCTCAATCAGCTCGCTGGCTTACTGTACGAACTTATTCAGCTCTGAGAGCTTACTGAATTTTCTTGCACTCGAATGAAATGTTCGAGTTCTCAATCAGCTCGTTGGCTTCCTACGCCTTCGCGGTTGACGTCAGTGCTGACGTTTTTGACGCACTCTGTGTCTGATGGGACGTGACAGTGCTGTCCCACTGTCAGTATTGGCTGGAGACAGCGGTTACCGTTTTTTTTCTGACCGTTGGGCGCGAAAATTTCGCGGTGTGATGATGGCGCCTTGATTCCCGCGCGCAGTGGGCGGCGCGGCCGTCGACGGTTGCTATCTCCGCGCGACACGTGGACGGCCAGATGATGTTGCGGAGAGCAGTTTCCACAGGGATGGCCAGGATTAACTGACCGCGCGGTATATATTTTTTACCGCAGCGGTGAACAGTTCATTCCATCCCCATTCCGTCGTCTCCGCTGCTCTCTCCGCCATTGTTGCTCCTCTGCTAGTTCCTTTCTTCCACCCTCCATGAGCAAGGCCGTGATGAAGAGGGGGAAGGCTGCTGCTGGCACCGGCGCCGCCGCCGAGGCGAGCGTGATGAAGAAGCCCGACGGCGATTGGGTCAAATCGTCGGTGAAGAAGGCCGACCTCGAGGCCCTCCGCGCGCAGGGGCTGCTGCCGCCGGTAGACCAGGCGACGGTGCGCGCTCCAGGGAAAGAGGTATTTCCCGCTCCTCGCGATGGGGAACGCGTTTGCTTCGTGGATTTCCTTCCGCGGGGTTTCGGGTTCCCCCTCCACGATTTTGTCCGTGGTCTCCTGTATGCTTATGGGATTCAGATCCACGATCTGACTCCCAATAGCGTCTTGAGTATCGCGAGCTATATCGTGCTCTGCGAGTGCTTCCTGGGAATCGCACCTAATTGGTTGCTGTGGAAGTCGCTATTCCTCGTGAAGAGGAACGTGGGGAAGAACAAGCAGGTGTATCCAGTCGGCGGCTTCGGCATCCAGGTGCGTGGCGACACCACCTACTTTCAGATGAAGAAGTCCGACTCCGTCCAGGGCTGGCGGAAGAAGTGGTTCTACATCAGGTGCGACCAGGAGGGGCTTCCCAACTTCGCTGCTGATCGCGAGTTGCGGAAGTCGAACGCGTGGGCGCACCCGCTGTCGAAGGAAGACAGGGAGGCGACCCAGCCCTTGCTGACACTTCTTCGTGGCTTGCTGAAGAGTCTTGGGCGCGAGACAGGTGGAGTTCACCTTATTGCCACCTTCTTCAGACTTCGGGTGCAGCCGCTTCGCGCTCGCACCCACCCGATGTGGGCGCGTGAGGACGCTGGCGATGAGCTCGATGATGACGAAGTCGCGTCGAAGGTGAGGAGCATCACTAGCCTCCGAGCCGCTGACCCGTGCAATGTCAAGTGTCCAGTCGAACCGTATGGGCCTAATAACCCTGTGCCTGAGGTGAGCTTTGTTTGCTTTGTTCGTCTTGTATCTTCTTGTGTCGAATCTTTTCGCTTGACTTGAATGCTTCATTCGCTGACAGGGCCGCTCGAACTATGTCAGTCTTCCTCCGTTGATGGAGAATGGCCCTCATGAAGAGGCAGAGTTCCCTGAGGACGAGGTTGATGACGATGAAGTTCCCTCCGCCACCTCTCCGAGTGAAGAGCTGGAGGAGGATGAAGATGAGGAGCCGCAGCGGAAGCGGCAGAGGCGAAAGGGTGTCGACTCTGGTTCTGCCTCGTCGCCTGTGAAGGAGGCGGGTGTGATCGAGGAAGAGACGAGCGAGTCCTCTTCGGGTACTAAGCACCCGAGTGACCTGGCGGAACCGTTGTTCGTGCCTCCCCTCGGCTCTGCACCGCCGATCGAGTTCGCGAGGATGGCCTCCGTTTCCTTGGGGAGTGAAGATGATGATGTAGTCAGGTTAGTCGCGTGACCTTTGCTTTGTATTTGTCGAGTGTGCTTTTTCACTTGCGGGTCCTTGAATTGAGAGTTCTTGTGACAGCGACCGTACCGGCGCTGCTGTTTCTTCCCCTCGTGAGATGGAGCACACTTCTGCTCCCTTGATCGAGCAAACTGCTAGGACGCCCGGAGAGGAGGCTCTGGCGGGTGACGTTTTGGGCTTGAAGGCTTCCACCTCCACCATGCCTGAGAGGTCTGCTGATGCGACTCCAGTTGACTCTGGGCTGCTTGAGCATGTAAGTGTTCTTCGATTCCTTCTGCAAGATCTGTATCGGGTGCGCGTACAGCGCTCCCGATGGGAGTAGCCCCCGAAGATGCGCGTGACTGGAATAGTCGGGCGCAGATTGATGTCTTGTGTTTTCTGCAGCCATTTTATCGCCAGCAGATGGAAGGAGCCGCGGCCTTCGTTCGTATGGAGCAGGAGAGGGATCAGCTCCGCGCTGCTCTGGAGCAGGCGAATAGTAAGTATGAAACCTTGTGTTCGAGGAGTGCTTCGACTGCCTTTATTGCTAACTGTGCTCCGTTGACCCGCAGGCGAGAAGGAGAGCATGAAGGCGCGGGTCGCGAAGCTGGAGAAGTCACTGGGTGAAGCCCAAGAGCGGGAGCAAGCTCGGGATGCTCTGGAGAAGACCCAGGTCGACCGTTTGCTCGCACTCGCAGATGTTGTTGGAAGTAAGTTTTTCGGCCGTAGGCCTACTTTGTCTTTTGTCGACTTCTGGCGCCTTATGGGTGTGGATTTCCTTTGGGCAGAGAATTGCGGAGGTGCTCCTCCGGAAGGGACTTCTAGCGAGAGTGTCGGCTTGGCGCAGGCTGTTGGCTTCGTCGACCGCGTCTGCGCATATGCATCGGCAGCGATGCAGCAGTCGGCGGCGGCCCTGCAGAAGTCGACGGAGGCCTTAGCGACTGTGCACCGGAACATCTTTCCAAACCAGCCACCACCAACTGCTGTTGATGCACTCGCGGCTCCATTCGAAGGCAATTCGAATGTCCTGGCGGACTTCACGCGCGCAGACGGTACGCGGCTCAGAGCTCACTTTCCAGCTGCTCTTGGTCACCAAGTCGTAGGTGATTTTGAGAAGGTTGTCAGCGACTTCCCTCGGAAGCCTGATGGCAGAACCGCGTCCCTTAGCGGTGTGAAGGTGCAGGCGAGCCAGCTAGCTGCGAAGTTGGTCGCCACCTTCGAGAGGAGAATTGCCAAAGCTGCAGAGTTGGCTGCTAGGAAGAGCCGTTCCCAGTCTGAGTCTGTAGTGTAGACTTTTCCTTTTAGAACTGCGCTTCTGCTGTTGGGCTTGAGTCTGTAATGCACTATATATTGTGCGAGTGAACATGTTGATGATGAAATGTGAATTCACTCCCCCGGGGGTGCAGTCGCCGTGTATTTTTTTTATCTGGCTTGAATGAGTTATGTTTATTCTTTTCCTGGCCTGACGCTGTCGATTCTTGGCAGTCTGATATGGGCGAAGCTCCTGACGTTGCTGGGACGACTGGCGCGGGTGATGAGGAAGATACCACTTCGGCTGCGCCTACTCGTCGCCGCCGTCAAGCTCCTCCAGCTCCTGTGCGAAGCGTAAACGACCAGAGAGTGCTCACCTTCATGAGGAACAAGGTGGTTGAGCTCGAGTCGAAGTTGAAGAATGCTGAGTTGGAGCTGGAGCGACTGAGGTTGCGGCCCGTCGCGCCGTTCTCCCAGCGTGAAGAGTTTCTGCTTGGAGAGATGGACTTGATTGGTCGACAGCTGCAAGGTTGGACTTTTAGCGTTTTTCCTTCGGCTTCTGTGTCTACTTGTTATGCTCAATGCTTGGCCTTGATGCAGATGTCAATTCTGATTTGACGGCGGAGCAGCTTCGAGTGGACGAGCGGGTAGAGAAAGAGGCCGCCGGCGACTCACCCGAAGCGCGCCAGTTTTGGTCAAACAAGTCCAGAGGAAGTATCCTGGCACGAATGCTGGATCGCACCTGGCGGGCTGCTGTACTATTAGAAGGTTGCAGAAAAACCCTCTGGCAGATCAACAAGGTGTACTTTCCTCACAACGAGCAGCCGAATGGACTAACTGCGCTTCTGGAGAGGTTCCGTGAAGGCGGTGCGTTGAAGGAAGTCGTGCACGCTCAACTTGTTGCCGGGGCGAACGTGGCGTTGGCGTATGTTCGAATGCACCGGCCTAACCTTCCATTGCACAAGGTGCTTGACGGCTTGCCTGGAGAAGGTGACTATGCCGATACTCTTGCGGCTGCACGCCAGATGATTCAGCAGGTTCAGAAATTCAGCGAGCACCTTGTAGGGCCACTTGATGCGCCAAAGGGCGAGCCTGTAGAATAAGGGCAGTAGAGTGCTGTTGCATAGCGTTAGCTTGTAAGAGAAATTTTTCCAAGTGGAAGTATGAGTGTATGTATGTCGAGGTGGGGGTAGCCCCCGAGTTAGTAAATTGTATTTTGTAGACGTCTGTGAACCCGTATGGCGCAGCCCCCGAGCGGATCGGGTGCGGCCTAGGGTTTTGTGGGTTTAGACGTGTGCGGCGCGGCCCCCGAGTGTTTCGAGTACGGCCGAGGATTTTCTGAGTTAGACCTGTATGGCGCAGCCCCCGAGTGCGTCGGGTGCGGCCTAGGCTGGACTTGGACCTGTATGGCGCAGCCCCCGAGCACTTCGGGTGACGACCAAGGTTCTCGACTTGGACCTGTATGGCGCAGCCCCCGAGTGCGTCGGGTGCGGCCTAGGTTTTTTCGAGTTGAACCTGTATGGCGCAGCCCCCGAGTGCGTCGGGTGCGGCCTAGGTTGGACTTAGACCTGTGTGGCGCAGCCCCCGAGTGCTTCAGGTGGCGGCCGAGGATTTTTCGAGTTGAACCTGTATGGCGCAGCCCCCGAGTGCGTCGGGTGCGGCCTAGGTTGGACTTAGACCTGTGTGGCGCAGCCCCCGAGTGCTTCGGGTGGCGGCCGAGGATTTTTCGAGTTGAACCTGTATGGCGCAGCCCCCGAGTGCGTCGGGTGCGGCCTAGGTTGGACTTAGACCTGTGTGGCGCAGCCCCCGAGTGCTTCGGGTGCGGCCAGGTTTTCGACTTGACCTGTATGGCGCAGCCCCCGAGTGCGTCGGGTGCGGCCTAGGTTTTTCGAGTTGAACCTGTATGGCGCAGCCCCCGAGTGCTTCGGGTGCGGCCAGGTTTTCGACTTGGACCTGTATGGCGCAGCCCCCGAGTGCGTCGGGTGCGGCCTAGGTTTTTTCGAGTTGAACCTGTATGGCGCAGCCCCCGAGTGCGTCGGGTGCGGCCTAGGTTGGACTTAGACCTGTGTGGCGCAGCCCCCGAGTGCTTCAGGTGGCGGCCGAGGATTTTTCGAGTTGAACCTGTATGGCGCGGCCCCCGAGTGCGTCGGGTGCGGCCTAGGTTGGACTTAGACCTGTGTGGCGCAGCCCCCGAGTGCTTCGGGTGGCGGCCGAGGATTTTTCGAGTTGAACCTGTATGGCGCAGCCCCCGAGTGCGTCGGGTGCGGCCTAGGTTTATGTTGCTTTTTGACTGAAAAAGTAAAGTGGAGAGCTTGTTCCATAAATCACATCATTGATTTTTGCGAGCAGGCCGCCTCATTAAAACCCTTCCAGTCCCCTCAGGTACCCTGGTAAGGGAAAGAGTGCGTCTGAAACCTGCCGCCTTGACATGTATGCTTTGTTACAGCAGGGGAGTCGACTAGGCATAGAAGCGTCGCAGCTGCGCGACATTCCACGGGTTGTGGCAGACTGTTCCTGTCTTCGAGTCCTTCAGGCGGTAAGCTCCTCCGCCGATTGCTTCAGTCACAATGTATGGGCCCTCCCATGGGGAGGCGAGCTTGTGCACCTTCTTCTGTTTGAGGCGAAGGACCAGATCCTCGCGCGTTTTTTCTGTCGGCGCCTTGTTTGCCAGTGCTTCTTCGAGTGCTTTGATAGACATCATCTGCTGCTTGTGGAGGAGAGCGCGCGAGTCGCCCTCTGGCGGCTGTGTCAGCCGCAAGTAAGTTTTGACTGCCATGAGTGCAGCTCCGGGTGTCTTGGGGACGGGTATTCCGTCTGCGTCTTCTATGTATGATGACTCGAGGTTGCGGGTGACTCTAGCGCGGTCGACCTCCGTCATCAGGGGCACGCGGGCTCTGTGGCGCCTTGCTCCTTGCGAGACCTCTGTTGAGGCGGTGAACGAGTAAGCGGCCCTCCTGGCGCTTGACGCGTCGGCCTCCTCCTTGCGTCGGAGGAGCTCGGCCTTCTCTGCACGGAGTCGTTCGCCTTCTTTCCGCAGCAGGTATTGGACCGCCATAAGGTCCTCCCGGGGTGCATCCGGTGGAGGGTACGTGCCTTCCTTGACGTGCTCCAGGGCTTCGATTGCCATGTCGCGGGTGATGGTGAGTCGCGTCACCTGGTCCGGCATGACCACCTCCAATGGATATGCGGGTTCGTCGTCGTTGTCCTGCGGCCTCTGGCCGATCATGAAGACTTGCGCGGGGTAGATCTGGGCAGCGGGATGGACGCTGCCACTGCTGCTTCCTTCGTCCGAGCCATGCTCGGAATCGAAAATGGCCGCAACGTGGTGGGTACCACAGTCGCTGCCGCGGCTTTTTCCCTGGAGTTTCGCGATCTTTGCCGCGGTCGTGAGAAGTGATGCCGCTGTTGTCGACGCGGGCGCGATTGGCTTGTTGACGATCTTGCGTGTCGACGGAGACGCGAGTGGCGTGGATGAGAGCGGCGCGGTCTTCGTTGCGCGCAAAGGCGTGGTCGACGTAGTCGAAGTTGATGCAGGTCTTGGCCTTGCCAGCGACGCGATCGAGGTAGTCGAAGTTGACTCGATCCGCGCGGTGGTCGACGAGGTAGTCGACGTAGTCGTAGCAGATGCGATCTTCGTGGCAGCCGGAGACGCTAATGGCGCAGCCGTATTGGGCGCGACCTCCGTCGCGGCGGAGGTGGTCGGAGTAGTCGAGGCGGACGTGATCTTCCCAGCGGTCGAAGATGCTGTCACCGCGGTCGCAGAAGATGCGATCTCCGCAGCAGGTGGGGACGTGGTCGACGCAGCCGCGGCAGATGCGAGTGCCATCGCCGCGGGCGGTGCGATCGCCGTAGATCTGAGCACTCCACAGCTGTCTACGAAGTAGTGCATGGTACCGAAGGTGAGGCACATACCTACGTGCAGATCGGCGTACACCGAACGGTGGGCCGGCGGGTGGAAGGTGTACTCGAAGGAGCCGAAGCAGATTGGCTCCTTGGCGATGCAGACGTCGGTCTTCAAGGTTGATGGAGCCGGTGCGACCATGATTCCAGCGCTCGTTCTTTCCCACAGACGGCGCCAATTGTCGAGGGGTGGACTCGGCAAATCCCTGGATTGTGCACCCCGGGTTGATTGAGGGGGAGAGAGATGAGCGCTGGTGATCACGACGGCTGACAAGCGAGGCGTTTTACCCAGGTTCAGGCTCCCGGAGGATAACACCCTACTTCCTGCTTGTCTGGTTATTGATGGCGAGCTGTGGCTACAATGGCGAGATGGCAATCTCGCTAGGGTTTGTGTGGCGGTTATGAGCGTACCCTAGACGAAGGACCCTCCTAGCCTTTATATGGTAGGCTAGGTCTCGGGTGAACGGTGCCGATGGCGCTTACAAGTATGGCGGGGTCGCATGACCTAGCGTCGACTATCTTGGGCCGCACGTCGTCCTCCTTGGGCCTTCCTTGGGCCCTCGTTATAAGGCTGACGTGCTTGGCGTGACCCAGGTATCCCCACTGTGGGGTAGTCAAAGAGTGACCCCACGACACCTATTTTATCTCTCCTTCTGTCGACCATCTCATACCTAAAGAGTATCTTCCCTAGCAGATTCTTCTCCCCTCGAAGGCGCCTCCTTGTGACTCTTACTCCTTCGGCATGGCCATCCCCTGACCAAGATGCCCGCCCCTTGAGCATGAGTTATAGGTGATTGTTTTGATGGTGGAGCTTGAGGCCAAGTTGCCAAGTCTTGGAACGTGTCGTGAACGAGGGGAATGCCTGATCTAGCTCTGTAGGCCAGATTTCTGGCCAGTAAGCCAAAATTTGCAAATTTGGCGCATCCATTGTTACATGGCAAAGTGAAGCTTATATTCATGGTTGATAGTGTGTTGAGTCTTCAATTTCCTTCGTGGTCCATGTGGCGTTCAGTTTTTATTCTTACATCGCCATCCTTGATCTTGTCTTACGACTAAAGTTAAGCCGCATTTGGCTCTTGATCACGACCTTACTTGACACACCGTCGAGGTAATATTATGCGAGATCCATGTTGGTTGTTACATCTCCAAAACACTACCATCATTTTCAGGTTGCCTTGGTTGTTGGAGGCTGCATACAAGGCGAGAATCCTACTATATATAAAAGGGCGCAGATTCCGCGCCTCCTCGTGCAGCCACGTCGCGCGCAAAACCGCGGCCGTCCGATCGGCGCGACGGACGGCCGAGATGCGGCCACGTCCCCCCGAACCAGCCGGTTACTGTTCATCGGCTATTTTTAGCCAATCACGTCGCGCCACGTGGCCCGGTCACCCACCGGTCAGCCGGTCGCCCACCCGGTCGCCGCGCCATTTTGCAAACAAACCCTCCCACTTTCACATATTCGCATGAATCCCACGTTTTCCTCTGCGGGAGGACCTTACTGCAATTTCTCGCAAAGCCAGGGGCTTATCTGCAAAGCGACCAGCGCGCTCTCCTCTCCCCCGCGCGACGCTGTCGTCGCCGCCGCCGCCCCTACGCGCCTCCCCGGTCAAATCCACCCAGACGGCGAGCTCCGCCGTCGCCGCCTCTTCGTTTTGGCCGAGCGCCGGCTGCCGGCACGCCGCGTCGCCGCCGTGGCCGCATCCACCGCCGCTTCCGGGCTTCGCCGGCGACGCTCCGACGACCATTAGGGGCGGCGCCGCCACCAACAGATAGCCCGCGCCCTGTCGCACCTCGGCCGCCCATCCGCGCTTGCGCGCTCTCGCCGGAGCGTCCCGCCTATGCGCGGCGGCGCGACCGTGCGCAGCCGGCGGCTCGGCTCCATTGCTGACGTCATTATGACGTCAACACTTCTTATTTTTTTAACCTCCGAAATGGACTAAAATTGTTTATACTTTAACAAATCATATCTTATTCATTATAAATCATAAAAATATGTACAATATATCAAAAATTTCAGAAAAATGAGATCTTTCTTTTAATGTCATAATTATACATGTTTGAAATATTTACATTGATGCCATTAGTCAAACACTAATAAACCCTAAATTTAAAACATGGATATGTTTTATAACCCATTTAATTTAGCTACGCATCTAGGGTTGAACAAAATTAGTTAAGATGGCATGTCATTCATGTGTCTGACGCCATGAATAATTGTTGTTTATTTCTTTCGCGTGTTTCGGTTGTTCTCGATGATACGTCCAGAGTACAAATATGAGTTCAAGATGGTACTCCGCGACACCAGAATGCGGAATACTTGATCATCAACAATCAAGTCAGGCAGAAGATTTCCAATGATATAACATCTGTTTACATTTCCAAATCTGCGCAATTTTAAAATCCAAATGTTTTCAAAATTAAATATTGCCACACGAGTAGGAGAAATATGAGAAGTCTATCGGCATGACCACAAAAATAAACGTTGCCTATTCACGGCATATTATCAAATTTCAAATTCACATATTTCAAGATATTAAATGCATTCCAAATCCGAGCATGTAATAAACGCAGAAAAATCCAATGTCTTTCAAATGTGAGCACTTACGGAACCGTAAACATGATTCAACTATGAAAAATTTCCCAACTACACCAATGTTTCAGATTCGAACGGTTCCTAAATACAAACTTTTTGTCAACCTCCACTCAATTTAAATCTGAAAACCATTTAGACGATAGATCATGACTACAAAATCTAAGCATTTAATAAACGTGAAAACAATTCAAATATGAATAGCTTTCCAAATTGACAAATTCAAAAATTTAAACAACTTCTCATCCTAGACAATTTTCGAATTTAAACAATTTTACGATTTTAATAATTCAAAACTTTACCCATGGGCACGGCGGAGCCCGCGCTTTTTTTTTTTGAAAACCCACGTATATTAAACAAGTACCACATACACAGTACATAGTACAAATACAGAAACGAGAGTACAATACGTAGGGGAAGCAGAGTCAGGACCGAGAACGACAGCAACGCCGGAGTCGAAGACGAAGAACGCCAGCCACCTTCTTGCCACAGCCCAGGAGCACCTTCTACCTTGAGAGACGCCACAAAGTCCGCCCGCCGCGCCGCGGCGGAACTTCAGCCGTTGAACGAACACGGCAAGTGCCCCTCCGCACCAGCACCTCCACCTTGCCGCGGCAACCTTCGAAACGAACGCAGGCAGAAGACGCCGATCTCGACCAGCTCCGGATTCTAGCCGCCGAAGCCGCCACCACCACAGATCCGACGGGGAACAAAGGAGCTCGAGCGCCGCACCGGGCCTCGAGCGCCTGCAAGTCACGCGCGGCGACGACGAGCTCCAACGAGCTCCCTCGCCAGAGAAGACCGCGCAGACACCAAACCCACCGCCGCCAGCACCACCTCCTCCAGGACGCCGCCGGCGGATACACAACCCTACCCTACCGTATGTACAGGCCGGATCCGGGGATCCCCCACCCTCCCGCCGCCGGAGCGGCCGACGGAGGAGGGGAATCCCGCGGATCAGCGGCGCGGACGCGGTGGATCGGCTGGTTCGCCCAAAAATCGCCTTCTCTCCTCTACAGTGACGGGGAGGAGGGGCTGCACTAGGCCCAAACCCACGCTACGTCATCAGCCCATTTCACCAACCAAACCTTTCTGCCGAAAAATCACCGGTTAAAACCTGAAATCTTTTCAAAATTCTGAGCCCCCTCCCCCATCACCAAACCCTAACCCAAGAGATGGATGGCGACGACGGCCACCTCGTCTTCGATTTCGAGGGCACCCTCGACGCCGCCGGCGCCGGCTCCGCCTCCGTTGTCGTGGGCGCCGCCTCGGCCTCCGACGCCCACGGCCCCGCGTGTCAGATCCCGCTTCGGAAGCAGACGATAAATCTCCCGATATTGGAGACCCCGCTATGAATTGGGGATTTCTACTCTAACTAAGAACCCTAAATTGCAGAAAAGTAAAGGGAACAAAGAAATAGCATTTGGAATGTTCTCTTCGATAGCCCTGTCGTTCCCCACTGGGGGCTTATGTATTCAGTTTGATTATTACAGACCAGTGCTCTGAAAGTAAACAAAAGCAGAAGGGAAACGGAAAGGTAGAATGCGCCAGCTGTCAGGCTCCATCTTGACCGTTCAGTAGATATAATCAATCTCGGCCTTTGGATCTTCATATCCTTCTCTGAAGAGTTATGCTAGGAGAACATAACATGTCATCCTCTTGTCTGAATGTCTACAGGATCTGACAATTCCTCCCCTTGAGAGCACACTTGTCCTCAAGTGTTATGTGCTTGGAAACCATGACCTGATTGTAGCCTCGTAGAAGTTTGGGAATACCTGCTTGATGGAGTTGGCGTCCTCTCAAGATGCATCATCAGGATGTAAGTTCGCCCACTTTATGTGCCACTGGGTAACAAGAACGCCTTGCCTGGGTAGTGAACGTGTCTCCAGTACTCGAAATGGCTCAGCTTGGATCTTTCCGTCAGTGCTGATGAGTGGCAATCCAGCTTCAGGAACAACCTTCTGTCCCAGGTGCTTCTTCAGCTGGCTTACATGAAAAGCTGGGTGTATGCGAACCCCATCTGGAAGCAGCAACTTATAAGCCAGTGTGCCAATTTTTTCCATCACACGGAAAGGCCCGAAGTATTTTGTTGTCAGCTTAATGGAGTGCCTGATGCCGAAAGCAGTAAGTCTGTAGGGCTGCATTCGCAAATAGACCATATCACCTACTTGGAATGTTCTTTCTGTGCGCTTGAGATCAGCGTACTTCTTCATTCTTGCTTGAGCTTGTGACAAATTTTCATGCAACCTGATAAATTGTTGCTGCTTGTCCAACGCAAAATCCCTCCGGCCATTGTATCTGATCACCCCAGCTTGCAGTGAGAAAGGTGTATGGGCAGTAGGTGCCAGTGTCAATTTCTGAAGTAGTTCTTGACAAAAAACATCTGAATCATATCTTTGTTCGACAGAATCTGTCCACGAAGGTGTAATGATAGTCATGGGCATTGTTGAGATGCCCTTTCTATTCGGTGCATCAGCAACTTTGTTTTCCTTCCCTGAAATCAGTTGGACTCCTTTTCTGAGGGACTCATCTTTCAAGGTGATCTTTGTTTTTCCTTTCAATCTGATTTTCAAGTCTCGAGATTGGTAGTCAAATTTGACAGGGCTGTGTTGTGTTAGCCAATCACCTCCCAGTACAATATCATATCCTTCCAGTGGAAGAATTTTGAAAGAATTATTGAATTTGTGTTTCTGGATAGTGTAATCTATGTCCTTGACATGAGAGCCCGTTTGTAATTCACCACCACCAGCTACTACAACTTTTTCCATGAAAGTGGTGACTGTTTGACATTTAACCTTTGTAGCAAAGGCCATATCAATGAATGTATGTGTGCTCCCGGTGTCTACCAAAGCCACAGCACGTTTGCCTCCGATGAGCACACTTAGTGTAAATGTGTTTTTGCTCGTGTTCCCTTTAGCTGCATGTACTGATATCTGCATGCAATTGGGTTTCCCTTTTTCAGCAGTTTCTTTTGTAGGAGTTTCCTCCTCTGTGTTCACAGTGTCTTGAAATGTCTCCTCCTCTTCATTATGTTCCTCCTGAGCATCTTCAGAAGCCATAAGGTTCAGGTTCTTGTACTGCAAGCACCTATGCCCAAAGAACCACTTTTGACCGCAATATTTGCATTTTCCTGGTTCAGTAAATTTTGCTTCTGGTCTCACCGGTTGTTTGTCACCATCACGTGTAGTGTTGGAGAGCTCAGCTGAAGGTTTAGGCCCTGGAATGAAAGAACCAGTAAATGGTGTCCGATTGATATTACTGTTGTTCATTTGTCTGTTTTGGCTTTGAATTGTTGCATTCATGCCCTTCTCCATGTCTCTTGCATACTCAACTGCTTCATAAAGGGAAGTTGGTTTCAGAGGTTTCATGTAGTGTTTTATCTCGCCTCTCAAGCCATTTATGTAGCATTTTATGTAATATCCTTCTTTCACTTCGGGGTTTTCCTTCCTGTAATTGGCCATCCGCTCTTCAAACTTATCTGTATACTCTGAAACTGTAGTATACCCTTGCTTGACAACATTGAATTCTTCTACTGCTTCATAAGAGCTTGTAGCTAAAAATCTTTGCACCACCGCGTTACAGAATTGCTTCCACGTCAAATTCTCTTCCAGCACACCCGAATTGCGCAGCCAAGTATCAGCCCGTCCAGTGATATACATTTGGGCATAATCAAACTTTGCATCTTCAGGGACATACACCATACCAAAATATTTTTCTGTTCGACGCAACCATTCCTCTGGATTGCTACCGTCGAATTTGGGGAAATCCATTTTTGGTGCTTTGGCAATAGACCGATAGAATTGAGCATCTCGATCATTGTCTTGATACCTCTGTCCTCTAGGATTATTCCCTCTATCCGGTGGTTCACCCTGTCTCGGATAGTGGTGTTGCTCATGCTGATGGTTGTTGGGTGGTAGATGTTGTGGTTGGTTTTGTGGAATGTTTGGGGGTGGAAGGAATGGTTGTTGGGTAGGTGGTGGATGGGGTGTTGGTTGGGTATAGGGATGCTGCCAGTTGGGTAGAGAATGGGGGTAGTGGTGTGGGTTGAAAGGGTTGTATGGGTCTGGGTGTGGGGGTAGCTGGTAGTTTTGGTTGAGACTGTGGTGGTGAGTAGGGTACTGGTTCCATTGTGGGTAATTGGGTTGTTGCTGGTGTGATGGGTAGTAGTTAGCAGGCTGTGGAAGGCGTATGGGAGGGATGAAATGGTGTTGGTAACCTGCAGAAGACTGGAAATCATGCTGTGGATACTGCTGGTACTGGACCTCATCGTGGTACTGCATCTGACCATAATTTTGGTCCATTCTCATGCCCTCTGATTGATCTGGATCATCAGTGTTCTCAGTTGCAAGATAGTCATATCGAGGTGGGTCTTGGCCCTCACTGCGTCTTCTCCAGTAAGGTGGACGAGAGTGACCACAACCACGCTCTTGATCCGCTTGCTGCTGTTGCAATTTCTCGGCAACTGCTGCTTGTTCTTGCAGTTTCTCTGCAGCCGCTGTTTTCTCTTGCTCAGAAGCCTTCTGCTGCTCCAGTTCGAGTTGTTGCTGTCTGAACCTTTCTGTTGCCTCAGCTTTCTCTTGTCATTCTGCTGCTCCAGTTCGAGATCTTTCTGTCTCGCAAGAGCTCTATTCCGATCGGCAGTCAACAGAGCTTCAAGTCGAGACATTTGAGCGCATAAAGCAGTTACCTTATCCTTGACGGCGTCGACTTTGCACCCAATTTCTTCTGTTCTTGTGTTGACGAGCTCGAGATCAAGCTTGAGCGCCGCCAGTTCTTGCGCGTCTGCCGTCTCCGTGTTCTTGGACTTCGCCATCTTCCGCGTCCGCCGTCTACCGCCGCCTCGCGATCCCGCTACCGGTAGACACACGAACCGAGCTAATCACTGGAATTTTACCACCGGGAAAGAGTTCCCCAGCAACCGTGACTCGCCTGGTTTGTGTCCAAATGGTGCCGCCGCCGCCGCCGAGCCGCCGCCGTCGATTCGCGTCGCGATGACGCCGCCGCCGCCGTCGCCACCGTCGACTAGACCGTGGTGAGGGTACCTCCGCCGCCAAGCCGCCGCCGTCGACCACCCGTGGTGAGGTGCCCCGCCGCCAAGCTGCCTCTGTCGACCAGCTCCCCGACGCCGCGAATAGGGTGAGGCGGGTGGGATTTGACGAGATCGCTCAACCACCCACACTCTGATTTGAATCGCCTCCTGGAGATAGCAAGAAAGAACTGCTCTCTCCAATCTAGTGGATGGAAAAAAAATTGACCGAAGAACAACCTGCTCTGATACCAATTTGTCAGATCCCGCTTCGGAAGCAGACGATAAATCTCCCGATATTGGAGACCCCGCTATGAATTGGGGATTTCTACTCTAACTAAGAACCCTAAATTGCAGAAAAGTAAAGGGAACGAAGAAATAGCATTTGGAATGTTCTCTTCGATAGCCCTGTCGTTCCCCACTGGGGGCTTATGTATTCAGTTTGATTATTACAGACCAGTGCTCTGAAAGTAAACAAAAGCAGAAGGGAAACGGAAAGGTAGAATGCGCCAGCTGTCAGGCTCCATCTTGACCGTTCAGTAGATATAATCAATCTCGGCCTTTGGATCTTCATATCCTTCTCTGAAGAGTTATGCTAGGAGAACATAACATGTCATCCTCTTGTCTGAATGTCTACAGGATCTGACACCGCGGCGGCCGGGCCGCACCATGGCCAAGGCCGCGGCAGCGGCAACGCCCGGCATACCATGTGCCGGCACTGGCTCCGGGGCCTGTGCATGAAGGGCGACTCCTGCGGGTACCTGCACCAGTATGACCAGGACCGCATGCCGGTGTGCCACTTCTACCGCTCCTACGGCTGCTGCCGCGAGCAGGATTGCGTCTTCAAGCACAACGCCGAGGACGTCAAGGAGTGCACCATGTGAGGAACATCTATCCCAATACC
This sequence comes from Poa pratensis, assembly GCA_947311845.1. Taxonomy (NCBI): domain Eukaryota; kingdom Viridiplantae; phylum Streptophyta; class Magnoliopsida; order Poales; family Poaceae; genus Poa; species Poa pratensis. Next base: position 20,837,028 of record CAMZMU010000052.1, on the reverse strand, counting down.
TAATATGTCATGTGCTGGATTGTCAATATCTTAGCTAAGGATTTATAATCGCTGTTAGGGTCGGTTTCTGTTTTGTTATGGTCGGTTGGTCCTAGATCTGGGTTGTGATTGTGTGATCTGTATTATGTGATTTTTGGGGTTTATAGGAATTCGAACCTGCCTTGTGGGAATTCTCAGCATATGTTCTACAAGTTGAATGCACTAACACAAAGTTTGATGATTGCATTTTGGATGGTAGTTAAAATAGATAGATTCAGTGTGCAATTTTTTTTGGTACAAGCGATAACACCATTGAACTTTGGGATTGTGTATGTTTCTTGGGCAGCTTACAATTGTAACTTTTCTTTGAAATTTTATCTGTCATGGGGATATTGGTTTGTAGTCTGTCTAGGTTATTCCTAATGGGCTGTACTGCCTTGACCAGTTCATCGTTAGAGTTTATGTGTGTACTACTGTTGGTTTTCTGTGTACTTATACTTGGGCAGCAGTATCTTCTTATATGACACTATGATTTAGGTTCAGGTAATTTTAGATAACAATTTGAAGTTATATGACCTCGACATATCTTTCTAGCCAGTGATTCGTAGTCGTGCACGAACTGCTACACAAGCACAGCTGTGCAGGGTTCAGTGTTTATGTTCCTGTACTATGTGTGATGTGGTATGTAATTTTTAGGGTTTTCTGAATTGGACTCTTCCTAGGAGAAGTGATTGACTATATAGGGTAAAGGGTTGTATTCTAATAATCTTTGAGTAGGTACTAATGTCATATGTAGTTTAGGTTTTTTGAATTGAATTCTTCTTGAGAGAAATAACTGACTCTCATAATGAAACTTAGTGCATTAGTAACTGATGCAGTTAGTCTCACGCTGTGTGAATTTCTGTAGTTACCAAATTTGATGGATATATAAGTTATTATGTAACTAGAAGGATACCCTGCGCGTTGCCGCGGGGATTTGAGATAAAATGTTTTAGAAATAACAGCTAATTAAAAGTAAACAACTATGTCACACATGCTATTGGAATGGCAGTGGGTATTTGTGTCGATAGTTAGTTTACACAAATGGTAATGATTACAAAGGGCTTCATAATATCACGTCAAAACTTTTAAATTTTGCAAACGGTGCTACAAATTAAAATGACTAAAAGTTATCATTTCTATGAAGATGTCTGTGACTAATATTGGATGTATGTCATGGCAGTTTTGTATGTGCCAAAAAATATGTTAAGAAAAATATTTGGGAAAAAAGGATTAGCACCTGAAACAAAAAAAAAGCTGGCGCTACTGTGTCTCCTTACTTTGTCCTGTGGCAATATGTGACAAATAAATAGCACTAATATAGTAATACTGCAAACAAAAACATGCGCTATATGTGAGTTACAAGCAATCAAATGAAACACTGGATGCACCAGATGTTGACATAATATAACTGAATAGAGATAGAAAGAACTAACCTGACAACAAAAGATCAAATATTTTCACTCTTCAAAACTTCTAATTCAGTAGGTAGTATAAGCATTTCAGCAAGCATCAGTCGTGCTGTAATAATTTGTAGAGCGTGATGCTTCACTTGTTCCCTCGTAGAAGTAAACCCACGTTAGATCGATACCCCTGCCCAAAGCACCATCCATATGTGATACATATCATATCATATCAAAAAGAAATGACAGAAAATATGTTCTGCATAGCATCACTCAGCAAATCTGTCAACTCTTCACTCCACAGCAGCACGTCGTTGTGAGGCATTTCTAGGCTGTTGACAGGTTCAGGTTATTTTAGATAACAATTTGAAGTTATATGCAAACCTCGACATATCTTCCTAGGCTGTGTTTCACAGTCGGGCACGAACTGCGCCACAAGCACAGCTGTGTAGGGTTTTAGTGTTTAGGTTCCCGTAGTATGTGTGATGTGATATGTAATTGTGAGGATTTTCTGAATTGGACTCTTTCTAAGAGAAGTGATTGACTATGTAGGGTTTAGAATTCTATTCTACTACTCTTTGAGTAGGTAGTGATGTCATATGTAGTTTTAGGGTTTTCTGAATTGAATCCTTCTTGGGAGAAATAACTGACTCTCATAATGGAACATAGTGCATTAGCAATTGATGCAGATAGTCAAACTTAGGTGTCACACTGTGAATTTCTGTAGTTACTAAATCTGATGGATAGGCTTAATTGGTAGCTTTTAATTTAGCTGATACAAGTTGAAAGCACTAACAAAACGTCTGATGACTGCATTTCGGATGGTGGTTAAAATAGATAGATCCAGTGTGCAATGTCTTTTTGTGCAAGCGATAGATTGGACTTTGATTGTGTAGGTTTCTTGGTCAGCTTACAATTGTTATTTTTCTTTGAAAACTTATCTGTCATGGGGATATTGGTTAGTAGCCTGTCTAGGTTATTCCTAATTGGATATACTGCCTTGAGCAGTTCATCTTTATAGTTTATGTGTGTACTTCTGTTGGTTTTCTGTGTACGTAATACTTGGGCAGCAGCATCTTATTATGGCAGTAGGATTCAAGTTATTTTAGATAGCAATTTGAAGTTATATGCAAATCGCAACATATCTTTCTAGGCAGTGTTTCATAGTCGGGCGCGAACTGCGACGCAAGCTCAGCTGTTTAGGGTTTAGTTCCTGTAGTATTTGTGACGTGATATGTAATTGTTAGGGTTTTCTGAATTGGACCCTTCCTAGGAGAACTGGTTGACTATATAGGGTTTAGGGTTGTATTCTACTACTCTTTGAGTAGGTAGTGATGTCATATGTGGATTTAGGGTTTTCTGTATTGAGTTCTTCTTGAGAGAAATGACAGACTATCATAATGGAACATAGTGCATTAGTAATTGACGCAGTCAGGTTGAATTTATGCTCACGCTTTGTGAATTTCTGTAGTTACTAAATTTGATGGATAAACTTGGTAACTTTTAATTTAGCTGATACAATACAGTAATTTCTTGGGGAAAATTTTGATTTTGCCACACTAGTTATTGCCCATTTTGCTTTTGCCACTCTAAATTTTGACATTTGGCTTTTGCCCTCTCAGTCTCTGATAATACATCAGTTCTTCCCTCTGGGGCAGAAGCAAAATGAAAATGGTGAAATTTGTTTTGCTTTTTCCCCTACAGTTGTTGTTTTGCTTTCATTTTTGCCCCTCAAAAGGGCAAAAGCAAAATGTCAAAATATTAGAATGCACAAGCTAAATGGGCAAAAACTAGTGTGTCAAAAACAAAAAAAATCCCTAAGTTTTGGCTCCTTCGATTAGACTTGTTTTCGTATTGTTCAAGTAGTATTGATTTGACCTTTAACTTATGTGATGATTCATATTGTTGCTCACACTTTTGCTCTTGTGCTACCCACTAGATCATATAATGTGTGGTGTTCTTTGACATCTAACCTTCCGTGTACCAGTTGTAAAAGAGTGCTGTCGGAACTTTAACCTAAACTGTGTTCTTTTTTAATCTGCATTGCAGGTATAACATGGGGTTTTGCCCTAATGGCCATCAGTGCCGGTACAGGCATGTTAAGAAACCTGGGCCTCCTCCTCCTCCTGAGGAAGTTATCAAGCAGCTTCGATTGATGAATTCGTTGAACTACGGCTCATCGAGCGGAATTTATCAGCCTAGAGACAATAACAATAATCAGCAGGACAAACCTCAAGTCCAACATGGCTCGGTGCTAAAGAAACAAAATTTGGCTGCAAATGCTACTCCTGTAATGCAAGATCGTATTGCACATCATGTTCAGACAGAACATCAGCAGCATGTACCACAACCATACATACAGCAGCACCAACAACAAAATGCTCAGGTGCAAGGTGTCCCTAACGGTTCATCTGATCAAGCTACTACAACTGCAAGCCCACTTCCACAAGGGCAATCAAGGTGGGTAGGGGGCTTCTAGAGGTTACATGAAGCTTTTGAGCATTTTGGGTTAAAATGACAAAACATAGCCGTATACCCGTTACCTGTATCTGTCTGGACAATGTTTTCTCTTGTTCTGGTTTTTATGCTTCCCGTCTTCCTGATAGATTGATGGGTTTAATTTCTGAACTTATTATGCAGTGTTCTTCACTGTCTATTAGCAAGGGTCATGAATCTCTGTTGTATTGTTATGCTAGGAAAAAACTATTTTCTCTGGATTATGAGCCAAATTAAGCTATGGATAGGCAATCAAGGCTTTTCCTTAGATGTATCTGTGTGGATATTGATACCACTCGAGCATTTTGGGTGAAAACAATATACATAGCGGATATGCATGTATCTGTACATAAGGGACAATGTTTGGATATTAGACTGGTTTTCTGTCTTCCTTGTAGAATGTTGGGCTTAACTTTTCGAACTTGTTCTGCAGTGTTATAAATTTTCTTCTACCAAGACTCATAACTCACTATTGTATTATTGTTATGCTAGAAAAAACTTTCTTCTTTGGATAATGAGACAAATTAAGATATGGCTAGGCAAGTAAGGCGATTTCTGTACGAATGGTGCTATTTAGTTGAAGAGGCCTTTGCCTCGTCTTTAGATGTACGTGTTGGGATATTGCTTTCACTGCTCACTCGCCGCTCTTTGTATCAAATGATTTGGCAAGTAGAACATGAAATTTCACTTGATTTTCTAACCTTTTATGTAATTTGGAACTGTGCTTATGGAATCTAGTGAGCACATTAATGCACTAGATGAGTTTTGGAATTATGCTTATAGCAATCTTTGAGCACATTAATGCACGGTTTCGGGCTACTTGTGACACTTGTATGTTCTATGGACCATGTAGAAATTTATGCTTCTTTCTTCCTTGTAGTTTGGGCTTAATTTTCCAAACTTAGTCTGCAGTGTTATTTATTTTCTTCCAGCAAGATTCATAACTCACTATTGTATTATTGTTATGCTAGAAAAAAAAATCTTCTTTGGATAATGAGACAAATTAAGATATGGCTAGGCAAGTAAGGCGATTTCTGTACGAATGGTGCTATTTAGTTGAAGAGGCCTTTGCCTCGTCTTTAGATGTACGTGTTGGGATATTGCTTTCACTGCTCACTCGCCGCTCTTTGTATCAAATGATTTGGCAAGTAGAACATGAAATTTCACTTGATTTTCTAACCTTTTATGTAATTTGGAACTGTGCTTATGGAATCTAGTGAGCACATTAATGCACGGTTTCGGGCTACTTGTGACACTTGTATGTTCTATGGACCATGTAGAAATTTATGCTTCTTTCTTCCTTGTAGAATGTTGGGCTTAATTTTCCAAACTTAGTCTGCAGTGTTATTTATTTTCTTCCAGCAAGATTCATAACTCACTATTGTATTATTGTTATGCTAGAAAAAAAACAATCTTCTTTGGATAATGAGACAAATTAAGATATGGCTAGGCAAGTAAGGCGATTTCTGTACGAATGGTGCTATTTAGTTGAAGAGGCCTTTGCCTCGTCTTTAGATGTACGTGTTGGGATATTGCTTTCACTGCTCACTCGCCGCTCTTTGTATCAAATGATTTGGCAAGTAGAACTTGAAATTTCACTTGATTTTCTAACCTTTTATGTAATTTGGAACTGTGCTTATAGAATCTAGTGAGCACATTAATGCACTAGATGAGTTTTGGAATTATGCTTATAGCAATCTTTGAGCACATTAATGCACGGTTTCGGGCTACTTGTGACACTTGTATGTTCTATGGACCATGTAGAAATTTATGCTTCTTTCTTCCTTGTAGAATGTTGGGCTTAATTTTCCAAACTTAGTCTGCAGTGTTATTTATTTTCTTCCAGCAAGATTCATAACTCACTATTGTATTATTGTTATGCTAGAAAAAAACAATCTTCTTTGGATAATGAGACAAATTAAGATATGGCTAGGCAAGTAAGGCAATTTCTATGCGACTGGTGCTATTTAATTGAAGAGGGTTTTGCCTTGTCTTTAGATGTACGTGTTAGGATATTGCTTTCACTGCTCACTCGCCGCTCTTTGTATCAAATGATTTGGCACGTAGAACATAAAATTTCACTTGGTTTCATAACCTTTTATGTATTTTGGAACTGTGCTTATGGAATCTAGTGAGCACATTAATGCACTAGATGAGTTTTGGAATTATGCTTATTGCAATCTTTGAGCACATTAATCCACGGTTTCTAGCTACTTGTGACACTTGTATGTTCTAGGGACCATGTAGAAATTTATTTTCACATTATTTTGTGGAATATATCTAATAATCTAGAAACAGAGACCTTGAAAGATATCACGTTGACCTGTCATTCCATAATTTACCTATTTTCTGTTCCATCTCGTCCTTCCTTAAAAAGTCCAACCTTCTAGTGCTTCCAAGTTCTAACAGAGTTTATGTTATGTTAAAAAATAGGTACTCTGTTGTTAAAAGTTGCAACTGGGAGAATCTGGAAATATCAGTTCAGAAGGGTGTTTGGGCCTCCCAAAATGGAGTAATGCTGTCATTTTAATATTCTCCACTTCTAGAAGTCAACATTTCCAGGTGAAGAATATGTTCCATCTTAGCTATGCAATACCTAACATACGCAATACTCCCTTGGTTACACACTATAGTGCTTTAGGGGAAAATATCAACGTGTCTACTAAGTATGGTCGTACATTAATTATAGTATTTATTGTTGTTCGGAATAAACCAAAAAAACTCATTTATTAAGGGAGTTAATTGATGGTAGAGGTGAATTGGTAATCATGAGTTGTTTCTTTCCTTTTTTGACATGCATCATTACTTCATGAAATTTTTATTAATGTGTAATACCTCCAATTTGGTATGTAGCTCCAAGCCTCCAACCACATGGGACAAGAAAGGATTTAATGACTTATCTTTTACATAGTTGACCCAACTGTATGCCCACTCTAACATCACTGCCAAAAATATTGATATGGCATTTGGTGGAAAACATTGCCTCCAAAAATACAAGTATATACAGACGAAGCATACTTGCTACATGGCATACATTTGTAATATGATTTGTTTTGTACATAGTAGTTTGAAGTAAACCTAGTCCCTTCCGTCTCGGAAGGTATATGTACTTCCTTTGGTTTCAGTGGCATGTTTCTTATGAGAATCGAGCCTATTTATCACTTTTAGTACCCGGAGAAGGTAGTTTAAAGTAAAATAATGATATTCATGTTGGATACATCAAATTATAGTTAAACTCACATTTTTAAAAGGTTTTGCAGATGTTACTTCCCGATTTGGTGGTGTTGGAAATATCAAGTTCATTATTGCCAGAACTTCTCTCCAGTGGCAGCATATGGTATTGAACTTGTTATCCATACTCTTTCAGTTATCATTATTTCACATTATTTCTTCCCAATGAATAGTACTATTTCTCGTTATGGAATATAGGATTTGGTAGCAGATTAGACAACAAAAGTTTGTAGACCACACTGCGCTGCATGCTAGTACTTGTTAATTGCAAAGAAATAGTGAGTTTATGTACCATTCCATTCACTTAGCATAATATCTAACATCAGATGATAGATCCGTACATTAATTGTACTATTATTTTGTGCTGTCGCAAATAGAGCATACATATAACTTTGTTTAGTTACTGGTGGGGTTAGAGCTCGATTGATAATCATGAGTCATTTCTTTCTTTTTCCGATGGTATCCTGACTTCATGAATCGTTGATTGATATGCTCTACCTCAGATTAGGTACTCTCTTCGTCCACTTTTGTAGGGTATATTTTCAATGAGTGCAGACTATGGAGAAATCATCATTTGCCCCCAAAATGTGATGCTTAGTCTCGTTTTAGAATCCCCTCGCACATCGTCCTGACTCTCAGCACGCAATAATTGATCTGCAACCTTGTAAGCTCTCACTTTGCTCGCCTCACTTGCATGGTGATGCCACATGCACTGTACCTGTTTATGGGTGAGGCGGGGAGATTCGAGTTGGATTGTTGAGGAATTCTTTTGGGATGTTGCAAGAATTTGAGGTCCTCGTTCTAGTCAACTACCCCTTTTGATAGTACTGCAATACGTACGTACATACAACTGAAAGAAAAATAGCAAATCTAGTCTTGATGGATGCCTTTTCTTTTCTAATTTTTGTGGGGCACCATTGACTTTTATCCAACAAGCATAGGGAAGGAAAACCTGTTATCCAACAAGCATAGTGAACTAAAACCTGAAAAACTTAGCAAATTTGTTAGTCTATTATTTGCCTTGTCATTAATCAACCAAAACTCCAAAATGTTAGAAGTAATCTTGTCATATGTATGCATGAAGCTTCTTGAAGGTCTATGAAGTATTTAGGGTATGTAGGAGAACTCTAGAATTAGGAATGTTCTAGAGTAGATATTTAGGAGTAGTATGAAATATCTAAAGTTTGTTGAGTATTCTAGAAGAGTGGTGTAGGGTTTGGATTGTGCCACATGGCAACAATCTGTAAGGGTCATGTGCAAGTATAAATAGGGGTACCACCCCTCCCATGTAAGTACAAAAAGACAAGAAGATAGAAAGCTGAGAAGCTTGTAAGCCAAGATGTAGCCTCAAGCATATGTATGATATATAGAGCATATATGTGCCTGTCATATATGCATATGTGTGTGTGAATCACAACCGTGTTAGAAGGTAGCTAAGTGATATAGCTTCCAACACAAAACGCATTAAGTGTCCTAGATGCACTTTCAATGCTTGCCACTTGCTACCACACCCTTGCAATCTCGCTTATTAGACTTGCTTGCTTTGTTAGCTGTCCCTGCTTATCATGTCATGGTGGAGGTTGGTGATGGATTTATCAAGATCAATGTCCCTGATGTCACGCGGCAAGCCCCTCCATGACCTCGATATAAAGATGGAAATAAACAGTGAAAATATCATCAGTACATGAAATGGACCTTAGATAGATGGAAAACAAACGAAAAAATATGCCCTACAAAGGTGGACAAATGGAGTATATATTTGTTTTGCTTATCTCTCCAAGTGCATGGAACATGAAGGACTTAATGGGGTTTTTTATAAAAGACTGAAAGAGGTTGACCCAACTGTATGCCCAACCCTCACATGCTACCAAAAAGTACTTTTGGGGCATTTAGTACAAAATATTACGTCCAAACTAAAGTAACATGCATATACTATGTACAGACGAAACAAATTTGCTAACATGTCATATTTTTGACCAAAGATGGTTATTTGGTATAATATCATATGTTTGTAACAATTATTCGAAAATAAAAATTATGCCTATTAAGTTGAATGCATCAAATTATAACCAAACTCACCTTTTCAAGGGTTGTGTGAAAATTATTTCTAATATGGATATGGATTGGAGCGACAGTTAATTTCCCTCCTTCCCTCTCTGAGTTCATATTGACTCTGCGTGAACAATGAAATAACAATATACAAGACTATAGTAGGATGGCCAGGTGTGCTAAGTATTCAGTTTAGATAACTGATGTAAGCTTATGCTACTCTAGAATATTGACCACATATGCTGTAATTTATTGTTTGCTGACTAATGAACACCTCAGAACTGGATGAATCCACTGATGGTTTCTAACCATTTGGGACTCATTTATGACAATTTGTGGCTATTAATTGAAATTCTGGATTTTTTTTGTTCTAGGATGCGCTGCTCGCTGATTAGGCACATGGAGTTGGTGCTGTGAGGCATCATGCTATGAGAAGAGGAGGGAATCGAAGAGAAGGACGAGAACTGTGGCCAAGCTACCGAAGGAAGTGGAACATGACAGTTTCTTTGTTCATGGTGCTGGTTTTGGATTTGTGGATACAGATTTCCTATTGATTTCTCATGGAGATCTGGGCCATGCTGTATCAGGGTCCTCTGACCAATAGGCGCAATAATTCAGGAGTATATAGTTGCATGTTCTATCTGCGTCCACCACAGCACGGGTCCCAAGAGGCCCCCTATCTCGTGTCTGCCGCATTGTGTGTCGTATGCCAGCTTTCCATCTCGCAACCTTAGGTGCACGTGTTGGCCGTAGCTGTCTTACATCAGCCATTGGGTTCCTCTCCACGTGGACACATGTAAGTCAATGTTTGCCGGGCCTGTATAAATCTTGTTGCTTTCAAATTGTTTATGTTGGTCACTCAGTTGGAGATTTTTTTGCTTGTTGGAAGAAATTGATATTGTTTTACCTGTGCTACTAGGTCATTTTGCTAAGTATAGAAGTAACAGGGCCAGTTAACTACGGTACAATTCACTATCGATTAATCTATATAGTATTTCTTTTGAGCTCTACTTCGACCAATCAATTCAATCATGGATTTGATTTGGGAAGAATACCCGAGATAGGAGTTGACTTGTGCATGTATAATCATCAGTTACTAATTTAATGCCAGTAGGTACTAGGAGTATTTGCCCAAGAAAACCTGCCTATACATAAACAACACTTGCCAATTAGTTATTTTGCTGCTGTTTCCTAAGCTGATCGTATTGTGTAGCACCTGATGATCATGTGCGTAGTTAACATGTTAAATCATGCAGAAGACCAATACACAACATACAGTTTAGTTTGTTTATTATAATTGACTAGCAATCTGTGTTTATATGACCAGTAAGCATCATGTGCTAGTAGTCTATGTACAGGATCATCATTATGTCTTTCTATGTGCATCAATATCATGGTTTTTGAGTCGCGACTCAAGCAAGTCGCCAACAGCCCACGACTCGGCGATTAGTCGCTCCAAGTCGGCGACTAGTCGCTCCAAGTCGCCGACTAGTCGCGAGTCGCCTCGGTTTTGAGAAAACGACTCGACGACTCAAAAACCATGCTTTATATAATCTTTTCTACAAAATGTGTAATCTTAGTTGTATCCGTAAGACATTGATTCTGCTCCTGGTGTTAGAGGCAAACCAATTCACCTTGATTACGTTCAAGTCCCATGGTTATTTTCTGTGAATTTAATCTCTTAAAACTAACGAGGCCGAGGCTTATTATTACTTCACTAACTGATAGCTAGTTTTCTGGAACCGCAGGGAGCTATCATTCTGCAAAAGTGCCGTTTTCAAATTTGAACATCAGTGGATCAAGAAAGCATCATAGGCCCTGGTGAATTGCTAATAACCTTTGTGTAATTTCTTGCTGGTTTGGTCATGATGGATGGTTAGAAAATTTTAGTCCAGTATTGTGTCATGTAACTCTTGAGTTACCAATTTCTTGCTGGCCTATATGTATTGTCTGTATGCAATATAGTCTTCAGGCATGAAGCAAAACTGATGCTGCATTCAGAACTACGCGCTATCTGGACTTGAATTCAGAATTATGTGAACTATAATGATAAAAAAGTTCAGAAGATTTTTTTTTATAGTACAAATGTTGTTCTGTCTATCTGTTATTTACACTTCCTGGGCGCTGCTCCTGTTATGGTCATATTAAGGTCCGTGTGAAAGCATTCGCCTGTTTTTCCCCTATCCAATATTAAGGTCCATGTCCAATATTACGGCAACTAGTTGAACTTTCCTGTCTGATCTGGTTATAACTGGCTTCTTTGGGATAGCTATATGTTTCGGTTTTAACCAAACGAGGCTTCTCCCAATAGATCTTCCATTTGGGTTGTGTGCAGACTAGATGAACCTGCTCTTCCTTTGTGGGAAAGCCAGTACATAATACTTGACCCATAATGGCAACCAGCGGCTTCATAGTTCATGATATATTCACTATGTATGACAAAAGTCACAGTATCTACTGCAAGTTTATTTATGGTCCAAGGCAGCATGGCCCATCTGCACCACAAGAATAAACACTGCAGAACCACACGATGTGCACAAAAGGCAAAGTCATGAGGTGAGTTGTTTCCTTAAACCGGTACAGCCGCATGAGAACAGAGGTGATAATTACCAGCCTAGCTGCCAGGGAAAATACGATGGTTTTTGACACGTTACCATCTTTGACAAACAACCGGAAAAAGCACAACACACACAATATGTGGGGGCGATGCTCCACCTTCAATTTCGGCGCCCCAAAAAAGGCACTCACGATTGGGAAATGACGTGATATGGGATATATTTCTGGGTCCCAAATGAAGATCTGAAACAGATGGGAGGAATATCCAGAGTTGAAGAAAGAGGTTGGTCGCGTGCGCCTTTGCAATCCACTTTGAATTTGTCACAATCCACGACCAAGCAAACCCAAAACCAATTGTAACACCTCGCGACACAATGTCAAAACGCCAGAATCACAAGAGGCACGAGGGACCCGAAGAAGCTGGTATGTGACGGGGAGAAGCATCACATTCACCATCTTTTTTCAGCCATTAGCTTAGTTGGTAGACACTCAAAATGGTCAATCAGATGGGGACCCAAAAGGCACATGCCAGTAATGGTCCATGTCTTTGCAGGAGTACGTGTTAAAAGGGTCAGCTGACCTCCCTGTTGGATCATACCAAAAATCAAACTTTTACTGAGAACATAACTGCTAGTTTTCATGGTAGCACATTGAATTCCTGTTTATAAGTTGCTTACAGATACTAGGGGTAGAGTAAACTTGCAAGTGGAACATATTAGGGTTAGCTCACTGGTCAACTAACCCCGTTTAACATAGTTTCATGAAAATGCGTAAGTAGGCGGAACATGACCAAAACAAGCTGAGTGACACTCTAGACAACAAGGGTGAAGAGTCCAATATTAGAGGCCCTGCATCAACAGTGCTGACCTGCATAACGAAATGCAGTAACTACTACTAGCAAAGTCTTATCATATGGTAGCTACACTTGATCTATGTGCTTTAGTTCCGTTCACGAAACAAGAGCTGCAGAAACACATATAGAACAGGCCAGAGCCTAGCGCTGAGGGCCACGAGCTCCCTATCTTCAAACTCGACAGTACCCACCGACGCGATCCCAGTGCTTAGGTTTCTTGAGTCCTGCCTACTACCGTAGTTATCGCAACTGTTGCCGAGCCTCCTCGCAGGAGCCGAGCTCAAGAGCTCGATGCCCTGCTTTCCCATCTGTTGCACCTCCTGCGGCGAAAGTATCTTGATGCACGATACACTGTTCACAAATTCCCTGCAGATTATAAGATCCATAATTGTAAGAACAAACAAACACAAAAACAGCGTGAGGAAGATTCTTGGAAACTTGTCGACTAAGACTTACTGCCACGGGTCATCGCCGACTAGAAGGACATCATCCTCTCGGTCAACAAATACAAGCTGCCAGCCTGATCTCACAGGGTCGTCCAACTGGCCCTCAAGGCCAAATAGGCACCCTACCTCGCTACGAAGTTCATGGTAGCTGCTAAATCTAGTGATGTCGAGCAACCTTCCAAAGGCTCCGGATTTGTAAACCTGTAGGACAAGGCTTGTCAACTTAAAGTGCTTCCAGGGGAGCAAATAAGACGAAAGGAAGCAACTTTACAAGATGAATAGTGCATCAAGTGGACGTGTCGATTTTACCTTCACGAAAGTTGCAGGTGGTCGATTCACTTTATCAGAATTTTCCGAAAATGGCACGTATTCTGATTCATCTAAGCAACCTGGACTAGTTAGTGCTTCATCCAAGGGAAAATCATTCTGAGAAGGGCTCAGGAAATTGCAGGTGGAGTATGGAATCGTGCCTGGACCATTGTCATCCTGAAGGCTTACAATGCAACCATTGTCATTCTGAAGGCTTGGAATGCCACCTTGCATCAAAAGTGACTGAGAGTCTATATTAACACCAAACAAGAGGTGATTTTGATGGTCGGAACTCCCATCTTGATCCACCAAGCACTCTCTTCCAGGCAATGGTGCTAATGAAGAGCCTTGAGGTACATTAGAAGGCGCTGAATCGAAGTGTTCTAGACGCGACGGATTAGCATGAGACCGGGAAGGGATCGCTGACTCCACCGCAACCCGCTTAGATGACCATGGGTCAGAGACAGGTGAAGGGGTGGTTCTTGGCACACCTTGGAGGTTCGAACCGGCTTCGGAAGGAAATGGTCTCAACGTGTCATGCATAGACGAGATATTCGATGGAGAAAGAGAGCTCATATTTGTGTCCTGAAAGTTTTGCTGCTGTGAGAATCCTGAAACCGTCTGTAATGTGGGAGGTGGAGACTGAGTGTTGGAGGAAAGCTGGGAGAAAACCGACAATGCATTTGGTACGGAATGGAAGTCAGGCGACTGCTTCTGTTCTTGCATTTGTTGATGCTGTGGTGTTCGCAGGCACTGTGACTGTTGCTGCTGGTGTGATTCTTGCTGCTGCGGCGGCGGTGGGTTCTGCCCATTAAATGATTGGCAGCGTTGAAGCTGTTGCTGGAGGTACTCAGAGTGATTATGGCCTGGGATTGCACTGTCATTGATGTGTTGGTGGTGCATCTGCTGAAACTGAGGCTGTACTTGTTGCAGAATCTGACTCGATAGAAGAGCAGATCTACCAGCAATGTTCTGTGGCTGCTGGAACTGCAATACTGCCGGCGATACTTGCTTTGTCATGTTCGGAAACGCTGCTGCCGACATTGCTTGGTACATGTCAGGTTGAAGACCAAGTAGGGAAGTATCCAACCTTGGCTGCATCCAAGGACTTGTACCAAGTCCACCAAAATTGAATGACTGAAAACCTGGGTTTGCACCAAAATCGTCACTTGTACCATATAAGGAAGGCAATCCTGTTGGCCATGGACGCTTCAGTCGCATAGGAAAAGGAGATGAATACATTGGGTAAGTTGTCAGAGGCTCAATCTCCCAAAGAGACACCCTTGGCTGCCTCTCTCCAGCAGTTGACTCATCCCATCCCACCTGCATGGTTCAACAAAAAAGATTGCACACTCAATTTTAAAGCATGAGGCAGATAATGTTTAATATGTAACGACATGCTATCACCTGGAAATGGGACTAAGCACAAGTTTTTTTTTTAAATGGACTAGTATGCAAGCATTTATCTACATTTGCAAATAAACAAACAGATAATTGTTATTTCAAGATCTACCTTTACAGAACGCCAGTGTGAGTTTTGCCAACGAACAGGATCAAGGTCGCTTATTCCTGTAATTGTTCCCATGTATCTACAAGAGCACAAGAGCAATTTAGACCACTTACATCATGTACTACTGAAAAATGCAGCACGACATATCAGAAAACCAGCTAGGTAGATATATACATGCAGAAGCGGAAATTGGTTCAGGAGGCCCAGTGCAGAAAAACAAGTTAAGGCAGCTAAGTGGTGATAGTTTAGGAAGAACGATATCTCTATACACATAACAGAGAAAGCACTAACAAAAATAACCTTATCTAAAAGATGTCAAATAACTTATCTAAATCAAGGCAAGGAAAGAGTGTACTATGCAATGGCCACGCAACAGCATTATAAGAGATAAACACAGGTTTGACATACCGTCTAACACTGGATTCTTCTGTCTCAAAAAGCATTCGGAAACGCATGCCCACAGATATGCGGGTATGGTACACAGCTTTTACATACTTAGCCAGTGGTATAACAAACTCCGTAGGGCTTGCTCTGCAAAACACATGGGCAGACCTGAGTATCTGTGAGGGCAATGATAAGATATATATATATAAGGAGTTGTTCTACCTTGGATTATAGAAAATAGTGAACCGGCTATTTGTAGATGCAGCATGAGCAGCTGCAGCGAGAAGACCAATATGCATGCTGTCACTAGACAATACTGATGATGGCATGATCGTTTGTGGCCTATTTCCTCGACGAATTCCTAGAAGCAGCTGATTGTTGTCATTCCTGATCAACCAAAGACGTAAATGATATCATCAGTGCTCTGGTGGGAACAATAAGGTTAAGATGGAGAACATTCACTGAATGTTCTGAACAAAAGAAACTGGGAGCACAGATCTACCAGATAAAGAGAACAGAGTCTCCAGCAACCAGTCTCTTCGCACTTATAAAGACACTCCAACCTGTCGTCAGAAGATGCCGCTTTGGTTGACCTGCACCAGCAATTTGATTTGGAAGTTTTCTTACATCATGTACTGGCTTGTGAAACTTATGAGTTGCATTGAATAAGGATGAAATGTACCGAAAAATCATAAAAATAAGAACCAATAAAAGCAGCTGGAAAATAACTAACCTCGAAAGATATGGCGGAATTTCCACTCATTACCATGAAGGTCTTTTGCCATCAACTCCTGTACTGGAGGCTGCTGAGTGAAATCCTACAGTATAATCAAGGAACGTTTATGGCCAATAATGATTCAGTCCAGTTAATCTAAAATAACAACATATCTGTTCAAACGATACAGCAGAAAATGCTGATCATCAGCACGTACCAGTGGAGGAAACACCTTCTCCGCTGCTCGGCGGGGAACAGAGAATCCACCATGCGTACTTGTGTCACTTGCAGTTAATGTTTTGCAAAAATAATTTGTTGGCTGTTTGCTAGCGCAGCCCAATTCAGCAGGTAGAAATGGGTCCTTCAGTTCTTGCTGCAACGGAAAACAAGATACAGTATAAGTTTATTACAAACAGAAGTATACAGATACAAGGCAATAGGTAGGAGATCATGTATTACCGGGCTGAGTGGCTGTAGCGTCATCTGTGCATAGACCTCATCTGTCTCTGCATCAGCCTGAAGAGAAAACAGCAAAGTTTGTGAGACTCAGAGATAAATAGCTAATGCGGTAGGTATTACTTGGTTTTGAAACAGGTGGGCTATATTCCTCCAAACTTACGTGCATGGTCGCATTATGTAGTTGGCATATAAGCTGTGGAGGCAGATTCGGATAGTTGGGGATCTGGGACTCCATCTCCTTATTTGTTGATGCAGATACCTATGGTCAAAATTACTATGTGAATCTACAGGTGTCTAGACGATCTTTAATTGTGGCAGAAACGTTTAAGGTCTGTCAAAAAAACATTGCACGATAGGGAATTCAAGAGGAACCTTGCAAAAGTAAGGAAAAAACAAGATCAATTTGCAACCTCCTACTGATACTTAGAGACATTTTACAAACTTTCAGTTTATTCCTTTGGTAATTGGTACTGAGAGAAAGGAGAGTAACCTGCTCACTGTGACCTTGGGGAAAATACAACACGCGACTACCGACCGCAGGCAACGAAACAAGCGGCCCGGCACAAGCATGCCACAGCTCTGAATTTAGGCACTTGTGCTCTTCTGGTGCTGAAAAGGAAAATCATCTGAGCAGAAGGCACAGTAATAAAAATATACTACTATTTTGGAGCGGAGGTAGTAAAGTTCTGTTAACAACAATAACTCTAGGAAGCATCTTTCAGACATTCCAAGTTCACAAAATGATTCCTGCATCTTACATTCTTACAAGCAATACTGTTTCTACACCTTTGACGGAAAAACTGATTTTTGGCAAGATTTAAATACTTTAAATAATAAATGCCAATATGTTCATAAACATGCAGATTAAAGAATGCTATTCCGTCATGTTTAGCAGTATAATTAAATTAACCGAACAGTCCTGTCGTCAAGAAGCATGAAAGACCAGAAAGAAGAATAAATTCATAGGTTTCATATGGCACATTGAGTTGATTCGAGCCACATGATTACACAGATTTAAAGCAAGAGCAGCAAGCCAGCCTAACTACAAACTTAATCCACCACTGGAAGCGTGCATAGTATTAATGAGCCAAATAAGGTACAAACTGCCAACCGAAATGCCAAGATTTAAGCTGCTACTCTACCTTCCGGCGACGCCGGCTGATCCGGCAGGCCGCCGCCGGAGGCGGCCGACGGCGAGAGGTTCATGCTTCAGGAGCTGGAAGGCGATACAGCACAGGAGCCCAGGAAACGGAGGCTGAAGGGACTGAGCAGAAAAAAATAAGCGAAAGAGAGCTTCCTTTCTTTCTATTCTCTACACCAAATCACGAGCGCTTCCAAACAGCATCACCATCGCTTTCTCCTCCCCCAAACTGGGCAAACCTCCCACCGCCGCACCCCGCCCGAAGGAGCAGTCTTTTCCCGATCCAGGGACTAGAAACTTTCGAGTCTCTCGATCCAAGAACCCGGCTTTCGTCTCCAGGAAGCGGGAGCCGCGGTCTCCGGGAGCAGGCGGATGCGGCGGCAGGAATGCGCCGCCTTTGCAGCTCCGGGAGCTAGCTAGCTAGCCAAGCAGCGAGCCGGAGCCTTCTCGATTACAAGAAGGCGGCGGCGCCTCAGATCTCGCCGCCACGAGCTCCGGAACAACAGCTCCCAGCTCCGTAGCACACGCCGGCAGATCCGACCGCCGCCGCCGGAGGGGAGGAAGCTACTTGTAGGTTGTAGCTAGTGCTAGCTGCTGGCTTCCTGCTTGCTCTCGTGCTACTGTGCTCGCACTGGTAGTGGTGGTAAGAGAGAGAGAGATGGAGCTGCGCTTGTTCTCAGTGGTGGCTTGCTTCGCTTCTTCCTGCTTCGGCCTCTGCGCCCTGCGCTGCTGCTCCTATGCAGTTCTTGGGGTTTTAACCATGGAAAAAAATAGCGCGTTATAGCATATCTGGATGGTCCACGCTATATTTTACCAGTTTTTCACGCAACAGCGCTATTTACGAAATATCACGTTATATCGCCCTAAAACTTCATAACTTTAGCACGCTATTTTCTTTTTCTAGCCTAACAACGAAAAACACCAAGTTTTCCAACTTACGAAATAGATGAATTTTTTTATGTCTATCTTGATGATGGACTACGATAATACTGAATTGAAAGACAACATCACGAATGCTGATGATCTGAATATATTATGTTGTTACTTCATGGGATGTTGATTTTAAGCTTTCAGATAATTGTAGAATATTTTTCATACATGGTTATGCATATATTGTTCTTCTATTTTTTGACTCTATTGTTTATTCTTATTAAGATTCTTCAATTTTGAGGGATATATGGTATTTTTTCATAGCGCTATATTGAAATATAGCACTCTATTAGCACGCTATAACGTGTATAGCATCTGGAGAAGGCCCGCGCTATTTTTTGTAGCACGCTATTTTTTACCTTGGTTTTTTTAACCCCACAACCACGACTCCACGAGCGCTTAAAAATCCCATCTTTTTCTCTGCGCAGCGTGCATGCTTCTGGTAAGTTTTTCCACTTCCACCCGTGTAACGTATGCCATATTCAGGGAGTGGTATGTACACGAGTCAAAAAGGTTGCCGCCGCATGCTTCTTCCACATTTCATGCCTCATACTCTCTCCGTTCCAAATTAGTTGTCTTGAGTTTGTCCAAATACAGATGTATCTAGACACTAAACAAGTATAGATACATCCGTATTTAGACAAACTCAAGTCAAGTAATTTGGAACGGAGAGAGTACTTCTGTTAGTAATACTACTATTGTTATTATTTCAAATGCATTTTAACTATTATTAGCTGAGTGTAATTTTGTCCCACAAATTTCTGTTTAAACTTTCACTAATATGAATTCCTTGACGGAGCAAATCAAGTGGTGTGGTCGATGACAAAGGTCAACATGGTTTCTACGGTACGGTTGACACTAATTTGTATTTGTGCTGCTCGATCTATGGATAGATATAAGATAATCACCAAGCAACCAATGGTTGTCAGGTGGGGAATCGAAACGTGTTACGTGTAGAGATGAAAAGGTAATCCATGTGTATAGTATTTGCAGGGGTCGTGGTCAGCTAGTGGGCTTTTCTGCCGCCTCATGTAGATCCCCCATAATACTGCCTTTTTGACCAATGTTTACTCACCATCATTACATCTTGTGTTTTTTCCTCTTGTTGTATTTCAGCTGTACTAGTGCAGACCTGCTTAAGTGGTGCGGTCAAACCAGCGTATGTGTACGTGCTGGTATGTTTATTGCTCCAAGCACATGCGGGTTGCATACGTACCAGGATGTGGTCTATGTAGAGTTAGTTTAATTTACTTATTTCAGAGCATGACAGTGTAGTGAACCACTGTTGGCCTAAATTTCCTAAGACCTAACTAGTTTGGGGAATGAAAATTCCACTTTTTTTTTGATAACCGCATAAAATCGGGCAAATTCATGTGAGTGTTAAAAGCGGCACCTATAATATTGGAAGAACCTCGGATGAGGTTTAGGGCGAAATACATGCAGAGTTTTGTGAAATGCATTTGAAGCCTTGGAAATGGGGTTGAATTTCTTTATCATATTTTAACATAGAAACGACACATGCCATCGGCTTATTCGAAGCGCATTTCACTATGAGACCAACACATTGCCTAAATTGACTCGGGACATTTGGAGATCAACCTTTCTTTTTGGTGTGAGAATGACAAACTTGTAGAAAAGCAGATAAACAAACTCCTCGAGGGTGCACATAAATGTGTCTTCCTGGCAGATTTCATAATTGGCTTGACATCCTCCTCTCGACGGCCTCTTCAAGACTCTATGTGTGTGTGTCTGAGGCTCCCATCAAGCAGGGCCTGGACCTTGGGTAGCGAGACCCACTATGGCCTATTATTTTTATCATTGCCATGGTGAAAGATCGAGATTTATCAGTTAGATAGGAAAGTATAAATATTACTTGGAATAAGACAACAGAAATATAACAGTTTAGGAGGAAAACAAAATCTAGCAACAAGATGCAATAAAAGTAATGCACGAAATAAATGCCAGAGACGAATAAACCGGATATTGTCCTGAACCTCGAGTTATTGACAACACTACGCACAACCTACCAAGTCCTTGGACTTGGCCTCTTTTCTTCGAGATCAAGTTCATCGGAACTTGCTCGATCTCTCGGATGGAACTTGAGGTGAACGCCCAACTTTCACAAACTTGCTAGCTTGATGCTTGTTTTAAATATCGGAAACTCTCAAATTGAGCTGATACATCTAAAACATATCTATAATTTTTTATGTTTCATGATTGTTTTATAAAATGTCACATGATTTTATTTACATATATATAGCATTTTCAAACATTTTCTGGGACTAACTTATTAACAAGATGCCATAGTGTCAGTTCCTTTTTTATGTTGTCTTTTTGTTCAATAAAATTTACTAAAGAAATATTATCATAATTGGACGAAAATTGACAGAGCCCAGTTTTACGAAGATTCGAACATGAAGTCCGAAGGGCGACCGAAATGGCGAACCAGAGCGCCTAGACACCAACCCAGCGCCAGGGGGTGGTGCCACGCGCTGGGGGCGTCTGGCCACCTCAGCCACCGCCTCACTCCCCCCTTTCACCCATAAATAACTCTTCACGGGAAAACCCTAGGTATCCGAACACAATTCCATGAAAATATCTGAGGCCGGAACCTTCGTCAACCCTAGTTTGAGAGGGTTCTAGAGCTCTTCCTCGCACTCTGCCGGAGGTGGATTATCACCAGAGGGCTTCTACATCACCATGCCCGCCTCAGGAGTGATGCGTGAGTAGTTCATCCTTCTACTATAGGTCCATGGCAGTAGCTAGTTGGTAGTCTCTCCACTTTATGCTACCATGTTTAGATCTTGTGAGCTGCCTACATGATTAAGATCATCTTTATGTAATGCTACATATTATGTTTGCTGGGATCCGATGAATTGTGGAATTATGATCATCTTTGTTCAGTTCTCTATGGTATGTTTTATTTATGATCTTGCATGCTCTCCCATATTTAGGGTTACTTTGGCCGAATAGTTGTTTGCATCTTCAGGAGGGGGTATTTATGCTCGGTAGTATGCTTTCATATGTCTTAGCTCGAGTTGACATAAACGATTAAGACAATGTTGTGCTGTTTCTACTAGGGGTATAACATCGATGTTTATTGCTACGGTTATATCCATTGCTTACTTTACGCACTTTACTTATTGTAATTATCTATTGCTTGCAATTTAATACTTTCTGATGACACCGGGTAGCGATCCTGGGGTGGATTATTAGTCATAGATGCATCTAGCAAGCAGTCTATGTATTTTTTTTCGTATTGCCCAATTAAACATTACACTGAACTATATTTTTCACGATAGCATTGTCATGCCCCCACCATTTCTCAATTGTCTTGCTATAATTTGTTCACCCAACATGTTATGTATCTTTCCGAGAGACACCACTAGTGAACTGTTGACCCTGTCCAATTTCCTTATATTGTTTACAACCGTTTCTTTAGTTTTCATTCATCATTTGCTCGTTGCACCGTTCTTACTTTAATCATATTTTTCACCATACACAACCATATACATTCTCATGATCAAAGGAATCAAACAAGCTAACCTTCATGTGATGATACTATATGCGGTAAAACCAAAACAAGATCTTGTATTATATCAACTATTTGGGTCTAGCCAGCCACAATGTGCCCTCATTAACATGACAATCAACTGTCCATGAATAGGAAAACATGGCCATCTAATACTAACGAGTTCGTCTAAGAGACAAGGGTGTGAGGATGTGTATATGTTTCTACACGTGCATATGGGTTTTCCTCTGAATCTCACATTAATGGTCCATAGCAGTTATAGCATAAAAACACATACACTAATTATGAAACAGATGTAAATTGTTGTCTCTGGGAATACATCCAATAGAAAGCACACCAATAAGATTTTCTCGGGAGTTTTTTTTTCATGGGTCCTTCCTCTTTGGCCTTGTTGTAATATCTTAACTGAAATATGCTTAATCGGTGAAAAGAGATTTTTGTTGTCTATGTTAAAACGGGTGCGGCTAATTCTCAATTGACCGAGAACTAATTTAATTTTCATTGAACCTAACTTATACCATCCTTACGAGTTTGTACCACACGAACAAATTTATTTGTTTTGTGAATATATTTTTATATGGCGTGAACCATTTTTTCCCAGTTGCAACCCACTAGCTTGCAACTAAAAAAACTGCAAGTTGCAACTGAAAAAATTCAGTTGCAAACCACATGTAATTCATAGGGCGCATGAATCACGATGCAAATGTGACAGTGTTAGAGTAGAATGAGCTCTAACTTAATTCTCAACGAATGAAAATTAGCAGAAGTGAATATAATAACATTTCTTAAGCATACACGCAATATAGGATATAGTCATGAAAAAATAGCCCACTTGTATGCTTTAATTAGGAGAACAAGAATACCCTATCTCTATCACAGACGTATAATACATATAGGTAAGTTAGAATACCGTACATCTGGCAAATATATGTATGCACATGTGTGTTAATGTATGAATTTCTCTTTCTCAGATCGAAAATGAATCAATACCCTATCCCCATCACACACATACAATAGGTATAGATACCATATATCACACACATACAATACGTATAGATACCATATATCACACACATACAATACGTATGTATACCTTAAAATACCGTACAATAGCCAAAATATACGTACGTATGTCTGAATGTTCTCTTTCTCGGATAGAAAATCAATCAGTATGCTCCTTGGCAAATTTAAAATGCTTCATCCCTGCAGATTGATTGCCACCGAAAGAAGTGTACCATAGTACACATAAAAGATGGAAATCTCGAGAACTATTCACACGGACCACGAAGCCTGCATCTGCGAAATTCTGCGACTGTACATGCACGTTCACACGAAAAGCAGGACACTGACCACCCCCTCCATAATGCATGGACGCATATGCACGCACGTAAGCGCCTTGCCGACACAAATTTAAGTCAAGATCGAGAGGGCTTAGTCCGTACTTCCAGCTACATAATTCGAGTTCATACAGCAAGTCAAGTTCATGTCCGATCTCTTAATTGGACGCTTAAGATTATTCTTTTGTTCTACAAAGTAATTAGTTTGTGCTAGGACAAAGATGTGCAAATTAAAGCTAGCAAAGCCAAACCGTCGCCGGAAAGCCGATAGAAATGCTTACCCTCTGGACGATAGCTCTAGCCAACTCCAAATCGCACATGGCGATCGATGCCAATGCAAAGAAGCATCTTGGCATCCGGAGGGAGCATGCACACGATCTATATATGCTACTATGAGCTTTAGGATAATCGGATTCCATTTGGAAAACGACTTGACCGGCACCCCTTCTCCTCGATCCAATCTCTGTACTGCGCCCACCAAGCCTACGCAGCACGTACCCCAGGTATCCTTGCAACAAAAAGTCCTCTTAATTTGGTGCATCCATATTTATACAATAAAGATATTTTTTTTTTTTTTGCACAAGGAGCATAAAGATAGATTGAGTACAAGTAAATTTTACCCTAAACCAAGTAGTTTCGGAAAAAATATCGCAAAATGATTTAGCCTGATCACTTTGAAAGATCGGATCTAATGTGTGTTATCTCATTTCGATCCACATTTTAGCATTTCAAGTGCTTTCGATCGACAACCAGATGACCCATGTTAGTAGTTAGGCACTTAGGCACACACGTACGGCCATGCATGCATGCATGTACTCCTACTTGCTTTAATGCAATCTTCAGGCAGTCAATTAGGGCGCAGTGCATATTAAGGATGGAATTAATTAATGGTCTGGTCCTTCATGATGGATTACGCCATAACGAATGCACGTCTAATTAATCCTGAGTCATGAGACGATGGTGACCGGAGTCTGATAGCCGGGCTAGCCGTGCACGCGTGGCGAGCAATTTTGGCCATATTTGTTTTTTTTTATTGGGTGGTACCACACTCTTGCAGAAGCAGTTGTGTACACACCACGGTGTGCCAGGACCACGCAGGCACTACTATACTTTGGGCAAGCTCAATAAGCATGTCTTGATCGTGACTAGTAATACGTCACTGAATCTAGTTTTTTTTCTTGTGAATACATTTCAGAAATATGGAATTAATGGTATTTTTTGCTATTTAACTAGTGGGCACCATGCACTAAGTTTTTTTTGTTAAGAATATTTTATGAAAAGGAGGAGAACAAGGCTGTCATATCTGCACGAGTAAACAGTGCTAGTAGCCAAATCTCTAACAAAGATGGCTCCATTTGCTGCGAAACATAGGGTAATATCTCACTGAATTTTTTGCCTTTTTTACATGTGTATACATTTAAGAAATATGGATTTAATGATATATTTTGCTATTTAAATTAAAATCATAAGCTAAAGTTTATGGTTGATATATGCTATGTAAAGGAAGATAACAAAGGTTATCATTTCACTAAATTTGCGCAATTTTGTTTGAGCAAACTCAATTTGCGCATGTAAACAGTGCTAATTAATGACAAATTTGCTAGCAAATATTACCCCATTTGTTGAGAAATATAGGGTGCTCACACTCCTTTCAGGATTTATTTTTGTGACAATCAGTTTACCAATGTGTTGATAATGTCTAACGAAATTCATACGTTGGTCTCATATTTATAATTAAGTATTTGCAATTGGTGTGATTTTGTGTCCATATTTAAATAGGTACAGTTCAACTTTGGAAAAGCTTTGGCCTCCTGCATTCCCCATGAAGGGAGTATCTAATAAACATTTTGCTAGATCTTCCGGCTCGTTCTCATTATCCAACTACCACATGATGCTCCGGCAGACCCGCATCTGGACTCTCTGCATTTGTGATCCAGAAGATAGACACCGTCATATATACCAACCAAATTGGAATATTACATTCTGGTTCTCTGGCTGCTGCAGGCAAGCATTTTCTATTTGGGGAAGTCATGGATATCAAGAAAAATGATAGTTTGCGGCTAGATTGCACAGTAAAATTTCCTCATGTGTGCCCATCCGCTCGACCCCATGCATGCATGCGGGTCGACTACAGTGTGGAGGCAGGACCATATTGCTCCTGTTGTTGGGGCACCTAAAGAATTAATATCATGGTCCATTCCTCCCTTTCCAAGTCTTCTCTCTCTATGACCACTTTGGAGAAAGAGCTAAGATCTTTGTGGGAAACTATATCCAAGAGGCAAATGCAATTTATCTCTTTCTTTTGCATTGGCAATGGTGCGACAGGGGCAATTCATTTGCATGATTTTAGTGTGGGAGAGAGAGAGACCATATTGCCCCGAGATTGCAGTGGAAAGTACATGTTATCTCTGGTAAAATTAAGCCATAGTCAAATGTGCATGCGTTCTGCCTTGTAGCCACTGTTAAAAGCAAAATGTGGCAGTCTCAGACAGTTAAGGACCCTTTGATTCACCTGCATGATTTTGAAAGGAATAGAGCAAACACAAACTTGTTGTGTGGTGTTCAAATCCTACACGATTAGAGCATCTCCAGTCGGGACGCCCAAATGGCCGACCAAAGGCATTTGGGCCGTGCCAGACACTTTTTTCCCCACTAGCTCTGCCCAAATCTGAGTTTGGTTCGGCGCGGTCCAGCTTTGTGTCCGGCATGCTCAGCCCACGCTCTCAACTTGGGGCGGCTTGGGGCGGCCCCGGACACAACGAAACTGCCGCCTCCGACGCGCGGGCCACGCCTGACAGTGAGACACGAAGCGGCGAAGCGGCTGTCGTCGTCAAAGGCGCGTGACGCCTCGGTTTCACTGCTCGGCGCAGACGGCAGTGAGCCGTCGCCTCTACTGCTCGCCGAGTGAATGCACGGCGCGCCTTTTCGAGGCGACGGCGTAAATGCGGCCACCGCTCTTCGGCGGCAATAAAAGGCGATGGCCCCGCGCTCACTCGCCGCACCAGCCGTCATTGCTCTCCTCTCTCCCTCGCCCCCTTCTCTGCTAACCACAACCACCGCCGCCGCCGAACATGGCCGGGAACTACCGACGCACGGGAGGCGCGGCGGCGAACGGCTTCGCGCCGCGCACCCTTCTCCGCGAGCAGTCGGAAGCGCTCGCGGAGAACGGGTACCCCGTGCCACCCGACATGCGCGTCGGGCATCGGTACGGGATCTCCGTGCGCGGCATCCCAGTGGCAAAGCCGCTCACGCGCGCCAACAAAGACTTCCCCGCCGCGCAGGTCACGCACTACTGGCGTGAGCTGACGCCGGAGGAGCGCGACGATCCGCGCTGGAACCCGGAGGACCCGGGCAGCGCCGCCCGCTACAAGGAGGCGTTCAGGCGCCTCTACGACGAGGAGATGAACAGGTGGGAGGGCCCCGGCCCGGTGCCCAGAGACAAGAACGCCGTCGGGCGCGAGGCGTTCTGGAGCGTGCCGCACCGCACGCTCCAGAACGTCATGTACCACATCGCCGCCGGCGGCTCCCTGCTGGAGTGGCCCTCGACGCCCTACTACTACGCGCCGCCGCCTCCTCCTCGAGCGCCGCCAGTGCACGTGTGGGCGCCGCGGCTTGCGACGCCATCTTCCTCACGCTCGACGGCGTCATCGTCGCGGGCGTCCTCATCACAGGCGTCTTCTTCCTCCTCCCGCTCCCGCGCCGCCGGACTCCTCACGCCAAAGCCGGAGCCCATGAAGGTCAAGGCGGAGCCGGGGACGACGCAGGCGGCGTCGCTCTACACCGAGCTGAAGGCGGCGCAGGAGGCCCACGACGAGGAGGAGCTCCTCCGACAAGCGGAGGCCGCGTCGCTCAACGACGTGCCGCCCATGGACGCACAGAGCGCCTGCGCCTGGTCGGCGTGCATGCACGCCCAGGAAACTGGCGTGCCGTTCCTCGACCTCACTGGCGACGCCCCCGGCCCTACCCGCGTCAATAAGGAGGACGACGTCGGCGCAGGAACCAGCGGCGTCAAGGAGGAGGAGAAGGACCCCTACTGGGCCTTCGACGGCCGCTACCAGTAGAATTAGGTTTAGTTTTTAAAATTTCGTTCAAATTTGTAAAATTTCCTAAAATTTGAATGAAATTCGCCGTACTTTGAATTAAAATAGTTTGGTTTGGGCGGCGCGAGTGGGGAGCCAGGGCGTCTAAATGCCCTAGGCCTTCCGGACAGCGCCCAAAGGGCCCGTCCGGAAGGCCTTTGGGCGCCCCGACTGGAGATGCTCTTATGATTTGTTTGATTGCAACATAGGAAAACAAAGGAAATTTTCAATAGGTTCAAGTCGATGGAAAACTTCTTACAACATATTGCACAAAAGAACCCTTATGCAAATTCCTATATGATTCTATCGCCAAATAAACTAATCAATATAGAAAAAAATCCCTAAGATTCCAATCTTATAACTTTCTATGGAACAATTTGATTCAAACAGGCCATTATAACTCAAAGATGTGATTAGCTTAATCATAACCACCTTTTGTTTGTAAAAATGTATGATGTTGTATTACAATTGAAGCTAAGTTTTTTTCATTTCAAGGGTACAACTCTGGAAGGTGTATAATATTTGATAGAAGAGATCAATACAGCCGGTACAACAACAAAGGCTACATGATACAAACACGTCACAAGGTTTATGACATGACCCACACCAGCCAAAGCCAAACAAAAACTATCGTCTCCCACCACAAATGGTGAGGAGGCGAATACACCCAGTGCCCACAAAGCCCCTAAGAGTCGGCGAGTGAACGGTGGGAACAAAACGAAACGGAGGAGGCATCAGGCATCGACCAAGAAACGTCGAGAGGGGTGTACGTAACGTCCGGTAAGCCCACACTTTGAGCGGCGGCCAACACCGACTACAACTGAACTTCAGAATCTACCTTGGAGCTTATCCTCTCCCGTCTACAGTACAGAGGAGCAACTTTTGGGCGATCCGCGTCGATCCACCTCGCCGCCGTCGGGTCGGTGGGTTCCTCACCCTCCACTGGCTGCTCCGGCAGCGGGAGGATGGGGAAGCCCCGATCTGCGGCGTGTAAATAGTGTAGGTTTGGTGTGGGTGCTAGCCGGCGGCGTTTGGGAGCGGATGGCGCGGCCAGAGTGGCGTTTTGCGGCGGAAGGTCTCTGCTCCGGTGGTGGTGGTCCTTGGAGCGCCGCTGCTGATCTTCTGTCTTCCGCGCACTCGGGGCTCGGCGGAGCTGCTGGGTGCGAGGCCCCCTCGCCGGAGTTCGCGGGACGGCGTCTCCGGGCTTCGTTTGGTTCGATTCGAGCTGTGTTTGCAGGGCGTTGGCTTCGATGGCGTTGGATGGAGGCTCTTCGGGACCGAGTTCGTCGACTTCCCGGCCGTGGAGGGGCTGCTCCGTATCCAAGGCATGAAGGGAGCAGTGGCGGCGGCGCGCCGGCGTACGTCCTCGTCGTCGTCTTCGTCAACGGGTTGCTGAGGGACTTCGTTGTAATTTTCTCTTTGTCTCAGGACCTTTCTGTAAGAACTCTGTAATACAGCTCGTTTCTCGCAAAAAAAAAACACCGACTACAACTGGCGCACCGTGAACACCACAAACCACTTAGACGATCCCCTCAAGGAGGGCAACAACGCACCCGCGCTGCCGCCACCCGTCCGAAGGGTTCCCTCGTGCTAGAGGTGGGGAAGCACATGAACCACCATGACGACGCCTCTTAAGTAGGTGACGGCCCAATGTGCATTGGGTCAGCTTCGTGTATGGATTTCGCACTGGCTCTGCAGTCGAATCCAACGTCCATCAGATCCGCACAGCAAGGAGCCGCATTTTGGCCTCACCGCGGACTAGAGACGCGAAAATACTGGCAGAGTGTTCCTAACTGCCCAAGTAGTTCAGTAGTTCTGTATGTGAGAACCTGGACGCCAACAACTTCACCTTCCTTTTACATGCGCACAAGCTACAACGTGATCAGTTAAATTCTCATGCCTTCTCCTCTATGCAATGCAACATTACACATAGCTTCTACCATCTAGCTGGCACTAGTACCATACACTAGCCCTTTGAAATTTCTCTCCAACGAAGGACAATGCAATTGTTGCATCCAATCCACGGAGGAGATCGATCGATGAAGAAGTAAGCTTTAGGTAGCTTGTCCAATCCAATGCGCATTGTACGATGCTCCGCCTTAACTCCCATCGATCCATCACTGCATGCACATGTACTGTGTGTGGTCTCATCTCCTTTCTTGTGTCAATGAACAGTGATGATTGTGCCTTGATGTGACCCGGTGACCGTAGATCGCAAGCAGCTCTGTTCGTGGTACAATCGCCACCGATTTAGATCCGGGGAAATGAATAAATCGACATCAAACTAATCACCCAGAGGCGGCACTGTGCGTGTAGACCGGAGCACAATGCGTTCAGTGCCGCTTCCACAGGACGAGTACTTGGGCATTGATCATGCCGAATAGGAGGAGGGTGAGATCTGGAATGTAGCGTTTAAATGCACGATTCACCGGCTTTGCTGTTTTGATTTTTCGGAGGAGGAGGAGGAAGTGGTCGCTTGGCCTCTCCATTGAGTCGTATGATCGTTTATTTTATCTGGAAGTGATTGTTTCGAGCACAAACCCAGGGAGTAAACAAGTTCGCTGACGCTAGGAAAACCAAGTATCACATAGCAATGCTGCTAAATCGCAATCCTAATCATATAGGTTCATGTAGACTATGAAATAGTACTACATATTTCCCCCTTAGTTACGATAGTATAATAACTTTTACCTCATTTTATTATTTTTCGTAAACTGAATACACATGTAAGGAAAACATGGTTGCTGGCTAGGTATACAACTCGTAGGTCATTAGAGTCATTACGAATTACACGAATTCCACCAGGTTAAATCCTATGAAATTGTGTCAATTTTGTCAAGCAGGTGCAGTGTCTCTTTTTCTTACAAAGAGTTTTTACCTCGCTAGTTTAAGGAGTTTTACTGGGAAAGTGTCATTACAAGGTCACACTTGCAGTGAAAGAAGTGAATTTTACTCTAAGAGCATCTCCACCGGGGGCCTCCAAACGACCCCTCAAAGGCCCATTGAGGGTCTGGACACCGAACACCGCCACCAGCGGCACCCCAAAGACTCGCCCCGAGCGATTTTATGTCCGGCACCCCGGGAGGGACTCCAAATGCCCTGACAGCGGTGGCCCGCCCGTCATAGAGACAGACCGTCGCCTCCGTGTTAAATTAGCTGTGCAGGAGGCTGTTACACCACGTTTAATGTCGAGGCGACGAGATGACGACACGCTTGTCAGCACGCATCGCAATAACGCCGCGCCCGTTCCCCTGGCGGGCGCAGAGCGAAGCGACGCGTGCAATAACGCCGCGCCTCTTCCCATCAGCCGCTGGCCGCGGCGGCGCCCTGCACACGCTTCGTCAACGTCAATGCGCGGCCAGGTGAAGCGGTGGTCGCGTTAATGCAGGCCACCCAACCCCGCTCCTCCGGCTGCCTTTAAAACCCGACGCAGCACAGCCCTTCTCTGCTCACACCATCACTTCTCCCTCTCTCTCCCTCTCCCACAAGAAGATAGGCCGCCATGGCGGGCAGCCGCGCCGGGCGTTGCGGTGAGCAACGCCACGAGCAGCTGGAGGAACTCCGGCGTCGCAACGAGGAGGCGGAGATGGCCAAGTCGTTCCAGCGAGGCATGTGGCGTGAGGAGGCTGACAATGCGCCTCTGTACGTGCTCTCGCTGGAAACCGAGCGGCTGTGCAGCCGCCACGTGGTGCCGGTGGTGGCCGACGTCGCCACCCTTCCGGACGGGTGGGTGAGGAGTGCCGCCAACATTCCGGTGGCG
Source organism: Poa pratensis (assembly GCA_947311845.1). Classification (NCBI taxonomy): domain Eukaryota; kingdom Viridiplantae; phylum Streptophyta; class Magnoliopsida; order Poales; family Poaceae; genus Poa; species Poa pratensis. The sequence continues at coordinate 20,805,820 of CAMZMU010000052.1, read as the reverse complement.
CCGCGGCTCAACGGGCAGGAGCGCATCGACTTCCTCAAGCGCAAGTGGATGGAGATGTCGTACGAGCAAAAGCTCGACCCCAAGTACTCCATCTCGGCGCCCTACTGGCACGCCGTGGTGGACAAGGAGTACGAGGCGCGTCGTAGCGGCCGACGAGAGCCAACGCCGGAACTGTCCACAACGAACGGCGAGCGTGACAGCGAGGACGACGATGACAACCCCGAGCTGCCCGATCTGCCTCTACCACCGGATGCATCTTGCGCAGCAGCGTCGTTATCACCGCAGAAAGGGTCGCCGCAAGCTGAAGAGGCTTCCCATCAAACGCCCCGCCGCATGTCACGGCGGTAGATCGAATGCCACGCGCTGGCGAAACTAGAAGCCTCAGCCGGCTCAGTCGAGGCTACGGGACATTCCTGAAGGCCGGAGCCCACGATATGGGAGGCCGCCGGGAACGTTTCTAAAGGCCATAGACGACGGGAATATCAGATGAATTCCCGGCGCTGGATCATTGAGGCATGTAAGTCTCTTGATGATTCCGGCGCTTAGTTCGCATCTTCTTCTCATTCGGCAGGCCATGAAGCGGGGCATGAAGCAGCACCTTTCTCCCCCACGGGCAGGCCATGAAGCGGTATCTCTCTCCCCACCGGCGCGTGTAGTGGTTGGCTAGACGCCGTAGTTTACGTCTAGTTTGTTAAATCTCGTTTAAATTCGAATTTGTAAATTTGTTAAATCTCTTTTAAATTCCGCCGGAGTTTTAATGAATGTAAATTATAAAAAAAATGTTTGAGGTGCCTGCTTTGGGGGTGCTGCTGTGGAGGGCCTCCAAATCTCGGACGGCAACATGTCCGGCACCCCTAATGAAGGCTCCATTGAGGGTGCGGACACGAATTTGGAGGCCCCGGTGGAGATGCTCTTAGCTTATCTTTTGCCACGTACTACCAACAGTGATGCAGTATTCTTTTTTTAGAAACACAATACAAACGCAGACGCTCACATACATGCGCATACACTCACCCCTATGAACGCACGCACAACCTACCCTATGAGCACCTCCGAAATACTGAACCGGCGGATCGGGTCTTGGGATTGACGAAGTCACCACGAGAGCCTCGCTGTCACGGGAACGTCGCCTCCCGCTCTGAAAGAATATTCCGTCTAAATACAACACACAAATATCAAATCTGGGATTTAAACTCTGGTGAGCTGAGGCTACAACCGCCTAACCATCCAACCAGAGCGATGCAATATTCATGAACAATGCATGCACAAAGACTGACCAACTGACTGCCGTTCCAAATCTAATGTTCATGAGATGGACAAGTTGCAGAGTTGATTTTCTTGCATGCATGATCCGAACTGTTGACCAGCTTAGTCCTGGATGGATCCTCGCGTGTACATGGAGTGGTCCACGACACGCCACGTTGACCGCATCTGGATGATCAGTCTCACGACTGCTTGATCAATAGAGACTAAAAAAAGACTGTCATTGTCTTTATCAGTAGTGCTATATGTTTATGCAAAGCATACATCCTCTATAGATTTTTTTTTCAATGGAAAAGACTGTGATTCACTTAATTGGCAAGAACTGTAGCACGAAACAGTTTTATAACAACCCACCCTCACCCCCTGCGTCGCCCTCCTCGGGCGACTCCGGGGGGAAACCCTAGAAGTGCCGCCGCCGGAGCCCCCCGCCCCTCCCCCCGCATCGCCGCCGCCGGAGGGGCGCCGGCAAAGCCGGGCGCGCCCGAGGACGGCGGCGGCAGGGCGGTGTTCTTCCTCTTTTTCGAGCTCTCCACAGGTCGCGCGATGGCAACGATTGCGGAGCTGGTGCGCGGCAGCGCGGCCGAGGCAGGGTGGCGGTCAGGCGCGCCGGCGCAAGGTGGCGGGGCCATGGCGGGAGGCCATGGGTGGCGCGTGGCAGCGGCGGCGGCGCCCGGGCTGCATCTGAGCCCGGGCGGGCCGCATCTGGGCCGCGTGGACTGGCGCTGGGCGTGGCGGCAGGGTCGAGGAGAGGGTTCTGGCAGGCAGCGGGCGCAGATGGCACTGGTGTGGAGGCAGGGTGCGGCTGTTGTGGTGCAGAATGGCGGCCAGGGCGTCGTACGGCACTGGCAGGAGGCCGGGATCCGGCGCAGCAGCGACAGGACAAGCTGCAAGGAATAGGTCGCGGAGACTCTGGTACGGAAGCAGGAGATGGTCTCTCCTGCCACCGTGCTCCGGCGTCCGGGCGGCGGCCCCGGACCAGAGGTTGCTGCAGCGCTGCGGCATGGAGGCCGGGGCCATGGGCGTCGCGGCCGCCATGGCCGGCGATCAAGCTTGGAGGTCGGCGCCGCTTCTCAGCGCTATTCTTGTTGCTCCTCTCGCCTTGCGGTGGGATGGACCTCCTGGGCGAAAGCCCTGCACTTGACTTTGGTCGGTGCCGACGACGACGGCGCCTTTGGCGTCGTTCTCTTTCTTGTTTGCGTCGTTGTGGTGGTTCCATCCCGACCAACGTGAGCGGTCCTGTGATATCCGGGTGAAAACCCAAGCTCCTCTAGAGCGGACGGTGGCAACGGATGCGTTGCGACCTTCGTGTAGGCGTCGTCTTGGAGACACAGGCCATCACGGCGCGGTTGGTTCGCGGCAGCTGGCGGGTGAGTTTCGGTGGCTGGGGACTGATACGTCTCCAACGTATCCATAATTTCTGATATTCCATGCTTATATTATGCCAATTGCTACATGTTTTATACACTTTATATCATTTTTATGCATTTTATGGGACTAACCTATTAACAAGATGCCACAGTGTCAGTTCCTGTTTTCTGCTGTTTTTTGTTTCAGAAAAGTTGTTCTGAAAATATTCTCGGAATTGGATGAAACAAAAGCCAAGTTCCTATTTTTCTGACACGTACACGGAGTCCGAAGGAGAGACGACGGAGGGCCTTGGGCCGCCCTCACCACCTAGTGGCGCGGTCCCACCTCCTGCCGCGCCGCCACGTGGTGAGGAGGCCTCGGGCCTCCACCGAAGCCGCCCCTTTGCCTATAAATTACTATTTTCGGGAAAACACTAAACACCCGAGTCAATATCCACGAAAAGTTCCAGAGCCGCCGCCGCCGTCAACCCTAACTCGGGAGGGTTCTGAATCTCTTCCCGACACCCTACCGGAGAGGGGAATCATCACCGGAGGGCTCTACATCGCCATGCCTGCCTCCGGAGTGATGTGTGAGTAGTTCATCCTTGAACTATGGGTCCATAGCAGTAGCTAGATGGTTGTCTTCTCCTCTTGTGCCATCATGTTTAGATCTTGTGAGCTGCCTATCATGATCAAGATCATCTTATTGTAATGCTACATGTTGTGTTTGCTGGGATCCGATAAATATTGATACCATGTCAAGTTGAATACTGAAATATTATGTCTATGTTATTTATGATCTTGCATGCTCTCCGTTACTTGTTGATACTCTGGCCAAGTGGATGCTTGTGACTCCAAGAGGGAGAATTTATGCTAGATAGTGGGTTCAATCTCCATTTAATCTGGGGAAGTGACAGCAACCCCTAAGGTTGTGGATGTGTTGTTACCACTAGGGGTAACCTAATGATGCTTTGTCTAAGGATGAATGTGTTGTTTACATTATGCACTTTACTTAATGCAATTGTCTGTTGCTTGCAACTTAATACTGGAAGGGGTGCGGATGCTAACCTGAAGGTGGACTATTTAGACACAGATGCATGCTGGACAACGGTTTGTGTACTTTGTAGTAAGGCCCAAATGAATCTCATAGTAGACACCACAACTTGCACATGCATGTTATGCATTTTTCAGTATTGTTAATTGCCCAGCTGTAATTTGTTTACCCAGCATGTTAGTTATTTATTATGGAGAGACACCACTAGTGAACTGTGGACCCCGGTCCATTCTTTTACATCTGAAATACAACCTACTGCAATCATTGTTCACTTTCATTCTCTGCAATTAAACATAATTTTCCATATAACACTTTTAATCTATTGTTTTCAGCAAGCCGGTGAGATTGACACCCTCACTGTTTCGTTGGGGGCAAAATAGTTTGATTGTCTTGTGTGCAGGTTCCAAGTCAACCGTCAGGACTTCTTCCTCCCCTACGACGCAGCAAGTTTTCTGGCGCCGTTGACACCTTCAGAAGTGTCTTCACGTCCTACTGGATTGATAACCTCGATTTCTTACTGAGGGAAGACTTGCTGCTACACTCATCAAACCTTACTCTTGGGGTCTCCCAACGAACGTGTGGTTTACACGCATCAGGGACGTGGATGCTGGGGCGGCGGCCCCGGAGGGTGGTGGACGTCGAGGCAGCGGCCTCGAACTCCCACGCCGCGACAGCTCCATGAGGGAGAGCCATTGCACTGTGTGGGTTTGGGTGGCGACTTGGATGAAGATTGTGTGGGCAGAGAGTTCGTCGACCTGACTGGATCACTTTCGGGCAATGCGAAGGTCGATCTGGTTGCTACTCTGGGGCGGCGGCCCCGGTACAGGGTGGTTTTGTTGGCAACCTGGATGGAGACTGCGTGGGCAGAGGGTTCGTCGACCATGACGGGATCACTTCCGGGCAATGCGAAGGTCGATCTAGTTGTTACGCCGGGGCGGCGGCCCCGGAGCAGGTGGTGTGTGTTGTGGCGTTTGTCGACTTGAGTCGTGTGGGCGGCGAGTCACTTCGTTTGTGTCTTTCTTTGTATAGTTTGTCTGGTTTTTGGACCCGGTTTTCCTTATAAACTGGGTCAATTCTTTCTATCTATTCGGGCGGTGGATACGACCACCTTATACCTAAAAAAACAGTTTAATCCTCTATTGATTTCTTTTAGCAAAAAAAAAACAGTTTAATTTCCATGACTGGGGAAAAACTCTTGTATTGTAGTCTCACTGAAAACTCTTTTGAGTTATACCCTCAAAAAAAACTCTTTTGAGTTGTGTAGAAGAAGAAAGTCACCGTGCCCTCTTAATTCAACACCTGCATCTGCAAACATAGCTGCATCCTCTGGCTGTCGCCATCCTGCGCTTCAACGATTAAACAGCCGATGAACTATGGCAGTTAGCCGGAGAAGAATTGCACCGCAAGACTAGCATGCAGCGCGTAGCAACTGACAACAAGAATAGTCTTGGTTAAGGCACCTCGCCCCACGACGACCAAGGACGTCTCCTCTCTCCCTCCACTGTAGCGGGAGAGGCGATTTTTAGATCCGCCCGTCAGATCCACCTCTTCCTCGGCGACTCGCCGGATCTCCCGTCCTCCGCCGGCCGCCTCGGCGGCGGGAGGGCGGAGGATCCACGTCTCTCGAGTGTATATATGGTAGGGTTTGCTAGGCTTGGCGCTGGCGGCGGTGTGGAGGAGCTTCGGTCGCCGGCGTTTCTTCTGTTGCAGGTGTGTGGCTCCCTCGACGGCGGTGCTCGGTGGAGCCCCGCGGTGGTGCACCTGCTCCTTCCACGCTCACGAATCGGAGGATTCGTGCTGCGTGGCTTTTCCCGGCCAGGTTCCGTGCGGTGGCGGATCTGGAGCTTGAAGACTCGGAAGACGACGATGGGGTGCTGCGCGGCGGAGCTGAAGATCCTCGGTGTTACCTCTTCGGGGGCGGTGAGTTGGGACTTCCCGTTTGCCAGGGAGCTGGTTTCGTCAATCCTTGGAGTGTGTACGAGCAGCGGCAGCGGCGCGTCTCTCTCTCGCCATGGATGCAGGCGAGGTCGGAGTTCAGAAGGAGCTTCCTGTATTTTCTTTAGGTTTTCTGGACTTTTCTGTAAGATCGCAGTATCTTTGTAATCGTCTTCTTCCTCGCAAAAGAAAAAAAAAAGGCACCTCGCCCCACACCCTCCTAGTCCACTCAAATAAATCTGCAGGTCCATGCATCTTGCAAGATCAGTGAACCCACACTACTCTGCTTGGTTGCTAGCTTGAAATCTTGGACACGAACATGCAGGGAGGAGGAGGAATGCATGTGGTGGCAAAGCATGACAAGACAATTTTCATTGAGCGGAGAAGAAGCATGGTGTCAAAAGTGGTCAAGAAAGGCATCCAATGATGCTTCCTAAGATGGCCTTATTCTTCCCCAAGTTAGGGCAAGGCCCCTCCACTGTCAATCAAGAAAAGAAGATTTCTGAGGTTAGGTATGATCACTGATCAGTGGTGTAGAATATGAAGCAATGGCCAGAAATAGCTACTCAAGGATTATTTGGTTAGTTAACTTAAGTAGGCCCAAGACCTAATAAATCTTGTGTCATGTTATTTTATTTTCTCTGCCCTTTATACTAATTTGTATAATCTGGCACTTGCTGCGAGTGTGTCATGTGGGTTCTTTTGCAGTAAACGACACTAGAAATATTTAACCAGCACTTGCATGTCTCTACAGTGCATTTGGATAGATAAGAGTAGTGAAAGGTGACAAGTTGCAACCCATGAGCGGATGAGCCCATCAGTCATCAAAGAGAGATATACATGTATACTTGAGGTGAGATTCACCTGCCAATATGCTGCAGATGCACACAGTATGGTGAAGGTTCAGTTCACAAGTTCAGTTCATTCAGATCTGTTCAGCAGATAGCTAGGGCATCTCTCTGCTGGCTTCATGATTGCAAATCATGATCTATGCACAGGAGAAGCAGCAGCAGGCCCATACATAGATTGCAAAATAAATATTTGAATAGTTAACATTCTCGATGGTACCAGTTTTCCTTAGCTAGGCGGTTCCTCTAATTATTGAAACGGGGCCCTTAACTGGGCCTAACTAACCCAGTACTTCACACATAACGACACTTACTCATTTTTGTTTTTGATAAAAGGGCCTTGCCCCCGATCCGTTACAAGAAAGAGACAATGTTGGCCACCTTCAGTAGTCCATCACCCTGTAGTTTACTGAACCCAAACAGCACAAAGCCTACAACAAAGACTGCAGAATGTTTACAAACTACACTACAGTAATGCTGGGATGTTAGAGTCTCTAAAACAGGAGATATGGTTTTCCACCTTTCCATGATTATTTGCCTGCATCTCATCACTGTCACACCCTTAATTATGCACCATTGCATAAGACAAATCCAATTGATCACGGGATATGCATTACCTAAAGTGACAGCACATCCTAATCAAAGCTACTGGGCAAATCCTAACGCCCAGCTAGCCTCATTTTTTAGCTATTCTCTATCTGAGAGGGGAGATAATTAATCAGTGGATAATCACAAGACAAATTTAGTTGTCAACCGGCAGCAAGTGCATGTCGGGCAAGGACGACACTCAAATATGATATATGTCATGTGGGGCAATGCATCCTTGAGACCTTGACATGTATATACACCAGTAGAAACAGAGGCATTGGTGCGCCCCTTTAGTACCGGTTGCAACAAAAATCGGTACTAAAGGGGGCATTAGCACCGGTTGTGCTTGGGCGCCAGCAAGGGCCCCGCGGCGAGAACCTTTAGTACCGGTTGGTATTAACAACCGGTACTAAAGGACACTTTAGTACCGGTTGTTAATACCAACCGGTACTAAAAGGGTGCAGCCCCGCAGGCCGCGGTCAGTGGCCCCACGGCAGGCCCTTTAGTACCGGTTGGTAAATAAAACCGGTACTAAAGGTCCTGCCTATATCTTCTACCCCGAGCCAGCTCCATTTTGGAGCAACTCGACCCCAACTCCATTTTTCCTCTCTCCCAAGCTCTCCCAAGCTCTAGTTCACCCATTTTTTCTCCAACATTTGTCAAGATTGGTGGCACCCTATACAAGGGTTAGCAACTTCTTCATCTTCTCTTCCGGCTTTTCAAGTTTAGCTCATTTTTGTGCAAGTTTGATTTTGGTTGTGCTTGCAAGGTGTTTGATGAAATGACTAAGTTAGGGATTTCATTTGTTTTATATGCATTTTGAGCTCAAATTAAAGTATAATTTGTGGTTTTATATAGTGTCCCCTTCCTCACCGCCGTCGATCGCCCGCGCCGCTCCGTCACCGACACCACCTCGGTGAGCCTCTTTTTTATCTTTTATTTTAAAATTGTTAGTTATATGATTTAAATGCATAATTATTTCTTCTATAATTTTCTAATGTTTTTCTTATATACGTATAGTGTCATGGTTTTGATATCCGTCCCCTTCGTCCCTCGTCCGGTCTATGATTCGGATGTGGTATATCTTTTTAACTATTTATTTTGTTTCGTGTTTATAACAATCATGCCGACCAACTTGACGTAGATATATTTTTATTTAGGAGGTAGTTGAACCGGAAATTTCGGGCGACCCTATTGTCGAGTATTTTTAAAAAGAAAACGACGATTTGAGAGCAAAATTGAAGATAAGTGAAGATCTTCGTCTCCAATGCCTAGAAGAGAAGATGGAATTGGACTTGAAGATTGCCGACATCGTTGATGCTCACGGGGTCGAGCTTGCCGACGTCGTCACTGCTCACGAGAGGAAGATGGATGCAATGCGCGCCAAGCTTAAAAAGATTAGAAAATATGCCATTAGTCAAGAGGCTTGGTATCATTATACTGTTGGTTCAATAGTTACCTTGGTTGCGATTCTGATCGCATTTGTTGTTGGATTTAAATTCTTTAGATAGTTGTATGTTAGTTTCGATTGATGTATGTTTCATGAGAACTATGTATTACATTTGGGCACTACTCTACTTTGATTTTAATGTGATGAACTTGTATAAATAAATTTGGTCACGTATCTCTATTCATTATTTAGCTGGTGTAATGGTTTTTGATATATTTATGTAATGCAGATGAGCCGAGAATGGATGTACGGTGATCGACGCTGTCCCGAGTTCATTGATGGCATGCATCGTTTTCTCGATGTGGTTAAGTTAAACAAGCTAAATAATGGTTTTATGATTTGTCCATGTGATGAATGTCGGAATAACAGGAATTACCCGAGCGTAAGAACCATACACTCCCACTTGTTGCGACAAGTCTTCATGCCCAATTATTTTTGTTGGACCAAGCACGGAGAAAGAGGGGTTATAATGGAAAACCTTGAAGAAGAGGATGATGACAACTATCCCGTGTTCTCTGATGAACACGGTGATACTACAATGGGGGAAGAGCATGAGGTCATTGTTGATCAGTCCGACGATGATGATCTTCGTCAGGTCATTCGTGATGAACAGATGAACTGCGTAACTGAAAACGAGTGGTCGAAGCTGGAGCGCATGTTAGAGGATCACAAAAAACCGCTGTACCCAAATTGTGAAGATGGCCAGAAAAAGCTAGGTACCACCCTGGAATTGCTGCAGTGGAAGGCAAATAATGGAATATCTGACAAGGCATTTCAAGAGTTGCTACAAATATTTAAGAAGAATCTTCCGAGGAATAATGAAATGCCCCACAGCACGTACGAAGCAAAGACGATTGTATGCCCTCTAGGATTAGAGGTGCAGAAGATACATGCATGCATCAATGACTGCATCCTCTACCGCGGTGAGAAGTACGAGAATTTGAATGCATGCCCGATATGCGGTGCATTGCGGTATAAGATCGCGCGAGATGACCCAGGTGATATTGAGGGCGAGCCGAGCCCCAGGAAGAGGGTTCCCGCTAAGGTGATGTGGTATGCTCCTATAATACCACGGGTGTGGTCCAATGTCTTGTCAGCTTTGAGTTGGTGTTTCCACCGGCCTTCTTCAATATTATGACGCACCTCATAGTTCACCTAGTCGAAGAGATTTCCATTCTCGGTCCTGTATTTCTACACAACATGTTCCCCTTTGAGAGGTTCATGGGAGTCTTAAAGAAATACGTTCATAACCGTGCTAGGCCAGAAGGAAGCATATCCAAGGGCTATGGAACAGAGGAGGTCATTGAGTTCTGTGTTTACTTTCTTCCAGATCTTAAGCCCATCGGTGTTCCTCAATCGCGTCATGAGGGGAGACTGTGTGGAAAAGGCACGCTAGGAAAGAAAGCAACTAGAAGTATGGATGGGCATTCTTTCACTCAAGCACACTACACAGTTCTACAAAATTCCAGATTGGTGGCTCCATATATCGTGGAACACATGGATATTTTACACTCAGAATACCCGGAGAAGACTGACTTCTGGATTAAAGAAAAACACGTGGATACTTTCGGCAGTTGGTTGCGTACACATCTCATTAATGACAACACTGTTGGACAAGAGCTATACTTGTTGGCCAAGACACCATCTTCGACTATATTGACTTTCCAAGGGTACGAGATAAATGGGAATACATTTTACACGGAAACCCAAGACAAAAAGAGCACTAACCAAAACAGTGGTGTCCGCTTTGATGCAACAAACGATGATGGAACAAAGGACACATATTATGGTTGCAAACAACAGATATGGGAACTTGACTGTGGATCTTATTTTAAGATCCCTTTGTTTCAGTGCAAATGGATTAACCTGTCATGCGGGGTAGAGATAGACAAGCGGTATAGAATGACTACAGTGGATCTCAAAAATCTTGCGTACAAAACCGAGCCATTCGTCCTAACCAATGATGTGGCTCAGGTTTTCTATGTGAAGGACATGTCTTCCAGACCGAAAAAAAGAAAAGATAAGCAAGCCGGTACATCATACAATGAACCAAAACGCCACATAGTTCTTTCAGGAAAAAGAAACATCGTGGGAGTGGAGGACAAGACAGACATGTCAGAAGATTACAATAAGTTTGCTGAAATTCCGCCCTTCAAAGTGAAAACTGACCCAAGCACCGTGTTAAATGATGAAGATTGTCCATGGCTACGACGCAATCAGAATAAAGGGACACACAAGAAGAAAAAGTGAACACTAGATAGGGATGTTGTTGCTGATGTGTAATAATGTATTAAACCTTTTATGTAACTATGTCCTGAAAACTCAGAAGAGAGATCTAAACACTATGTCAATCAGCTGCAGTTTTACCAACACAATCTTGTGGTCGTGAGACGGCAAATCGGCCTTCGATCCAGAGAGCGGCAAGACGTCTCTGATGATTTGCAACAAGTGTTGGGGATGTTGCTAATCATCAGAGCGTCTTGCCGCTGCTTGGATCCGACCAAACTTTTGCAGGACGTAGCTAGGGAACCCGAATGTTTTGTGTTTGAGCGCCACTTCGATCCAAGCAGCGGTAAGACATCTCTGATGATCTACAACCGTCCGGCAAGACATCTCTGATGATCTGCAACCGTTTGGAACGGTCGCAGGTCATCAGCGACGTCTTGCCGCTGGTTGCCCAAAGATGCCTCTCCGAGTGACGCTGGAATGTTTTGTGTGAGTGAGTGAGTGACGCTGGAATTCCGGGAGGTGGGCTATATATAGGGTACATGTGCGCTGGAAGGAAACACACGATCCATGTGCTTCTTCCTGATCCAAGGGCTCACAAGCGCTGGAAGGAAACACACCGCTGATCCAACGGCTCCCAAGCGCTGGAAGGAAACACACGATCCGTGTGCTTCTTCCTGATCCAAGGGCTCACAAGCGCGGGAAGGAAACACACCGCTGATCCAACGGCTCCCAAGCGCTGGAAGGAAACACACGATCCGTGTGCTTCTTCCTGATCCAAGGGCTCACAAGCGCTCGAAAGAAACACACCGCTTGATCCAATGGCTCCCAAGCGCTGGAAGGAAACACACGATCCGTGTGCTTCTTCCTGATCCAAGGGCTCACAAGCGCTCGAAAGAAACACACCGCTTGATCCAACGGCTCCCAAGCGCTGGAAGGAAACACACGAATGCCGCCACCGTTTCCCGCCCAAATATTTCCTGCTATCGTTCCCCCCAAATGCCGCCACCGGTAGTTCTATAAAACCCAGTCGAAGGTAGGCATGGTACTCACTTGAGCGCAAGCATGGTGTGTATTGGTCCTTGCGAGAAGTGTGTGTCCGGGTTTCACATTTCTGCATCCGAGCATCTCGCCAGGCTTTCGAGCAATTTGAAGGTAGATGGTAGGGTAGTTCCAATTGAAGAAATTTTGCACACTGAGAGTCATCTCGCTTTGCTCGGGGCGAAGCTATGCCGTGATGGGTTTTCGTATAGTACCCCGCTCCAAATTCGTGCAGAGATGCTCACGCTTGCAGAGAAGTTTGACAGGAAAGTTACGAATAGTCCGTTCTACCGAACTGAAGCTGACCGTGATTCGTACAGTCGTTCCTGTCTCTGGGTAGTTGACAGCGATGATGACGATGGTTTCATGCCGTCGTCAAAGGAAAGGAGGGTTGAAGCACTGAGCAAGAAGGCTGAAGCTTCGTCCAAGGGCAAAGGAAGAAGGCAGAATCTTCGTCAAAGGGCAAGGATGGCAACACGGCGGATGGTGCAGGCTGCATCGATGGGAGATAGGTAGAGTCTTTGTTTTACTTGTGTTGTATTGTAATTTCAAGTTGTACCTTAATTTGTTCTATCCAGTATTTAGAACTAGTGAAGTTGTAACGTAGATCTCTAGTTGTATGTTAAATCGTCTCTGCATAAGATGGTTGACCGCACATCGGAGTTGTATCTTGGTTCACACAACTTACGAACACACTCTTAACTAATACCAATAAATAGTCGGGATTTTGGAGATTTTGTCCTCTGTTCCTCTCTTCGTCGCGGTTGGGTTTGCTCGCCTGTGGAGGATTGAATCGGGGCGTCGCCCCCGCCGATATGGCTTCCTCCGTCTTCAGATCTCGGCGTCCGCGTCGGGTGACTACTGCGGCGACATCTACGAGACCACACATCACCATTAAATTAGATATATATTACAGAAAAAGAAAGTAGAGAAAAAACAAAATAGAAACCAAATAGATATAAAAAACAAAAACAAAAGAAAGAAAAAAAACTAGAGAAAAAAATTCAAAAAGCCCGTTAGTACCGGTTGTAAATTACAACCGGTACTAAAGGGCTGGGCTTCGCGCGGGATTTTTCAAGGCGGCCCAAAAGGCACCTTTAGCACCGGTTGTACTCTACAACCGGTACTAAAGACCCTTTAGTACCGGTTGTAGAGTACAACCGGTGTTAAAGGGGTGTTGGGCAGTTAAGTGGCAGGGGATCGATGCCTCGCTCCCCAAATCGCCAAGTTCTGCCTGCTCCTCGACGCCGCCGACGCCTCCTCCTCGACGCGACCCTGCTCCGGCGAAGCTCTGCTCCGGCCGGCGGCCGCGCCAATGCCTCCTCCCTCGCCGCGTCGACCTCCGCCACCCCTGCTCCGCTCCACGACGTGCCGCCCCTGCTCCGCCTCCCTCCTCTGCTCCGGCCCACGCGCCATCGCCGCCCGGCCCTGCTCCCTCCTCTCTGCTCCGGCCTCCGCCCCTTCTCCGCCTCCCTCCTCTGCTCCGGCCCACGCGCGCCATCGCCCCTGCTTCGGCGCGGCCTCCACCCTGCTCCGGCCACCGCGTAGCCCTGCTCCGGCCTCCAATTAAGGTTAGTTTTTTCTTTTTTTTCAGTACTGTTCTTTAGATTAATTAGTAGTGTTCGGTTTTTTGTTTTTAGTACTGTTATTTAGATTAATTTATGTTTGAATTTTGGTAAGTCATTTAGATAGTTAGAAATTTATCAAAGTTAGAATTTTATGTGAGTAAATTTTATGTTTAGGTTGAGTAAATTTTATATTTAGGTTGAGTAAATATTTAGTTAGAAATTTATCAAAGTTTGAATTCTAGTAAATATGTGAAAATTTATTCTAGTAAATAAGTAAATATGTGTATTGTCATTTTTATTCTAGTAAATATGTGAATTTTGCTAAGTTTGAAATTGTAGTAGCAAAGTTTCAAAATTTTAGCTAAGTTTGAAAATTTGAAATATTGTAAAATTTGGAATATTGTAAAGTTTGAAATATTGCTAAGTCATTTAGATAGTTTGAAAATAACATTAGTAAAAATAAAATTGTCAAGTTAGAAATATTGTAAAGTTTGAGTACTGTTTTTTTAGTTAATATTAATTGTTTAGGTTAATATTAGTGTAGCTAAGTTTAGTTTAGCTAAGTTTTGTTTAGCTAAGTTTAGTTTAGCTAAGTCTTTTTTATGTCTAGTAGTTGTTCTTTTTTTAGTACTGTTTTTTTAAGTTAATATTGTTATTAGGTTAATATTGTTTAGATTATTAATATTGTTATTTGGTTAATATTGTTAAGTTAGAAATATTGCTAAGTTTCAAAATTTGCAGTGACAGAGCTATGGCGGACGATGCCCCCACCTTCGTCCGAGATTTGGAGGAAGAAGACCGTCTCCAACAAATAATATATAACAACGCTGCCGGACCCAATTCCGATGGAGAAGATTCGTCCGACGGAGAAGACGCCGAAGAATTCAGCGCGAAATGTTTGAATGACTCCGGTGAGGGACTTGAGTTAGAAAAATTCAGAGATGACGACGACGACGAAGAAGAACCGTCTGGATCTAAGTCGTCTGGATCACTAGCTAAGAAGAAGGTATATATTAAGTCTTGTTGATCACTATAGCTAGATGCATTAATTGATTTATATGCGCACTTATTAACGAAACATTTTTCTTTCAGCCCTCTGGATCTAAGTCGTCAATCCCCGTACGAGGCCCGGCCCAAGGGTTAAAGCTCCCGGAAGGTGCAACGTTGTCGATCGACGAAGTTACCTTCAAAGGCAAACCAGAGAAACCCGATGGAATCTACAATAAATATGTACGGCAGTGCGGAGTTTTTGTAAGGGACATGGTCCCGATCACTGTGACAGAATGGAATGAGCCGAAGAAAGCCAACATAGGCGCAAAATATCTCGAGCAAAGAATTAAAGAGACCCTTTGGGACTCGATGATGTCTAAATTCAACCTACCGGCAGATCTCCCACAGAAGATGAAGGATAAAGTCAAGGAGTGGACTCTTAGCAAGATGGCCCAGCAATTCAACAACTGGAAGAACACATTGTGGAGAAAATATGGGAACAAAGATATAGTTTTCAAAGGACATCTAGAGAAGCTAAAAGATGAATGGGCTGAATTTGCGGCGTATAAGAATTCGGGCGTCGCTGTGGCCCGATCGACACAAAATAAGTTGAATGCCTCGAAGAAGAAATATTTCCATCATTTGGGCTCAGGTGGCTACAAGACTGCCTTGCCTAAGTGGCAAGCCTATGAAGACGAGCTGCGACTAAAAGGGATCCTCCACAGACAGATGACTGGCCCGACAGGTCCAAGTTCTGGTTGTTCGCGCATGGGGCAGTGTTGCACCCAGAAACAGGGCTGATTGTTGCAAAGGGAAAATGGCGGAGAAAAATTAGAAGAGTCATCAGAAAAATAAAAAAGTCATAGTACTAGTCAAGGAGGGAAAATATGTTCCCGATAGAGAGGACGACGAGCTTTCACAAGCCCTCGGGAATAAAGAACACTGGGGGCGATGTCGAGCCAGAGGAGGCGGGGTTGGTTTTCTTGAAGGGTTTCCGGAAGACGTTGCAACTTATAGAAAACATTGCAGAAGTAAGAAGAGGGAGGCGGAGAGGGTTACTGCATTAGAACGCACGGTGCAGGATGTGCAGAAGCAACTGGCCTCAATGACCCAGACCAGGGAATCTCAACTGCGAGTAGAAGATCCTGCAGGCGATGCCTGCCCATCTCAGCGGAAAAGCAGCGTGGGTTCCACGCAGCTACAAGATCCTGCAGTTGATGAACCAGTTGCTGAACCATCGGCGGCTCACTACCCCGTGGATGATATCACGGAGAAGACAAATTGTGAGTTACATGCGCCGATGATGAACATTACTTATCCGGTGGCGACTGGCTATGCTTTACGACATCAACCTGGAGAAACCTTCCATTTTGGTGTGATTCCGCCTGGATTTGCTCGTGTCGGGGTCACGAAAGTTATGCCGGGATTCAACGCAATACGTCTTGAAATTCCTGGAGCTGAAGGCGAGAAGACATTGGGAGAAGTTGAGCTTGGTATCGTTCTATGGAAGAAGAAATACATCAAGTTTCCAGACTCGGAGCCAAGGCCACCGACTCCTCCCGTTAGACATTCACCACATCAAAGTCCACCCGCCTCCCCCCACGAAGTTTGGGATCCCGCCGCGAGTCCATCTCCCGCGCTGTCCCGTCAACCGACTGATGCGCCCACTAGTAACTTGACAAAGCGGAAGCTGTTCCCGTCGTCCACCCCTGTCAAGAAACGTGGAAAAAGTGTGCGGGCTCCTGAGAACCCCAAGGAAGTCAAGGCTCCTGAGAAGTTAACTTCTGAGATGACTCAGCAGGAAATAGCTGAGAGCCTACGTGAAGGGTCGAGAGCCTTTTTTGAGCAGAAAAAGAAGGAAAGAGTGGAGGCAAGACTTGACCCCATAAAGGAACTTCTGAAGACTATACCAAATGAGGTAAAAGATCACACCGTTGACAACCTATATGACCCTCCACCTCCGCCCATTTCAGACTACGAGCGAGGTATTGACAAGGTACTTTCCTCGCAGAATGAGCAAGAGAAATTGTGCGGGAAAGGAGTTGCCCAGCTCGGAGAACAAGAAGCACAATCGCTCGCCCCGCTCATTGTACCTTCTGAAACTCGGGAAATCGAGCATGGAGAAGTTGTCGTTGGCGACTCAGGTTACCCCATGGCGGAGATTGCCCCACGATTTGATTTTGAACTCGGGCTGCCTATGGTGGAAAATCCGAGCCAGCTAACAACACAGTTATGGAATTTGAATCGCTGGTACATGACCGCCGCAAAAGAAGGGAAATTCTATCTCATGGCGGCGGTTAAGGAACAACACTACTTCCGAGAATATTGTGTGCATGTTGAGTTCCGAGAACTTTTTCAGATGTACAATCAACGTGCTCTCGACAAATCTCTCATCAGCTGCTATTGTCTGTAAGTAATTTATTCGTGTAATTTAATTATTTATAGTTATAAGCTCTCGTTCATTGCTTGTAATTATCGTCACAAAATTCTTTTGTACGCTAATTATGCAGAATGAAGATACGTGAATGCAGACTCGAGGAATCTGGGACATTGGTTTCATTGACCCGGATAAAGTTCATGTCAAGACCGTGGATGAAAATCCCGTGAACACAGAGGACGTTTTGCTAACGTTCTTTAAGCGACAAAGTACCAAAAAGGAAATACTATTTCCTTACAACTTCGGGTGAGTTTTACCGTCTTCTACACATTCTATTTTGCTTCCCCGATATAAAGTGTAATCGATAAGTTCTGAATACCTGCGTATATAAACGTGCGCAGGTTCCACTACATTCTGCTAATCATTAGACTCGAGGAAGGAGAAGTTGAAGTCTGGGACTCACTAAGGAAAGATCAAAATGAATACAAAAGCGTGCGTCTAATGCTCAAGAGGTAATTTCAATCGCACTATATCAGCCTCTTTCGTTCATTTCCGGATATCAAAAGTATAAGTAATAACTACTCAATTCATTTTCTTTTCCGGACAGGGTTTACAGAAAGTTCAAAGCGGAAGAACGCGGTGTATGGCCAGAAAAGCTGGAGTTCAAGTCTAACAACGTAAGTACTACTACGTGTATCTTTCTAATACCATTATCATTCTCTTGATTATTATTTGATTAAATTATATTCTTGTATATATAGTGGTGTCTGCGACAACCACAGGGGACAGAACTATGTGGATACTACGTTTGCGAGTACATTCACACGAAGGTCAATGAGAGAGTCAAGAGTGTAAGAAATCGAGAGGTACGTGAACATCATACACAACTTTTATTTTGCCACCATGCATCAATTGTGTTTAGTTTCGATCATAGCTGATTTTATTTCCTTCTTTTAAAGATGTCAAACAAGCGGAACCAGCTCCTACCACGCAACCGCGTAAAAGCTATTGCGGAGGAATTGGCGGGATTCTTACTTACACATGTCATAGATGAACACGGTGAATTCTACTTTGACGAAAGACCACCTCCACCCCCTGCAGTCGATGCTACAAGGGAACCGCCGGCAGTCGATGCTACAAGGGAACCGGCTCCATTGTAATTAATTAGGAGTACTTAAATTTATATGTGACGAGAGTACTTTGTATGTGTATAATGACTACTTTATATGTGTAGTGAGTACTTTATACGCGATCTCCTCCGAAACCCTGAAAAATGAGCGAAAAGGAAAAAAACAGAAACCCTAAACCCCGAAAAATAATCGAAAAGAAAAAAAACCAAAACCCCCTGAAAAATATAAGCAAAAAAAGCAGGAACCTTTAGTACCGGTTTGTATTACAAACCGGTACTAAAGGTCCTCAGGGTCGCGCTCGCCTGTGCGCCCACGTGGAGACCCTTTAGTACCGGTTTTATTTAGGTGCCGGTACTAAAGGGTTACCCCTTTAGTGCCGACCCTTTAGTACCGGTTGTGCGGCCGGTACTAAAGGCCATCTACAACCGGTACTAGAAGTGGGTTCTCTACTAGTGATATCTATGAGATCATGATATATATGTTTCCCACTAGAATATATATTTGGTTTTCTTTGTGCTTGGAGACGTGATTTAGACAGTTAGCTCAAGAGGGAAATGATAATCACCAGGAGTGAATAAATGTCCCCCTTAGGGTTAGCTAGCTATTAATCTTGCATGCATGGGACATCATATACGTGGTGATGCATGTTGTTAAAATGAAGACACGTAGTGGTCATGTATATGCATGCCTAATTGTTTACCATGCAGACCTCCTACCGATCCTCCCGCTCCCTCTCTCCTCCCCGTCCTCCCATCGCGCCGCCGCCTCCGGCCCCTCCCCCCTCTCCCTCCGGCGGCTCTGCTGGCCGGAGTGGGGAGGAGAGGGTGGCCGGCCCTCCTGTGCATAGTAGGCTTAGGTTTTCTTCCTGTTTTGGCGTTCTGCCGTGTTGCTCTCGTCTTGTCGCCGGCGCCCGGCGATGGCGAGCGGCCAGAGCTAGCATCTTGCTCCTCTCCATGGTGGAGATGGTGCAGGGTGGCTGGATCCGGTGTTTCCTCTACGAATAAGGACTGCGGGTTGCCAAGTTTCACGAATCCCGATCCAGCTTGCTACCATGGCGGTGGCAGTGATTGTGGATTTCGTGGATTTGTTGCCACGTTGGGTGTTTCCGTCTTGGTGCCAGGGTGCTGCGCCAAGCGGCTGATTCGGCTCTTCCTCGACATGCTCCAGCGGTGGGAGGATGCTCAAGGCGAGCTCGGCATCGACCCCTTCTCCAAGCATCGGTGCCCACTGTTTTTCAGCTCTTTCAAGCTTGTTTGCTCCTTCTTGGCCGGCCAAGGTGGCGAGGGAGGGGAGCGGACCTGCTCTGTTGCAGCTGGAGTACGGGGCTGGTGTATCTTTTCGAGCTACTTCGACCTGGTGTCTTCGCGCGGCACCGGGCGTTGGCGGCTGAACCTCTCCGACGAGCTCCTGAGGATGGAGAAAAAAGAGATCGTTTCTGGCGCCTGCTCATTTCATAAGCGTGTTTGTCGTGCTCCCAGTGGTATGATTCATGTCTTTCTTCTCTTGGCCGACCGTGGTGGTGAGGGAGAGGATGAAGATGGTGTTACTGCTGGTCTTGGTTGGCAGATTGGTTGGTGGAGGTGTGAGTCTGATGCTACCGGTTTGGCAAGCTTGGTGATGTCGACTCCCACCAGTTCATCCTTGGCACTTCATTGCTATTCATCTGGTTGTAGCACTGCGTATCCTTTGCTAGTTGTTGTGCATGTTGGATATTTGTTCTTGCTGTTCGGGACGGGCCGGAGGCGGGTGAGATCGTCTCTGCTACGGTTTCTCAGATTTAACAGCCAAGAACCTCCTGATTTGGGCTCGGTGTTGGACATTTCATATCTACAGCTCAATCTTTTACCTCATATGCGTCTGCCAACGCGATTGCTGGTTGAGCCGCTGGCTCTACGGTTGGCTAGATTGCGAGAGGCCCTAGAAGAGTGTGACTGCAGGTTTGTTGCGTCCGTGTTCTCGACGGACCCCTGATAGGCTCTGGTTGTACTCTTCAGCATATCCACTACATGTTCTTAGTAGCTTATTTCGGTGCCCAGCTAGGTTTCTACTTTCGGGATGAAAGTTGTAATCGCTGTTGTAATTTGCTTGACTTGTAATGACAGTAATGGTTGTGTTGTGTTCAAACAAAAAATTGTTTACCATGCAAATTTTTCTGTGTTTGACACTTGTTCGCTTGATGTCGACAAAGATGCAGTCTTCAAGTATAATATTGACTACCGAACATAAACTCATATAGATCATGGCGTGTGCACGCCCGCACACACACAAGCAAGCACGCAGAACACACACACGCGAGTTTTGGAAGAAATATGTTATAACCTTTGAGATTAGAAAAACAACAAATTAAGTTACTGTTCAAGCTCTAGTAAATTAAACAGATTAAGTTAAAATAAGTACATACCAAAAATTATTGTCTCACTTTAGAAAATGTAACATGTGTGTGCCCCTATTTATAATGTACTTTAAAGGCTTTTTTATTATTGTTCAAAAAATGGATCTTATTGTTAAGTTAATTTTGCGGAGGGGTCCATGGCCTACTCCGCAGGATCGGTACAAATTTTGGACAGGTGACCATACCAATGTCCAAAACTTCTTTAAATTGTTTTGGACCAAGTACCTAATATTTGAGAATTTGCTTTTTTATAACAAACCTACAAAAACTGGGGCACGATTGTAAAGAAATGCAACTACCGAAAGAAGTTGTAGAGAACTACAATTTTCAGAGACACTTTTTTCTGCATGCCATATCATGTACCACTACGTACGATCAAATAATATTTGCATATATAGACCAGTTGCTTTCAGTCCGATGTCACCAGCATTTTTTAAATTCTATAGCGACTAGGCTCACTGTAGACTGCATGATGTGTCGTTGTGAACGTGTGTAATAATTTAGGATTTGAACATGGAAATCATACCAAAACGAAAGCGAGAGAGTGGGGGGGGGGAGGAATTTCGATCATCTGATGGTGATGTGCCACAAGAATTGGGATGAGGATGTGAGTGAGCAAAGTAGATCAGGACTGCAGGAGGGATCCTACACTAGTAGAGAGAGGGCCTTTCGTCCAACACCTTTTGTCCCGGCCCACTTACAAACCGCGACAAAAGGCCAGGCCACGTCGCCCGAGATAGCCCAGGCGCCCCTCCCCCCTTTTGTCCCGGCCCGTGAGGACCCTTTTGTCCCGGTTTGAGATACAAACCGGGACTAAAGGGGTCTGCGGCCCGCAGCGGCCAGGTCCCCCCCCTTTAGTCCCGGTTTGTATCTCAAACCGGACAAAAGGGCTGGCACCCCTATATATATGGCACCAGCACCCTCTCCACTCGATCACTGTTTTTTTCCTGGTGGAGGTGGTGTGAGCTAGTGCTATTTTTTTTCTCCTTCATATGCACTCAAGGTGTTCGATGAAATGCCTGTTAGAGTGATGCCATTTGAGTTCACACAGTACAAACATGATATGAGGTGCCCGAGCCACACTTAAGCTTTCACCTCTTTTTTTCCACTTGTCCTAAAAGGTTAGCAACTATTTTCTAGTCGGTCACCGTGCGGTACTAATTTTAGCATCGTCATTGCGTTTGATTTATAGTTGTATGATGCAGATGAGCCATCCATGGATGTACGGTGACCGACGCACAGCCGCTTACAGAGCAGGCGTGCATTCTTTTCGCGATGCGGCCGAGGCGAACAAGCATGGGGGTGGCTTTATGTTTTGTCCATGTGTTAAATGTCTGAATGTGAAGGATCACACTAACTCAAGAGTCATTCAGAGCCACCTGCTTCGGTCCGGTTTCATGCTCGGCTATAGTGTTTGGACCAAACACAGAGAAAGAGGGGTTATGATGGAAGACGGCGATGAAGAAGAGAACGATGATGACAACTACCGATCTATGTTCCCTGAATACGCTGATACCACAATGGAAGACAATGAAGAAGAAGAAGATCAGGGCGAAGAACGGGCACCAGATGAGCCCGCTGATGATCTTGGTCGGGTCATTTCTGATGCAAGGCGAGGCTGCGACACAGAAAAGGAGAGGTTGCAGTTCGAGCAGATGTTACAGGACCACAACAAATTGTTGTACCCAACTTGTGAAGATGGCCAGAAGAAGCTGGGTAGCACACTGGAATTGCTGAAGTGGAAGGCAGAGAGCGGTGTGACTGACTCGGCATTTGAAAAGTTGCTGGTACTAATGAAGAAGATGCTTCCAAGAAAGAACGAATTGCCCGCCAGCACGTACGAAGCAAAGAAGCTTGTCTGCCCTCTAGGGTTAGACGTGCAGAAGATACATGCATGCCCTAATGACTGCATCCTCTACCGTGGTGAGAAGTACGAGAATATGGATAAATGCCCGGTATGCACTGCATCGCGGTATAAGATCAGAAAAGATGACCCTGGTGATGTTGAGGGCGAGCCACCCAGGAAGAAGGTTCCTGCCAAGGTGATGTGGTATGCTCCTATAATACCACGGTTGAAACGTTTGTTCAGAAACAAAGAGCATGCCAAGTTGTTGCGATGACACATGGAAGACCGTCAGAAAGACGGGATGTTGAGGCACCCCGCTGATGGTCGGCAGTGGAGAAAAA
The DNA here is from genome assembly GCA_947311845.1 of Poa pratensis. Lineage (NCBI taxonomy): Eukaryota > Viridiplantae > Streptophyta > Magnoliopsida > Poales > Poaceae > Poa > Poa pratensis. The sequence goes on along the minus strand of CAMZMU010000052.1, from coordinate 20,783,425 downwards.
TCGAGAGAGAGTTCCCGGACTTTGCAGGTGACGCAAGGAACTTATGGTTTGGTCTAAGTACAGATGGCATGAATCCTTTTGGGGAGCAGAGCTGCAGTCACAACACCTGTCCCGTGACTCTATGTATCTACAACCTTCCTCCTTGGTTGTACATGAAGCGGAAGTTCATTATGATGCCAGTGCTCATCCAAGGCCCGAAGCAACCCGGCAACGACATTGATGTGTACCTAAGGCCATTAGTTGATAAACTTTTGCAATTGTGGGCCAAACCAGGTGTCCGTGTTTGGGATGAGCACAAACAAGAGGAATTTGTCCTACGAGCGTTGCTGTTCGTAACCATCAATGATTGGCTTGCTCTTAGTAACATTTCAGGACATACGAACAAAGGATACAATGCATGCACGCACTGTTTAGATGAGACTGAAAGTATATATCTGGATAAATGTAGGAAGAATGTGTACCCGTACAATCGTCGTTTTCTTCTGCACAGGCATCCCTTAAGGAGAAAAGGCAAGCATTTCAATGGCACGGCAGAACCCCGGCCGAAGCCTGTCCCCCGTACTGGTGCTGGTGTATTTGGTATGGTCAAGGATTTAAATGTAATCTTTGGAAAGGGTCCTGGCAGAAAGCCTGTTCCGAATGACGCAGACGGACACGCACCCACGTGGAAGAAGAAATCTATATTTTGGGAGCTACCCTATTGGGAAGTCCACGAGGTCCGCTCTGCAATTGACGTGATGCACCTGACGAAAAATCTTTGCGTGAATATTCTAGGCTTCCTGGGCTTGTATGGGAAGTCAAAAGAAAACCGCAACACTAGATAGGGATGTTGGTGATGTGTTAAACATGATGTAATGTATTAAACCTTTATGTGATGTGTAGTAATGTATTAAACCTTTATGTGACATCGCCCCTCGCATCCAACAGGCCGGACCTTAGGATTTTGTATTCGGTCGACGAACTGAACGATTTTCTATATAGAACAAAACACACGGTTTTGCGCATCCGTCTCGCATCGTCGTGAGCAGCAAATCGACCTTCGATCCACAGCGGCAAGACGTCTCTGATGATCTACGACCGTCCCAAAACGTGTTGGGAATGTCGCAGATCATCAGAGCGCCTTGCCGCTGCTTGGATCGGACCGAGGGGCATGGCTACCACTTCCACCACCACCACCACTCCCACCTCCTCGGCAAATCATCATTGCGTCACCCTAATCCAGTGGCTGGATTCAACCTACCTGAGGGCTTGTGTTTCCAACAGCGTCGTTGTGTTGTCATTATTCACCGTCCTACAGGAGGTGGCTCCAATGGCTGGCCGGTGAACAAGGACGAACACAATAATGCCAGGGAACATGCCAGCAGGTAGGCTAAATCCAGCCATTGGATTCGGTGGCGAAGGTAGAACAAAACACACGGTTTCTCTTGCATACAGCCCAACGCTGGCTCGTGAGTGCCCGCATATCAAAATGCAGCGTTTGGGCGTATGCAGGGAGTCCGAATACTTTGTTTACGGCAAATCGGCCTTCGATCCAGACAGCGGCAAGTCCGGATGCTATATATAGGGTCGTGGCCCCTTTAGTCCCGGGTGGTATCACGGCCCGGGACTAGAAACACACCCCTGATCCAACGGCTCACAAGCGCTCAAAAGAAACACACCCCTGATCCAACGGCTCACAAGCGCTCGAAAGAAACACACGATCCGTGTGCTTCTTCCTTATTGGTGGGAATCCCTTTAGTCCCGGTTGGGTAAATTTGAAAAAACTCAGTTCTGCAACATTGTTTGTCGTACCAAGATACAGATATGTGTCAAATATGGGCACATTTCGACAAACTATGACACGGGGATGACCATAACGAGGTCATTTGTCCCGAAACTTATACATGTTTATAGATGATTGACCTTTTTGTGAAGAAGTTTTTTGTAAACCATGTCAAAACTCAAGTTTATCATTTTTCCTAGCAACTAGTACACATGAAAGTACTCCATGCCAAAGGATTTCATTTTCTGAGTATTTTTTCACTTTCTTTTACTTTTTTAAAAAAGGTCAAAATGGCCGCCGTTACTATTCATTGTAAGGGGTCGAATTATCCAAAACTATCGATGGTTCTGTGATATAAGCACTACTTGTGCACCTTAAAAACATTTTTGATTTTTTTTTAGAATATTTAGATTAATTATTTGTTGTACTTGCTTCACAAAAAATGTCATTTTTGACAATCGAAAAACAAAAAAAGATATTTAGAATATTTAGATTAATTATTTTACAAAACAGAAAATGGTTTTGAATTACTTATTCAAATTCAAACACTTTTCATATTGAAAGTTTTGTCAGATTCGAAAATATGCAAAAACTGCTTAATTCAAATGTTTAAATGTTTTTAAAAAGGTCCTGGTTCTGTTGAAAAAAAAGAATTTAGTTGCGCGCCCTTTTTTTGGGACTTTAGTCCCGGCTTGTGCCACGGGCCGCGACTAAAGGGGTGGGTAGCGCGCGGGAACACGAAAAGCCCTCCAACCCCTTTAGTCGCGGCCCGTGGCACAAACCGGGACTAAAGACCCCCCTTTAGTCGCGGTTTGTGACACGGGCCGCGACTAAAGGTCCCTCCACTACTTAAGCGGCACGGTTCATCCTTAGCCATTTTTTCATCGGAGGCCAAGCGCGAGGAGCAGAGGAGACGCCGCCAGGCTGCCAAATTTTTCCGTCGCCGGCGAGCCCGTCCCCTGATCCCCTGCCTCCGCCGCCTTCGATCTGCCGCTCCGACGCGGAGGAGCCGCCGCCCCGAGGTGCTGCCCCACCCCTGACGCCGCGCCGTACATCCATCTGCGACACCGCCATCGCCGCGTCGCCCCTGCATCGCGCTGCCGTGCCGCCGCCGCCGCCGAGGTTGGAGCTCTGCCCCCTCCTCGCTCGCTCTCCCCCGTGGTGGCGCGTGGTGGCGGGTGATGGCGGCCACGGGCGCCACGGCCACGGCCACGGCATGATGGCGCCGCCGCGCCAGGCCACGGCCGGCCTGTGGAGGAGATAGTTTTTTTTTTAATTAGGCATTGTTAGTTTTGTGTATTGCAACATTCTTGTTTAATGCTACTGTTAGCAAATTTCAAAATTTAGCAAAAGTTAGAAAATTAGATATTAGATACAAATTAGATGTTAATTTTAGATGTTAGAAAAAATTAGATGCAAATTAGATGTTAGAAAAAATAGATGTTAATTTTAGATGTTAGAAAAAATTAGATGCAAATTAGATGTTGGAAAAAATTAGATGCAAATTAGATGTTAGAAAAATTAGATGTTAATTTTACTTCTAAAATTAGTTGTTAGAGATGCAAATTAGATGTTAGAAAAAATTAGATGTTAATTTTAGATGCAAATTAGATGTTAGAAAAAAAAATAGATGCAAATTAGATGTTAGAAAAAATTAGATGTGAATTTTAGCTCTAAAATTAGTTGTTAGAGATGCAAATTAAATGTTAGAAAAAATTAGATGTTGATTTTAGTTCTAAAATTAGTTGTTAGAGATGCAAATTAGATGAAAAAAAATTAGATGCAAATTAGATGTTAGAAAAAAATTAGATGCAAATTAGATGTTAGAAAAATTAGATGTTAATTTTACTTCTAAAATTAGTTGTAAATTTTAGATGTTAGAAAAAATTAGATGTTAATTTTAGATGTTAGAAAATTTTAGATGCAAATTAGATGTTAGAAAAAATTAGATGTTAATTTTAGTTGTTACAGAAAAATTGTATGCAAAAAAGATGATCTATTGCATATTTTGTAGTACTGTTTTGCAAAAAGGATGATCTATTTGCATATTTAAATATGAAGTAATTGATTTGTAGTAATTTTTAGTAATTGATTTGTAGTGGATATATTGTGACTTGTATTGATTGTTTAGTAATTATTTATAACAATTGATACTCATTTTATTTGATGCATTTTGAAATAATATTGTGTGCATTTTGCAGAAACTATGGATCCACCTAGTCCAACCCGCAGAGACCTAATACAGGAAGAAATTCTCGAGAATATAATCCACGACGCCCCAGATGCTGATCCAGCCGAATCTCCGTCGTCGTATCTGAACCCCTCCGGGGATGGAATGGAGGTCGACCGAAGTGAGGATGAAGTCGACGGCTCCGATGATGGAGAAGGCGATAGCTCCGATGATGGAGAAGCCGGTGGACCCTTAACGAAGTCCGGCGAGGTAGATATGAAGTTCGGCGATCAGTAGATGCATTACTTGAGTTGTATATATATAAATTGACGAATGTTTCTTCTCTTAGGCCTCCACATCGAGCAAATCTACCAAACGAGGCCCGACCAAAAAGTTGGCCCCATCTACGCATTATACATTTGAGGTCATAGCCCCTACGGGCGAACCGAAGGAACCCAAGAAGGCTGCCGATGTATTTAGAAAACAATGCGGAGTTCTGGTTAGGGATCACGTCCCGATCAGCGTTCGAGACTGGAATCAGCGCAAAGGGGCGAACGATAGTGAGTATGTCGCCGAAAGGTACAAAAGGGTCTTTGGAATGACCTCATGGCACATTTCACCCTGCCAGAATTGGAGGATCCTGCCGACACTGCAAAATTGAGGGAGAAAGTCAAGCGGTGGACTCTCTCGAAGATGGCCGAACTATTCCGGGTGTGGAAGAAAAGATTATGGCAAGAATATCTGGAAAAAAGACTGCTCCAGTATTTGAAGGCTATCTAGCGAAGCAGGCGAATCACTGGAACGCATTTAAGGAGTACAAGGAGTCACAAGATGCCAAGGCGATCTCAGTAAGGAACAAGAAAATGCTGACAAGAAAAAATATCACCATAAATTGGGGCCAGGGGGCTACGAGACTGCCATGCCAAAGTGGGATAAAAAAGAGCAAGAGCTGCTTGCTAAAGGGATCCAACCAGAATGGATGCGCGACGAATGGGAATTGAGGGCAAGAAATTGGTTCCTTGCGCATGGGGGTTCATACGACGAAACAACAGGGGACCTTATTTGCAGTGACGGGATTAGGGTACCCAGGGAAAATTGGCTTAAAGTGGTGAAAGAAATTAAAGAGGGGAAGTTAAAGTTCACTCCCGATAGAGAGAAAGACTTGCTGACACTGGTCCTCGGGAATGACGAAAAAGGAGGACGAACACGAGGCTTTGGCCCTTCCGTCCCGTGGTGGCTTGGGTTTGCCAAAGACGTAGAAACTTACAGAAGCCGAGCGAGAGCAAAGCAGCGACAGCAGGAGGAGGAGGGAGACAAGTTCAACCAGTTGCTTGCCAGAATTAACCACCAGCAGCAGCAGATTGACGAACTTAGAGGAGTAGTGCGCCCGCAAGATCCTGTACTCGATATTACCGCCGGTCCATCTCAGCGGAAAAGCAGCGTGGGTGACTCGGAGGTCCCGGCTGACGATGCACGGCGGATGATAGATGGCGGTCCCGGCTACCCCGTGGATGGAATCAAGGATGCAATATCTTGTGAGCTCCATCAGAAATTGAAGAACATATCCATGAAGGTGGCGGTCGGATATGCTTTACCTTGTCCACCTGACGCACGCTGGCAAGACCGTGAGATTCCAGCTGGCTATGCTAAAGTCGTGGTGGATGAAATCATACCGGGTCTCATGCTATGGAGCTTGACATCCCTGGACCTGGAGATGAGAGGACACTCGGAGAAGTTGTGGGTGATACCATTCTATGGGACAAGAACTACATCAAGTTTCCAGGGTCGACGCCAAGGACAACACCGCCTCCGAGTCGTCGCAGGTCACCTACACCTCCATCACCTCCAAGAAGCACACCCCATGACTACGACCACCACAGCGCGAGTCCATCTCGATCTCCGCCGCCGGACTTGGGTCGGCCGTCTTCGCCGCCGCCTTTGCCCGCTAAGGACAATAAGCGGAAGCGTGCTCCGTCGATGAGTACTAACCGACGCAGCAGCCCAAAACGACAAATGTCGCCCCTCCCAAGAGTACCTCATAAGAATCTTCCCATCAGAGCTTACGATCTTACTGACGAGCAAACCGCAGCGATCGCAAAGGCCGAAAAAGATGCGCATTTTGCAAAGAAGAAACCCAAGGCCGCCCCGGTATACACCGAGAAGCAAAAAGCGTATGCACGTGATTTTCTGAACACTCGCAATATGAGTTGCACCATAAGCCAGATGACTATGTACGCACACTTCGGAAGGAAGTGCAGAAGAGCAAATCAAGTAAAAGTGCAAGCGGGAGCAAATCAGTAAAGTGCAAGTGCGAAAAGAAGGGACGTTCCCCAGCTCGGAGAACAGGCCAAACAATCGATCCCACCCCTCAAGGTGTTATCCAGAGACGTTCCCGTGCAGGCGGAACAGCAGGATATGGAAGAAGCTGCGAAGTTGGCGGCCGCTATGGGTGTGACTGTTGCGGAATTGCTTGGTACCCAAGACGACAGTATACCCAAGGCTCCTGTAGTCCCTACATATGTCCCAAAGGAGGAATTGGTCAGCAGAGAGAAGTGGCAACAACTGCCAACACAAATGCGGAAATTGCATGACTGGTACATGGAAGAGGCAAAGAAGGGCAGAATAATGATCGTGGCGAAAGTCCCACATGAGTACTACTTCCGAGAAGACGAGGTCCATGTTGACTTTTCAGAACTCTTCCAGTTATACAATTTCGACGCCCTCGACAAATGTCTCATGAGTTGCTACTGTCTGTAAGTTGTTGAATTCATTGTCTACTTATAAGTTGTTCAGTTTTTCAGTTGTTCAGTTCATTGCATTTTAATTATTCATTGTCTACTCTATTATGCAGAATGAAGATCCGGGAATGTAAAAGAAAGATCTATAGTGTTGGGTTCATTGACCCAGATAAAGTAAATCTGTATTCTTTAACGACGAAACCCGCCGAGACGGAGGATAACCTTCTAAGGTTTCTAGGAGCAAAATTTCTGTGACCACATACTGTTTCCTTACAACTTCGGTGAGGGTCTTACTATGTTGTACACATTCACTTTTGCTTACTCGATGTTAACTGTAATTGATGAGTTACTGACGTATATATAAACGTGTGCAGGTTCCACTGGATTCTGCTAAACATTCAAGTTGATAAGGGAATAGTTGAAGTCATGGACCCATTAAAAAGACCCTGGAAGAGTTCCGCAGCATGCAGGACATGCTCCAGACGTAATTTTCGCGCTATATCGGTCTCTTTCGTTGATTTCATGAGATATCAGGTAATGAATAACTCATTCATTAATTCATTTTCTTTGCCGGGCAGGGTTTGGATCCGGTTCAAGAGTGTGGTGTCGGGTTCCTTTAGTGAGAAGCTGACGTTTACTCCGATCCCGGTAAGTAGTACGAGATATGTCCACGCATCTCTTTACTTCTAGTTTCAATACAATTATGATGCTAGATTGTTATTTTGATTGAATTCTATTCTCGTAAAGTGCGCGAGGCAGCCACAGGGGACGAATCTATGTGGATACTACGTTTGCGAGTTCATTCGCGTTTACCACTGAGCACAAGGATTATAGAGTCGACGTAAGCAATACATTCAAATCATTATTTTATTACCGTCACTTTTTGTTATCATGATTGATGTTCATATTGATCTCCTCTTCTTATATAGTTCGACCAAATGCGGGATCGACTCCTACCAGAGCAACGCGTACTAGCAATTGCTGAGGAGCTGGCGGGATTTTTGTTGAGCGAGATGGTAGACGACGCCGGAGAATTTAGTGTGAATAGGCGCTTCTGATGATCCCCGGCCGTGTAATCGAATATACGGGCTCTAGTCCCGGTAATTGTGATCTCCATGTAAATATCAAAATTGTATATATTTGTATGCTCGATCGCAAGACAAGTTATCTTATATATATGCACGAACGTGTACGGTGTGTGTGGCGTAGAAATACCGCTAAAAGAAAACAATTATCTTTGCATGCTTGAAGAAATAAATAAAAGAAAACAAATAAACCCTAAACCCTAAAGCAATAAATAAAAGAAAATAAAAGAAAACTATTAGTCGCGGCCCGTTATACGAGCCGGGACTAAAGGGGTTGCCCCCAGCGCGCTCCGCAAGCGGCCACGTGGTGGATCTTTTGTCCCGGCTGGTAACAGGCCCGGGACTAAAGGGTTGGCCTTTAGTCCCGCCTTGCCTGTCCCGGTTCACGAGCCGGGACAGAAGCCCCTTACGACCCGGGACTGATGAGCATGTTTCTACTAGTGCTATTGGATGACCATAATCTCAACAAAAGAAATAGAAACGAGATTTTGGGTGACCATGTGTATGCATGAGTCAAAAGGGGTTGAAAAAGAATGCAACGCCCGACTGTGACATGCTAACCTTCTATTTCCCTTTGTGAGACCGGTTCCGGGACGAGTCGGGCGAGATGCAACTCGACCTGAGTCTTTGCTGATCCATCTCACCGCTTCTAGATTATCCATGTTATTGCTATATATAAAACTTGTAAGAAATGAGGGAGTACAAGCCGGCCTGCCAAAAAATCTCACTAGTGTACCCTAGGCAAATCTAAATGCCATAGTATGTAGGTAATAGTCATTGGGCTCTTATGTTCCCTAGAATAGAGGAGATGAAGGCATTGAGTCTAGCACCTAGGGGGTCGGGTCTGCCACACATATGAGACAATTGTTTGTGTCCAACCCTAATTCCGCGACGACACGAGGGTTTGATACTAATCATGGGATTTGGCGAATTCCGTTCAGCAGTCCAACCGCCTCTTGGTTACCTAAACTGTTGTAATTAGTTTTAGAAATTTGGAGAAATTTTATCAAGTCATCAAATCGTTTCTTGCCGGTTTATTACTCACTACCATATGGACACTTTCTAGATAACATAACCATGATAAAAAATATTAAAAATAATTGGTAACTAGAATTAGGCCATTTAGTATCTTGTGTCGTTACTCCAATCTTCTCTAGGGCCTCGCGGTCGTCGGCTGGTCATCCTTGGGCGTCGGACAGTCTCATGGAACAAATTAGCAAGGAGACAAAGAATTTGGATTTCCTATTAGGAGTAACCGCATTGCCGACACTTTTCGTTGCACTATAATTTTATTTATAACAGTTCATATTGCGTACATTGATAGAACTTGCCTGTGGCAAGATGGTTAGGTGGGTGGTTGTACACCAGCCCACCAGAATTCAAACCCAGGGTTTGACGTTGGTGTTTCTCATTTAGGCGGAATATTCTTCAGTGGGAGGCGACGTTTCCGTCGACAGTGAGGCGCCTGTGGTGACTTCGTCAATCTCAAGACTCAACCCGCCGGCTCGATATTACGGAGGTGTTCATAGGGGTAGGGTGTGCATGCGTGCGTTCATAGAGATGAGTGTGTGCACGTTTATGTGAGCGTCTGTGTTGTACTGTGTTTCGCAAAAAAACATGCTATCGAAAAGTTATAGTATTACAGAGTGTGTAGTTCTAGTTTCGAAATGGGCCCCCCAAAAACCTAGGACCGGGCCTGCCACCATGAGAGGCAATAGAGGCTAGCTATATTATACGTTAGACGAGGGGCGCCCCTTTATGCCGCTTGTAGGCACCCCTGAATTCGGGGACGCCTACAGGGTTTCCTTCGTGGGCTGGCCCAAGAACTCGCTGCTTCGTTTTTCTTTTTCGTTTCTTTTCAAAATGCTTTCGTTCTTTTTCGTTTTTTCTTTATTATCCTTTTTGTTTTTTTGTTTCTATTTATATTTTTTTTTCCGTTTTGTTTCCTTTTTTGTTTTTATTTCTTTGAAAAATGGAACCGTTTAAAAAACAAATAAGTTTAAAAATGGTTCCCAATTTTAAATATTGAACCGTTTTAAAAAATGGAACCAATTTAAATTCGGAACCATTTTTAAATTTGGAACCATTTTTAATTTCGGAACCATTTTCAATTTTAAAGTATTTTAAATTTGGAACAATTTTAAAAATGAACAATTTCAAATATGGAACCATTTTTTTCATCTCGGAATCTTTTTAAAAATCCGAAACTATTTTTTTTTTGGTTCGGAACCATTTTCAATAATCAGAACCATTTTCACAATCAGATCATTTTTTCGGTTCAGAACCATTTTTTCGTTTCAGAACCATTTTTTCGTTTCGGAACCATTTTCAAAATCGGAACATTTTTTCGGTTCAGAACCATTTTCAAAAAATCAGAACCATTTTTCGGTTCAGAACTATTTTCAAAAACTGGAACCATTTTTTTGGTTCCGGTTCTGAACCATTTTAAAAAAAAGAAAACATTTTTAAAAATAAAACCGAAAAAGAAAACATAAAACAAAAACTGGAAAAGAAAAAGAAAACGGAAAAGAAAAAGGAAACAGAAAAAGAAAACATGAAAAGAAAGAATAAAACGGAAAAAAAAAGATAAAGATAAAGGAACCCGAAACCCAGAACTGGAAAGAAATGAAGCGAGGAATAATTATCTACCAACGTAAACAGAGGCGTAGCTCATTGGTCATGTGCATTGTGCTCGCTTGTGAGGTACCGAGTTTGAATACCAGATGTAGCGATATTATTCAGGGGCGCCTGAGGGCGGCATATAGGTTTCGCCTTAGATGAGGGTGTGCATATATTTTATTCGGTTACTTGCAAACAATATATAGAACGTGAAACAGTGCCGGGCCATAAGCAGGGGAATGCCCCCGGCCCTACAGAGAAGGAACCCCAGTATTACAGAATATTAGTAATCAGTGTACCAGTTTTCATTATTTCCAAAAATATTAAATGTCTTAAAAATCAATTTGTAGGGCAAGTCTGACTCAATTTCTAATATCGTGTAACACGTAAAAAAAAACACAATCCCATCAGCGACGACCGGTTTGTTTAGACTTTTAGTCTCTATCATGTGGATGTTCTAAACTCAAATGTATGTTAACGAGATTTTCATGTTTATTTTAGTCTGACGTTTTATTTCAAATATAAATATATATGCATGACTTGTTGCATGCACCAGATGATACCAAGCGTATTGCAGAGGGTCATGTCATATAATAAAATTTTATATAAAGTAGACTACCCGGTATTATCATGTTTAATAATATTTCAATACAAATTAAACTTGTCAGGCATATTTATGAATTTATACTCTAGAAGGTTATATAAATGTGCTTACCTAATCATACACGAGAAAACACTATTACAATATTTATTTATGAGAGTGTACAGTTTAAATCTCTCTACTATTAAAGATATATTAAATAAGCCTTAGACACAAACATGCGCTTATACACGCATACAAGTGTATGCATAAACACTCTATAAGCTATATAGTTTCGAAACATAAAACTTAAGGTGTATTTTTTACACCATACTGTTTTCTCGATCATTGCACAATGTTGTAATGATACACATCCAAAGTGTATAATAAAAAATAATAATTATTATTAGAAGCGTTTAAATATGGTTAATTATGATAACTAATAGATAAACTATACTCGTTAGGATTATAGTATGATAGAAGTAAGTCAAAGTATAAAATTTTAGTATAAATATATTCATTTTAATTCGACATAGGTCGTTTGGACCAGCACCTTACCGTCCCCAAGGTATTTGTATTTATGATGACTTGTTCTATATCCACGGTGGAAATGTAGGATATACAATGATTTGTACATAGAGGAGATCGACGCATTGTGGCTAGCGTCAGTCGTTCGGCCCTTCCGCACATAGGATATAGCGTTTGCTAGTTTCCAAGCCCAAATCTAGGACCCACACGGTATGATGCTAATCATGCGATTTGGCGAATAGAATAGTAATACCCTCATCCAGTGCCCATTTCGGTAGTCCATCCCAGCGAATCCTAACCAGAAACCCAAATTCTTCGTCTCATTGATATTTTTATTTGAGACCGTCGTTCAACCAAGGATGGTCTCTGACTGTATTGCGAGAGAAGATCGGGGAAATGATTAAAAAAATCTATACTTCGGATGTCTCTAATGACTAAAGAATGTCTCTAATTCTTTAGTATGGATGGTCTCTGCCCTAGTGCCCTAGTTTAAGTTACCGGTTGTTTTCAAATTCTTATCATCTATATGTGGTCTGAAAAGTGTGCATCGTGCAGCGAAAAAAGAGAAAGCACGAAATGATTTGATAACTTGACATCATTTCCCTTGAATTTGTAGAAGTGATTCGAGCACTTTAACAAATCTAGATGAGTTGACGATAGCATTCCAATGCGCTCTGACTTTTATAACAATTCATATTGCGTATATTAAAGATCATATTACTAGTTATATTAAGAAGCTTGTAGCTCTCGTTTCCATGGGCGCCTGAAATCTCAGGACCGGAGATGGATAAGGTATCTTTAGCAATGTGATTGAAAGTAGCAAGTAGCGGTTGTGATCGGCATCCTTATGGAGATCGTCGTTGTGCATTTCACGATAATTGACACAACAATGTTTTTAAAATTGGTTGCGATGTCTCCTTGGAGCATGGACTCGTATGTTAGCAAAGCGCCTAAAGTATTTGGTTTTGACTTGGACCATGAATGATTTCCCAAGCTCGGCGCCTAGACACCTCCTCGTCCATCTCATTTGCGTCATGTGATTTGGAAATAGACCTCCACAAACTTGTCTCGGATCTCTATGACTCTCCGGTTTTTGTGTTGAGTTGGATGTGAATGAGCTCACATCCCTTCTGAGTTAGTATATGGAGGATTCAATGACTAAATACCAAGACCATCTTGAGTGGGGGTACGTGGAAATGATTTAAATGAGTAAAAGTTCTTCCACTGGTCTAAAAATTGTTTTTATTGCTATTTTCATCGACTGTCTTTTTTTGTTTTTGCGAATGTTCTTCTTTGGGTTGATCATGTAATTATCATAGACCCTTTTTTTTTACTTAGCACTGCTTTACCTTTTCTTGACTTTGCTTCCGTCTTATCGTAGGCAAAGCATGGATGAGCCCCCGGACGAAGCTTTTCTTGCACAGTTCACGTGCTCATGTTTTGCCTTTTGACTCGTCTAAATTTCTGAAAGCGAAAAATCTGAAGAATTGACCGGTGTGGCGTTGGTGGTGGTGTCAAAGTCACATGTTCTTGCCTACACGTATCGATGTAGCATTTGTACAAGCGGAAGGAAACACGGCGAACCGAATCAGACAGTACGGGTTCTGTCATTCTGTGGCACGCACGTGCATCATGAGCTCGATGTAAGGCCTCATTTGGATCTATTTTTCCTATTCCTTTGCTTTCACAATCCTGTGATCCAAATGAGGCCTAAACATGTTGATACGAAACTTGTGGCATCGAGCCGACAAGAACTAAAAAGAATTTCCATGTGCTGCCCATGCATGGCCTTGAGCGAGCAAGAGATCGGAGCAGTGGATAGGAGAAAATCCTACAAACGTCTTGTTTTCGGTTATCTTCCTGTTCCAGCGCTAATCAAAAGTTTGAATTCGATTTGGTTGGGGTGCGTCACACCCGGGCAGTAGTGCAACGCCCGGAGAACGCCTGAGGATCCCAGTGGCAAGCCACCGTGGTGGGCCCTCCCCCACGAAAAATAAATTTAATATCGTTGTGAGCACATGGCCCACATATCAGATATTAAACTGATAAGAACAGATACTACACTTGATCTTAGCCAAAAGGCCGAGAAAGGTATGCTTCTAACGGTTGCCCTCTGGCTAGTTTTTATAGGCTCCCTTGACCGCCGCTCCTCTCCCGGTAGCGAGGTGGGACTAAACGAGCGAGCAGCCAGCAGCGCCTCCACCTCGATCGAGCACCGCCTCTGCGCTTTACCTGCCGTTCGGCCTAGCAAGGAAACGGCAGCCCATATGCTCGATTGGCCATTGAAGTAAGACAGCTGGACCAAAATTCTTACGAGTTTTAGTCCCACAGCCCTTCAACGCAAAATTCTTCATTTTCATCTTCTGCTGTGATATACTACTACACACTTGCAACTGCAAACAAAGTCAAGGCCAGCAGGGGGCTTTAACAGGCTTAAGCCTGCCCTGCGAAATTGTAAAAAACAAATTTACTACGTACTAGTAATCGTCCAGTTCCAAGGAGAGGCGCATAAGCTCCAGGCCTCCAGCCCAACTTACACACGCATCTGATCGCATCGCACGCACATAGCTCCTCCATCCAAACGAAAGCAGAGCAGGAGAGAGGAGACGGAGGCGGGCAGGCGGCCACGACCTGACGACCGGCGACCGGCCGACCAGCGAGGGCGCGAGGCGGCGAGCCGGCGACCGAGGAGGGGCTGGGTCGCTGGGGTCCGGCGGAGCGCCGCACGCCCGCACGAGGCACGACCGCACCGGCGCGGACGGCGGACGCGCCCAGCCGCGAGCCGCCAAACCCTAGCCTGCCTGCGGAGGAGCTGAGGAGCGCGCCGGCCTGCGGCCTGCGGCTTGCCGGAAGTCTCTCTGCACCGGACCGGAGAGAGGAGCGCCCGCCTGGTCGCCGCATCGTCGGAATCGTCAGCGTTCGTCTTCGGTGGTATTTGTCCTCCAATCCTCATATTATTTTGCTATCTTTTGCAAATTTGTAATTGTGTACCGGATGCAGTTAATTTATCTATGTGTAATATATTTCCAGATTTGAAAAATGAAGAGAAAGCATATGAACATCCTTAGCTATTATACATCTAGTTCCATTAGAATTTAATGGATGTCAAAATCTGTCCACACTTGCTCAGTTGATGGTTCATACAACAAAAACACATCTTTCCCATTGGTATATCGTCTCATTGAGTTGGCTCTCATTCTTCCTGTGGCAATTGCATCAGTTGAACTCATATTTTCAGCAATGAAGATTATAAAACAGATTTGCGCAATAAGGTGTCCGATGAATGGCGAAATGATTTAATGGTGTGCTACTGTGAGAAAGAGATATTCAGAAGCATTCATGATGATCAGATCATTATACAGTTTTAGAAATTAAGGGATTGTAGAGAACATCTGCCGTGCGAGTATGATGTGATTTTTTAGAGGTACATGTCTGTTTACTAGTTTTATTAGAGAGTTCACTTTGTCCTTTGTGGTATTTTGTATTAGTGTGTGATTTGTATGTTTTTAACCTGAAAATTTGTGGTATTTTGTCTTAAATAATTTTATATCTTATATATTGGCTTATTTTCTATGGAAGTAGTCGTTTAGTTAGTCGTTGTCAACTTTCAGCCCCCCGGCAAATAATTCCTGGACTCGCCGTTGACTGCAAATATGTAGTACGAAAATTTCAATCATGCACGGATGCGCAATTGTTTCCCGTTGAAACTCGAAGAAATAAACAAAGAACATTTACATACTAATGTGCATTGTTAAGCGGTGCAAAAGGTAAAAAAAAAGGTGCCCTTATACCACAAAAAAAGTCAAGTTTTTTTATGGTTCACCCCAGTTTCCGAGACAGATTTTGTGCTTCCAGGCTTGCTTGCACCCTTTAGTTTAAACAAAAAAGTAAGAAAAAACTTGTAGTAACATTTTAGTAATTTCTGACGATATTTTTTCATGCACATATACCCGCGAGCTTCCATGAGACAAAAAAGATCATAACAAGCAGACTACTCAGAAGCAATGATCAATGAATCTTGGATGCTTCAAATTAACAGTCAATGTCAACAGCTATATCCAAACTGGAGCTTATTAAATTTACTCTATAACAAATGAACGTTTTACAACACAATGTAACCATATCCAGCCAGAGAGGAAAATAAATGGAACAAATGAGTGTACAACAACAACAAAACTAGCGTATATCTTCTACAGTCATTTGTATTCTTGGAAATTGACATGGCCAGTGGCTTGTGCGTGTTCGACAGCTTCCTACATCGCGCACAAAAATAAAAGGGCTATCAGTATTAGTCATAAGAAAATTCCAATTGATGCTACGAACATCGTGTAGATGGGACCAGAGTCTTACCTTTTGACCAATGACACCAATTTGGCATACGCCGCACCGCAAGGTGAAGTTTGAAGTGTCTGTGTAGCTCCGCTTCCTACACATCACAAGCCCAACCAGAAGTCAGTAACATCTCTAATCAAATCTTATCCTGGTTTCCTAGTCATTGGAGATGATAGACTACCACAAAACAACACCAACTATTTGCATGTCCCTTGAGCTGCTCTCTGACATTCTCGAGAGCAGAAGGGGTAGGCTAAAACTAGTACTCATGATCATGCTGATCTATTAAAAATAAATACTAAAAACTAAAGCTACTTCGCACCACATGAAGCAGAGCCGGTTACGGCTACAGCATTTTTATTATTTCTAGTGCATACCCATTGAATTAGAACTCCCTCCAAATGCATTGCTCATGGTAATGATCAGTTCAAATTACTGACCAGTGACTATTAGCCATAACCAATAGTTCGAAGTGTTCATAACACAAGAGTTACGTACTAAAATAAGCATTATGTTTCGGCACACTAAGTGACAATACATGAATACGTACCTGTTTGCCTCCTTCGCTAAGTTAAGAGCAAGGCCTTCTACTGGACCAACGGAACGGTTACTGTCAACAGGGTAGATGGTCTGATCGAATTCTTCTGGTGCTCCTTCAAATGGAGACATCTGAAGTTTTTAAGATATGGAACAGATAGAATTAGTGAATACCTTGTTGTGTCTTTTTCATTAGTTGGTTACTATCATGAAAACTTACGGCTAAAGCATCGTAATGCAACCCATCATAAATCAGCATGGCCCTCTCACCATAATTCTTCTCCTGTATCAAGGGATGCAAAGCTAAGAACTAGCACAAGATTCTAGAGAAACATAGCAAGTAAGCATACAAGATCACCGACCTGACCATACAGATCGCAGCGCGTTGTCTGGATGTCATATGCAGCGATTTCACGCCCATAATATCCTGACAGGATTGAAAGTTCTATGGCGCCTTTGCAAACAAAGAAAATATATGCAAATTAGTGAAATAGGCAGCACACACTAAAATCTCATGAAAATTGCCATCGAAGAAAAACTCGTGTAATCTCTATAACAGATGATGAACGGAAACACTTATATTGACCAACTAGAGTGCCAATATTATGTTGCAAATGATTTTTTTGCACCACTAGATCCATAACAGAACATTTGCAACTAATTAATAGTAGATTACCAGTGAAGGATTATAGCATTGTCGTGAAAATACTTAAAAAGGATTCAAGGAATACTGAGCTATTGAGTCCTGACAATTTTCAATTTTCATGATGTAAAGTCCCAACAATATGATTTTTCTCGGGGCAAAGATGTTGTGTAGCGCAAACATCAGGACATGATATAACCATGTATGGCATTAAAGTCTCAACATTATGTTTTTTCTCGGGGCAAAGATGATGTGTAGTGCAAACATCAGGACATGATATGACCATGTATGGCTGGTAAAGATCAGTCTATCAAACAACATTGTACATGAATACTTCAAACTAAGTAGAGCCCAACAAGCCTATGTCTTAACCTCCGTGCGGTACTCACAGATCCTCTTATTTCTTTCCACTCAGCTATAAGATTTGATACAGGATTAGGAGTGCTAAAACTCACCTCCCCACTTTTCAGGGTCCAATATCCAAGCGCAGTATGCTTCATTTGGTTTTCCAAGAAATACTTCGTTATACTTTTCAGGATCACTTGCGACTGCTGCTGCTATGACCTTCGAGCAAAGAAGGAATTAAAGAAGCTAAGTCAGCGCTAGAAATTTAGAAAGGTAAGCAAAGAGGTAATAACACATACAGGACTGCAATATGTACATAACAGTTTCTAGCTAAAAGGAACATCATGGTGTACAAATCAATTCTTCATTTGTCCTATCTGCGCTAAGTTCATCGTCAATTGTGTTGGTGTTTGTTTTCTGGTGATAGATTGTACTGACAAAACATACTAGGTTGTGACTGAAGGTGTTTGATCTTTTGAATAATGGTCATACTCCTGCTGTTTTGCAAAACTGGATCAGAAGTTAAATCATGCCAATTGGAATCTTATTGTTCTAAAACCAATCTAGGGTACTTGATATGCATGATATGCTCTTTCTACAGTACATTAAATATGGCGTGGTCATTTTTCTGTCAAAACCAGTATGCGATCACTCGGAGCTTCATTGATTTGATTCAAGCAGCTTTTCGGATGAGACGGTCTGATGCCGGCTTGAGAAGAATACCAAAGTATATATACACGAGAAAATTAACTGAAATGATGCAGATAAAATTCTTTCACGGCTTCTTTCAGGGCAGTTAGCTAATGCAACGAGATTCAATTGGCTCCAAGAACATTGTAGTTGGTAGAGTGTTATTACACCATTTTGTGAACTGTAGCAATGTTTGAAAAGAAGAAATTATGCAGGCTATTTGATGTTCAGTTGATGTGTTATTGGCTTTGAAAACAACAGACACTGAAATGCAGAGGTACCAAACTCCTAAACAGTTACTGGAAGCACTTACCTGTCTGAGCTCAGGAGCCTTATGTCTGTTATGCTCCATCACATACCTGCATCAAGAGAGGTATTGAGAAGTACAATCAGCAACCCCAATCATCAGTAAAAATCATTTCTTTACTAATAGACAACATATTAAGAATCATACCCTACGGCATTGAAGAGGCAGCTGTTGTCCGAAGGGATCACTCTCCTCACAACAACACCTTCCATTTCCACTCAAGCAAGGAAGCGTCCGAATCCCTGAAACGGCGAAGGAAGATTCAAAAATTGGGTTCAGACAAGATGGGCAGCTGCGTAGTGCTAGATCCCACCCAACAGTTTTCACACGAAACAGAGGTGCGCAGACTGAAACAGAGAGTGGCACAAGTATGTGGACGGCGCCTACACAATCCATTACCCACCCACTAACCAACAACCGATTCCCCATCCAATCAGATGGCAAGCAAAACGTCAAAGGGACTCTGACGCTCGCGAGCTAAGGAGCGAGACAAGAAGCAAGCACGCGGATTCGCGTTAACACGGGCCGGCCACGAAATCAAGCATCTGGCGGCACGAGCGGGAGATGAGCACACGTACGTACCGGGAAGCAGGGCGCGTGATTCGGCTGATGCTCGCGCAGGAGGGGTCTTGGGCAGGCTGCTGCTGCGCCCGAATCGGCGGAGCTCTGAATTGGGGGAGGAGGAGGAGAGACGGGAGGAAGGGGATGATGATGCGAAAGCGGCGAGCCGGAATGAGAAGAGCTTTTCCCAAGAAAGAAGGCGACGGAAGGAAGAAAGGAACCTGATCTGGAGCGGGACGCAAGTTGGCGACTTGGATCTGTTTGGTTGCTGCACTGGCCCAGGCAACCAACAACCTAACGGCCCAGGGACACCAGTAAATGTAGTTAAATAGAAATAAACACTTTTTTTAGGGAGTATTATTTTAAGGAGATCATTTCTGGCATTTTCTCTGCAAAGATGATGAATATAAGATGTATGTCGTGTCCTATGCATAGACACAAAATCCAGTGCTAAAAATGCATTTTTAGCAACAAATTTGCTTTTCTCATCCAGATCATAACACTTATCTTCTACCTACGAAAATTTGCATGTACACATAAAACATCCTCATTGATATGTAATCCCTCCGTTTGTAAATATAAAATGTTTAAATATTTGTCCACATTCACATGTACGCAAATGTATCTAAACACATTTTAGTGTGTATGTTCACTTATTTTAGAATGCATCTACCAAACAAGTGAAAAGTTTAAAACATCTTACATTTAAAAGACGGAGAGAGTATATTTTTTCGAGAATTTTTAAGCAACATGATGCCATTTGTTTCACGCGGGGGCATATGTACTTGGGAGGAAAAAACAATTGAAACGGGGCAAAACATTTGCAGTTCATCACACACGCCCGCCTATAATTTTCATAGAAACAGAGAAAAAATCCATAGCGTATTAGGTTCAAGAGAGCTACACATGAATTTCAAATAGTCTTTCAGGCAATTCGTTCCTCAGAGATTTTACATGTGTAGTGTTGGGTTCGTCCACAGACCGGTCACACCAAAAGATCACGTCACGCGCACAAATTTGTGGCTTTCTTCTTATTTCTCTGAAGTCTGAACTATTACACGGTCTAATCTCACAATTTTAGAGACCTTGGGGGTTGGGTAAGCTTTAATAACCACTAGCCAGAGCAAAGACCTAAACCAGTAAACCTACTCGGACTAAGTCACGTATAACAAATCTTTCAAATAGACCAGGACTTTGACGGGCCTCGTTGGGCGACTCGGACACGGAGAGTACTAACACACATGCAGACCACAACTATGCCCGACTCCATTAATGAATCAAGATTACCTCCAGTATAGAGTTTGTTTTGTTTAGTGGAGACCGTAGTGATTTTTCTTACAGTATTTTTTTTACAACGTTTTTACTTACAGTCTATTCTGTATGCAGTTCCGGAAAGGTAAAAATCATAGAGTCTACGCGCGGTCAATGCTTCCTTGTTGCCCCAGGAAAGCATGTGTTTGTTGCTGTCAAAAAAAAAGGAAAGCATGTGTTTCCTTCAAGCTGGATATGGACATATATTCGGACGAAGCTGAGCGGAAACTGGAAAGGAGCATGCCTCATCTGATCAAGAGACACGCAAGACAGGAGAGATCGATCAGATTCACATCGCTTTGCGTGTGCCCACCACCGCCAGGTCAAGCTGCTTTCCCCTTGTTGTTCCGCTATTCCCTGTGCCTGCCCCAGCTTCCATTGCAACTTTGCACGCGCGCAGATGGATGTTAGAATAGTATACTACGTACACGATTAGAGATAGACTACAATTATGCAGATCTTCTTGTATTCCAAGTCATCGGTATCTTGCCTCTCAAGTCTTGTACTCCTTATATATCCCCATGAGGATTAGATCAATACAACAACAAACAATTAGGGTTCTACAATTTCCACATGGTGTCAGAGCTCACGACGCCGATCTTAGGGTTCTAAACACTTCCGCATCGCGCCGCCCCCGGGGAGATCAATCTCTTCGGGGGCACGGCACCCGGTTTAGATCAAAGATCTAAACGGTTCATTAGATTAGATTAGCCAATTTTCGAAATTTCCAATCCCGTAGATTAGATCCACTTTGCAATAAATCCCTACATCGTATGATCCTCGTCCGGCGAAAAACAGTGCAAGAATCCAAGTCAAACATCGAGTACGGCGTCTCAATCTGAGCACGGCGAACAAGGTGCAACACGCGAGTAGCTTCCTGGCGGCGAGGACGTTCACCATCGGCACACCCTCCTCGGAAGCAGCCCGTGCGCGCGTCACAAGGACAAATCCAGGAAGATCCAACCAAGCTGCATGCATGCACGAGATCAACACTAGCATGCATGTATTATTCGTCTAACTATGTAGGCACCACCGATCGGATCTACCCGTGCCACACATATGCAGCGCCGCCCCTACAAGCACCACAGCAATGACCACGGGAGGGCCTGCAGGTCTTCATCAACTTCGGTCTCCATCGATCTCCCGCGCCGGCACGTCGTCTACATCGAGCTGCACCGATCTACTGCATCTAGCAGCCGAACTACATCGAGCCGAGCACATCGACAAGCTGTACGACTACGCCAAGCTACGACATCTACTACGAGAAGCGACGTCAACCACACGCAGGCCGGTGTGGGTTTTCATCGACTTCTCTGACATCCAGCAGCAAGGCATCAACACCATCGTCGCCACGAGGGACACCTCCAAGCGACATAAGACATCACGCCTGCTGCTGCTACATCGCCGACATGGATGGACACGCGCCCTCTGACAGTTTTACTGCAAGGCGACACACGACACCGACGACGGCATCGACCGCGTCCGACGGCTAAGACTGCACACAAAAACCCGGCATCACAATTGTGAAAGCCCCTACGATACAACCGCGCGCATGGTTCTGGCAAAACCGTTGTGTGCTCGGTGGGATCCCCCAGTCCTGGCAAAACTGGTGGACTCACTTATGACCGCGTCCTCTGACATCTGCAAGACGCCCCCGACGGTACCCCTCAAGGGTGCAAAACGTCATTAAAAAACACAACTGCAGCCCCGTCATAAAAATCGCGCAATTTTTTGCGCCTCCGGCATTGCGGCTACAACGACCACGACGAGTACTACATCGACCACAACACCTCGACCACGGCAACATCATGATCGGCTACCTCGACATCGACAACAAGGGCAACGTCTACATCAACTCATCGGCAACAACTCCAGCCAACAGCGTCCGCGTCGTCACTTGCGTCCACGCCACTCCCGCTGTGACTGCGGGAGGGAAGAGAGGAGAGACCACCAGAGACGCAGTCGATGATGACGGAGAGGAGACGGCGGAAGCGCAAGACTTCAAATCCAGTCGCAATCGTCCGTTTCACTACCGCTACGATTGAGGGGGAATGTTAGAATAGTATACTACGTACACGATTAGAGATAGACTAGAATTATGGAGATCTTCTTGTATTCCAAGTCATCGGTATCTTGCCTCTCAAGTCTTGTACTCCTTATATACCCCCACGAGGATCAGATCAATACAACAACAAACAATTAGGGTTCTACAATTTCCACAATGGATTCTACGAATAATTGAAAATCCATATATGTCATGATATGGCAATATATATACAACGCTGCAGAAGAAAAGGATAAGCCGATAAGTCAGCATCCATGTGGCCTCTTTCAAATAAAATAATACTCCTAAATGGAGAACTTCAGAAGAAAAAAAATAAATCAATCGCATTCATCTCTGTCTAGAAGCTGCCGCGAACGACTGAAATAAGATAGTCAAATCATCCTGCAGACATACCAACCTATCCTCGATTAGACAGAGGAAAAGGGCAAGCATAAAAGGGAAGCAAGTACCTTTGACCATACAGCTCCTTCAACACCAAGAAAAATGGGTGCCTTCTTCCTCCTAACCATTCTTCCATTGCTCACCATTCTGCCATGCCCACATGCTTTAGCCCAGTCGATGCTAAGCACTGGATCATCCTTATCTGTAGAAGAGCATACGCAGGCCTTCCTTACCTCACCACAGAATGATTTTTCTTGCGGCTTCTATGAAGCTGGAGGTAATGCATTCTCCTTCTCTATCTGGTTCACCGCCACCGTGGAAAAGACTGTCGTATGGTCTGCAAATCCCAGGTCCCTGGTGAACGGCCATGGTTCCAGGGTGTCGCTGGACCATGACGGAAACTTGGTCCTCACTGATATCAATGGCACCGTGACTTGGGACAGTGGGACCAGCTCTGGCGACGGCACAACGGTTTCTCTTCTTGATACTGGCAACCTCATCATCAAAGGCTCCACTGGCGCGATTCTATGGGAAAGCTTCTCTTCACCGATAGATACACTGCTGCCTTTACAGCCTTTCATGAAAGGTACAGAGCTGGTCTCCAGTTACTACAGCCTCTATTTCGACAACGACAATGTGCTACGCCTTATGTATGATGGTCCAGATATATCAAGTATCTATTGGCCAAGTGCAGACTACTCAGTGTTTCAGAATGGACGGACTAGCTACAACAGCTCCAGGATTGCAGTCCTCGACACTGAAGGATTTTTCCTCTCAAGTGATGGGCTGAATGTCAAGGCTTCTGACTGGGGTAATGGAGTCAAGAGAAGGCTGACAATTGGTTATGATGGAAATCTCAGAATGTACAGTCTGAATGCGTCGACTGGGAGCTGGATAGTATCATGGGAGGCTATAACAGAAATGTGCAGTGTGCACGGAATATGCGGAAAAAATGGGATGTGTGAGTACTTGCCAAGCCTCAGGTGTTCATGTCCACCAGGATATGAGATGACTGATCCTCATAACTGGAACAGAGGTTGCCAGCCACAATTCAACAAAGGCTGCGGCAAAAGAGAACAGTTTGACTTCATTAAGGTCCCTCACAGTGAGTGTCATGGCTTTGATCTGGCATTCTACATGTCCGTCTCACTTGCAGAATGTCAAAATATATGCTTGGACATCTGTTCCTGCTCAGCATTCACTTACAGGACGGGATCTGGATATTGCTACACCACAGCGGCACGCTTCAATTGTTATAGGTCCTCAAACTTTCCTGGAGATAACTATATCAAACTACCCAAGAACATGAGCAACTCCAAACAGTCTGGTCTCATTTGTAAGCCGGGTACTGCAAGTATGGATGAAATGAATGATGGCAGGAAAAGTTACGCAACTTACTATGTATTTGCAGCAATACTGGGAGCCCTGGTCTTGCTATTTATAGGTACAAGCTGGTCGTTTCTTTACAGCAAGCAAAACATACCAAAGTCAATGGAAACAGGCTATAGGATGTTGATGAGCCAATTCAGGATGTTCACATACCGAGAATTAAGGGAAGCTACTGGAAAGTTTAAGGAAGAGATTGGAAGAGGGGCCTCTGGAATTGTTTACAGAGGAGTCTTTGAAGATAAGAGAGTAGTTGCGGTGAAAAAACTAACAAATATTTCACATAGTGAAGAGGAATTCTAGGCAGAAATGAATATAATCGGAAGGATCAACCATATGAATTTAGTAAGAATGTGGGGGTTTTGCTCCGAAGGTCAACATAAACTACTGGTGTATGAGTATGTTGAGAATGAATCACTCGACAAGTTTATATTTGGTGATGTAAGTGCTGAGAGATTACTATCTTGGAGCCAACGATTCAAAATAGCATTGGGAAGTGCAAGAGGCTTGGCATACCTCCATCATGAGTGCCTTGAGTGGGTAATCCACTGTGATATAAAGCCGGAGAACATACTTCTGAGTCGAGACTTTGAACCCAAGATAGCAGACTTTGGACTAGCCAAACTCTCAAAGAGAGACAGATCCAGTTTCAGCCTCGCCCACATGAGAGGAACAATGGGCTATATGGCACCAGAGTGGGCACTGAATTTGCCAATCAATGCAAAGGTCGACGTATACAGTTATGGTGTTGTCCTTCTAGAGTTAGTTACTGGAATTAGGATCTCAAGTGGGATAGCAGTGGAGGGTAAAGAGGTAGAGCTTAGACAGTTTGTGCATGCAGTGAAAGAATTGCTGGTAAGTGGAGATGTCAATGATATAATTGATACTAGATTGAATGGTCATTTTAATCCTGAGCAAGTGGAGGTAATGGTGAAATTGGTTGTATCTTGTCTAGAAGAAAGAAACAGCAGGCCTACAATGAATGAAATTGTAAGGGCTCTGCTATCATGTGATGACCATGACAATCACCCAGCCTACACATGGTGACCTGTGATAAGCTATAATATCTCGATTTGTAAAAAGAAACAGTTTGTATGGTGCGTGGGTACTAAAGACCCAAAGTGGTCGGACCCTTCCCCGGACCCTGCGCAAGCGGGAGCTACTGCACGGGGCTGCCCTTTGTATGGTGCGTGGTATTTGATAGTGAAATAAATCCTTGTATTAGAGAAATGTCAGTTCTTATGTTGCATAAATCCTTCTCAATGTCACAGGTGTAACAGCAAGTGCAGTTGTATTGAAATTTTCATTTCCATGTAAACTCTTGCATGATTTGGAAGAATCGAGCACACCCTGCTGTGAGCCACGTGATCACGTGCGAATGGCAACAGATTCATCGGCTCCTGCTTGTCTTCCACCGCCAGCACCAAGCGGCTGAGCGGAGCCGGCGACCTGCAGTATAGAAGGTCACGGTGAGCCGCTGACACGCCGCGGCGGAGGCGAGCAATAACCCTAGGGTTAGGGTTGAGGGGTACTGTGTGTGGATGGGGGGAGCATTCGCCGGCACCGGAGGAGAAAGGGGTGCAGTGGGGGGCTTACAGGGATGCCACGGCATATAATGCAAGATGCCGGCAAGGCGACAAGCTGCCACCGGTATGCAGCAGCACTAGCACTGGAGAGGGCGAATGGCAGAGTCCACTCGTACACTGGTAATTATACATACTAACAAGCTGAGGGCCTCAGGTTTTATACTTCTCCTGTTTAGTACAGGAGGCAGATGCATTCTTTTACCAGAAGCCATAGGAGGAGCTCTCGGCGTCCTTGTATTACTAATGAAGAAACTCAAGGATCCAGAACAAAACACGAGCTCTGGCCCTGGCCGCACATTTCGATCACATATCTAAAGCGGTTTCCATACAATACATTTTAACGGTTTGGGCTGAGGCTTTTTCGGTGAAAATGCTGCACGAAAGCATCACATCCGGGTGTACCAGTGGAATAATCTGTATTTGTTCAGATGTGAACAGTGAAGACCGATGGTATACTTCTTCCTTCCTAAACGAGAAAGGGAAGCTGGTGTGCTTACCGTGCTGTTCATTGGCAGGGAAGAAGTTGGCATCTTAATCAAGTATTGCCATGCACGCTAAGGAAAGCTGCTCTGGAGAATATATGCTGCCAAAAGGCCACATCTCCTGTCTGATAAACCAAACAGAAGTTCAACCAATCAATGTACTTATGATTCCACAAGTATCATATGTTCACTACTCATAACATTCAATAGTAAAAGCCAACGCAATTTTAGCAAAGTAATAAAATCAGTGACATGCTTCTATCTACTTCATCGACAAATGAGAGTGTGTTGTAATAAAAGCAACTGATGTGAGTTTCATACCAGGTCACTCGGAAATCAGCCATTTTGTCAGTCAAAGGCAACAGTGATGACTAAGAGAGTTGAAGATGATGAGCCTAGATGGGGCCATGATTTTGGTAGCTCTAAATCATGTCAGGGACGCATATGTTTTTTCAACAGCTAGAGCTTAAAACTCTCAAGTGGATTTATCTCTGAGAGCTGCATTTGAAAAGAATACAAAAAAAAAGGTTAGCTCACTATAAAGATAAAAGAAGCTTCGGGAATCAATAATGACCGGACATACCTTACCTTAACCTTAACAAAGCCTTTTGTCCCAAACAAGTTGGGGTAGGCTAGATATGAAACCCTGTCACGAGGACTTCTCAGGAGGTCACCCATCCTGGTACTACTCTCGCCCAAATGGGTTTCAAATCCATGGGACTGGCTAGTTTTTACGTTGGCTCGCCAAGCCTATCACAACCATTAGATATGAAACCTTTCATGAGGACTTTCCAGGAGGTCACCCACCCTAGTACTACTCTCGTGGGTTCCATATCCATGGGACTGGCTAGTTTTTACGTTGGCTCGCCAAGCCTATCACAACCCTCCTCCTTTATCCGGGCTTGGGACCGGCTATGCCTAGAAGACATAGGCGGAGTTAATAATGACCGGACATAATAACAAGAAAAATCTCATGGAAATCCAAACCAGAAAAACAGAACTATTTGACAGGCTAATAATAACAGAAGTGCAAGTGAAAATATCATGTAATCTTTTCTTGAAACTATCCTGCATGCACTCAACAAAACGAAAACATGGTAAAATCAAATCACAAAAGATTACAGGATTTTGGTGCAATGATGGGGTTTACCAGGTCCCACTAGGCCAAACTGATGCTGATCAAACAGGCACAACAATGTATGTCTTCCTACCAAACAGAAGCATAGGCAGATGTGTAAGCCAAACCTATTCTGCCAACACATGACATTGTCTTTGTTATAGCCTTATAGGCCAAAGTAAGACTATATGGATTGATCCTTATGCAGCAATCAACATACTCAAAATCCAATTTTTAGCTTATGCAACTTCACATTCATTTTTCTAGAAATTTAACCATGACATCTTGAAATAAGTAAAATTTGATGAGAAGATAGTATGCATTTATGCAATAACCACACTGGTTCTATTTTTCAAATTTCCTAATCTTTCAAATAACAAGAGCAACTCCAATGAGAGTGAACGTGCTCAGTTCCTAATCACTAAGTCAGGAAGGAACTTCAGCTGCAACCAAGCTCTGACCAGGTGGCTTTCTAGGAATGCCGCCATTTCTTATCTTCCTTCTGATGGAATCAACTTCATGCCACAAGTTCTGGTTAGCATAGATGTTGGACAGGAGCACACCCGAGCCTCCTTTATAGGAGCAAACAGACTCGATCTTCTTGAGAACTAGTTCCCCGATCTCCAATTCATCATTGACACTGCATGCGCTCAGTAATGCTCCGAAAATTGCCAAGTTTGGCTCAAAAGGCATGCTGTTGATAAGCTGATAAGCACGTGAAAGAAGCCCTGCCCTGCTGAAAAGATCCACCATGCAACCATAGTGCTTGATATCCGGGGTGACCTTGTACTCACCCTCCATGGAATTGAAGATCCATATCCCCTCATCCACCAGTCCAGCATGGCTACAAGCAGAAAGAACCACAACGAAGGTGGTTGAATCCGGCAGTACTCCGACCCCCCGCATGCTAAAAAACAAAGCAACCGCTTCTTTGCCATGTCCATGAGAAGCCAACACTGAAATCATCGTCGTCCATGAATGCAGGTCCTTGTCATGCATCAAAGTGAACAGAGCACGAGCAGACTGTAAGCCACCACACTTCCCATACATATCCATCAGGGCGTTGGTCACAATAAGCTTGCCTTCCAACCCCACCTTCTCCACATACCCATGCAACCACTTAGCATACTCCAGGGAGCCAAGCCCTGCACAGGCAGAAGCAACCGACACCACCGTCGCCAAGTTAGGCGCTACAGCTTCCTCACCACCTCTCATCATCTCCTGAAATACCTCAACGGCTTGAAGGTGCATCCCAGAGTCGATGTAACCCGACACCATGCCGGTCCATGCAACCACATCCCGCGCCTGCATTTCGTCGAACACCCTGCGAGCGGGAGACGGCAAGGCGTGCGCAAAGTAGACGTTCATCAGCGCCGTTTGCGTGAAGAGGTGGGAACTGTACCCAAGGCGGATGCTTTGCGCATGCAGGGACTGGCTGAGACCGCCGGAGGAGCAGGCATGGATCAAGAAGGGGAGGGTGTAGGTGTCCGTGGGAACGCGTCGGCGGCGCATTTGGCCGAACAGGCGGAGGGCGAGGCCTGGAGGAGACGCGCGGATGAGCGAGTTGAAGGAGAAGGGCGAGAGGGAGGAGGCGGGGAGGTGGGAGAGGAGGAGGAGGGAGAAGGGGAGGGAGAGGCGCGAGGAGGCGAGGAGGAGGCGGGAGGCGACGAAGGGGTTGCCGGCGAGGCCGGAGACCAGGCAGTGGGACAGAGCGGGGTGGAGGGCGCGGTGGGAGAGGGAAGGTTGGAGCAGCGGGAGAAGGCGGCGGTGTCGCCGGAAGAGGGCGTTCGCCGCCGCCCATGCCGGAAGTGGGAGAGAGGCCGGCGGCGGTGGGGCCATGCAGACGGCAATCGCATGGTCTACGTGGAATACTGCTTAGAGCATGGTGCAATTTTTCTGGTATGAGACTATTTTTTTTGAACAGGATCTGATTCATATAAACAGAGTACTCAGTACAGATTATAAGCAAGTCCAAAAAGAAAAAGAAATTACAACCGGACCCTGCAAAATGCACAAAGCACCCTGAGCACCCAGGGAAGAACACAATCAGATCCTCCGCCAGCCCAAGACGCCTAGCGGACGCCGCCGTCGCCGTACCACGAGCCGCCGTAGAGGAAGCGCCGCCCCTTGTTGAAGATGACCGCAGAGCTCGGCCGCCGCTGCGCGACGACAACTTGACGCGATGAACGCGCACGGCCCCAACACCACCTCCACTGCACCCCCCCTCTTCCAGCCGTCGGCAACATCACCCAGGCCAGCCACCACCAGCCACCACCACCTCCAGACGCCGCTCCCCTCGCCACCACGGCCGGCCGGAGCTGAGACATCGAAGGAGACCACCTGCACCACCGCCAGAAACGCAGAACACCGGCTTCCAGCACCTTCCCCCCTCGCCACCAAGGCCGGCCAGAGAAGACCACCGGAACACCGCTGCACCACCTCCACATCCTCCGCAGGAACCCTGCGACGAAGAGAGAACGGGAGAGCAAAAGCTCCACAGCAAGACGCCATCTTCGCGTTGACGTCGTCGCCCCGAGCAGCAGAACTCGCCAGATAACAAGATCTGCGAGACAAAACGCCGGCCGCTCCTCATATCGACCACGAAGGATCTCACCGAGATGGGGAAGGACCGCCGGCACTACTAGCCCACCGCAGCATCGCCGCCACCACCCCGACGACACCACCAGGCATACTACCCTACTATCTACACGCTGGGAACCAAGGAGCAGGGTTCCCCCCTCTCCCGCCGCCGAGGCAGCCGACGGAGAGAGGAGGAACACCCGTCCTGGCCAGCGGCGGATCGAAGGAAAGTTTCCGCCTCCCTTTCGCCTCTCTGTCCTGTAGCAAGGGATAAGGGAGGAGAGTGTGTTGCCCCGGTATGAGACTATTGTTAACGAGAATTTATAGAGACGTAATTTTGCTGCAAAGTCAAAAAGAAAAAAGATGACTAGTTTCAAACAATGGGGCTAGAACTCCAATAAGAACACACAACATTCTGAACTACGAGAGATGTGTTGTTATGTATACACGGTGACGAAGGACGAAAAAAATTGAGGTCGGGGCTAGCTCACTGTTAGCGTATTGTATTAGGTATGCACATATTGTAACCCTAGTTGTATTGTATTAGGACTCTTACCCTTTGGGCTATTATATAAACACCGGAACCCCCACGTATTACATGTGAGAGGCTTCCCCCAAACCCTAGCTTACCGTTCTACATGGTATCAGCTTGATCCCCGATCCTAAAACCCTAACTGCCGACTTCTAAACCTAGCCGCCGGCTCCCCTCTTCCGCTGCCCCCCCATGGCCTTCACCTCGAGCGCCCTCGACTCCTCCTCCGGCGCCCTCGTGCCCTCCACCGGCGGCATCCCGTCCGGTGGCGCGCCCCGCCATGTCGCGCCCGTGGTGCTCAACCTCGACGCCGCCAACTACACCAAGTGGAGTATCTACCTCAAGGCCTCCCTCGGTCGCGTCGGTCTCATCGGCCACGTTGACGGCACCACTCCTGCCGTTTTCACGGACGAGGCTTGGAAGGCGGACGATGGTGGCTCTAGGTCAATAGTGCCAGAAACAATGCTTGTACGTCACACGTCAGTTGGGAACCCCAAGAGGAAGGTATGATGAGTGCAGCAGTAAGTTTTCCCTCAATATGAAACCAAGGTTTAATCGGACCAGTAGGAAAACGAGGTTTGCTTCGAAGGTGTTGGTGAAGGAGTGTAGTGCGGCGCAACACCAGGGATTTCGGTGCCAACATGGAACCTGCACAACACAACCAAATTACTTTGCCCCAACTTAACAGTGAGGTTGTCAATCTCACCGGCTTGCTGAAAACAAAGGGTTAAACGTATCGAATGGAAAATGATGTTTGTTTGCATAAAACAGTAGAGAATAATGATTGCAGTAGATTGTATTTCAGACGTAAAAGAATAGACCGGGGTCCACAGTTCACTAGTGGTGTCTCTCCAATAAGATAACTAACATGCTGGGTAAACAAATTACAGCTGGGCAATTGACAATTGATAAGTGCATATAACATGCATGTGTGAGCTGTGGTGTCTACTATGAGATTCATTTGGGCATTACGACAAAGTACATAGACCGCTATCCAGCATGCATCTATGCCTAAATAGTCCACTTTCCGGTTAACATCCGTACCCCTTCCAGTATTAAGTTGCAAGCAACAGGCAATTGCATTAAGTAATGTGCGTAATGTAAACAATACATTCATCCTTGAATAAAGCATTGCTGTTTTACCCCTAGTGGCAACAACACATCTACAACCTTAGAACTTGCTGTCACTATCTCAGGTTAAATAGAAGTTGAACCCAACTATCATGCATAAATACCCCCTCTTGGAGTTACAAGTATTCACGTGGCCAAGGCTTCAACAAGTAACGGAGAGCATGCAAGATCACAAATGACATAGACATGATAATATAATATTCAGCTTCACATAGGTATCAATATAAGTCAGATCCCAGCAAACACAACATGTAGCATTACAATAAGATGATCTTGATCATGATAGGCAGCTCACAAGATCTAAACCTGATGGCACAAGTGGAGAAGACAACCATCTAGCTACTGCTATGGACCCATAGTCCAAAGATGAACTACTCACGCATCACTCCGGAGGCGGCATGGCGATGTAGAGCCCTCCGGTGATGATTCCCCTCTCCGGCAGGGTGCCGGGAAGAGCTTCAGAAACCCCCCGAGTTAGGGTTGACGACGACGGCGGCAGCGAATATGTTCTGGATGAAAGGCTCGGTGTTTTAGGGTTTTCGCGTCTCGGGGAATAAATAGGCGAAGGGGCGATGTCGGCGGACCCCCGAGGGGCCCAAACCACAGGCAGGCGCGGCTGGAGGTGGGGCAGCGCCGCCAGGTGGTTTGGCCACCTCGTGGCTCTCCTTCGTCTCTCCTTCGGACTCCGTGTACGTGCTGGAAAAATAGGGACCTGGCCTTTTGTTTCGTGCAATTCCGAGAATATTTCCAGAAGTAACTTTCTGAAACCAAAAACAGCAGAAAACAGGGAACTGGCACTGTGGCATCTTATTAATAGGTTAGTCCCAGAAAATGCATAAAAGTGATACGAAGTGTATATAAAACATGTAGCAAATGGTATAATATAAGCATGGAACAGCAGAAATTATGGATACGTTGGAGACGTATCAGACGACTACACCGTCCTCAACCACCTCCACTCGGCAATCCATGAGGACGTGGCGGACATGGTGCTTGCTCGTGATCAGACGGCTCGCCAGCTGTGGCTCGCCATCCTCGAGCTCTTCTCCGCCAACAAGGCCAGCAAGGCGATCTACCTCGACAACGACTTTCGTCAGCTCGTTCAAGGCACGTCTTCGATCACGGAGTATTGCCGCCGCCAGAAACAGCTCTCGGACGCGCTCGCCGACAACGACTCGCCCGTCTCCGCCCGTGCCCTCGTCCTCAACACCTTGCGCAGCCTCGGCCCGCAGTACGCCTCCGCCGCCACGGTCATCTCCATGACCGACCCGCTGCCCACCTTCATCCGCGCCCGGAGCATGCTTCTCATGGAGGAGATGCAGCAGGCGAACGCGGCCTCGAACGCCATCTCCACTGCCCTTGTTGCGCAGGCACGCGGACCTGCCCCGGCGTGCACTGGCATGGCCTGCCGTGGCGAGTCCTCCACCGCGCCTCCTCCCAAGAAGAAGAAAAACAGGAACGGTGGCAGGCAAGGCGCTCCCCAGCGCCCCGGCAACCCTGCTCCGACCGGCCCTTGGGTCTGCTTCTCTCCTGGTGCGGCCGGCTCGGGACAGTGGCGCTATCCATCGCCCGCTCCCGGCCTCATCGGACCGCGCCCACAGGCGTACACCACCACGACTGCCCCGCTCTACCAGTCGGGCCCGTCCACCTCTGCATTGCCGGCGTGGGACAACGCCGGTCTGATCGCCGCCCTCAACAACCTCTACCAGCAGGGCGGCTGGGTCATGGACTCCGGCGCCACCGCCATATGACGAACGACGAGGGTAACATCCAGTTCTCTGCACCTCTCTCTCGTCCTCACTTCGTTACTGTCGGAAACGGCACCTCTATTCCCATCTCTTCATCTGGTTCTACGTCTTTTCAATCTCCTTCGGGTCATCGTTTTAGACTAGATCATGTTTTTCTTGTTCCACACTTAATTCGAAATTTACTCTCAATTCGTAAATTCACTAGAGATAATTTCTGTTCTGTTGAGTTTGACGCTTTTGGTTTTTCCGTGAAGGACCTGAAGACTCGTCGCGTGATCCTTCGCTGCAACAGTGAAGGGGATCTCTACACGTTTCCCGACACCCCTCACCGTGCACCACCTACCGCCATGCTCGCCACCACCACCGCTGATCTTTGGCACCGTCGACTTGGACACCCTGGTCAAGATGCCATGTCGGCTCTTCAGAAGTTTTCTCTTATTAAGTGTAATAAAAATAGGCGCTCCTCTGTATGTCATGCTTGCCAACTTGGCAAACACGTGCGTCTACCGTTTAGTTTGTCTACCTCTACGTCTAGTGCCAAGTTTGAGTTGATACATTGTGATTTGTGGACCTCTCCAATTATTAGTAATTCTGGTTATCGATATTACCTTGTCATTGTCGACGACTACTCTCACTTTTATTGGACCTTTCCATTGCGTCAAAAATCATGTGTGCACGCCACTCTTGTGAAATTTTTCGCATATGTGCAAACCCAATTTGGCACCGCAATTCGTGCCCTTCAAACTGATAATGGCACTGAGTTCATCAACTCTGCAGTAGACAATCTTCTCACCTCACATGGCACGACACTGCGTCTTTCGTGTCCCTACACTTCCCAGCAAAATGGCAAGTCCGAGCATGCTATTAGAACTGTCAATGACACGATGCGCACTCTTCTGTTTCAAGCCCATGTTCCTGAATCCTTTTGGGCTGAAACTCTAGCCACTGCTACCTACCTCCTGAACAGGCGTCCTAGCAAAGCAATTCGCTCACTTATACCCTACACGCGTCTATGTTACCCTAATATAGCCTCCACCACCAAGCACAAGCTCCGCCCTCGGTTCCTCCCTTGTGTTTTCCTTGGATATCCATCGCAACACCGTGGTTACCGCTGCTACGATATTACGTCTGGGAAGATTATAATCTCGAGACATGTTGTTTTCGACGAGGATGTGTTCCCCTTTCAGCTTGCAGCTCAAGCACGGGATTCTCCCGTGTCCTCCTCACCGCGGCGCCTGGACTTCCTCTTCACCGACATACGGGACCCACTGCCACGTGCGGCCCCACCTTGTCGTGCCACAGCTGCGGATGATCGCCATGTTGACGCGAGCACACACTCTCCTGCCATGGCACGATCCTCTCTCGCGGCCACCCCCTCTGCCGTGGCAAGAATTTCTGAACGATTTTCTGCCACGGCACATGATGCAGCTACTGCCTCTGCCATGGCACCCGAGACTGCTGCGGCCCCTCTGCAACCTGTGGCTTCTCCGCTTGCCGTGGCAGCCCGGCGTGCTACCGCGACCGGACCACGACGACATGCTCCCTCGACGGCTCCTGTACCTGCAGCTACCACGACCACGTGGGCAGGTCGTCGTGTACGCCCTGTGGATCGGCTGAACCTGTCGGCTGTGGACACTTCTCTTGACCCGGCTCCCTCCACGTTTCGTCGAGCCATGCAAAGCTCCAACTGGCGTCAGGCAATGGCAGATGAACATCAGGCTCTCCTCGACAACAAGACATGGTCTCTCGTGCCTCGTCCACCTCGGGCGAATGTCGTGACATGCAAGTGGATTTTTCGGCACAAATTCCACTCTGACGGGACTCTCGCACGGTACAAGGCTCGTTGGGTCGTCCGTGGATTCTCTCAGCGCCTCGGCATCGACTACGATGAGACGTTCAATCCTGTTGTCAAGCCTGCTACGATCTGACTGGTTCTTCACATTGTTGTCTCCAGCTCCTGGCCGATTCGACAACTCGATGTCAAGAACGCATTTCTCAATGGATTCCTTGACGAGGTTGTCTACTGTCAGCAGCCCCCTGGATTTGTTGATGCATCTAGGCTGGACCATGTCTGTCAGCTACACAAGTCCCTCTATGGTTTGAAGCAAGCTCCACGTGCCTGGTACCAACGGTTTGCTACTCACCTAGCTACTCTGCGATTCGTTGCTTCTCGTAGAGATACATCACTCTTTGTTCTGCGATCCGGGACTGACACGGCCTACTTGCTCCTCTACGTTGATGATATCATCGTTACTGCATCCTCCACTAGCCTTCTGCAGCGTCTACTTGCGAGGCTACACAGTGAGTTTGCTATGACAGACTTGGGCGATCTTCACTTCTTCCTCGGCATTGCTGTGACCCGATCCTCCGACAGTCTGTTTCTCTCTCAGCGACAGTATGATGTGGATCTTCTTCAGCGCGCTGGCATGGCCGAGTGTCACCCCACCCCGACACATGTTGATACTCACGCCAAGCTTTCTGTTTCTGATGGTGACCTCCTCTCTGATGCTACGGAATACAGGAGTCTTGCTAGAGCACTACAGTACCTCACATTGATGCGTCCGGATCTTGCCTATGTGGTTCAGCAGATTTGCCTTCATATGCATGCTCCCCGACAACCTCATCTTGCTATGGTGAAGCGAGTTCTCAGATATGTTCGTGGTACATTGGACCTTGGTCTGCAGCTTCGTGCCTCCTCCTCTACTGGACTCACTGCATATTCAGATCCTGACTGGGCTAGCTGTCCAGACACTCGTCGCTCTACGTCCGGCTACTGTGTTTATTACGGTGACAGTTTGATATCCTGGTCCTCCAAGAGACAGACCACTGTCTCCCGATCCAGTGCCGAAGCAGAGTACCGTGCCGTTGCCCATGCCGTGGCTGAATGTTGTTGGCTACGCCAACTTCTGCAGAAACTTCATCGCCCTCTCAGCTCGGCGACGCTTGTCTACTGTGACAACATATCTGCTATCTACATGTCATCCAATCCGGTGCAACATCGTCGCACTAAGCACATTGAGATTGACATCCACTTCGTTCGAGAGAAGGTTTCTCTAGGCGAAGCACGAGTCCTACATGTTCCTTCTGCGCTTCAGTTTGCTGACGTTATGACTAAGGGACTACCAACACAACTGTTTCTCGATTTTCGGTCCAGTCTTTGCGTCCGAAAGCCTCCCGCTGTGACTGTGGGGGGGGGGGTGTTAGCGTATTGTATTAGGTATGCACATATTGTAACCCTAGTTGTATTGTATTAGGACTCTTGCCCTTTGGGCTATTATATAAACACCGGAACCCCCCACGTATTACGTGTGAGAGGCTTCCCCCAAACCCTAGCTTACCGTTCTACACTCACGGGTCATACTTCAAAATATCATCCAGTTCACTGCAAATTCAATTAATTTAATATATGACGCCCTGGGCCAGGGCACCGTGCTATCGAGGTGCGGGCCCGTCTAGCTTGAAGTGATAGGGTTCATGCCGCCTTTGTCAGGGCGTCGTGTAGTAGAGCATGGCGCCCCAGGGGCCGGACGCCATGAAAAAGGTTTAAAATGGTCAAATTTGCCTCAGTACGCGCTCGAGGCATAACGAGCGATGTCATTCAGACTCTGCGCGCATGGTCAATCAAAGGCCCAGTTTCGGCTGAAACACTCCAATCTGTTCCAATTTGGTTTATATATAGTTTTTTTGCCAAAAATTACCTTGCCAAGTGGGTGTTCTATTTTTCATTTAAATACCCATATGTGTCTGCATGCAACTCCAGGGTTTCCGCCGTGTTGGCGTGATTGGGTTGTCCTAATATCTCGACATCCTCATCGCAAGTCCTCCTCAACATATGTACGATCTCCTTCAAGTGAGATCATAAAATCAAGTCATAAAAAACATATTTAGAAACTATGAATAAATAATAATAAAACATGCTTAGAGGCTGTTTTTACAAATCCAAGAATTGTTAGCTCAAATTTGATCTAGAGTTAGAGAAACAAAATGCTAAATTATACGGTGAATAATGTCAGCTTTGGGGGAATAGTGTTTCACATTATTCGCACCGAAGTTTCTCTTTTTTGGCTCTCTAAGTGTAGGTCGAAATTTAAGCAATGAATTCTTGGCATATATCGCAGATATAACATAGATGTGTGCTGTCATTTTTTAATAATATGTTTACATGTTTTGTCAATTTAAAAAACTAATCTCATATATGTTACATCCTTCCAAATTGCCCCTGTGTGTGCACGTCTTCGTTGTCTGTCTATTTCTCCCTCTATCCGGTGAGTCGTGCTTCGCTGCCTATATTCTTCGGTAATACTTTATGTTCTATTTTTTTAGTAGGAGTTCTTGAAACAAGAGGCAGCCTTGTATTGCGGCGGATGTAGTCTCATGTAGCTCCGAACACAGTTATGATGCTCGGGGAAGATTCCCAAAGCACATTATTTTTTGTTTGCACCAAACATAATGCTCAACTTGGTTTAGTAATGAAAATGTGAGGCAACAAGGTAAGATTTTCTTAAGTGCATTGTTTATATATGATGTATACTTTTTTTGCCAATGCAAAGAAAAAATAGCTTACTAATCAAACTTAAGCATTTCCTCTCTTTCTTTCTTTTTTTCAGTTTCTTGTAACATTTGTTCATAATCTTTTGTTACTATTAAAAAATGCTGTGGGGAGTTTCCCCATTGTTTTGCTAGAAAAAATTTGTGTGCTAACTCATACATGTGCTGGGAATGCCAACAGGATTATATGCTTTTACATGTTGCACTCATACACACGTGACTTCTTTTCTTGCGACGGTCTTTGAATTTGTATTGAATGAGATTGAACCTTGGTCAGACTAAATTCAGCCATTACTGGCAGCATCTTCATTGATCATTACATGAGGTTTGGTTATTATGATGCAACTAAATACGTACGGAGCCAAATGTCTATTACAGGTTCCATAAAAAGCACGCAGATGTTAGGTTATGCAAAGATGGAGCTATAGCCTGGAATTCACCTAAACAACCAACCCACTGGTTGCGCCTTTTTGGTGTGTAATTTCGCCATCTCATCGAGCTTTTGGTTCAGTTTAAGAAGACAGAACTGCTTATCTGACATAATTTGCCTGGTTCAGTTTGGGATCATACCAACTGAAGGTCACACTCCTCCTTCTGGCTATATGACTAAGAACTAATCGATCGGCGGTGAAACTGGACAACATGGCAACAAAGTTTTTTTTAAACCAAAGTATCCCAAAACTGAAGTATTTGAGTGCCAGGCGGATGAATACTGCAGTTTGTTGATACCGAAATATTTCTCAGTTTTAGCAAAACTGCAAGGCGCTTGGTGAGAATTATTTTACTGTTGCATCATTAGCTAGTCCATGGTAAATGTTTTCTTTAGACGAGATGCCATTGCAGC
This sequence comes from Poa pratensis, assembly GCA_947311845.1. Taxonomy (NCBI): domain Eukaryota; kingdom Viridiplantae; phylum Streptophyta; class Magnoliopsida; order Poales; family Poaceae; genus Poa; species Poa pratensis. The sequence continues at coordinate 20,744,817 of CAMZMU010000052.1, read as the reverse complement.
GCGAGGAGTAAATCCCAGTAGCTAGTCAGATTGGGTGGCGATCGGTAGCATACTATATGGGCTGGCGAAGGATTGGACGAGCTAGCATTTCTCAGTTTGAGAAAAAAGATATCCGGACCAGTTTTTAGAAAACTGCAAAAATACTGCAGTATTACAAATACTACAGTTTATAAAACCGCAGTTTAAAATAGTGCCAAACACCTCGAAGTATTTATAATTTTTTTTTTCTAAAAACTGTGGTATTACCGGAATACTTCAAAGATACTTCATTGCCAAACACATCCTTAAACTGCTTACTAGTGCTCTATGTGTTTTACAATTTTAAGTTCAAATATAATTGAACGTTTCGACATAACTCGATCAAAATCACATAAAAAATCAAACCAACTCTAATCTAGGGAAAGAAGTTGCACGTTGTCGCATATTGGTAGAATGCGCCATGGCGATGGTCATCGCCATGATCTCCTTCTTGGTTGTAGCCATAGCCTGCGCTAAGGTTGTTGTAGCCATAGACATGGTTGAAATGCAGAGGAAGAGGTGGCGTCATCTGTGCGAGCGCATGGTCGACGTTACCGCCCATCAACTTCATCGTGGTGTCGACGGTGATCTCAGGGCCAAAGCCAGTGCCGTGAGCTGTGAACGGACCGGAGCCGTGGTAGTCGAAAAGACTGCCTGGAAGCCTCATCGCCGTGTCCATGGTCACCGCGTCGCTGCTGGTGCCATCGGCAGCGAAGGAGCCAAAGCCGAGATAGTCAAAGAGGCTATTGTTGGCGCCGTCGCCGGCCCCCATCAGCTTCATCGTGGTGTCCGTGGCGACCTCCTCATGGCTTCCGGCGCCGTCGGTCATGTACGAGGGACCGGAACCGATGCAGCTGAGGAGACTGCTGCCGCCCGTGCACTGCTGTATCATGGCCTCCTGGGAGAAGATCTCGTGCGCGCGCACGACGGCCTCCACCTGGACCCTCTCAAGCGCGCCGAGAGCGGCCTGGAGCTCCGGAAGCTCCCAGCTCCGCACGTCGCCATCGATCCTGACGCCGGCCGCGCGCATCTGCGCCTCGAGATCTTCGCCCCTGCGCAGCTCCGCGTCGCGTGCCTTGATCAGCTCCTCCTCCTGGCGGAGGAGCTCGCGCAGCTCCTTCTTGCGCGCCGCCTTCGCGTCGGAGGCGGGACGGGAGGCGGAGGAAGGGTCGAGGAGGCGGTCGAGGACGTTGTCGAGGGAGAAGTGGCCGTAGGTGTAGGGCTTGCCGGCGGGGGAGAAGACGATGAGCCCGACCTCCGCGCCGCACATCTCGGAGAGCTCGAAGGCCTTCTTGACGAGGCCGTTGCGGCGCTTGGAGAAGCAGACCTGCAGCCTGTTGGCGTCCTCGATGCGCTCCATCGGGATCTTCTTCCGTCCCTGCGTCAGCTTCTTCCTCCTCCCTCCCTCCTCCCCGGCGCCGCCGCCCCTCTCCGCCGCCTTGTCCATTCCCTGCGACGACGCACGCCGGAGCGATCGATCAGAGGGACATAGCTCTAGACCTACGTTCGACGCATTGTGATGCGACGACGTACGTATATATAGGGTGCCGGGCGGGAATGTGGCTAACGAAAGGAAGGATTTTCATTAGAATGGAAGGATACCGACGCATTTTGATTGATTGACTGGCTGGCTGATTGATTGATATAGAACTCGTGAGGTTTTTGGCCTGTCAATCAGCAAAGCGATGAAGAGGGGTAAATTTGAGTTGGATGGTCAGATTGTCACGGCGAGTTTTCCATATACACGACGAAGAAATCCAATTTTCGTGCCAACGGTCGCCAGCGACAGAACTGCCGCGGCCGCGGGAAGGGGACCGGATGGCACGGTGTGCAATCTTACTTTCTTTCTTTTTTGCGAAACATGCAATCTTACTTTCCAAAGGTTGCATATATACGTGATTTAAATTCGAGGCGGCTGCATGTAGTACGGACTACCGAGACGCCGATTTTTTCTTTTAAAAAACGAGACCATCCCATGCACATGCTTGGCATTTTTTTTAGAGAAACTCCACGAGCACACGTGAGCCAAGGCTCGAACTCGGGTGGGCTGCCTGCGCACCCGCCATGCTAGCCACCAGGTCAATGACCTGTTCTCACCGAGACGCTTATCCGGATGACACAGGGTTTTGGCAATTTTGTTTCGTGTCCGGGTGGAGATTGATGTCAGAAAGACTGATGAGATTTACCATGATTTTGCGTGGTAACGGGTGGAGATTGATGCCAGAAAGACTCTGACGAGATTTATCATGACTAGTTAAATACCCGTGCGTTGCTACAGGTAAAATATTGTAATCCGCATTCAACCAAATCATATGCAAAAAATTGAAACCTAAATAAACATCTATTTCGAAATCAGTGTAGTTGCATATATATATAACCATTAATATGCACAATTTTCGTAATCAAGTGATCACCAACTGATACACTATGAAGTTTTTTCTTAGTATGATTTAGAAGAGGGAACCCCTGCAGTATTAAGCATCAACCAGTGTATTTTCCTCAACTCACTATGGTTTCCTCTTCCATTAGCATGCTTAGTCAACTTACTTAGTCAACAAGCCTCATGAATTCTAATAGGAGCTACTACTCAACTCACTATTTCTAGGAAAAAAATCATACATACTACTTCCATGTGACTGGATGTTTTTCCACAATGTATTTTCCTTCTTGAGAAGTGAGAACAACCAATGGTAAATGTAAAATAAAGAAACAGGTCTGAATAAATAAGTGCGACAGTGTACCGTTCATACCCGTCGGATGCTCAGAACTTGTACGTGTGAACAACAGTTAGGTGGGGAGGAAGAGTATCACAGTCAGCTAAAGCAGGAAAATTTCTCTATGCTTATGTGTCCAGATCGTCAATTTCCACTCCGCTAGTCCGCTGCAACCTTTGCCATGGGAAGGCTACGTGTCTTAACGTGGGGAAGGCCTGCAGAGACGGCCGTGGAGAATTAGGCGAGTACTTGGAGGCCAGGCGCTGCCGGGGTCGGTGGCCCTCGAGGAGCGCGTGTAACTCGTCCTAAATTTCATTAAGGCCTTGTTTACTTGTAGGGTATTTCTGGGGATGAGAAGTTTGGGGATTGGAGGGGATTTGGTGAATCCCCCCTTTCACCCAATCCCCACATTTCCCCTATTTTCCCATGTTTTCCCAACTCCCTCTGTTTACTTACAATTTTGGGGAAGGCATGGTATTGTGCTGTGTTAAATTTGATAATAAAAAACTGAATCTTTGGCTCAAGGAAAATCCAATCTTTGAATGTCACAAAAAAATTGTTCAGTGCCAAAATAAATCTGCATGGAGTTTAAACATGCGATCCCAAACTTCCCATCCCACAAGAAAGCGGCTATTAAAGACTTGCCCGAGATTGAAGATAAGTAGGATCTATTGACCAAATGTTATCGGGTTGAGTTACTTTTAACCAGTAGTAGTTCAACACACAAGAAAGCACATGAAAGTACAAGATGCAAAACTCTGCAGCAACAGTTCATCAAAACAATTAAGCACATGTCCCATTCTGAAGGAGCATAAGCATATTGTGTGAGAAAAGTAGACTGCTTGAGTCCACTCGCGAGAACCAACAATTTTAGGCATAGAAAAACTGAATTATATCGAAAGATCCACCATACTCTAATCAGCCTTTAGCACAAGCAAATCTCAGAACCTTGGTCCAGGATGCGGACGAGCTGCTGAACGACGTCCTCGCAGGCGGCTCTCCTGGAAAGCCCACACACACATGGCACCAACAGCAAGATCCCGTGCTCTAGGAGCTTGGCCATGGCGGCCAGCTCGTGGAGCCGCGAGCACCGCCACGGGAAGTTCAGGCCTGCATTTTCTCTCCGGTGTCTCTCTCCTCTCACTTTCTTTCTCTCTTCTATCCCCAGTGTCGACAGAATCAGCGACGTGAGGCGGACGACGGCGACGACCAACCCCATACCTAGAGGAGAGGAGGAGAGGGGAAAAGAAGGGAGTGAAATCCGTTGCGTAGCCGGAGGGGAAGACGGCGTTGGTCTGCGGCGTCCCGAGGGCGGCCTCCGCGCCGGAGTATCTGGTAGGCGTCGTCGCCTCCGTCCTCACAGCGAGAGCTGTCTCTGAAAACGCTAGAGGTAAACACAATTTTGGGGGATTTTCGGGGAACGGGGATGGGCCGGGAAAATCCCTCCCGAACCCGACGAATATCGTCGGCCGGTTCCATATCCGCGGAAGCTGCCGTCGCTGCTCCCGCATGGCTCGCCGACGCAGCCTCCGTGGCCGCGGCGGCTGCTGTGGTCGTCCGCCGGCGCCGTCTCCGCAGAAGCTTCCGTCGCTGCTCCTGCATGGATCGCCGACCAAGCCTCCGCGGACGCCGCCGTCGCGCGCAGACAAGAAAGAAGGACACCGCCAGGTCGAGGCAATGGAGATTGGAGAGAGATGAGGCAATGGAGAGATAATGGAGAGAGATGAAGGACACTGCCCGGGATTCTTTTTATTATCACCCAACCGGTACCGTTGACTTAGCGGTGGCAGCACTGTAAAATCTCGAACACACAGGGGTAAAGTCGGAAATTAAAAAACGTACCAACCATCACCTGAAGCCATATTATATAGTAGAGATTTTACGTGGTAAATTCCATAAAATCCAACATGAGAATCTCCCCAGGTTTTATGGTATACTGCTGGTGCACGAAGACGTATCACTATAATTGGAGAAGTATTATAACACAAGAGGATAAACACTCTACCGTGCTATCAATATGGTGGAACTCTCTCTCAATCTATTCTTTCTTAACACAAAACAGAGTTGCAGTCTGGTAAGATTCCATATATAGTACGACTGGTTACAGGATTCAGAACAGAATAAAACAACAGCCTGTTCAAACCTGCGGCGCGTATTCTCTGACTTTTGCCAGATCAGGTGACTTTTGAGTCACTGCCACTTAGGTCCCATCACTTGTGGGGTCCATATGTCAGTTACCTAATGTCAGGACAAAGGTTAGGATTTCCAAGTAAGAGAATCTCCACCGCAAAACCTGATGGCGATTTTAATCAGCAGCCGGATGGTACTGGTCACTTTTGAAAGGTTTGACATACCCTGCAATTGTAGAAACTGAAAAGCATTACTTCCCCACCTATCAATATGAGTTTTCTACATGCACACAATGCATGATATTGTCTATCTATGATACCCCACTGTAGATAGTCTTAGAAAAAGTTGTCTCGTCGGGATACTCAAAGAAGATTTCAAACAAACTTGTAACCTACCTCTTCAAGTTTTTGTCCAACATCACCTCATCGCCATCACTTTAAACTAATTGTTGCATTTCTATTCAATGTCGCTTTAGCTTTACGATGGAAAACCTTTTTGTTTGCATCTCATTTATTGTTTTTATTTCTTTATCCCGTTTAATACACTTCACCTCTTCATATATCACTATTGCAGCCAGTTGTTTTAGGGTGTTCAATAGTCATTAAAGCTTGAAGAGGTGGGTAGAACCAAACCTTGGTATGCAGCTCCATAAACCTCAACCCAAGTTCCATGGGATTGTATAAATTTAGTGGTTCGAAAAGTTCGGCAATAAGGGGACGAATAGGCGAATATAAATTCTTTTTTTTTCTGAACAATTTAGTTGATGGACTATTATTTAGTTCTGTAAAATGGAACTCAGTAATATCAAGTGATCAACCTATATGGCAAGATACTATTAGTTGCACAACAGAAACATATAGTAAGCTAGTAGCAAGTAAGGAGGTCGAGATATAATCACACAATTTAAACAAGGATTTACCCCGAAGTTCACACTTTGAGGGTACTAGTTTCTGTTTGGAGCGGTATCGTGATAGGATACCAACCAAATGCCTTCCCACAATGAGAAGTATCTCAAATCCACGAAGTGATGCACTTGAAGTCGAGAAACCGGACCTTTACATACTTTTTGGGCAGTACTTATGTTTAACTTTAGTAGTGGAAAGGATGACAATTGCTGGTAGTGGCGTGTGTTCATCATTGGAGTAGGTGGCCACAAAGGTGTTTACCCAATAGTACAATACAATACAGATACAGATACAGTTTGGATAATCGATGCTCCTCACTCCTCAGTTTGCTTACTAGTCTTGTCTTGACTTTTTTGGCCGTGACCCATCTTATGCAAAAGCCAATAGAGCCGGAGCTCGAATTGAGAAATTGGTATTCTTCCAAGTCCAAATACCAGTTCATCAAATCGTTGTCCAATTGGGTAAACCAATCTGCGGTGGTACCAACTTGATGCGATTATGAAATTGACAGACACTTGTATCAGTAAGAAAAAGAAAATTATACTATTGACCAAAGGAAAACCAGCCCAAGCAGCTATGAGTCCAAGCCACAAACATGTAAATCTGGATCAATTACAACACAACATCAGATCGGAACAGTAGCAGATCTACTCGTCAGCTCTAAGCTGACAGGCTAGCAAAACCATCTGCACAGAGATCTGCAAGCGCGAATCTAAACGCACGTCGGCTGCCAATTCCGCGCCGAGCCGTCACTGCCAGCGCGCGGCGGCAAGATCCCACGACGGTTCCAAGAACGCCTCCGGCGGCGGCGGCAAGAACACCACGCACCGGGCCGCGGCCATCCTCCTCCTGAGCGGGTACCGCCCCACGCCGCACAGGCCCCTCGCGGGACCCGCCAGGAAGTGCGGCACGCCGTCTTGCCTCTGCTGCTCCGTCGCCGGCGCGGGGGACGGCGGGGCGGAGGGAAGCGGGAGGCGCGCCGCCGCCGACCGGAGGGAGCGTGCGACGATCCTGGAGTCCCGGAGCCGGGCGAGCGCGCCGGGCCGGAGGAAGCGGCCGTGTGTGGGGCGCTCCTCCTCTGCGCGGCGGGCGCGGCGGTCCATCGCCATCTCGCTGCCGGTGACGGAGGCGGGCGGGGAGGGAAGATTTGTCCCGCGCCGTGGAGGTGTGAACGCGTGCGGTCTGGGAGGATTGGCGGGTGCCGGGCAGGAGATTTAATACGGATTTGGAGCGGGAGGGAGCGAGCAGTGGAGGGAAACCATGGCGGGAAGGGGAAAACTGGAGGGAACTTCGGAAAGGAGACGAAAACCATTTGCGGACACGCGGCGTTGGCACAACCGTACAAGTGGATGGGCAGCGTGTCAGTGAAGAAATGACTGTGCCCGGCCCGTGCTTCGATCTCAAAATTTTGGCTGCGAACTCAGGAGGAGAAACACAAAAGGAGGACGCAGGAATTGAGATTTCATTCTGTGTATTGCTAAACGAACCGGAATGACACGATACTTCGAAAATGCGGTTCAGATGTCACACAATGCAAGAGCACATGTGGCGTCCTTAGGGGTATACCTGGCCATGGGCAGCCCGGCCCGGAAATCTCGGGCCGGGCTTGCATATCGGGCCGGGCCCGGGCCTGATACATATGTCGGGCTGGGCTCGGGCTTTATAAAAACGTAAAATTAGCAGCGGTCGAGCTGGGCCGGTCGGGCCTAGCCGGGCTTTGTCGGGCTCGGGCCCGATTTCTGCAGCCCGATGGTCGGGCCGGGCTCGGGCCTGAGTTTTTCTGCATCGGGCTTTTTTAGGCCCGGCCTGAGCCCGGCCCGACCAATGCCCAGGTATACTTAGGGGGATCGGAACACCTGAACCCCCGCCTCCACTGTTGTAGCATCGATTTCTGCAAACCATCATATCTTCTTCCTCTTTCCACCACCCTTCGAGATTCCAAATTTCTACAACGAAGCAAAAAAAAGTCAGCAAAAAAACATGGCTTCCAAAATAGAAAAAACCCGCCCAAATCCACAACGGACGACACGGTCGTTGCCCCGACCGTTGCAACTTTGTCAATGATCGTAACATCCCGAATGGCAGCTTGGCAGACGTCTTCTATTTGGTAGCATTGCTGCTCTCCGATGGTAGCATCGGCAGCGGGCGCTGGTAGCATGCCAGATTCGTGCTGGCACCATCGACGACATCCACTGGTAGCATCAGTGAATGCCGTTGCCATCATCCCAAGTTCGGCTAGTGCGGTCCCAACACACTCGTTGCATGTTGTAATGTGCTAGTCGTTGATATCACTCATGGAACGCCGTTCTACAAGTATTATATCTCTCATGATAGTACGACAGAAATATCGCGGATCCAAGGTAACACCATAGTAATGCAATGCTATACAATAGAAAGATATCGAGGATCTCCTCAATACACAGAGGCAAGTCTCTTGCAACTAAAATTTGGAAAAATCTAAATCATAGCTCTAAGCTAGATTTTCACTCTTTCTCTAATGCCTAATCATTTGCTCATGTTGTCGTAGTCCTAATCTATTCCTCTTGTATAGTTTCTTTATCCGGCGTTGGAATCCTCCTTCCAGTTGTCTTTGTTCACCTCGTTGGTGTTGTTCTTTTTCCTCGCCACATTGGTGATGTAGCAGTTGAGTCCACAAACTCCGACGGGTAGATATAACTTCTCGTTGAAGATCTCCTCGATGTCTTGATGGATAAATAACAACTTTCGTGATGGCTCCAAAGTCTAAGCAAGGGTCTGAGATGCAACAAATGATTACAGTGTACTCACAAGTTCAACATAGATTTTGAGATAAGTGGTTGAAATGCACTATCTACAACAGTGACTGTATGTCAAATCTGGATGCAAGTTTTTGTAAACATTTTTTAAAAGTCAGGTCTTATTGTAAAAACTATTTTTGTCAGACTCCAGTAGTTGTGAGAACTTTGTAATAGCTCATTACCGCAAAGATTAAACATTTCTGTCGCAGAACAAGGAGTGATCAGCGACTAGTCAATACCATATGCATAGGTGTTCACTTTACCCCACAAGAGTTCATCTGTCATGTTACCTTTTTGGGTTATACTCCGTCCATACATCATTTTCGGTTTATAACTCCGTACATTTGTAGTTGTTGATACATCTTCAAAGATTGTAGTTAAGCTTAGCTTAATCTCCCTTGTGGGAATCAAATCATTTTGTCTAGTTATGCCACTATAAATACTTTTGTTTCATTTATAGGCTTTGCTTAAATGAACATGGCTTATATTAGAGGTTGTTATATATGTTGTCTATTGTTGCTTATTCATAATCTGGATCAAAGGATCATGCAATCCTTGCCTTAATTTGTCAGTGCTTCCTCTTAAGATAATCATCTAGTCTATCTTGTGTATCTCAAGAGTTCTTGAAATTCCATGAGTTGGTTCAAGTAACAATATTGCTTCACACTTGTGGATAAGTGATACCCGTAGAAGTGATAGCCTTCGGTAGCTACCTGCAATGAAAAGTATACGGGGTTAGGTTGAGCCTCCAAGTGCAGAGTATGTAGTAAGTGGAAGACGTGTTTTCCCCATGAGGGTGACTCGAGGGTTTAATATCGAACTCTCGGGAATCAGTAGTGAAAAGTTTATCTCCTTATCCTTCTTTTGGTCACCTACAAAACAGAGTTAAATGTTTTGGTCCTCAACCTCACATGTGGTTGTCAAGCACAAGGTGTAAGAATGATATCAAGATAATTATGCAATGCAAACAAGAAATAAATATGCAATGGTGGTGAATAAATGTGCAAGGATGATGATAACAATGATGAATGATATTTTTGGGTTTTTTATGATGAATGCAAGATGTAAAAGTGTTTTTGTATTTTCGGATTTAATAATTGCAGAAAATGGAAAAGTGGTAAAAGTTGTTGGAAAGGTGTTTCTTATGATTAAAAATGGACCGGGGTTCATGGTTTCACAAATGCACTCTCTTTTAATAAAGTGGCAGACAATGGACACATAGAGTTGACATATGAGATTGCAACACAGTTTGATATCAAGTTACTAATTATATGGGCATCACGTCCTAACATAGAGATCTTTTGGTTATTAATCTCACTTATACTCCACCAAGATGCGAACTAAATCATAACACCTTAGTAATTAAGATAACTCAGAGTATAGCTTAAGTATCATGACATGAAGTTAAAATAAGAACATGCTAGATCTAGTCGCGGAGAAGTGGCAAGTCACCCACAACCCTTGTAGCATGGTATTTTTGTTTATCCCTAGTGAGGCAACAAAGTAAGGTAAAAACCAAGTGGATCGCGATATTACAGTGTCAACTTACCGCACTCACCACCCCCCGTTACTCCAACTAATGCACACATCACCCCACACACGCTCTCATAAACATGCTTGATCATAACAAGTAGATAAGAACGGGGTACATAATATGCATCTATACTCATAACTGAAACAAACATTGCAATCTCAAACATATATTAACTCACAAAAAGATCCACCACATAGGAATTACAACGATGACCGTAATCATGTTCAGCAGCTCATACGGTACTAATTAGTGAAGCTCAAAGAGAGGAGAGATACATAAGTTACTTCCACAAACCCATAGTCCAGAGGTGGACTACTCCCTCTTCATCATGGAGACGGTGGAGATGTCGATGGAGAAGATGGAGACCACGCCGGCAGCGCCCCGCCGGAGTTTTCCCCCTCCAATCTGCAGCTCCAGATCTCTGTTTTCGTGTTTCTGTGATACGGCGGCGCTTGTTTTCGAGAACGCCGTGGGACTTCTTTTATAGGCGTTTTTAGGTCAAGACGAAGTCGGTGGAGAAAAGATCGACGGCAGCGGAGCCTCGAGGGCCAAAAGGGTGGGCCCCACGGCCAGGTACAGGGCCGCGTGGGCCCCCCTCTTTTGGGCTCGGCCTCCGTTTGCTTGCTTCCTTCGCTCCCAAGTCTTCTCCTTCCAAAATAATGACGCCTGTATTTTTCCAGATATTTGGACGTCGTTTGGGTCCCTGAAACTTAAAAGGAAAAAATAGGGTTTTCTGCCTGCGCAGGGTTAATTCCATAAAAATAGGAAATAAATATTTATTCCAAAATCATTATATAACAGTGATATAACCCTTATATGATGCAAATATGATTGGAATATGAGTGATATAGTGCAAAGTTCATGTATGCATTTTACATGCATCAACATCCCCAAGCTTAACCAATACTCGTCCTCGAGTATGAAGGTGATAAAACTAACATGGGCTTTGCAATATAGCACTAACAATGGATATCAAAGATGATTGCTACTGCTACATAGAGTCAAATGATTCATTCTTCAAAGGAGTAGCAATATGCAAATAGTTTATGAAGTGATATCAAGTATTCAAGCAAGGATGTTCAATGATAGTTCACAAAGTGTAACATAGAAGATAGTAATATGGACCACATGTATGCATAATGATAAGTAAGAACATCCTACATGGTCATAGAGTGTAGATGAAAATCTGAATATAAAAGGTGGACACTTTGGAAAGATGTATATGTGAGTAGAGGTAAAGCATGCATAAGTTTCATCTAACTTCCAAACTCTTCTACTTAAGTTAATGATTGCAATGTGGAATTCTTGGTGTCAAGCTCTCATTCCCCTATCATAGCATCTTGAATGATTAAGTTTAATGTGAAAGCAAATATGAGTAGTGTGCTTGATAAAGTAAAGGTTAGGTGTCTCATGCCCCTTGAATACAAGTACCTACACCATGAGTTACTCAACTTAGGAAACAAAGCAAGTTCAAGTTATATATCATTGTAAGTAATAATAGTATCATCAAGAGCGTCAACTGGGGTACCTCTTGTCCCAGGATATGGAACAAGCCCATATCAAAATGACAAGACAAACAAACAAGATGAACAACCTCAACACCCTTTTTATTTACCATTGGAATAGCTTTTTATTATAAGGTGCATCACAGACGGTTCACCATAGCATGTAAGTAAATTTCCACCATGAATGATGCATGGCTTAGATTAGCGGCCCAGGCGTCTCTCTAACCATTTATACAAACTCATTTAAACTACTTCATTTCCACCTCATTTCACCATGATAGGCATCCATAAACAAAAGTACATGATATCAACTAAATGAGATGAAGGAGCATGTTGAAAGCTTTGCATGTGACAGCACATATGGGCTAACTCCCAACCTCGACATTTATCAAGCCACTAGCATCATAATATTAATCACAATGGGTCATGTTTTATTTATGCAATAAAAGTAAATTGTGCATCAAGTTCGTGAGAGCTATATAACCAACTTTTCCCATCACAATCAATAACATAAACATTTTCATTCAGAGGTATAGATAACACAAATATCATGATATACATACTCGGAATAGCATAAAGCCATAGGTAGATATGGTGGACTCACTGGAATAACTTTGGTTGAAGGTGTTGGAAACAAGTTTTTACTTGTTGGAATTTTTGGGCTAGCAAGAGGGAGAAAGTTGACCATCTAGATGCATGCATGAGTGTCCATAGAACTAACTAATCCATGTTAAACAAGTAAAATAATTCAGCATCAAAACATGAATAAGTGATAGCTCTTGATAAAGCATTTGCAAATTATTACTCATAAACAAGCTCATGAATCATGCAACTATATGTATCATTAAAAATCAACTCAAACATCCCTTTTCCCAATCAATAAAAGCATCCAACATATTTCAACCCATATTTCCAGTAGCTCTCTCATATAAATGATAGTGTGGTGGTCTCACAAAATAACAATCAAACCAAAAACAAACAAAAAGACGCTCCAAGTTTATGCGATAAAGTGTTTCGATCGAAAAAAGAAGTTAGACGTGTGCAAACCGAGAGTGTGTAGGTCCAGTGGGGTTGTCTTCACATCCCCAAGCTTATGGTCTTCACCATCCTTGGATAGCTCTTGGTGCATCTCCTCCAATCCCTGTGAAAAAACTTCAAAACACCGTTTCTCCCATTTTCTTTTCTGTGGGGTGCATTAGTAGTGATAAACAAATAGGTTTCTTGCTGCATATAATCCTTAAACAAAACATCATATGAATGTCCAGAAAGTATAATGTTGTATGCCTACTCATAAACTCATTTGAATCAAAAAGATTCAAGATAAAAGTTCAAAACATGCATAAAACAAAATGGGACAGAATCTGTCCAGAAAAACAGCAGCAGCAAAACGTATTTTTCTACCCTACCAAACTTTGCCAAAAATTCCAAAAATTCATGCATACAGAGGATGAAAAGTTGCAACTACAGTTCAAATATGAGCTCATTCGGAGTTACAGAATAAGAATTAAAAATCATACCGTGATAGAATAAAATCTCCGAACGCTATAAGCAACTTTTCAAACCAAAAAGGGTAAAACTTGGCACTTTATTCAAAATTCCAGAAACTAAACTAAAAACAAACTCTCTTGTTACAGCAAGAGGACACAAAGAAAATCACACATAAAAATAACCGGGTTGCCTCCCGCAAAGCGCTTTCTTTATAGCCATATAGCTAGGCTTCTTACTTGTTGTTTATTGAAGATGAAGCTCATGAGGGAGCTTGAACTTTGATGTCCCCTCTTCCTTGGGAAGTGTTTATGAATAATACCAGGGTCCCATGGTGCTCTCAGACCGATCAAAATAATAGTCAAGTTGAACCCTAGTAGAGAGAAAGACAAAACACAAAAGTAATAACAACGAAGTCTAACTTTCTTTCTATGCATTGGCATTTTATATATAGGTGAATAACAATAAATAGGAATTTGCCAATGCATATTATGAGTATGTACTTGCAGCATATAATTAATAGTAACATAAGGAGGCTCTAAACACCTCTCTTTCATAATAGTTGCAAGTAGTAGAAGTGTATTCAACCATATAACCAATAGAATCTTCCAACTTAGATAATTTAGGCACATAAAGAGGATTATTAAATTTATTTTGGAATTCAGTAGCATGCTTCCCTCTTTCAAAATAGTTATTAAGATTAATATTAAGTTTAATATCATGGCTGCAACAAAGATTTTGAACTAAAGATAATTGCAAACCACATAAGTATTTCTCAACAAAAGTAAATTTCTCCTCTATAGTGTAATCAGGAGAATTCAGGAACAAGTAGGACTCTCATTAGTAGGAGTACTATCATAAACAGCAAGCATATCATTTTTATCCTCACATAGAGTAGTAACAACTAAACATGGAGGATTATCAATAAGCATAGGACCATCATCTAAAGCATTATCATATAACATATCTAAGCAACACTCCTCATTATCATCAATAAGTTCATTAGTAGCATTACTAAAAAGTAAAGGAGCATTATTAGTTTCATCATAATAGCATGGTTATCATATAGGACCATAGAATTTTCAGGTTGACACTCATCATAACATGGCTTCCCATAAATAACAAAAGATTTTTGAGTTTGAGTGCTACTATCATTTGTTGAAGGTGAAGTTGGGAGATCCAACTCTTCCCCAAGCATAGGTTGGAACACATTCATTTCAATCTCCTCTTCTTTTTCATCCAACGAGATCACAGTTTCAGTAATTTCCTCTCCCACAGGTTCCTAAAGGTGGCAAGCTTTTCCGGAGAATAGGTTTTCTCAAGAAATTCAGTGATATAAGGATTATCTTTGTAATATTCAAGACAATAACCAAGTATAACAAGATTTTCAGTTTTACAAGGATCATCATTATTTTGAATATAACCAGCAATTTCATAAGCACCCATAAAAACAACAAATTCTTCAATTTGTTCAAGATTATCAAAGTCATAGTTTCCTTTAACATAATCAGCCAAGGTTTCATTATCATTATAATCACATTGAAAAGAGAGGTGTTTATGCCTCCTACAACAAAGAGATTCATTAAAACAGTAGGATCTATCATAAGTAGAGCACAAGTTTCTAGCAAAACAATTTAATTTATATATTTGTGCCCATAACTGTTTCCCTTTTTCAGACAAGCGGTATTCCTTACAATAATTTTATTGTTCCTCCGTGAACCCACTTAGCTGATAAAATTTTATTTCCATTGATAGCAGGTAGACATACTAATAAACCGAAATATGATATGCAAGACAATGACAAAACAAATAATTTTGCTTTGAAGGTAAAGATAGATAAGATGATGTTCACGTAGGTGCAACCTCCCCAATCTTAGGTGTTAGCACAAGTTGGTGATGAAGATGACTTTATTGTGATGAATCCGGCACCAGTAAACAGAGCTGGTGCAAGGGAAACAAGTGCACCCTTGGATAAATCTTTTCAGCTATGATTCCCCGGCAACGGCGCCAGAAAACAATCTTCATACCCGTAGAAGTGATAGCCTTCAGTAGCTACCTGCAATGAAAAGTATACGGGGTTAGGTTGAGCCTCCAAGTGCAGAGTATGTAGTAGGTGGAAGACGTGTTTTCCCCACGAGGGTGACTCGAGGGTTTAATATCGAACTCTCGGGGAATCAGTAGTGAAAAGTTTATATCCTTATCTTTCTTTTCGGTCACCTACAAAACAAAGTTAAATGTTTTGGCCCTCAACCTCACCTGTGGTTGTCAAGCACAAGGTGTAAGAATGATATCAAGATAATTATGCAATGTAAACAAGAAATAAATATGCAATGGCGGTGAATAAATGTGCAAGGATGATGATAACAATGATGAATGATATTTTTGGGTTTTTTATGATGAATGCAAGATGTAAAAATGTTTTTGTATTTTCGGATTTAATAATTGCAGAAAATGGAAAAGTGGTAAAAGTTGTTGTAAATGTGTTTCTTATGATTAAAAATGGACCGGGGTACATGGTTTCACAAATGCACTCTCTCTTTAATAAAGTGGCAGACAATGGACACATAGAGTTGACATATGAGATTGCAACACAGGGTTTGATATCAAGTTACTAATTATATGGGCATCACGTCCTAACATAGAGATCTTTTGGTTATTAATCTCACTTATACTCCACCAAGATGCGAACTAAATCATACACCTTAGTAATTAAGATAACTCAGAGTATAGCCTTAAGTATCATGACATGAAGTTAAAATAACAACATGCTAGATCTAGTCACGGAGAAGTGCCAAGTCACCCACAACCCTTGTAGCATGGTATTTTTGTTTATCCCTAGTGAGGTAACAAAGTAAGATAAAACACCCAAGTGGATCGCGATATTACAGTGGTCAACCTATCGCACTCACCACCCCCGTTACTCCAACTAATGCACACATTACCCCACACACGCTCTCATAAACATGCTTGATCATAACAAGTAGATAAGAACGGGGTACATAATAGGCATCTATACTCATAACTGAAACAAACATTGCAATCTCAAACTCCTCCCCTCCCTCTCCCTCTCCTTGTTCGGACGGCGGGTGGGGCCCACCTTGGGACGCACCGACCTAGGCAGGTGGGGCCCACCTAGGCCAGCTGCCTTAGCCGCCCGGTGGGGCCCGCCCCTGCCCTGTGCCGACCCGGTCGGTTGGGGCCCGCCTGGCCACACCGACCTGACGGGTGGGGCCCGCCTGGCCGGCCGCCGTGGCCGCCACCACCTCCGCCTCGCCCCCGCCGTGGGCCTTCGGCTCGGGGTTTCCCCCAACGCCTCCTTAAATATTTTCCCCGTAATTATATTTATCAATCAAATAAACGAATATTTAATTAACATATAATTAAATAATACTTTGTCCAATTAATTCTTATTTGAATATTTCCTTTACAGAATATTCACCGAATTAATTACCTATCATATGAAGACACCTAGTGTCCTCTGACAAAATACTCCGGATAAATATATCCTCTCTTATAAACCTCCTCGGAATAAATCCGACCGTGATAGTAACTTCTATCACAAACTTTCTCTCTTGACAAGGTATGTCATATCACGCAAGCACCATGCCGATGATACTGTCTCCATGTTCCAGACCAACCATATAACACAACTAACCAATCCTAGCTTAAGTGTGTCCACCCTACAGGTCCGATAACGGGTAGCTATAATTGGTTGGGTATCAACCAATCACCGGCCAGTGACAGTTCCAAGGACGTCCTGTGTGGCTGCTATCGTTATGCGAATAACTCTACTGTTGAACCTGTTGATTATCATATATCAATCCCATTACTCACGACACTGAACTTCACCCGAGATATAGATCCGTGATGATACCATGAATCAATCAAGGATTGATTCACATCATCTTTGTCTATCTCGTTACCGGTAAGTTCCATTTACTCGTTGCCGTATTATGATATCCCACACGGTGTAACTTCACCATGCATTGTCTGCAGAACGTAGTGGATATGTATATAATACCGAGCGGGCCCTGGAAGTATCTCTCTTAACCTAGAGGAGTAATTTCCCATCTCAGAACATCAGGATACACACACACCTTTGAAGCTACCCAGCAACTGCCTTTATGGTCACCCTGTTACGGCCGTGACGGTTGACAGCACCAAAGCAACTCCTCCAATATGCATGACCCCAATAACCTCATGGTTACAAGGACATGTTATACAACAACCTTTCTGTGATAAAGCTAAGGACAAAAAGACTATTTAACGGAATCTCTTAGCATACCAACACTTGGGTGACCCAGCCATATTATAGTCCAATAATATGCCATCCTTGATGCTGACATAAACTCTATGTCCATGACTAGGAAAAGCCGCGTCATCTAGCATTAAGAATTAGTCCATAAAAGAACTAGGGTACTTTTTACGTATTCATATTCTCTACACGTGCAGGTGAGCTTTTCCCTAAATCACGCATTTAGAAATCACTGCAGTTATAGCATAGAGAATACGAATCAATAATGTATGAATCAGATATACATATGTATAAATACATTGTCACATGTATAAATACATTGCCTTTTGGGCATATATCCAACAGTCTCCCACTTGCACAAACTGGCAATGTTTAGTTTGCATAAGTTTAACATCTATACGATGTTCGGTGTTTCTCATGCTCACCCTTCTGTGGTTGACATTTGTCTGTTTAGTCCCTAATGGTGACTATGTGAACTTTATGTTTCTTATGCAAAAAGATACACATCTTTTCATGCATAACCTCAATTGATCATATGATCACTTGTAGCCTGGTTATTCTAGGTGAAACCCTGGAACCTTTACTAAGAATACAATTTCATTGTTTTACCAATTAGTTGTCTTCTTCGTAAAGAACCACACCTAGACAACCCTTCATCATGGAAGCTTTGCGCTCCCACTGTCTTTGCCACTTGTTGTAGATTTCGTAATATAGACTCAATGTTTTACATAAACATACCCATCATTTGTGATGCACAAAATTTAGAAAATTTGTCATCTAATCCTTGTCTTAACCTTTATACTTATCTCATAAGATTTTCCAATGCAACTCTTACATTATGAGTATTTCTCACTTTTGAAGTAACTTCTTCAAAATACACCTTATGGAGAATCCTCATCTTAATTGGAGTCAATTGAACTTTTAGCAAATTCAACTTGTCAACAATCAAGTTTGACTACTTTGTTTTGATCTTAAAATTTCACATCTTAAGAAATTCCTTTATGATCAAGATTTCAAATCAATTGATCATGCTCACCACCGTACGAAACAGCCATGGTTCTTGCACATGAATTTCCTTAAACTTTATGAGAATTTCATTCTCTCGTATTTTGAATAATATTCAAAACACCCTCAATGAAATTTCCGCAACATTATATCTCATCATATGGCAACTTCCATATGTGATGTGACGAATATGTTCCAAATATGCATGTTATTAATTTCCTTTAATAACACTACACATTGTATCAAAACAAAACAATCTATAATATTACATTATTCAAACTTGAATAATATAACTAAGCTCCCACTGATTTAAATGAAACTATGACTTTCCTTTATTTCTTGAAACTCAAAACAAAACTTTGTTTCTTGTTTCCTTCTTTTAATATCATTTATTTGTCCTAGACAAATATATTCCTTTTATGATTTGATTTATATTCAATTAACAAAAGACCCTCGAGCTGTACTAAGTACACAACCTCGATCCATCTTTCCTTTTGAAAAGGAATATGTCTTTGTCAATTCTCATATAAACTTCCTATCATAAAACTTTCCTTTGATCAACAAACTTTGTGATCATCTTTTCGTCTAACAAAAAGATCCTTATTGAGTTTATCATAACTCAATAACATGATATTAAATTTATATGACATCTAAGTCATAATCTATTGGGTCTTATTCTAGCACAATCCTTTCTTTATTTTGTTTTGACATATTAAGTTTCCTAGAAACTCATATGTAATTTTCTGGTTAAGTGAATTTATCTTGACAAGACGTCATGCATTAAATGCATAGACTCTCGGTATTAGTTTAAAAGACTTGTCAATTGGAATTGCTTCCGCTTGCGCAACATCTGATAACTATTTCCGAAGATTCAAATAATCTCTCAAGATTTCACTATCCTCCCACTAGAATTCTTTAGAAGAATAAATTCCTCAAGAATCACATATATCTTAGTGGCAAAACATTGTCACTTATGTGGTGGTTACAAAAGGATTTCCAATTAACTTATTGGAACAACCAACAAAATAAATCTCTATTTATCTTCCTCCTTTAGGATCAAGTTTCAATCTTTCATAAAACTTTAAGGTCCCAAATTCTTTGTGTCTCTTTGTTTATCTTTCAAAACTATGACACAACTCATAAGATAAATATTCCTAAGTCTTCTTTATTTTAGGACCGAACCTCTTTTCAGAAATTCCAAGTACCTAAAATTATCATGTCCCTTTATGTCTATCTTTCAAGACCATGACATGATTCCTTTAAAGACTTTACTTTGTGCTAAAACTAAAACAATGCAATAAATACTGTAATTGGATTTCTTGGAATAATTCTGCAAGCAACAATATCTTAGCAATTATTTAATCAAATTGATCAAATACATGAATCGAAATAAATTTCTATTCATCATATTACTAAGACAATATTTCTAAAAAATATTGTGTAGTCCCAAGATATCAAATAAAATATTGACTATCTCAAAACTCATTATTGATTAACTTCACTATGTGCAATATCTCAAAATCCTTCCATCATATTACTATGATCTATTTGAGACAATAGTGCCACACGAAGGTGGTATCAACATCTTCACAATATATCTTAGAACAAATGATATTTCCATAATTCAAGAGATTTGTAACTTGATCATCCACGAAGGGATTGATCCAAAATATTCTTTGATAAACGAGAGATAAAATCTCACAAAATCACAAGAGTACTTTCATCGCCATAAATGCGATCCTATTACAAAATAACTTAGGGTAAAACCCTCAAATCTCTTAAACTAAAACTTGAAAAGTAAATTGGAGATGCCTTCATCTTGTGGATGAAACTTCATGCGCCGAGCTTGACGCACATCACCACCTTTACTCCTCCGTCATCTTACTTGCCGTATCTCCTATATCATTGCATAATAAATTAGCAATCGATATTTCCAGAGTTACTATTAAGATTGACAAATATCATTTAGGTATAATTCTTATACCTTTCTTGCCCTTAGAAGGTTTCTTCTTCAGAGCCAGGAATTTCTTGCAGTTCCTCTTCCAGTGTCCCTTCCCTTTACAGAAGAAGCACTCGGATTCCTCTTGAGTTGTAGAGTAGTCTTCTCTGATGCCTTAGCATGCTTAGACTTCTTTGTTCTCTTCTTCTTGAACTTTGCGGTTTGGGTAACCATCAAAACTTGATTGTTCTCCCTCTTCACGCTAGGTTCAGCAGTTTTCAGCATTGCAAGCAGCTCATTTGGTGTCTTCTCCAACCCATTCATGTTGTAATTCATGATGAAACCGCTGTAAGACGGGGGGAGGGAAGCCAACACCAAATCTATACTTAGCTCGGCCGGAATTGGAAATCCCAGCGCCTCAAGCCTCGTACCATAACCAAACATCTTGATTACATGCTCGCTCACAGAGCCTCCTTCTGCCATGTGACATGACCACAATGCCTTCGTTATTTCATAACGCTCAGTCTTAGCCTGAGTCTGGTACATGGCCTTGAGTGCGACAATCATGTCGTATGCAGAAGTGTTATCAAACTTCTTCTGCAACTCAGGGTCCATACATGTCAACATGAGACACTGAACCGATATGGCAGTATCACTCTTCAAGGTGTACTCCTCGAATTCAGCTGGTGGCGCCTCCACCGCCGGCATGGGCGGAGGCCCATCTAGAACATACTCACTCTTCGCGTTCCTAAGAACAATCCTTAGGGCGCGAATCCAATCAGCATAATTGCTCCCATTTGCAGTCAGGGGTTTCTTCTCAATCAGTGGTCCAAGGTTAAACGTGGGTGCTATCTTAGCCATTGATCTACAACAATTAAGTTCACTTAGACATGTTCATAATTATTATCTGGCACTAAATTTAAAACTAAATGTAAAGTGCTCCCACTAAAATTGATATTCCTCAGGATCAACTTAGTGTATTACGAAATCCACAATCCTCAGTTGAGTGAATCATGGATACATGTCTTCACTACGACGAAGGGTAGGTCAACAGACCAATCACTTCCTGCCGTGATTTTCGTTTCATCTTTCGATGTAGTGCTCCGAACTCATAACTAGTTATGCCTGGACGTCAAGACAACCAATCGCTATTGCTGCTAGGACGGTCCGTGCCCGCCTCCCGAACCCTTGGTGCACATTACTCCTGGATACAGGTCGCACGGCAACAAGCATCCGGTTTGACGGTGCAGCGATTGGATGAGCACGAACTCCTTGATATTTTCAATTTTAGCTTTAAGTAATTAAACTTTGGAAGCTACCGAGGAATCTCCCTAATAATCACACTACTGCGCAATCAAGGGAAGAACAAGAAAAAACACATATAAAACAATCACTAGTAAATTAACACTTGTGTGATGTAGTATAGTCTTTCTTGCTCCATCCGCCGGTGGCACCTTCCATCGGCGTGGCCACGTCGAGGTTCACGACACTTGCATGCCTTCTCCTATCCTCCACTACCACCATGGCTCGATGAATAAGAACGGCACGCCGGCCACAACAAAAGGTTAGTCAACAAAATAATATTTTATGACTATACCACATCACATGTCCTGCAAAACAGAGTTAGACGTTCCTCTAACGTTTGTTTGCAAATTTTAGCGTGGCTTGTAGGATCAACGGGACAACCGGAAACCTACGGTCCTCACCAAGCATGTTTATTCATGTTGCTAGATTGACTTTACGAGGTGAGAGGGCCCAACGTTATGAAAACGTTCCAGCTCCCCCTCTAAACTTCACTGGTGCGCGTGACCCCCGTGTGGACCTAGTCCACATGCCCTTTCCACCACCAAGTCAACGAATCCAACTATAGATAGACCCGAAGCTACTGAAGCACTTCGTTGGCGCCAACAAGCATACTAGGAGCAGCCGGAAGGTCCGCGGATTGCCAGAAGTTCGTAAAGATCTATAGAAACAATCTTAAAGTGATATATAAGCATCAAACTGAATGTTAGAAGCAACTCTTCAATAACATACCCGCACAAACTTATGCGGTGCCCGCACATACCATGTGCTCTAGATCAAATCATGTATCTACGCATAGATCGGCTCTGATACCACTATTGGGTTGCGCGTACGGTAAATTAAAATTTTCACGTATTGCTACGCAACCCTTATTCCAAGATCTACTATGAAGATACATGCGAATACGAAGATCCGAAGATCTAGTTTAGTATACGTTACCAACACCGTAGATTGCGGAAGAACGTGTTGATGACGTAGTCGATGTAGTCGATCGCGGTCTCTTCTCAACCAAGCCTGGTAGAGAGATTCCGACGCCTTCTTCTCCTTCGCTTCACCACCTTGTTCAACAGTTGAAGGACGCAACGTCTATGACGAGGAATCCCTCCGAGAGCTTGCACACGTACACTGGAAAGGTTCAGCAGGGCTTCGCCGTCCAAGCTTGAAGTCTGCTGGTGTATATGAAGGTGGAGATCTCAACACATGAGAAGGAGAGAGAGAGATTAGATCTAGTCTAATCGGATAGGTCGCCTCTAATTAGAGGTCCCTCTAATCCAACTAGAAGAGATCTAAACTTGAGAGCAATTGCTTCTATCTAGATTGTCTTGATTCTAAATTGTGTCTCCACAACTAGAGGGGTGGGGTTTATAAAGAAACCCAAGGGTAGGGAGACTTGGGCAAGGAGGAAAACCTTTCCTTGTCCAACTCAACTTGGATTGGACAAGGGGAAAGTTTCCCCTTGCCCAATTCGGCATAGGAGGGGAGTTGGAGTGGAACTCCAACTCCTCCCCTCCCTCTCCTCTCCTTGTTCGGCCGGTGGGTGGGGCCCACCTTGGGCCGCACCGACCTAGGCAGGTGGGGCCCACCTACGCCAGCCGCCTTAACCGCCCGGTGGGCCCGCCCCTGCCCAGTGCCGACCCGGTAGGGTGGGGCCCGCCTGGCCACACCGACCTGGCAGGTGGGGCCCGCCTGGCCGGCCGCCGTGGCCGCCACCGCCTCCGCCTCGCCCCCGCTGTGAGCCTTCGGCCCGGGGTTTCCCCCAACGACGTTTTTAATATTTTCCCGTAATTATATTTATCAATCAAATAAACGAATATTTAATTAACGTATAATTAAATAATACTTTGTCCAATTAATTCTTATTTGAATATTTCCTTTTACAAAATATTCACCGAATTAAGTACCTATCATATGAAACTCCTTTCATATGATCCAGGACACCTAGTGTCCTCTGACAAAATACTCCGGATAAATATATCCTCTCTTATAAACCTCCTCGGAATAAATCCGACCATGATAGTAACTTCTATCACAAACTTTCTCTCAAGACAAGGTATGTCATATCACGCAAGCACCATGCCGATGATAATGTCTCCATGTTCCAGACCAACCATATAACACAACTAACCAATCCTAGCTTAAGTGTGTCCACCCTACAGGTCTGATAATGGGTAGCTATAATTGGTTGGGTATCAACCAATCACCGACCAGTGACAGTTCCAAGGACGTCCTGTGTGGCTGCTATCGTTATGCGAATAACTCTACTGTTGAACCTGTTGATTATCATATATCAATCCCATTACTCACGACACTGAACTTCACCCGAGATCTCTTAACCTAGAGGAGTAATTTCCCATCTCAGAACATCAGGATACACACACACCTTTGAAGCTACCCAGCAACTGCCTTTATGGTCACCCTGTTACGGCCGTGACGGTTAACATCACCAAAGCAACTCCTCCAATATGCATGACCCCAATAACCTCATGGTTACAAGGACATGTTATACAACAACCTTTCTGTGATAAAGCTAAGGACAAAAAGACTATTTAACAGAATCTCTTAGCATACCAACACTTGGGTGACCCATCCATATTATAGTCCAATAATATGCCATCCTTGATGCTGACATAAACTCTATATCCATGACTAGGAAAAGCCGCGTCATCTAGCATTAAGAATTAGTCCATAAATGAACTAGGGTACTTTTTGCGTATTCATATTCTCTACACGTGCAGGTGAGCTTTTCCCTAAATCATGCATTTAGAAATCACTGCAGTTATAGCATAGAGAATACGAATCAATAATGTATGAATCAGATATACATATGTATAAATACATTGCCTTTTGGGCATATATCCAACCCAGAGACCACGTGGGCCCCCCTCTTTTGGGCTTCCGGCCTCCGTTTGTTTGCTTCCTTCGCTCCCAAGTCTTCCTCCTTCCAAAATAATGACGCCTGTATTTTTTCAGGTTATTTGGACGTCGTTTGGGTCCCTGAAACTTAAAAGGAAAAATAGGGTTTTTTGCCTGCGCAGGGTTAATTCCATAAAAATAGGAAATAAATATTTTATTCCCAAAATAATTATATAACAGTGATATAACCTTATATGATGCAAATATGATTTGAATATGAGTGATATAGTGCAAAGTTCATGTATGCATTTACATGCATCAATAAGCAAACATATTAATCCTCACCAATTCTTCCTTTGTGTTACTCTTATTTCAGGTTTGAAGAAAATGAGGAGAGGAATAAGAAGAGGGATAAGATCAAGATTAGTTATAGGAATTCTTTTATCTTTGTAATCTTTTCTTTTTTTGATTAAGATGTGTACTTATTATATAATGATGCAATGCACCAGTGAAGGGACAAGGATGTCGCCTAGAGGGAGGTGAATAGGCGATTTAAACTTTTCCGGTTTAGACTTGATAATTGCGGAATAAAACTAGGTGTTTAAATTAACAAGCCAACAACCTAAATAAACTAGGCTCACCTATATGCACCAACAACTTATGCTAAGCAAGACAAGCAACAAGGTGATAGCAATATAGAATACTTCAAGCACGAAGGCTATCACAATGTAAATTGCATAAGTAAAAAGCTCGAGTATAAAAATAACCGAGTCACGCGGAGACGAGGATGTATTCCCGAGTTACTCCTTGTTAAGGGAGTATGTCTCATTGGAGAGGTGTGAGCCACCACAACAGGTTGGTCTCAACGCCACAAAGGGTTCACCTTTTTCTCCGATGAACCACATCACAAAAGGTTTGTTTCACCTTCCACTATCGGAATCTTTCGAGGTGGAATCTAGAGCCTTTCAACAACAATCCGGGGCACAACCCACAACTAGATTGGGGGCTCCCTGATGGATACAAGTGACCACAAAAGGTCTCAACCACCACAAGGGCGTCTAGGGTCGAATGTCCTAAGAGTAACAAGCTCACAAACTTTTAACTTCGATGAATCCTTGTGGAGAGTATAAACCGATGCACAATGCAATGGTAAGAGCACAAGTGATCAAATCCTTTACTCTCAAATCCTACCAAAGAGAGGAAGAACAAAGAAGAGAACCACGCAAAAAACTCCAAGATCAAGATCTACTAGGTTCCTCACTTAGAGAAGAGATGGATTGGTGGAATTCTAGATCTAGATCTCCTCTCATTTTTTCCTCAAAGATATGCAAGAATAATGGGAGGGATTGAGGGGGGGGGGCAAGTTTTTCCAAGGTCAACAATCGAGAAGAGATAGGGGAAAACGTGCAACTCAAGGTTGAAGAAGGGAAGAGGTATTTATAGCCCCTCCCATGGAAATAGCCGTTGCAGAACCGGAATATCCGGTCCCTGACCCAAATATCCGGCCGAGTACATAGGCTCGCGCCGTAAAGTCCTTAGCTGATTTTCTGAAAAAACTGGGGACGAACGGATATTCCGGTCTCATCTAAACCCAGAAAATCCGGTCAGGACAGATGTTCCGGTCCAGGACAAAACCGAATATCCGGTTTGATGAAAACTAACAGAAACAACAAAACGGAAACTACAATATCTTTTCATCCGGACTCCGATTTGAGAATCTTGGGCTCGTTGGAATCTCAATAAACATCTCTTCAAGATCATGCAGAGAAACATGGTAGTCCATCATGTGAGGAGGAAGGCACAAAGAGAGAGTTTGACCTCTCTTAGAAAAGACAAACATGTAAACCTCCAATATAAAAAATGCAACAAGATATTCGAATGATATTCGAATGAAATCCCTTTTTTATGAACTAGAGCTTGGTATGGAGATGAACACAAGCTCTAAATCCTCACATGGATAAAAGCCAAATAAGAACCAAGAAAGATGATATGTCAAGTATGCAAAGTTTTGAGCTTTCCTCAAAGATGCGATCAAGTTACTCACATGAGAGCCCCTCTTGATAGTACGCCGTCTATCCTATAATCCGGTCTCCCACCAACACCACGAGACCGGTAAAATACAAACCCTATCAAGATCATATATTTGCCTTGCACATTCCACTTGAGCTAGATGATAACAAACTTGACTCTCTCAAGTTGGACACCTTTCTTGATAATGCTTGCTAGCACATGCTTGATGAAGACTTCTCCAAATACTCCCCCATACTCCATGATGAGAGAGCCTTGCTAATCTCCATCTTCATAAATCCACTTGTACTTCATATCCTTATCTTGATATATATGATGGCTTGAAAATAACATGAATGTTTTCTTTTCCAAGTTATGCCTGCAATAAGCTTAACTCTTCACATGATTATTCTTCATATACACCCTTGGATAGAAACTTGGTCATCATATAAGCTTCTAGAGTCCAACACATGAAATCTAATCTTTTCCATGGACAAGATCTGTAGGTATATCTCAATGCAGATATTAGCACATAAGGATTGCCATTAATTACCAAAACCACATATGTATGCACCATGCACTTTCAACTAGAAGAAAAGGTGTTTACCATGCCTGGCCCTTCACCCCTGGTAGATGGGCTCCTTCTATCGAAGACTTTGTTGTTTTCGTAGTTGATAGGCACTATCCACCACGTATTTTGAAAATGTGATCTATGTGCGGCCAGATGCTTTGTCGGGCAATGACTTGCAATACCTACCACGGTCTACTGAAGTTATTCGTCGTAAAATTTAATTGTCGTTCTTGTATCGATTGCGTTTGCTGAGTTTGACTCGGATCTACACACATGCAGTCATTTGAAACAATTGTTCTCCAAACAATTGTTTGATACTCGTGATCTCTTCTAGTTGACTTACTTTCAATTGCTCTGTTACTTTAGCTGGTGGATCCTTGATGTCAGTGTAACCAAATAATTATTTTATGCTCGTGATTTATTCTAGCTGCCTTTTTTCGTTTGCTCCCGTTACTTGAAGTTTGTTTGATGCGGCCGTGTTAGGTCTAAGTATGTTGGATTGCTTGTTATGCATGCTAATTTCGTAGCAAAACATGAATTGCAAGATGAAACGTGGTAAACCATACACTTACTTACAAATTTACAATCTTTGGAATGGCAGATGATGAACTTTTTTCCTTTCATTTAGAGTAAGCCTCAACTGTTACTCTCAGCAAAACGGTTACAGCTGCTCCAGAATGCACTGAAATGAAGCATCAGGTTTCAGGGAGTTTTATTCTGGCCATACATCTCGGTGGCCAAACAGTACAGGAGATCGATACAAAATGGCCACCTAAAACATTTTATCCACGAAAAGAATGCATCAACAGCTCGTATACCCTTCTGGCCTTCGTCACCTTCACCGCCACCGGCAGACAGACACTACCTAAAATTGTGGTCCGCTTCGTCGGTGCCAGTCAGTCCCAGAACCAAATCACAGCTACCTACAGATGAATTACATACACAGCACCGTGGGCAATCTAGTGTACAACTAACGAACAGGAAAGCTTCAGCTTCAGCTTCTGTCGGTGTTCCGTCAGAACTAGAAAGTGGAATTCCACAGCGCCTTGTCGCCTTCAGCACACTTGTTGTGCACCTCCCAGATCCTCCCTTCAGAGTTACATATGCCGCTGCATTTCCAATCGAATGACGCGGCACAGATATTCCCAGCCTGAGCTTTCCATTCGCAATCTGTGAGCAAAGTTGGTGAAAAGATGTGACTCCATGTCCACGCACTCAGTCACTGATTAAGCTGGGGTTATTAGACACGAAGTAACAGAAGCTCACCAGGTGGAGTACCACAACAAAGTCTCCGGTCATCGATGTGCTCAGCATCTAACCCGAGGAACCAAGATCCTAGTGAAACATCCTCATTTATATACTGGTGCAGGACATGCCTACAATAAATTGGGTTTAACAGCGACAGAGTTAGCTCTCACCAGAACCATAAAGATCGAAGTATGTAGTTACATGAAAATGGACGCTATCTCACTTGTTTATAGATATGTAGGTCGCTAGATCTTTGGAAATAGCGTACAATTGACCAGTAGCATGTCGAAAATACTTATTTCCTGGTTCGCCAAATTTCCAATGCTCGGGCTCATAGTATCTCACACCCCTAGTTAAAAAGAGCTAACATGTCTCAAAAACTTGATAAAGCAATAAAGTGCCAAAAAAACTTGATAAAGCAAGAACGGAGAGATCCAAATGGTGTACTTACTTTTCAGATAGGACAGGTCCAGATTTCATGCACCCAATATATACTCTGGGCTTCGAAGCATGTTTGGACAAAATCTGTCCAAGCGTTGCTACAAATGCAAGAGAACAATGTTACAAAGAGTTCAATATTTAAAGTAAAGCCTTAATCGCTTAAAAGACGTTCTCCTGAATCTGAAATGTTCCCACGTTATCCTACAAAAGTATTTGACTTATTGGCTAATACATCGACACATGCAACAGGTACATTGTTGATGATCATCACAAAGTCGATGAGGAGCTTTCAAACAGGTATGACAGTGCAGGCACGTATGATCACTTTGCTCCTAACTTCACAGCAGCAAAGGAAATAAAGAAGATATATATTTACCTATGTTGACATGCACATCATCATCAACTTTAACATAAAAATCTGCATCCCATAATGAAACAGCTGTAGAAAAATATGTTTTGGTTTTGCCAGATAGTGCAAGGTATCCTTCAACATGGTCCTGCATAAAGACGTAACCACACTAATTAGCGAGGCAGAAAAGCATTCCAGCCAAAATGAGAACATCAATCACATCATCACTCCCATGTGAAATCAATAGGCCTTAATGCAACAAACAACTTACTATTTTCATGAAATCACCATGTTTTCTGTCCTCTGCTTCAATTGCTCTATCAATAATTCCACCCGATATTGCACTACATCACATGTGGACAAAAATGTTATGCTTGTCTTGCCATAAACAGGTATAAACTGAACAACCGTGAAACATGACTAAGACATTCTAGCTATAACATTGATTGCTAAAAACGAATCAGCTTTCATAGGATCACATTGCTTTTAATTTATCTCCTGAAACAGTAACATCATCTATAAATATATCGTGTATACAGCAATTCGTAGAAGGGGGAAACTGAATCTACATTACGTCTCAGAAAACTGTTTTAGTTTGTCTTGCACAAGAGGAATATATATATGACCGTTTAAATCAGTGACCGGTATTCCTGAAGTAACTTTTCCTCAAGAATTCTGACTGTAGTTTTTTTCAAATATCCCCAATTGCAGTAACTATTTCAGGAAATCGTTTATCTGTAGTGGAAAGGAATTACCTCTTGAAGTATCATTAGGCTATATTAGAACCTGAATTTGTATAGAAATTTATTCTCAAGAATACAGTTGACTGAAACAAATATTCAATGTGCACGGAATCAACTGGAAAATTGTTGTCGCAAACGATATGAGCTACGTGGAATTTATGTTCCCACAACTATGTGGAACTTATGTTCTGACATAGTTGTCACTTGAGGTTCCTTTTTCTCAATCTAAAAATGATAAGAACTGTGACTTTTTTAATGCAGAGTGAAGAAAGAAATAAAACTAGAACTTCTTAATATTGAAATAGCATACCATAGATAGCTAGATACATAGAAAAATCTATCCACAACATACCTGTGGCCGATGACAAAACGAATTATGATCCCTTTCTCTTCTTCAAGTTTTTTCCTTTGTTCACCTATTATTTGCATTGCTCTGTTATTTAGTGATCAGGGTGTGCCAAGTGCAAAGAGAACTCCAAAGAAATTGACATTATAAAAGTTCATGTTAGTAACCTCGAGGCATCCAGGTGTAACGTATGGAGTCTCTCCTCTTGCGACTGCTAAAGGCGGTATTGATGCCAATCACCATACGGTACTTTCTCTTTCCAATCGACTCTGAAACTTTGAACTCTTCAGAAACAGGGGAACCGTTGAGCAAGGACTCTTGCAGGGTTCTTGCAGCGGAGAGTTCTGTCTCTAAGTTCGCTATTGTCTTGTCTAGTGTTCTACATTAGAAACATATGGAAATGCAAATCAGAACTATATGTTTCATAAAAGCGATAATTTCTATAAAGGAATAAAGGCTGTGCTCAAGCAAGACAGGGTCGGTACATACTGTACATCCTGATGAGCATCCTGAATTGATAAAACATCTTTGTAACTTTGCTGGTCTTGAACCTGGCAGCACATACAGATGGCATTAAAATACAAAGAAATCATTAGAGTACTTTTCAAGTACTCATTGTAGCTATTTTAGGAGTGAAGTACACCACACCTTTTTAGAACCACAACCTCCAGCAGCTAGCGTGTTGCCTTCCTCGTCGTTTTGATTCGGTCGTGCAATCTCAGTTGCCTCAGGCAGTGTCCACATTCTGGATCAAGCAAAAGGAAGACATCATGAGCATCTTTTCTTGAACTTCCAGGCCAAGTTGCATCCCGGAATTAGCAATGGGAAGGGATAGTCGAATTATTATTTTTTCAAAAAGGGGACGGCCTGTGCACCAATTGATGCACACAACCGTATAGTCGAATTAATTAGACGTCATAAGATGTGATTACACTGCTGCAGTACGATGTCACTGCGGAGTACACCGTACAATTTTTCAATGTTGGAAGAAGATACATCGCCTAAAAACAACTCGTATGTACAATTACATCTAGATTCTGCGCAGGATCATCCGAACTCGGCACCAATTGGTAAAGAGATATGTCCCAGTGTGTGGACTAAATTTCTATGTTCATGGAGCCGTAACACACTCACAATTCGATAGCAACAAATCACAACGTAGCTAAATCGGCGAAAAAATCCAAAAAGATTCGCAGAAATAGGTGAATTATTCGATGGAGCAGAAGAGCGAAGACACTGCCGACAGAACCACGAAATCCCCAAATCAAGAACGCAAATTCCCCCAGATGCGGAGGCCACAGATCTTGCAGCTACTCTCGGAGCCGAGCTGCGCCCAGGCGAGCCCCGCACATACTGAAGTGAGCCCCGAATCATGAAATCGAGGAAGCAGGAGCGAGAATCGGTTTACCGGTTGGTGAAGAGCAGGCCGATGCAGAAGCTCCCGAGGCAGAGCAGCACGGCCCACCGCCTGGACACGCCTCCATCGCCTCCTTTCCTCCAGTTCATGGCCGCCACCGTACCACCGACACCCACCAGCTCCCGCCCTTCTCGGTCCCTCACCTTCTCCCACAGCAGCAGCGCATGGAGGAGGAGCAAGAATGCGTTGCCGCTGTCGGCTCGTTCACGCGCGCACGCACGGACGCAGCTCAGCTCAGCTCAGCTCTGACTGCTCACCTCACCTCACCTTCCCCCCACGACGGGGCCATGTGGGTGGGGGTGCGGAGGTCGGTCGGTCGGTCAGTGTCCCCCCGCGCACGCCATTACGCGACAGCGCGGGGCGGTAAACTCGAACGGGGTCGGTGCGTCCGTCCGTCGGCAGCGCCAAGAGAATAACCGAGGCCGAGGCCGAGGAGGTGGTGGCGGGTAAAACAAAGAGAAGGCGTCGGCGTGGGATCGAATCAGATCAAAGCGGCTGGTTGTCCACCGGGGATTCGAGATCCTCGAGGTCCTGCGCCGTTTTTTTAATGGCGGGCCGGTGCAGATGATGCAGGTAGACTTCTGGCACGAGGACCACGGTGGAATTTCACATGCGCTGCTGACTGCTGAGCTGAGTTCCACTTGCTTGGAGCAGAGTATGGTGGCGAGGTGAGAGGATGTGGAAGGGCCAAGAGAATAACCGAGGCCGAAACCGAGCTGGTGGTGGTGGCGGGTAAAACAAAGAGAAGGCGCCGGATCGAATCAGATCAAAGCGGCTGGTTGTCCACCGGGGATTCGAGGTCCTGGAGGTCCTGCGCCGTTTTTTTAATGGCGGGGCTCGTTCGTCCTTTCCCGGTGCAATGCAGACTTCCGGCCACGGTGGATTTTCACATGCGCTGCTGCCTGCTGAGCTGAGTTCCACTTGCTCGGAGCAGAGTGAGTATGGTGGTGAGAGGAGGATGTGGAAGGGCCAACCGCCGCGCGCCATCGTGGTGTGCTTGCTGGTGCAGCGTCGCTTTCGGTGCCTGGCTCACGGTGCCGTTCCACGCCCGTGGGCTCTGGCGGTGGCGGCAGAGGGTGGTTGGACGGGACGGGGTGGTGGCACTAAGCGCGGTTTTCTTTTCCTGGTCTAATTATTTAGCGCGTGTTTGATTAGAAAAGGCGCAGCAAGTTCTAGCTCATGGTTTATTATTTTTTGAACTGTTTTAGCTCGTGTTTTAGAAGTATAGGAGTATCACTCGGTGTCTAATTAATTAGGGCGTGACGAGAACTTGCTCGTGGCAAGATGGTTAGGAGGGTGGTTGTACCCCCAGCCCACCAGAGTTCAAACCCTAGGTTTGACGCTGGTGTTTCTCATTTAGGCGGAATATTCTTCAGTAGGAGGCGACGTTCCCGTCGACAGCGAGGCGCCCGTGGTGACTTCGTCAATCTCAAGACCTGATCGGCCGGCTCAGTCTCTCGGAGGTGCTCATAGGGGTAGGGTGTGTGTGTGCGCGTTCATAGAGGTGAGTGTATGCGCGTGTATATGAACGCTTGCGTTGTACTGTGTTTCTAAAAAAAAATTAGGGCGTGACCAACGCTCGGTCGACTATGTCGACTGACATCATGATTTTCTCGGCCCTGTTTTGTTTATGTGGACCTCTGTATTTTGTTTTTCTGCCCCCTGGGCATTGTTGTGCTTTTTCGTGGGCTTCCTGTGTCGGCTTGTTTTGTTGGACCTTGTGTGGTCAGTGTGTTTGGGCGTTGTTGGTTGACGTAGCTAGCTTCAAATAAGTCTCAAAAAAAAAAAAACTAGCTTCAAATTGAGCAGGGGAAATGTTTAGGCACAAATTCATAACTGGTACCCCTAAAAAAAAACTCATAACTGGTTTAGAAAAAAAAGATCCAGAAACGCACAAATATTTTACAATAGCACGTATTCTAGAATCTGCACATTTTTTTTACATGGTAGCAAACTTGGGTGCTACGAAAGGGAAACTTAAACGGGTCTAACACCCTTCACCTCTTCAAGATCATGAAACTAGACCTCAAAACGCCTGATTGCACCCACCCCTATTTCTATTTCAATCTCTCACATAAGAACAAGAAAACGAAACAACTCAACAAGGATCAAGAAGGGAGTTGTGGTGCATCATCAGAGTGATTTGGAGCTAGAGGCGGCCCTCTTCATCTATGCCGCAAAGTATCAGATGGAATGCGCCGAGGAGGGCCAGTTCCACTCTAACTTTCATGTCGACATAGCTCGCTCTTTTCTCGTCGACGAGGGCAAGGGGACAGACACGACGAAGCCGGTAGAGGGGGAAGCTAGCTCCATCGTCGGGCCATCGGCCTGCGACCCTAAGTGATCTCGTCTTACCTAAGGTAATAAACCAAATCTTTGATTAGGTTCTAATTTTCTAGTTATAGTTCTAATTATTTGATTAGGTCTGTCTTCGGCTTCTAGTTATTTAGAGTAACTTTTGGTGTTTTAGTTTAGCTTAAATTGTTTGCTAGTTATCAGCTAATTTTTTTAACCTTAAAACGCTAGGAGAGCTCCCTACCGCCAATTATATTAATAAAACATGATGTGAGTTACATATTTGCATGGTTTGGAGGCTAAAAAAGCCATCCTGAAAAAGAGAGGGCTACTAAGATTATTTTGTAATGTTTACAATGTATGGATGGAGTTGTGATTTAGTCCTATGAACCAACAAACAAACATTAATGACAAATCTTCTGTTCCAAGAATCTATGGTTGGATTTATTCCATTGAATACTAGATCATTCCTCCCTTTCCAGGTGGTCCAAGATCCTAGCATGAAAGTTTCCATGAACATATATAGGCTGCTGATAGTTCAGTCTGGCTTGAGACACTAAATCCAATCTGTTTGTTTGAGACATGTAATTTTTTCCAACATAGGACTCCGAAAGGACAATGGAAAAAGAGATATTTAATTGTTTCTTCTGTAGCATTTTGGCACATTGGACAACTGAAAGGTGCTATCGATATTGAAGTTTTTCCTCCTAAGCATATTCCTTGTGTTTAGTATGTCTGCAAAGAGAAGCCAACAAAAGAACTTTAATTTTGGAGTACACTGTACACTTAGATTTCAAAATCCACTCGAACGCATCATGTGGAATGATACTTTTTAAGCAGAACTGATAAATTATGCTTGAAATATATTTGTGCCTTCAAGAGTACCTCCACAAATCCATGTCTTGTTTTTGCAGTTCCAGGTGAAGTGAGTCTTTGAAAGGGCATGGCGCTCCCATGTGTGGTTTTGGTAATTAATGACAATCCCCATGGACTAATGGTTGCATTGAGTTTTACTTGTAGTGTTTGTCCATAGACCATGCTTGAACTCCATATGTTGGATTCAAGGTTGATGCCATGAATATATTGATATAATGAAGTATTTGACATCAAGATCATAGAGTTGAGCATATTGCAAGTATGTCTTGAAGAAAAGAATTATGTGATCATTCATGGTTATCTTCAAGACATCATCTATTGAAAAGAGAAGAAAAGATACAAGGTTGATCAAGTATTGATCAACACACAAAGCAACAAGATGTACCAAGTGGGATCATGTATCTTTTGGTATGGTAAGCAATTGTCCATATAGCTTTGTGAACTAACCCATGATATGTGTGTAGCATTTCTATGTGTGGTTAGGTATCTTTCTATGGGCTTGCATCAAATGAAGATTTCATATGGCCCATGATCGATGACGTCAAGTGGTGATCGTCATCAATATTGAGAAGCGCAAGTTCAAGAGGAGCATCTCGAAGAAATCCTAGGCTTGAAGCTTGCCATCCATTTAGAGATAATGTTCATGTGAAGATGTGCCTAAGAGAGGCTCTCCCATAGTGGAGTATGGGGGAGCAACGTTTGGGTCTTCACCAAGCGAAGCGCAATCAAGAAGGTGGTCCACTTGAAGAGATCAAGATCGACGTCATCTAGCTCAAGTGGAATGCGCAAGGCAAAGGTATGATAGGGTTTCTATTTTACCGGTCTCATGGTACTAGTTGGGAGACCGGGTTATAGGATAGATACCGTACTATCAAGAGGGGCTCTCGATTGAGTTTTAGCGTATCAGTTGGGGAGAGCTCAAACCTTTGCATACTTGCCTTCATCATCTTTCTTGGTTCTTATTTGGATTTTCTCCTTGTTGGGTTTTGGTGCTTGTTGTGATCTTCATGAAAAGCCCAAGTTCTCCGAAAACGGATTTCGTATGGAAAACTTGTTGCGTTTTCAGGATGGAAATATTATCGGTCCACCTTCGAGATAGGGTCCACACCTTCCCATGTGTGGTATCCCCTCTATATTTGTGACCCTTAATATTTCCAACCTTTCCAACAGAATTGGATTCACCTATTTTGGAGTTCGAACGAGAAAGTTATTGCATTTCAGGTTTTCCTGTTTTTCATGGTGCGGAAGTTCCGCTCGGTTTTGCGGAAGTTCCGAAGCATCGAAAGTTCCGGGTGAAGTTCCGCTTCTTGTTCCACTTAATCTTTTAGCTCTCGGGTGTCCTCATTTCATAAGCGGAACTTCGTTCGGAAGTTGGCCCGGAAGTTCCGGTGGTGCGGAACTTCCACTCTTCATCTCGGAAGTTCCGACCCTGCGCAAAAACTGGCGAACGGGCAGATTTCTCACATATCCGGAAGTTCCGGGTTAAGTTCCGGAACTTCCGGCCCTGCGCAAAAACTGGCCAACGGGCAGATTTCTCACCTACCTACTTAAGGGGTCTTCTTCCCATAGATAGAACAACTCTGGAGCTCGAAATTTGCCACCATTGTTGACCTTGTTGAGCTTTGCTATCTCTCTATTCCTCCATGATTCTTCCTCCATTTAGTGGGAAAAGAGAGAGGAGATCTAGATCTACCATTCCACCAATCAATCTCTCCTCTAAGTGAGGGAAAGCTTTTGGATCTAGATCTTGGGGGAATTTGGTGTTCCTCTTTGTTCTTCCTCTCTTCTCCCCCAATAGCATTAGTTGCTTTGGTGGGATTTGAGAGTGAAGGATTTTGAGCACTTCTTGTGTTCTTGCCCATTGCATCGGTTGCATCGGTTTGAGTTCTCCACGGTGATACGTGGAAATCAAAGTTGAGAAGCTTGTTACTCTTGGGTACTTGGGGTGCCCTAGAGCTTGTCCTCTTGGGTACTTGGAGTGCCCTAGACGGTCCTTGTTGATCTCGGAATTTTGGTGACTCGCGGGATAGTTGGGAGCCTCCAATTAAGTCGTGGAGTCGCGCCCCAACCTTGTGATTCTTGTGGCTTTGGGAGCCGTGAGAATTCGGTGAGAGCCTCCAATTAAGTTGTGGAGTGTGCCTCATCCATGTACGGGTTCGGTGACCACCCTCAAGTGTCCCATAGTGGTTCGTGGCACTCCGCATTGGTGGAGGCACGAAGGAGATTACGGTGTGCCATTTGACGGCTATTCGGGGATCACTTTGTGACTCCGCACCGCTCCAACGGAGACGTAGCTTCCATTGGGAAGTGAACTTCGGGATAAATCATCGTCTCCAAGTGCCTCGGTATTTCTATACCCGAGCTTCTTACTTATGCAATTTACTTTGTGATAGCCATCGAGATTGAAGTAATATATCTTGCTATCACATACTTGTATATCTTGTTTAGCATAAGTTGTTGGTGCACATAGGTAAACCTAGCTTGTTTAGGTTTTGTGCTTGATAAATTAACCGCTAGTTTTATTCCGCATTTATTCAAGCCTAAACCGTAAAGAATTTTAAATCGCCTATTCACCCCCCCTCTAGGCGACATCCGTGTCCTTTCAGTCTTGTTGAAGAGGTCTAACTTCCCCTAAGGCTTCAGGAGACAAAGGAAAATGAAAGTTGTATGACAGAGAGATAGCTCCCAAGAAATCCTTAACTGAAATATCCTCCTCAATACAGTAAGAGAAACTCTTGGAATTTTTCATTTGCAGGTTCATCAAACGATGGGTCTTTCAACAGAAGAACTGAATTCCCATTCCCAATTGTACAACTGGCAATGCCTCCAAAAGTAGGACTGAGTTTAAACACACTTTTCCACCAGAAAGAACCGCAAGGGTCCATGGCATGAGGAACTTTTCAGTGTTTTAAGAATTCCAAAGAAGAGTAACCAGGGAGTATCTATCTTTTTATAATTTATCCAAACAAATAAAAGCAATGATTCATTCTGTATTTTCAAGTTGAGCACTCCTAGACCTCCCCTGTCCCGAGCAACCAAAGGATTAATTCTCCATATAGACGAGTTCGTGAAGTATTTATATCGAAGCACCTAGTGAAGATGATAAGTAGGGTTCGCGATAGCTAGACATACATAAGGATTAGTCTCTGATTAACTGCTTGCAAATTCCAAGTACCTAGCCCTCCTTCCTTCTTTGTAACACAAATGTCCTTCCATGCTCTGATACAAAGGTTACACGTGGTATCCTCTTGTGATTCATGTCCACCAAAAAATTATAATAATGGCAGTTAGTGTAGTAATGAACATTTTTTTAAAATAAACAAGTAGTAAACAGGATTGAGGAGAAGAACTGACTGGGCAAATCCGAAGCAAACCGAGTTGTATTCGGTTGCATAAATGGAATGTTGATGCAAATATTTCAATACGACGGCATTGCAAAATTTAGAAGACATGCTAGCTATCAGAAATTCAAATTGGCTCCCGAGTTTACCTGCTCCTGGCTTGATTTTTTTTTGAAACTAATAGTAAAACATTTTAAAAAATCTGAAAATAATCAGACATATACAAATTGTCTACATGTGTGCCAAGTTTCATGGTGGAAGGACATTCGCTGTGCTCTGTTCAAAAAAGAAAAAACGCTGGTAAAAATGAGATTTAAAAATATATTTTTAGACCACTGAACACTACGAATGTCATTTCACCCCGGAACTTTTTTTCACGGGAAAAACAGTGGAAAAAATCCCCACTGCAATTTTTATAAATTTATAAAGTATTTACAGGGTATGTGCAAAGGGTGCTGCATCCGTCGAAAAATTTGGAAGGAAAAAAAAGAGCCTACGTTTGTGTCTCTCCAACTGTTGAACTGGTTAGAGTGTTTGGCCTTAATTCTATATTTCAGCCAATTCAAATCAGACGAATACATGGATTTCGACCTCTCAAAGGTTGGCTTCTCATTTCTCAAAATCTTGTTGTTCCTATCATCCAAATGCTCCAACTTGCTAGAACGAATAAGTCCATGAAGAATGGTGAATTCAACTT
This sequence comes from Poa pratensis, assembly GCA_947311845.1. NCBI lineage: Eukaryota > Viridiplantae > Streptophyta > Magnoliopsida > Poales > Poaceae > Poa > Poa pratensis. Next base: position 20,706,064 of record CAMZMU010000052.1, on the reverse strand, counting down.
GGTTTTCATATCATAAAATGCTTCATGGAGAGATAGACTTCTATTCCTCTGTGGACAAACATAATACCAGCATCTCCTGACTCCTGGCAATTGGGGATGTCCAGAACAAGTGAGTCAGTGTCTTCACCCCGGAACTTAGCACGTATGTCGACAATTTGTATATGCTCGTCACTTGTTTTTTTCAAAGTTTCTGAAATGTTTACTATTTCTTTCGAATTTTTATTCAGGCATGAGTAGGTGAGCTCGGTAGCTAAAACGCCTTCCTCTGCTAGCTTGCTATCTTAAGTATTAAAACAATATACATAGAAATATTACGACTAAGGGCGTTTGAAATGTGAAAAACAACATATGCATAGACCTGCACCTCCATAATAGTTCAATATTGACTTTCTACCTGCATTCAGAATAATCACACAACCAGATTGTTGGTTCAGCCCAAAATGTATCATCTTTTTTCTTGAAGGTTTTTTCTTTATTTGTAAAAGAATTGGTAAAAAATGCCCCGATCTTCCATTGAGAAACTCGACGGAGTGACACAGCGCTGATAACGTGTTATACAACCCACGGCGGCGTGCCCACTTACTTACAGGCATAGAGAATTGAGTGTACCAATCCGAGTTGTCCTTGGCTCCAATCTCTCCGGGGTGACGCGGCAACACGTAGAGCTCCTGTGTCTGCGCGAGCTGCCGACGTGTGACTCAGTGACTACGGCGTCGTGGCCGTCCCGATCGAGAGAGCACGCGCCCCGCCTCCATCCTCCTCCTATCATCTCCTTACACGCACCTTCCGTACGTGTCGTCGTCCCTCGCGATCAATCTAGTTTCTTCCCAAACGTCTCCACCCTACCTCGCTAGCTATATCTCCCGACTCCCTCCACCATTTCGTCTCGTCTTATTTCAAACCACCTTACCTTGATCCCTTGCTTGCAACAGATTGAGTGTGAGAGATAGACAGAGCTCGTTGAGCTAGCTAGGAATAGCCGAATAGGATCGATGGGTATCCTGGACGCAGTGTCGGAGATGTGCCCGGCGACGCTCCGCACGCGCCGCCGCATCAAGGCGCGCCCGCAGCTCACCACGGTGGAGATGAAGGTCCGGATCGACTGCGACGGCTGCGAGGAGCGGATCCACAGGGCCCTCCACCGCATGAAGGGCGTCACCGGCGTCGAGGTCGTCCCAAAACAGAACAAGGTGGCCGTCACCGGGTACATCGACGACCCGGGCAAGGTCATGCGCCGGGTGGCGCGCAAGACCGGCAAGAGGGTGGAGCCCTGGCCGTACGTGCCCTACGACGTCGTGCCGCACCCCTACGCGCCCGGTGCCTACGACAAGAAGGCGCCGCCCGGGTACGTCAGGAACGTCGTCGCTGAGCCCGGCGCCGCGCCGCTCGCCAGGGCCTCGTCCACGGAGGTCAGGTACATGTCCGCGTTCTCCGACGAAAACCCGAACGCGGCGTGCGCCATCATGTAGCTTGTTGGACAGTGTCCACTAATTTTGATGATGATCTATATATGTGCTGCTGTAAATTAGAGTATACTACTCTACCCAGTGTCCGCAAGTGTGCGTAGGTAGGTTACTCGTAGTAGTAGTAGTACATCGCTATGTATAATTTCGTGTCGAGAGAGTACAAACTGTACTAGATCTGTTTAATTAGTACTCCCTCCGTTTTAAATAAGTGTCTCAAGTTTACTCAAAAGTGGATGTATATACACATAAAACCATGTGTATATACATCCACTTTTGGACAAACTTGAGACACTTATTTTTGGACAGAGGGAGTATTATTTTTCTGTAGCGTTTGCAAGCTAAAGTGTACAAATTGCAAGACACAATGTAATAATCCCTATGCACTGCTTTCTTAGCCGCTCGTGTATTTTTTACTACTCCCTCCGTTCATAGCTCATTTTTGGGACATCCGAACGGAAGGAGTAATTCTCTCTCAGATTGATAATTGCATGAACTCTATCTTAGTCACCTAATTCAGTAGGGTTGGAGTATCAGGAAACCCATGTTACAACTCACGAAGCATGTAAAAGGTCAACGGTGTTGCAACTCGAAAATAATAAAAAATCTCAGTTGCGCCTGATTTGTAACTCGCACATGTATGAATCACGTGTTGAATATATAAGCAATTTAGCAGCAGATTTAATCCGCGAAAATAGTAAACATGATATGACTAGAATAACCAGAATTGAACTAATCATGCGATCTACTAAAATCGTAGACAAGCCGAACGAATCTAGAGCAACTACCACAAGCAGGAACTCTAGCAGCATATCGAACAAGAAGATCAAGAGGACATACGTTGCAGCGGCAATAGCAGCAGCGGCCCCGGTGTCGCCCATGTAGTCGATGAAGAGATTGGCGATGTCGGGGAAGAAGTCGTCGTTGGGGAAGAACTCGAAGCCAGCAGTCGCGCGAGTGCGCTCCCCGAAAACCTGATCACCCCTCTCCCGTACAGGATCACAAGAGGCGGGGTTCCGGAGGCCTGCTGTCCCTTCAACCGGTGCACGCCGGAAGACGGGACGGAGAAGACTTGAAAGACGGCGGCGCAAGGTTAAGGAACTAGGGCGGCGAGCAACCATGTGTTGCGTGTGTTCTGGCGGCTAGGGTTTCTGATGCGTGTAAAGTCACACGTCCGTTGGGAACCCAAGAGGAAGGTATGATGAGTGCAACAGCAAGTTTTCCCTCAGTATGAAACCAAGGTTATCGAACCAAGAGGAAGTGGGCGATGCTCTGAAGGTGTCAACGGCGTCAGAAAAGGTGGAGCTGTTGTTGGGGAAGGTCTGACTCGTCGACTTGGAACCTGCACACAACACAACCAAACTATTTTGCCCCAACGAAACAGTGAGGGTGTCAACCTCACCGGCTTGCTGAAAACAAAGGATTAGACGTATAGTGTGTAAAATGATGTTTGCTTGCAGAGAATGAAAAAGAACAATGATTGCAGTAGGTTATATTTCAGATGTAAAAGAATGGACCGAGGTCCACAGTGGGTAAACGAATTACAGCTGGGCAATTGACAAAATAAAGAGGCGCATAACAATGCATATACAAGACAAGATGATCACTATGAGATTTACTTGGGCATTACGACAAAGTACACATACCGCTATCCAGCATGCATCTGTGACTAAATAGTCCACCTTCAGGTTAGCATCCGCACCCCTTCCAGTATTAAGTTGCAAGCAACAGACAATTGCATTAAGTATGGTGCATAATATAAACAATATAAATATTCTTAGACAAAACATTGCTGTTTTACCCCTAGTAGCAACAACACATCCACAACCTTAGAACTTTCTGTCACTGTCCCAGATTAAATGGAGGCATGAACCTACTATTTAGCATAAATACTCCCTCTTGGAGTTACAAGCATAAACTTGGCCAGAGCCTACACTAGTAATGGAGAGCATGCAAGATCATAAACAACATATATACGATAGATCAATAATCAACTTGACATAGTATTCAATACTCATCGGATCCCAGCAAACACAACATGTAGCATTACAATAAGATGATCTTGATCATGATAGGCAGCTCACAAGATTCAAACATGATGGCACAAGAGGAGAAGACAACCATCTAGCTACTGCTATGGACCCATAGTTCAAAGATGAACTACTCACACATCACTCCGGAGGCAGGCATGGTGATGATTCCCCTCTCCAGCAGGGTGCCGGGGAGAGCTTCAGAACCCTCCCGAGTTAGGGCTGACGACGGCGGCGGCAGATGTTTTCTGGAATATTGGCTCGGGTGTCTAGGGTTTTCCCGAAAAGATGAATATATAGGCGAAGGGGCGGCGTCGGTGGAGTCCCGAGGCGCCCTCACCACGTGGCGGCGCAGCGGTGGGCCCACCCGCGTCGTGGCATGGTGAGGGCGGCCCACAGCCCCCCTTCGTCTCTCCTTCGGACTCCGTGTAAGTGTTGGAAAAATAGGGACTTTGACTCCTGTTTCGTGCAATTCCGAGAATATTTCCAGAACAACTTTTATGAAACAAAAAACTGCAGAAAACAAGAACGGGCACTGTGGCATCTTGTTAATAGGTTAGTCCTAGAAAATGCATAAAAATGATATGAAGTGTGAATAAAACATGTAGCAATTGGTATAAAACAAGCATGGAACATAAGAAATTATAGATACGTTGGAGACGTATCAAGCATCCCCAAGCTTAGTTCTACTCGTCCTCGAGTAGGTAAAACGATAACAATAAATAATTTCTGAAGTGACATGCTACCACACAATCTTGATCAAATAATATTGTAAAGCATGTGAGCTGAGATCAAATCATTCAAAGCAAAAGTCTATAATTGATATTCAATAAGAGATAACAAAACAAGTTAGTTAAACAAGCTAAAAGTTTTCATGAACTATTGCTTTAAAGACATGAAACCGTACAAGGTTCATTAAAGATGTTTTAAGTATCCAATGTAGGAGTTCTATCCTTCAATTCCAAGCATCAAGTAATCTTTCACAACATAGAAGGATTCAGTCAAGTAAAATAAACATGAACATCATGAATCAACTGTTTCGAAGTCTACTCAACCGGTGAGCGTAAGCATTTGGTTTGGCACCAGGATGTTATGGCTAAAAGAACATTGATGGGGGTTTGGAAGGCCAAAGGAAGAAAGTCTCACAAAGCTATAAGTGATCATTAGACAAGAGGAAGTCTTATAATCGAAGCTATGTAAGGAGTAGTGATTGCCATGCAACGGATGCACATAGAGCTATATGTGTATGAAAGCTCTCCAATGGAACTAGTGGGGGTGCATCCAACTTGGTTGCTCATGAAGACCTAGAGCATTTTTGAGGAAGCTCATCATTGGAATATACAACCCAAGTTCTATAGTGTAAATTCCCCACATAGTTATACTAGTAAAACATGAAAACTCTCTCACATGGAGTATAGGTGCTAAACATGAGCACAAATGATGACTATGAATACAGGTGCTAAACATGAGCACAAGTGTGGATAAAGGATAGTAATGTTGCCCCCTTTTTCTTTATTCTTTTTTCTTTTTCATTTTTTTCTTTTTTCTGTTTCTCTTTTCGATGGCCTCCATGGCTCTTTTCACTTTTAGGGGCAACATCCTAATATGACAACACACTTTTTGGTACAAATAACTCATAATGAACAAAACATGATGTATGAAACTGTATGCCTCTGCCAGTGTAGCAGGATGTGCAATGATCTAGCGTAACATGGGTAAACCACACATCAGCTGTATAGAATCATGCAAAGCAATATATAAATGATAAATGACAACAAGTCATGTAATGTAAGATGGAAGTTGCATGGCAATATATCTCGGAACAGCTATGGAAATGCTGTGGTAGGTAGGTATGGTGGCTGTTTTGAGGAAGATGTATGGGTTTATGTGTAGGAGAACAAGAGAAAGTCCTCCCACGGGTTTGGATGTACTGGCGAAGTATGCACAACTCTCAATGTGAGCAGAAGGCAATGCACACACCGAAGAGGCTAGCAAATTTGGATGGTGGAAGTGCCAAAAACCGTAGCTTAACATTAGTCAAAAAGAACTCACAAGCTTATTGCAAACAACTAGCAGGTTCAACATTAAGAATGATTAAAATTCACTCCAAGAAGGGCCGTTCACGGCGGCACAAGTACCCCGCTAGATCCCTCGACCTTCAGCACAACTTAGTTATTACGAATCACTTTTAGACATGGAAAGCTATCAAGTCCAACTACACCTTCAACAATTTTAGTAGAGTTTGTAGTACGGTACAAGCTTAAAGACAACAATCCACTAATGATTTTAACTTAATTAACCAGCAAGCTTTACCATCTAAATATCTCAAAACATTTGCAAAGAATCAAGTTATCAAAGTTCAATGATCTACAAGATTATGCAAGTTTTCATTATACCACTACCACATGCAGCATTTTCTGAACCAACACATCAACCAAGCAACTAAACAAAACTCTCCAAGTGATTTACAAATGAAACAAGAGAGTACTCTCAAGAATTAACAGCTCTAAAAGAGATGCATGAAAAACAGGAGCTAAAAGCATAGCAGTAGCTAGATAAGAATACTCAAAAGATATAAGTGAAGAATATGAGTATTCACATGAAAAAGCGGAGCGTGTCTCTCTCCCACACAAGAATGCTAGGATCCAACTTATTCAGAAAATAAAAACAACAAAGCAAAAATAAAAGCAACAGACGCTCCAAGTAAAATACATAAGATGTGGAAGAATAAAATATAGTTTCACTAGAGATGACCTGATAAGTTGTTGATGAAGAAGGGGATGCCTTGGGCATCCCCAAGCTTAGACGCTTGAGTCTTCTTGAATATTGCTGGGATGACCCACGGGGGCATCCCCAAGCTTAGGCTTTTCACTCTTCTTGATCACATCATATCATCCTTCTCGCTTGCTCCTTGAAAACTTCCGCCACACCAAACTCAAAGTAATTCTCATTAGAGGGTTAGTGCATAATCAAAAATTCACATTCTACTGTGACACAATCATTACCAAAGCTTCTGGACATTACTACAGCCACTGATGTTTTATGGAGCAAAGAAATCCAATCAAACATAGTAAAAGAGGCAATGCAAAATAAAAGGCAGAATCTGTCAAAAACAGAACAGTCTGGAAAGACGAATTTTTTCGAGGCACTTAACTTGCTCAGATGCGAAAACAAACTAATGAAAGTTGCGTACATATATAAGGATCATGCGTGATTTTTTCAGAATTTTTCGATTTTCTGGAGTGATACAGCTCAAAACGGTGGACAGCAAAAATCTGTCACTGCGCAGAAATCCAAATTAGCATCAACTTTCAACTAGAGACTTTACTTGGCACAACAATGCAATAAAATAAAGATACAAAGGAGTTGTTACAGAAGTAAACAACACCTTGACTCAAAATAAAATAAAATGACAGAAAATAAAAAGGTGGGTTGTCTCCCATAAGCGCTTTTCTTTAACGCCTTTCAGCTAGGCGCAGAAAGTGAAAATCAAGTGTTATCAAGAGAAGAAGCATCAACATCATAATTTGTTCTAATAATAGAATCAAAAGGCATCTTCATTCTCTTTCTAGGGAAGTGTTCCATACCTTTCTTGAGAGGGAATTGATACTTAATATTCCCCTCTTTCATATCAATAACAGCACCAACAGTTCGAAGAAAGGGTCTTCCCAAAACAATAGGACAAGATGCATTGCATTCAATATCCAAAACAACAAAATCAACGGGGACAAGGTTATTGTTAACCATAATATGAACATTGTCAATTCTCCCCAAAGGTTTCTTCATAGAGTTATCAGCAAGATGAACATCCAAATAACAGTGTTCCAAAGGTGGCAAGTCAAGCATATCATAAAGTTTCTTAGGCATAACAGAAATACTTGCACCAAGATCACATAAAGCATTACAATCAAAATCATTCACTTTCATTTTAATGATGGGCTCCCAACCATCTTCCAACTTCCTAGGGATAGAAGCTTCATGTTTTAATTTCTCTTCCCTAACTTTCATGAGAGCATTTGTAATATGTTTTGTAAAAGCCATGTTTATAGCACTAGCATTAGGACTTCTAGCTAGCTTTTGCAAGAACATAATAACTTCAGAAATGCTACAACCATCAAAATCAAAATCATTATGATCAAAAGTAATGGGACCATTGCCTCCAATACTTCGAAAAATTTCAGCACTTTTATCAGAAACAGTTTCAGCAGTTTTAGGCAATTTTGCATGCTTTGTAGTAGAAGTGGAAACATTGCCAACACCAATAACATTACCATTGATAGTAGGAGGTTTACTAACATGTGAGCTTCAGCATTACTAGTGGTGGTAATAGTACAAACTCGAGCTATACTATTCTTTCTATCAATTTCAGCTTCTCTTTCCCACCTAGCATGCAATTCAGCCAACATCCTACAATTTTAACTTGGATAGCATTTGCTGTAGCAAAAGGCTTAGTATCTTTAACCTCATTAGGCATAACTTTCAGTTTCAAAAGATCAACATCAAGAGCAAGACTATCAACCTTGGAAGCAAGAACATCAATTTTACCAAACTTTTCCTCAACAGATTTGTTAAAAGCAGTTTGTGTATTGATAAATTCTTTAAGCATGACTTCAAGATCAGAGGGTACACTCCTACTATTGTTGTAAGAATTACCATAAGAATTACCATAACCACTACCATTATTAGAAGGATATGGCTTATAGTTGTTGTTACCAAAATTATTCCTATAAGCATTGTTGTTGAAATTGTTATTTTTAATGAAGTTCACATCAACATGCTCTTCTTGAGCAACCAATGAAGCTAAAGGAACATTATTAGGATCAACATGAGATTTACCACTCACAAGCATAGACATAATGATATCAATCTTTTCATCAAGGAAGAGGTTTCTTCAACAGAATTTACCTTCTTACCTTGAGGAGTCCTTTCAGTGTGCCATTCGGAGTAGTTGATCATCATATCATCAAGAAGTTTTGTTGCTGCACCCAAAGTGATGGACATAAAGGTCCCTCCAGCAGCCGAATCCAGTTCCTTGAAGAAAAATTTAATCCTGCATAAAAGGTTTGGATGATCATCCAAGCAGTCAGTCCATGGGTGGGACAATTCTTTACCAAAGATTTCATTCTTCCCATGCTTGGGCAACATGTTCATTATCAAATTGCTTGAAATTCATAATGCTACTTCTCAAAGATATAATTTTAGCAGGAGGATAATATTTTCCAATGAAAGCATCTTTGCATTTTGTCCATGAATCAATACTATTTCTAGGCAAAGATAACAACCATTCTTTAGCTCTTCCTCTCAAAGAGAAAGGAAATAATTTCAGTTTTATAATATCCCCATCTATATCCTTATACTTTTGCATCTCACAAAGTTCAACAAAATTATTAAGATGGGCAGCAGCATCATCAGTACTAACACCAGAAAATTGCTCTTTCATAACAAGATTTAATAGAGCAGGTTTAATTTCATAAAAGTCTGCTTTAGAAGCAGGTGGAGCAATAGGAGTGCATATGAAATCATTATTATTTGTGCTAGTGAAGTCACACAACTTGGTGTTCTCAGGAGTACTCATTTTAGCAAAAAAAAACTAGGCCGAAATAACAAAAGTAAAACAAGTAACTAATTTTTTGTGTTTTTGATATAAAGAAAGCAAACAAGATAAAATAAAATAAGCAAGACAAAAACAAAGTAAAGAGATTGGAAGTGAGAGACTCCCCTTGCAGAAGCAACTCGGCTTCCCCGGCAACGGCGCCAGAAAACGTGCTTGATGCGTGTAAAGTCACACGTCCGTTGGGAACCCCAAGAGGAAGGTATGATGAGTGCAGCAACAAGTTTTCCCTCAGTATGAAACCAATGTTATCGAACCAGAGGAAGTGGGCGATGCTCTGAAGGTGTCAACGGCGTCAGAAAAGGTGGAGCTGTTGTTGGGGAAGGTCTGACACGTCGACTTGGAACCTGCACACAACACAACCAAACTACTTTGCCCCAACGAAACAGTGAGGGTGTCAACCTCACCGGCTTGCTGAAAACAAAGGATTAGACGTATAGTGTGGAAAATGATGTTTGCTTGCAGAGAATGAAAAAGAACAATGATTGCAGTAGGTTGTATTTCAGATGTAAAAGAATGGACCGGGTCCACAGTTCACTAGTGGTGTCTCTCATAATAAAATACTAACATGCTGGGTAAACGAATTACAGCTGGGCAATTGACAAAATAAAGAGGCGCATAACAATGCATATACAAGACAGATGATCACTATGAGATTTACTTGGGCATTACGACAAAGTACACATACCGCTATCCAGCATGCATCTGTGCCTAAATTGTCCACCTTCAGGTTAGCATCCGCACCCCTTCCAGTATTAAGTTGCAAGCAACAGACAATTGCATTAAGTATGGTGCATAATTTAAACAATACAAATATCCTTAGACAAACCATTGCTGTTTTACCCCTAGTAGCAACAGCACATCCACAACTTAAAACTTTCTGTCACTGTCCCAGATTAAATGGAGGCATGAACCTACTATCTAGCATAAATACTCCCTCTTGGAGTTACAAGCATAAACTTGGCCAGAGCCTACACTAGTAACGGAGAGCATGCAAGATCATAAACAACATATATAAGATAGATCAATAATCAACTTGACATAGTATTCAATACTCATCGGATCCCAGCAAACACAACATGTAGCATTACAATAAGATGATCTTGATCATGATAGGCAGCTCACAAGATCTAAACATGATGGCACAAGAGGAGAAGACAACCATCTAGCTACTGCTATGGACCCATAGTCCAAAGATGAACTACTCACACATCACTCCGGAGGCAGGCATGGCGATGTAGAGCCCTCCGGTGATGATTCCCCTCTCCGGCAGGGTGCCGGGGAGAGCTTCAGAACCCTCCCGAGTTAGGGTTGACGACTGTGGCGCCCCGACCCGACTGCTATATAGTGATGTTGTGTGTCACCGGTTAAGCGATACAACCGGAGGTTACGGGTTTACCAATCCCCGGCCAAAACCTTTGGCAGGTGTTGCTCAGAATGGATCATTGGCAACACAACGCCCCGATTGATGCCTTAACACAGGCACAACCCTCACTGCATAATAGAGAGATCAAGACTTGTGGAACAACTGGCACATCACAGACTCTACGACACAAATCATTATAGTTCAACTCTTATAATAGAGAAAGATAGCAAATGACAACCAGAGGTCACGGACCCAACATTACAACAAGCGGAAGCGAATTAGGTTGTCTAAACAACAAGATCCAAATTATGGCCTAAGAGGCCTACAAATAAACATCCAGCGCCAGCTGATCCGGGATGTCCCAAGCTGCCACCTGGGAACCCCAGACTACTCGTCGACGTCCACAAAGAACCCACCTTCGAGGTCGGTGAAGTCCTCCTCTGAAACAAAACAAACGACGTTGAGTTCGACGAACTCGCAAGATTATGTAGAGCTTTAGCTCGATGAGGCTGTCGAAGTTTTATGGCTGTTTTGCATAAAGCTGATTTTATTTATGAAAACATAACTCAATGGCATCGACTAATCAGAATAGTTTTCAAAAGGGGTAAGAGGTGACTCTTTTCTTGATCACTTTTCTCAACATCAACCACTGTACCTGTTCATCTAAGGCACCTCCCCGAATCACCCTCGAGGAAGTCAACCTTGCATTCTTGAGTGGTACCTCTAGTACCCAGTTTTTAATCATTCCGTTCAAGTTATTCTATGATCTTACCTTCACTTCCCAAGTTCGTCCATAACCGCGGACACGGCTTTTCGAAAAGATTTAACCCTGCAGGGGTGCACTATGTTTACCTTCGGTACCGCCCGGCTCATTGCCTACACGTAGCTCTCTTCCGGGGAAAGCCGGCTGAGTGGGAACGGTTACAACCTTTACCTTGTTAAAGACTAAACCAGGATCATCAGTGAGGACGGAGCAGTGGATCAACACACCCTGCCCCGTGGCCACTCATTTTCCTAACACCACCATCCTCATTTCTGTCTTAGCCACCATCTTCACGCACGCGCAAATGGAAGCTCAAACTAGAGGACCCTGGCTAGTCCCGCCCAAGTTAGTCGGTCGACGAGGGCTCCATATACCCCACCGAAAGGAAGCGCGCTCATTCTTGGTTCAAGAGGTATAGAACTCGCACCTAGGCGGCGAGAGTGAGACAAAACACCACAACCACAGTGGCCTCTCATCCCCACCTTTAAGCATTTTATTACCCGTCTCCATAATTCTCCACCATCAACCATTCATCTCATCACCTGTTTCCAACAAGAACCATCCATCGTACAACTAGGCATTTAACTAAGCATGGCTAAGCATCAACATAGCATAGTTAAGTATCTCAGGCCAACATTGCAAACCTATGGATAATAGGAGGGAAACAGGTATTGGCATCGGAAACTTAATGCAACTATAGGATACTCTATCCAAAACAAATTGACATTTGGAACCGCATGCAATATTATAGTGGAGAAAATATTTGCGGAAAATAGGATAAGACATGCTCAGAGGGGGATTACGCTTGCCTTGTTCAGCGGAGTAGTCAAACTGCTCGTCAGAGTAATGATGCTCAACTCCGAACTCGCGATCTACCGGAGAGCAACAACACCGGAAAGCAAAAATAACAATCAACACATGGCAATTGTGCAATGCATACAAAAATGATGATATGTCATATTAATGCATTTAAGAGATCCTAGACATGATCATTGGGTTAAATGAGTGTCCCGAGATATATTTAGGAATTATTCGGTTAACCACCCATATTTATCTTAATGTCCAACATGTTGTTCTAGTTATGACCAGTATCACAAAATGATTGTACATGCATGAGAATGATGTTTTCTGTTAGTATTTAACTTGCTGATCATTGTGATATGTTGTTTGCAATTTTCGAAGCAAATATGAATATTTGGTGAGTATTTAAAAATGCTATTTGAATCTGCCATTTTAGGGAAGTGCAACTTATTAATATTACAAAAGTTCATTATTGTGTAGAACTGCTTGAAAACAGTTAGTATATGTTCCTCTGAACATTTTGAGGTATTACACATAAATTTTGGAATTATTCTGAATTAATTATGAATTTCCAAAAAGGGATTTCATTTCTGCAATTTTTAGTATTCCATTAAAACAGAGCAGAAAATTAATTCAATCATGTCCAACTAAAATATGGATGTGTAGAGTTTGTTACGACAAACATTTGGACACCTCATTTGCTAAATTTGGATTAAAATAGCAAAAGATATGAATTTTCAAAGTCTTCCCATATTTTCGGATTATCCGGTTTTTATTAACTCGGGTTATCCGAGGGGAGGAAATTGAGTACTGGCTAATTTCGGATAATCCGGGTTACGTGGGAATCGGAATATCCGATTTGGTTTCAGCCACACGAGTTAAACTGTCGAAACTGAAAACTGCACACGGGGCAGTGCTCGACGGGGAACAACGACCGGCGACGACCACGCTCTTGGCGCGTCCGCCTGTGCGCGCGGGGGTGCGAGGAGAGGGTTCAGCGGACGGGGTCCAGATGAGCCTAACGTGGCGGCGGCGCCCGGGTATGGCTACTGGAGCTTGCCCGGCGACGGCGGCGAGCAGCGGTCGACGGACTACAACGAGATGGCGCTACGGCGAGAGAGAGAACGAACGGAGGGCACGGCGAGGTGCAGCGGCTCACCCTGAGTACGACTACGTGGACGGAGAGGTCGCAGGAGGCTCGCCGGCGACGAATATTCGCGGCGTCCGTGGCCGGAGGCAAGGAAGACGGCGCGATTCCCCCGATGCGATCCATCCCGGCTCGCGTGACTCGTCGAGGAGGAAGAGGAGAGGTGGGCGGAGCTCGTGGTGGCCTCGGCTTGCCTCGGGGAGGCCTACAGTGGCGGCACGAAGCTCGGCAGCCATGGCGGCATCTCGGTCGCGGGAAGAACAGAGAAGAGAGCGAGAGGGAGCCGGGCTAGGGTTAGGGTTAGGGTTCCGGGGTGCTCTTCTTATCCTCGTGGGTGGAGGCAGAGAGGGGCCAGGCAAGGCGCGTCGGGCGGCAGGCAGCGACGAGCTCGCGGGTGCGATGCGAGCGTGAGCTCCTCGGTCGCTATAGGAAGGAGACGCTACACTTTCATAAAACCCCCTGCACATTTGTTTCCCCTCACAAACAAGTCCTTTTCTTTATTTTTCTTTTATTTTGAGATAAATTCAGTGAGCAAAAGGGATTTAATTGGGGCACTTGCGCTGCTCCAAAAATACTGCAAATTTTTGGGTAGCCTCTTTATATTATTCTGAAGCTCCCGTAATTTTTCCAGATTATTTGAAACTCATTTGGTAGGGAAATAAAATAGGAATTGCTCACAGGCAATTTTGAGTCTCTCTCCATTTATTTTATTTTACAAATCAAAATAGTTTGCCAAAATTATATTTGGAACTTTTGGAACTTCCTGGACAAATATAAGAGCTCCAAGTAATTTTTATTTGTAACAAGCTTTCCCAAAACATTTAAAATAATTTGAAGCTATTTTGTTGTTTGTTTTAATTTGTGCTAAATTAATTGTTTCAAGCTTAGCAATTTAATTTGGATGCCATGATGTAATGAAGCACAAAAAGTGGAAATTTTATTAGGGTTTTTAGGTTCACAAACTTCGGGCTGTTAGAACGACGGTGGCGGTGGCGGATGTTTTCTGGAATATTGGCTCGGGTGTCTAGGGTTTTCCCGAAAAGATGAATATATAGGCGAAGGGGCGGCGTCGGTGGAGGCCCGAGGCGCCCTCACCACGTGGCGGCGCGGCGGTGGGCCCACCCGCGCCGTGGCATGGTGAGGGCGGCCCACGGCCCCCCTTCGTCTCTCCTTCGGACTCCGTGTACGTGTTGGAAAAATAGGGACTTTGACTCCTGTTTCGTGCAATTCCGTGAATATTTCCAGAACAACTTTTCTGAAACCAAAAATAGCAGAAAACATGAACTGACACTGTGGCATCTTCTTAATAGGTTAGTCCCAGAAAATGCATAAAAATGATATGAAGTGTGAATAAAACATGTAGCAATTGGTATAAAACAAGCATGAAACATAAGAAATTATGGATACATTGGAGACATATCAGTTTCCTCTGCATATATAGTGCGGTCCGGGTAGGATGTGGGCGCAGCCCATGATCGAGTGGGTAACGTCTCCACGAATAGGAAACGGCAAAACAATTAACGCGTCCATTAATTATTAATTAATGACTCAATAAAGTTCTAGGACTGCAAAAATATAAGCTCGGCTCGGCGAGATTCCCGCAACCCGCGGCGTGTCGTGACGAGACGGACGAACGGCGGCGGAGGAGGAGGAGTGCGCACGAGAGAGCCTTCCTGTTCTCACATGCTTACCAAGTGCTAGCACAACTCACTATATAAAGTGGTGCAACACTCTCCCAGCTAGCAGTATGGGACTAAAGATTGCATTCACGTACACACACAGCCAGCCAAATAAATGGGCCAAATAGGAATTTCGGAATTAAATGGGACATGGACAAAATATGGGAAAAGGCCCAATAATTCCAGCAATCCCCCACAAAGTCTCATTGGCACATCATACCACGTTTGTTCCAAAACATTGTTTTATATACCGGTGCTTAGTGGAGACTGTTAAGTTGAACTTCCACCTAGAAATTTATGCTACACTAGATCATAACTTGGATAGTGGACTATGCCTTGAACTACAAGTTTGCTGCGACCTAGTTTCACACAAATCCTTGACCGATACTGGGTTGCCGCAAGGCTTCCCCGCGGGTGGAGCGTATGCGTCATACTCCGAGACTTTTCATGAGTTTATTAAAGAGCACCCAACTCTCACGGACTGCGACGTTTAACAGTCAGACTCATATAGGTGTATTCCTCAAGAGATGTTCTGCAGGGCAACATCTCCGCTTATAAAAGTAAGCCGCTTGGAACACATTAAGATAAACATCAACCTGCCATGCAGATCAGGAGAGTACTGCATCTATGCGTAGTGGAAAATAATGTAGGGATACTCTCCTCCCAGCTGACCACCAACTTGTCACCCACTTCTACTTCACGGGATCTCCGATCACATAGAATGGTTTACCGCTGTGGACAACTCATCCGTGGGTCTCAAACCCATCTCCCTCGATGCACTATCTATCACATTACGTGATAAACCCTTTGTGAAGGGATCTGCCAAATTCTTAGACGTTTGGATATAATCCAACGCAATGACTCCGAAGTTCTTTAATTTTCGGACATATTTCAATCTCCTCTTCACATGCCTTGATGACTTCATATTATCCTTAGAACTTTTAATCTTGTGAATCACAGTTTGATTATCACAGTTCATAAGGATAGCGGGTATTGGTTTTTCAACCATAGGTAAGTCCATCAAAAGCTCTCGAAGCCACTCTGCTTCAACAGTGGATGTGTCTAATGCTGTGAGTTCTGCTTCCATAGTTGACCTCGTTAAGATGGTCTGCTTGCAAGACTTTCAGGAAACAACTCCACCACCGAGTGTAAACACATAACCACTCGTGGCCTTAATCTCATCAGCATCAGATATCCAATTGGAATCACAATAACCCTCCAGTATACCCTTGGATACCCGGAGTAGTGAATTCCATAGCTCGCAGTGCCTTTTAAATAACGCATAACTCTCTCGAGCGCATGCCAATGATCATCTCCCGGATTAGAAACAAACCGGCTCAACTTGCTTACAGCAAAAGAGATGTCAGGCCTCGTGGCACAAGCCAAATACATAAGCGAGCCAATAATCTGAGAATATCTCAGTTGATCTCTAACAGTCTGCCGGTTCTTTCGAAGCAACACACTAGGATCATATGGTGTCGGAGAGGGTTTACAGTCGTCATATCCGAAACGACTTAATACCTTTTCCACATAGTGAGACTGAAGGAGTGTAATCCCACCATCACCATCTCGCAGCAGCTTGATGTTCAAGATAACATCAGCTACTCCTAGATCCTTCATCTCAAAACAACGAGATAAGAAATCCTTAACCTCCTTGATTAAATCAAGATTGGTTCCAAAGATCAGTATGTCATCGACATACAGACAGAGAATAACTCTCTCGCCCCCACCATAGCGATTGTACACACACTTGTCAGATTCGTTTACAATGAAACCTGCAGCAGTCAAAGTTCTCTCAAACTTTTCATGCCATTGCTTAGGAGCTTGCTTTAGGCCATATAAGGACTTCAACAACTTGCACACCTTTCCTTCCTGACCAGGTACTACAAAACCATCAGGCTGATCCATGTAAATTTCCTCGTCTAACTCTCCATTTAGGAAAGCTGTCTTCACATCCATTTGATGAATGAGAAGCCCATGCGAGGCAGCCAATGAAAGTAGCACTCGAATCGTGGTCAGTCTAGCCACAGGTGAGTAAGTATCAAAGAAGTCTTCTCCTTCTTTCTGGGTATAACCCTTGGCCACAAGTCGTGCCTTGTACTTCTCAATAGTACCATCAGGCCTAAGCTTTTTCTTGAACACCCACTTACATCCTACAGGTTTACACCCATAAGGACGATCAGTGACTTCCCAGGTTCCGTTAGCCAAGATAGAATCCATCTCGCTACGGACAGCTTCCTTCCAGTAGTCAGCATCAAGAGATGCATACGCTTCTGGAATGGTACTGGGTGTGTCATCCACAAGGTACACAATGAAATCGTCACCAAAAGACTTTGCAGTCCTCTGTCTCTTGCCCCTAACAGGAACTTCATTGTCATCCTGACTAGATGTATCAGGTATCTCCTGATTTGATGAGCTAGGCATATCCTTCATCAGAAAGATTTCCTCAAAGAAAGTCCCATCCTTCGACTCTAAAATTGTACCAACGTGAACGTCAGGTACCTCAGATTTTACCACCAAAACTCTATAGCCAACGCTATGAAAAGCATAGCCCGGAAGAACACAATCCACAGTTTTTGGTCCAAGCTTGCGCTTCTTGGGAATTGGTATATTGACTTTCGCCAAACAACCCCAAGTTCGAAAGTAAGAGAGTCTCATATTTTTTCTTTCCCATTCCTCAAAAGGAGAAACAGTTTTCGTTTTAATGGGAACTCGGTTTAGGACATGACAAGCTGTCAACAAAGCCTCCCCCCCACCATGCCTTGGAGAGACCCGAAGTGTCTAACATGGCGTTAACCAAATCAGTTAAAGTTCGGTTCT
This sequence comes from Poa pratensis, assembly GCA_947311845.1. Classification (NCBI taxonomy): domain Eukaryota; kingdom Viridiplantae; phylum Streptophyta; class Magnoliopsida; order Poales; family Poaceae; genus Poa; species Poa pratensis. Next base: position 20,688,384 of record CAMZMU010000052.1, on the reverse strand, counting down.
TTCTTTCGGCCACCCCATTTGACTGAGGCGAGTAGGGAGGCGTCCTCTCATGGATTATACCATGTTCCGCACAAAACGAATCAAACTCGTTGGAAAAATACTCTCCACCACGATCAGACCTTAATCGTTTAATTTTCCGATCAAGTTGGTTCTCTACTTCAGCTTTATAGATTTTAAAGTTGTTTAAAGCATCATCTTTTGATTTCAGAAGATACACATAGCAGTATCTAGTGGAGTCATCAATAAGCGTCATGAAATATTTCTTTCCGCCTTTTGTCAACACGCCATTCATCTCGCAGAGATCAGAATGTATAAGTTCCAGTGGTGCCAAGTCTCTTGCCTCCGCAGTCATATGGGACTTGCGAGGTTGCTTAGCTTGCACACATACTTGACACTTGGAACCTTTGACAGTAGTGAATTTTGGAATTAAATCCAAACTAGCTAGCCGCGTCATGCTACCAAAGTTAATATGACAAAGTCGTGAATGCCAAATGTTATGCTCAATTTCACGACAAATATTATTAATAACTTTAGTACAAAAGTCTGACAAAGAGAGGCGGAACAAGCCTCCGCACTCATAGCCTTTTCCAACGAATTGTCCATACTTGGATATTACAACTTTATTGGACTCGAAAACCAACTTAAAACCATCTCGACATAGTAGCGATCCGCTGACGAGATTTTTATTGATGGAGGGCACATGATGAACGTTCTTCAGCCGCACGATCTTCCCCGAAGTAAACTTCAGATCGACCGTGCCAACACCATGAACAGAAGCATGTGACCCGTTCCCCATCAGCACGGGGAAATCCCTGTGACCTGGTAAGAAGAGAACAATGAGGCATCAGCACAAACATGTACATTAGCACCAATGTCAATCAACCAATCAGGAGAATGACAAACTGAAAGGATGGTGGGAAATATACCGTACCCAGATTCCTTCATCTCGGTGTCACCAATAACAACATTGGCAGTCTTGCCTTTGTTCTCAGATCCGCGCAGCTCATGGCGGTTGAGACATCGAGGTGCCCAGTGCTCCGGATCACCACAGACATGGCATGATCCCTTCCTTGGCTTGTTGATGTTCTTCTTCAAGTTGGTAGGCTGTGACGGTTTGAACCGTCCATCAGACTTGCCTTCACCCCCAGAGTTACCCTTGTTAAATTTGGACTTGTGGGGCGGCTGGTAATTCTTCTTCTGTACCACATGGGCACTAGAATCAGCCTCGGCAACTCGAGCACGTGTATCCTTCGCTCTCGCCTTCTCTTCCACATCAAGCGACCCAATGAGATCCGAAACGGAAAACTCTTGTCTCTTGTGTTTCAGAGAAGTAGCAAAATTGCTCCATGAAGATGTAAGCTTGGCGATAATGCCACCGGCGACAAACTTGTCCGGTAAGTTACACTTGAAGTGCTCAAGTTCCTTTGTGAGCGACTGTATCTCATGAGCATGTTGTACAATAGAACGCTCATCAGTCATCTTGTAGTCATAGAATTGCTCCATGACGTACAACTCGCTGCCAGCGTCCGAGGCCCCAAACTTGGCCTCGAGCGCATCCCACATGTCCTTGCCGGTAGCAAACGACTTATACGAATCCACAATGGAATCGTCAAGTATACTGAGGAGGGCACTCTTGAAAAGAGTATCAAGCCTCTCAAAGGCTTCCTGTTCAGCAGGATTAAGATCGCCCTCAGGCTTGCCTTTGGTGGCAGCATAGCAGTTACTATTTTGGAACCAGTAAACTGCTCTCATGCGCCACCGTTTGTAAAGCACCCCTTTAAAGGGAAACGGCTTCGTTGACGCGAGAAATCCAGGCGATGCAAATTGCCTACAATCATGTTTTTGGATTGTTGAATATATAAGCAATTTAGCAGTAGATTTAATCTGCGAAAATAGTAAGCATGATATGACTAGAATAACCAGAATTGAACTAATCAGGCGATCTACTAAAATCGTAGACAAGCCGAACGAATCTAGAGCAATTACCACAAGCAGGAACTCTAGCAGCATATCGAACAAGAAGATCAGGAGGACATACGTTGCAGCGGCAGTAGCAGCAGCGGCCCCGGTGTCGCCCATGTAGTCGATGAAGAGATTGGCGATGTCGGGGAAGAAATCATCGTTGGGGAAGAACTCGAAGACAGCAGTCGCGCGAGTGCGCTCCCCAAAAACCTGATCGCCCCTCTCCCGTACAGGATCACAAGAGGCGGGGTTCCGGAGGCCTGCTGTCCCTTCAACCGGTGCACGCCGGAAGACGGGATGGAGAAGACTTGAAAGACGGCGCCGCAAGGTTCTGGAACTAGCGCGACGAGCGACCATGTGTTGCGTGTGTTCTGGCGGCTAGGGTTTCCTCTGCATATATAGTGCGGTCCGGGTAGGACGTGGGCGCAGCCCACGATCGAGCGGGTAACGTCTCCACGAATAGGAAACGACACTCAATAAAGTTCCCGGACTGCAAAAATATAAGCTCGGCTCGGCGAGATTCCCGCAACCCGCGGCGTGTCGTGACGAGACGGACGGACGGCGGCGGGGGAGGAGTGCGCACGAGAGAGCCTTCCTGTTCTCACATGCTTACCAAGTGCTAGCACAGCTCACTATATAAAGTGGTGCATCACTCTCCCAGCTAGCAGTATGAAACTAAAGATTGCATTCACGTACACACACAACCAGCCAAATAAATAGGCTAAATGGAAATTTCGGAATTAAATGGCCATGGACAAAATATAGGCAAAGGCCCAATAATTCAAGCATCACGATGTAACATCCGAGGCAAAACTTTCGTTTGCGTACTTACAACTTGTCCATCGAAGTTGTACAAATATATTTGAAAAAAATATTACTACTACCAGAACATATATAGTTCTTGTTAAATTAGTTGAGACCTTCGATCATACGACATACGTGCTCTGCTCACATCAGTATATACATCACTAATCCAAGTATCAAACTTAGCCCGTCACTTTGACAGGGTGACGACGTGCAAACTTCTGTTACGGCTTCCATCTTGCTTGGTCCTCGCGTCTTCAGTAGGGTTACACGTATCAGTGGTGCAGTGGATAACAGGATGGCCTTTTATTCCTGAGAGCGATGGGCTGGGATAGATAGGTCGAATTCGGCCCAGTAAGTTTGACTGGGAACAAAACCCTGCATTCAGTTGGTTCTCAAAAAAACAAAAACCTGCATTCAGTTCAAAACCCTGAAACTGAATTCTCCATCAGGCAGAAACCCTAGCCCTAGCCGTCCGGCATAGCAACCGAGCGTGGAAGCTGCTGCCGCGATACTGATGCCTCCTCCGCCGCTCACCCCCAACCCCGTGCCCGTCTATAACCAGGTTACATTCTCCATCTAGTCCTCCTGCGGCCCCTCAATCGTTATCAACTTACGATTCAATCTACGGTTTGTTCAGATCCTCAAGAAGATCGAGGTGATCAAGGCGGTCCGTGTCCCACGAGAGGATATCTCCAGGGCTATTAGAGGGCTAGAGGCCGGCGCCAAGAATCAGCTATTGACCTGGAAGCTCAATGAGAGGTACTGCTAATTGCTTCTACCGGGCCACTCTAGATAACTAGTGCCTGTTATGATGATACCGCACAATCTGACACGTTTGAGTTAAATTGCCTAAATCTCAAAACTCTAAGTTCTCTTTTTGGAAAGGGTGTGTTAAATGTGTAATCGTTTTAATATAACGGCATCAAGCTCGAGCCTTCTATTCGGCCCAGTTTAGCATCAAGCGCCTTTTAAAATCCCTGGTTATTGAGAACGAGCCTTGGCTCGGTGGCTTGGGACGGAGGTGTCCTCCAGCTCGCCCAGGTTCGACTCCCAGTGGGAGCGAATTTTTAGGCGTCTCACCCGCGCGGTACTGTTCACGTGAACCGTGTTTGCGTGAACAGTGCTGCGCTGAGCCGATTCCACCGCGGTTCGATACTGGATTGTGGTGTGCCCACCACCGCAGGGGTTTCCCAGAAGATCTAGGCTCACGGAAGGCTCAAAATCTTAGTATAGTCTGGTTAGGTCTAGCTTGCGCACGGGTGGCGTGCGTGTGGTGTTGTGTGTGTGGAGTGCGTTGTGCGTGAGTTCAGTGGAGTGCGTTGTGCGTGAGTTCAGATACTACAGATGTACTAAGTCCTGGAAATCTCAAAAAAAAAAAATCCCTGGTTATTGAACCTGCCGTAGGTTGAGATCCTGGGTACGCGAAATGAGATTTACAAATTCCAGTTTTATTACTGAATCGAATCATAGTAATACTAGGAAAGTGCCCGTGCCTTGCAACGGGTATAAAATTAAATCAAACATTCTAGGTTTCAAGTATGTCCTAAAGCTTAGGTTTGAAGTATAGTATACTGGTATGTGATTGGACGTATACCGGGTTTAACCCAAATTCTAATCCTCTTATATGTCGCATTAAATAAGGTCGACACTTGCTTTACAATCTTGTTTGTTTGTATAATAGTTATCCAAAAGTATGAAATCACATTGGAGAAAATCACTTGTTAAATTAATTGCGAATACATGTCGACATAATATTAGCTACTCCGTGTAAGTTATCTCCGAATGTTCTAACTATATGAATGTTGTCTCTAAATAGAAAATTGTCTATAAATTTGAAGTCTCAATTTGGCAGACATCTTATGTTAGCTATGAATACCGTTGCCATTTCACATCATTCTCTACACAATACATGATCTATAACAAAAATAGCGATTTATTCCATGACAAAGAATTGCATAGTATTCAACTGAGCAGACCTATACACTGACAAGTTTATTCCAACCACAAAGCATTGCACCGTGATCAACTGATCTAACTGTTAGAGTAACAAGTGTTCAGGCATAACATGCATCCTTCATTTGACTTTCTTATTTCCAATCCAATACTTCATAAGATGATCTGATAATTCTAATCTTTTAGCTTCTTGATGTGCACCTACGGAGTACTTCTTTGAATATTCTACCAAATATTAGCTCGTCCGTCAGTCTGTGGGCAGAAACGATCGATGGCAGCCTGTCTTTAGCCACAGCTCATCAATGCCCAGCCCGCACCTGACTCGCCGCATCATATCTCGCCCGGGGACTGAGATGGGCAGGGATCTCGTTCTCGTTGGAGATCTCCAGACATAGATTGGGTGAGCGCGAGTAAGGGGAGACGAACAGCAACCTAGGAAGGGGAAAGGAGGGGGAGATCTGGGCAGGGAAACAAGGATAGTGGAGGTAGGGAGGCTCGGGAGAGAGATGCCGCTCCGTTGGCTGCTGCGTCTCTCATCCTCAGGCTAGAGCAGCAATAACTGGAGGCTGGTCTGTCGATGGAGCTCCGACGCGTCGGTTTTCAGCATCAACGACTCCATGCGATGTGCAGTCAGGACGGGATTCAGCAGCGATCCAGACGATCGAAGGAGGTCGGAGGCGACGGGCGGAGGCGGAATAGCAACTGCACGAGATGGGGGGCTCTGGGCTGCTGGGCAGGCCCATGGCTCCTCTCCTCCTTCCGCACCGGCCGCGTCCGCGCCCTGGCCCTGCTCCAGCCGTGCGCCCAGCGCCGCCCATCGTCCTCCTCCACCAGGGCCTCCTCGCCTCGACCTCGGACCGGCCAGCTCCGCTCTGAGCACGCCCGGTGCGCTGCCGCAATGCGCCGCCCGGCCTCGCCTCACCCGTGCGAATAGCGGATCGACCATATCACTTCGCGGTGACATAAGGTGTAATATTTTCTAATCCTGCTTAACAATGCAGGTAAATTGGGAAATTTAAAAACCGTACCAACCATCACCTCCAAGTATATTATATAGTAGAGATTAGCAGATAAAGTGGTGATATAGTTTTTGGCAACACGATTTTTTTTTGACATGATGTTTGGCAATACAATTGGTTACGATAAGAATACTAAAAGAATTCAAAAATATTATAATAAGTTATTGGGCTGAAAACATTGGGATGTATTTCTCTTTCAAATAGAAGGGTATACACTGGCCTCTACATCGATTGATTGATGTACATAGTAATGTATTTCACTGAATCATAGGAATATTAGCAGACAAGTGGTAATACAGTGTTTGTTACAACTGGTCGATATAGGGGAACTTTTATAGGATTCAGGTATATTATATTAAGTCATTGGGGTTGAAAACATTGGGATGTATTGCTATTTCGAATAAAAGGCTCTACCTAGAAGTAGGCCGTAACGACATGACCTTCATCAAGAAGCCAACCCTATACGTGAGGAATAAGTTCTAGTCGTCGCAGGAGACCAAGCGTTTCAAACTAGTCGACGACGACTCCTCCAAGACGGCGGTCATCGGCGCGCACATGGATAGCACATAGGAAAACATCCTCCGTGACTTCCTCCGTGAGAAGCAGGATATATTTTCCTGGAAGCCTTCTGACATGCCAACCTCCCAAGGGAGCTCGTAGAGCACAAGCTCAAAGTTGTCAAGAACGCACGACCGGTTAAACGATTCTTGTGTCGTTTCAACTACGACCCGTCCAAAGTAGTCGACGATGAAATCGCACGGCTCCTAGCTGCCAGGTTCATCGCCGAGGTTCTCCACCTAGAGTGGTTGACCAATCATGTCCTGTTGCTAAAGAAGAATGGGAAATGGAGGATATGTATTGACTACATCGACCTCAACCAAACATGGAGGATAGGTATTGACTACATCGATCTATACCAGACCTCGTCGATTGCTTTGTGCCGGTCGCCGTTGAAACGACGCAAGAATCGTTTCACCGGACGTGCGTTCTTGTTAACATTGAGTTTGTACTATGCGAACTACCTTGGGATGCTTGGCATGTCCGAAGGCTTCCAGGCAAATATATATCCCAGTTTTCATGGAGGAAGTCGTGGAGCACGCTTTGGTATGCACTATCCATGTGTGCGTCGATCACCGCCTTCATGGATGAGCCGTCGTCGACCAGGTTGAAATGCTCTGTCTCTTGCGCCGACTAGAACTTGTCTTGGGCATCCAGGGTTGGCTTCTTGATGATCGTCATGTCGGTTTAGGCCGACTTCCAGCTGGAGCTCCTCCACAACGATGACCAATTTCTACTTATAGCATAATGTTCTATCTACGGGCGTGGAATCATTTGCATTATGCCATTATACTACCTGCAATATACACAGTTTGTGCTAAGTTTTCCTTCCATCAAACTGTTGGCATATAATTTCCATTTTCTCTATGCTCAATAAAAACATGTTGCTATGCAGGAAAGTAGTGCGAGATCTGGAGCGATATAAACTTTGCCCGCGGTGCAGTCGCCTCTTTGCTATGCATCTCGCTTGTGCTGCAATGTTTGTTGCGCCTAAAGTTGCAAATATGCTTACCTAAATGTCCATATTCAGTATCTAGGATACGAGCCATCAGACTTCATACAGGAATACTTTCGTTCTGTCTTTTATTTAGGCTGAGCGAGACTGCTGTAATCCTTCATTTATGGTGTTTGGGGATCCGAATGACCCGATTAATCCTGGTAATGTGGAGTCTACGTTCTGGCATTACGAGGATTTTAGGCGACTCCACGTTAGGTCTATGCCAATGCATCATCTCTTAGCATGTTAACATAGCAGTATTAGAATTTTAAGAGATCCATGTTAGGCCCGTGCCAATACATCGTCTCTTAGCACGTTAATATAGGAGTATTAAAATTTTAAGAGACAACCGTGCTAATGGGTTGTTTCTTAGAGGTTGTCTCTAATTTAATGATTTTGGCCTCATGCATGCATATGATTGGATAAACACTCTATTTTACCTATGGCCACGTGCAAGGGTTGTATCTTAGTTAAGCTACAACTTCGCCCTATCTTTTCATTAACTAACATGCCACATAAGCAAAGTGCATATAAAACCGTGCTAAGAGATTTGCATTGGCATATGCCTTATGTCTTTTATTTTGATCTTTACGGATATTTTGTTGAACCCAAGAACAATATTTTCTTGAACTATGCGAACAATTATTTGATCAACTGTTTTCATGTGAATTTTTAGAACTAATAGGAACTTCTTTTAAACCTCGTGAATATTTTTTGAACCTCAGCGCCATTTCTTAACTCTATTTTTATCTCAACTTTATGAATTTTAAAAAAGCACTAAACAATTGGCCACTTTATACGGAAAAAATAAATTATTATGCTGTTGGAAAAAAGGTAATACAAAACTGAAGAAAAAAGCAATACCAAAATAGAACGTTAAGATACGGAAATAAGGAAAAGAAAACAGAAACTATAAAAGAAAAAAAAATCACGTGACGAGGTGAACTCACACGAGGAGAATAAACAGTACGGTTGAAAATTGCTCCTACGCGTGAGACTGCTCATAGTGAGATCAACAAAAAAAAAACATAGCAGAAAACGTCGCAAGAAGTGAACGTAGGATGATTCCCTGAAGGCATGGTGAGAGCGTCAAAGCGAGTGGATGAAGACGAGGTTGACCCCGACGTGGAATGATCCTTAGTCCAATGGTACCTTCATCCGTTGGCGGGGTGGCCATACATGACTAACATGAGCAAGATCTCTGTGAGGATGGACAAACTGAGCTAAACTTGAAATTACAGTACAAAATGAATGAGCCGAAACTGAAAAAAAAACGAACTGATATTTTGCATCACGTCCTACCCCACGGCGCTATAATCACATTCGGCGATATGCAATATAACCATGGCGTCCACTAGGAGGACACCTCATGCAAAGGCCCCGATCATGATATTTTTATTTCAAATATCGGCTCTTTTTGTGGACAAATGTCAAAGTTTTTCAGTTATTTTTACTATTTTCACGATATATATGCGGGTGAGATTCGAGCGGGGTAGAGCATAGCACTTGAAAATCGCAGAGTCCTTTCAAGAGAAAAGAATAAAAAACCTAAAGCCGCCGAGAACCCTACATGTCGTCTTTGCTGTGCTCGACGGCCATCCGCCGCGGTCTCTCGGCAGTGTCATCGAGAGGACCGCAGGGGGCTTCCTTCCGCCGTGTCCCTTCAGCGGCAGCCCCCGTCTTCGGAGGAGAGTGGGGAGCCACAGTTCGCCGCGGTCTCGCACTCCAGACCTTGCCGCGCCGCAACCTCGGCGGACCTCCTCTGCCCGGCGGCGACGCCGCTAGTCCTTCCTCCGCTCAGGTGAAGCAACACGCCTAAAACCAGCTCCACATGAATGATTTTTCTGATCTCATACTCTGCAGTGGAAGCCGAAGGAAGGTGCAAGTTGTTAAGGATGTAGAGGGATGTGGATCCTCTACGGCGATGGCCAGTTCCAATGATCCTCTTGCTCTGACGATCCTGCACATAACAAGAGGAGGCATCAAAACCAACAAAATAGTTCATATCAGTAATCTGACCAACTGGCATAAGGTTCATGGACAACTGAGGAACAAAAGAGATGTCCGGGACAGTAAACTTTGATGTGCAAAGAGAACCCTGATGGGTAACAGAACAAGATGTACCATCAGCAGTCTGAACAGATGCACCATCCTTCACTGGCTGGCAAGACACAAGCTGAGAGTGGTCGGATGTCACATGAAAAGAGGCACCAGAGTCCAAAACCCAAGGCTGAGTTGGAGCCACAGCAGACTGAGAAAGAGCAGACACATAAGCACTCCTAGCTGATGTTTCAGTGACCGCAGCAGTAGAAGGCCTCACAAACTGAGGCTGAGTACGGTTAGGTGCAGGACGCGGCTGATCCTGAAGGGCTGCACGTCTAGCATTAAACTGAGCTAGCAACTCTGGGTGAAGCTGGAAACAACCAGCCGTATTGTGTCCTATCTTCTTGCAATGAGGGCATATGTCACGCGACGGAGGTCGCCATGTAGCCTTGGGAGGACCTGTCCGGTGAGGAAAACCCAAGACACTGTTGGGTAGAGACGATGTATAAGTCGTAGCCAAAGAACGAAGACGAGTCTCCTCAGCAATCAGACTAGCAAGTGCCCCAGTCAAAGTGGGAGAAGTAGTATGACCAAGGAGTTGAGTGCAGATGTTCTCATACTCCTGCCTCAGCTTCATCACAAACTGGTACATGAGTGTTCGTTGTTCAAATTCTTCCTTAGCCACACAAGATGTGCAACCAGGGCTGCTCTTTGGAACCATGGAGCTAAGTTGGCCGCTAATGCGAGTGAAGGCAGCATAGCACTCATCCATGGACATGTCATTTTGCTGAGTACTGTTTAAATTTTGTAGCAAGGAGAAATGAAGAGCACCACTAGGCTGGAGATACCGCTGCTCAAAGTATGTCCAGATTTCCTTTGCTGATGTGTGATGCTCAAGACTCATGCGGAGAGAAGGGTCAACACCCAAAACCAAAGCTCCCATCACACGATCATCAGCCTTTTGCCAAGATTTCTTTGCTGCTTCATCATCTCGAGTAGATGGATCATCGGTCAAGTGAGAGGCAAGACCAGCAGCTCTCACAACAGTCCTAGCTGAGAAAGCCCATTCCCGGTAGTTTGAGCCATCCAGCTTGATGTCAATAGCCATGGAGCCTTCATTCCTAGCCATGGCAGCAGTACAATCCGGATTCAGGCCCGGAAAAATCCGGATCTGGTACCGGGAAAATCCGGATTCAGGCCCGGAAAAATCCGGATCTGGAACCGGGAAAGACCGGAAAGATTTCCGGGTCAGAACTGGGTGAACTCCGGGCGAAGCTGGGTAAGTCCAGTAGCTGATTTCTTGATCCGGAGAGAAATCCGGAAAATTCTGGGACAAATTCCGGATAAGTCAACACTCACAAATTCCGGATCGAGGCGACGAAACGGCGGCGAAGGCCGAGCGACGGCGAAGCAGCGACGAAGGTCGGGCGACGGCGGAGATGCACGGAGAGGCGCAGAGCTGGACCGGGGAACGACGATGCGCGACGATGAGATGGTGCGGAGACGACCGCGTCGAAGACGACGAGGAGACGACGAGGAGATGGCGGCGAAGCCGCGGAGACGACGAGGGAGATGACGGCGACGGCGACGGCGATGAAGACGGCCGGTGCGCTCGCCGGAGTCAGCACGCCGGCGAAGACGGCGACGGCGACAGCGACGGGGCGACCAGCTCTGATTCCATGTTATTGTTTGGAGAAGAATGAGACTTCAGAATATGTTGCATGGGCTGGAGCCCAACTATAGGCCTAATATACACACACTTAGCACCCCCCCTCAAACTTAAGGTGGATCAGGAGTATCGGATACACTAAGTTTGAGAATATGAAAACTATGTTGATCTCGAGTTTGAGCCTTCGTGAAGAAATCTGCAACTTGAAGCTCTGATGGAATATACTGGAGCTTAATAGTAGATTGCTGACAATGAGATCGAGTGAAAGATGCATCCACACCAATGTGTTTAGTCAGCTCATGTCTGACAGGATCATTAGCAATTTGAATAGCAGCAGTGCTGTCACAGAGAAGAGGTGTAGGTGTATGACATGAAACCCCAAGATCAGCCAATAACCAGCGGAGCCACACAATCTCTGATGTAGTAGTAGCAAGAGCCCTAAGCTCAGCCTCAGCGCTAGAGCGAGACACAGCAGTTTGCTTCTTTGATTTCCATGCAATGAGAGATGTTCCAAGAAATATGCAATAACCAGTGACTGAACGTCGATCGACGGGATCACTCGCCCAAGTGGAATCAGAGTAAGCATGAAGTTGGAGCTGACTTGAGTTAGCATAGAACAAGCGGCGAGATGTAGTACCCCTTAAATATCGAAGCAGTCGAAAGATGGCCATAGTGTACCGAAGTGGGAGCACACACAAATTGGCTGAGAATATGAACTGCATGTGCAATATCAGGTCTTGTTACTATTAGGTACACTAGACTGCCAACAATATGACGATAACGAGAGGAATCCTCAAGGGGAGTTCCATCGGTAGGACGCAATTGCAAATGAAGTTCCATGGGTGTAGTAGCAATGCATGTGTCAGTGAGGCCAGAGCGCGAAATCAAATCCCGAGTGTACCTTTGTTGAGAGATATAGTAACCATCATCTGTGTGTTGGACCTCAATTCCGAGAAAGTAACTGAGGGACCCCAAGTCTGACATCTTGAATTGCTCACTCAACTTTTTCTTGACAAAGGAAATATATCGAACATCATCTCCCGTGATCAGCATATCATCTACATACAGTAGAAGCAAAGTACGCCCACGCTCTGATGTATGAATGAAGAGAGCTGGGTCATGCTCACTAGGAGAAAAGCCAGCAGCTCGAACCACAGAAGTGAACCTCTCAAACCAGGCACGAGGAGCTTGTTTGAGCCCATATAGAGCCTTTCGAAGACGACAAACATGACCAGATGGAGCCTCAATACCTGGAGGTGGTTGCATATATACTTCCTCATGCAGATCACCATGAAGGAAAGCATTCTTCACATCCATTTGGGAAATTTTCCATGAACGAGTGGCAGCCACAGCAATCAAAGTGCGAACTGAAGTCATGTGAGCAACTGGAGCAAAAGTCTCATCATAATCTCTCCCATGAGCCTGCTGAAAACCTCTTGCAACAAGACGAGCCTTGTAGCGTTCCACAGATCCATCTGACTTGGTTTTGACCTTGTACACCCATTTGCAAGTGATAGGGATGGACCGAGAAGGTAGAGGAACCAAATCCCATGTACCAGTACCCTCTAGAGCTGCAAGCTCCTCAGACATAGCCAATTGCCACTCAGGTAACACCACTGCCTCCTGATAAGTAGTAGGCTCATAAGCTGCCCCTGCACAGAAATCATTGCGATATCTGCTAGGAATCTCAAGAGAGGTGCGATCACGAAGAGCATACCTTGTTGTCTGAGAGGAGTCATCAGTGCAAGGATCAGTAGTACTGGCCGGAGGAGAAGACAAAGGAATGGATGAGTGAATATCTGGTGAAACTCTAGGACGACGACTATAATGAAAAGGAAAACTAGTTAGAGGAGGAGCTGGTGAATCATATGCTGGAGATGTACCGAAGACTGATCAGGTGCAGAATCATCTGAAAATATAGGTGGAAGTGAAAGAAAGGAGGTAGATTCGAAAGTAGTTGATGATGAAGATTGAGTCGAAGGGGAAAAGAAAAAGGGTTTATCCTCAACAAAAGTGACATCACGAGAAAAGCGAATGCGACGAGCAGACGAATCATAGCAACGGTAGCCCTTATGCTCGAGACTATAGCCAAGGAAAACACACTGAACAGACTGTGCAGTCAACTTGGTACGCTCACGAGGTGCTAAAAGAACATAGCAAATACAACCAAAAACACGAAGATGGTCATACGTGGGAGGAGAACCAAACAAACTCTCACCAGGAGACTTGCCTTGAAGACGAGAAGAAGGCTGGAGATTGATAAGGTAGACAGCAGTCGAGATAGCTTCACCCCAAAACTGAGTAGGCACAAAAGATGAAATTAGAAGAGTGCGAGCTGTCTCAACAATGTGTCGGTGCTTGCGTTCAGCAACACCATTCTGGCATGAGCACCAGGACATGAAAGTTGAGGGAGAGTACCCTCAGAAGAGAGAAACTCACGAAAAGACGTAGACAGATATTCCCCCCCAGAGTCAGAACGAAAAACACGAATCGCACTGGAGAATTGAGTATGCAACATGCACACAAAAGCCTTATATATAGAAATCAATTCAGAACGATGCTTCATGAAATACACCCAAGTATATCGAGAGTGATCATCAATAAATATGACATAATATTTGTGACCACCTTTTGAAACAAAAGGAGAGGGGCCCCATACATCAGAGTGCACCAAATCAAAAGATGGCTAGAATGAGTAGTGCTAGAGGGGTATGGTAGTTGAATCTGCTTGCCTAGCTTACATCCCTTACAATGAAAACCAGAATCTACAGGGACCCGACCCAAAACACCTTGCTGAACAAGAGTAGATAAACGAGAACCACACAAGTGACCTAAACGATGATGCCACTGGGCAAACGAAAGAGACGAAGTAGAACTTGATGTAGATGCTGCAGAGCGAAACAAGATGCAGTGGAAGCCGAAGGAAGGTGCAAGTTGTTAAGGATGTAGAGGGATGTGGATCCTCTACGGCGATGGCCAGTTCCAATGATCCTCTTGCTCTGACGATCCTGCACATAACAAGAGGAGGCATCAAAACCAACAAAATAGTTCATATCAGTAATCTGACCAACTGACATAAGGTTCATGGACAACTGAGGAACAAAAGAGATGTCCGGGACAGTAAACTTTGATGTGCAAAGAGAACCCTGATGGGTAACAGAACAAGATGTACCATCAGCAGTCTGAACAGATGCACCATCCTTCACTGGCTGGCAAGACACAAGCTGAGAGTGGTCGGATGTCACATGAAAAGAGGCACCAGAGTCCAAAACCCAAGGCTGAGTTGGAGCCACAGCAGACTGAGAAAGAGCAGACACAGAAGCACTCCTAGCTGATGTTTCAGTGACCGCAGCAGTAGAAGGCCTCACAAACTGAGGCTGAGTACGGTTAGGTGCAGGACGCTGCTGATCCTGAAGGGCTGCACGTCTAGCATAAAACTGAGCTAGCAACTCTGGGTGAAGCTGGAAACAACCAGCCGTATTGTGTCCTATCTTCTTGCAATGAGGGCATATGTCACGCGACGGAGGTCGCCATGTAGCCTTGGGAGGACCTGTCCGGTGAGGAAAACCCAAGACACTGTTGGGTAGAGACGATGTATAAGTCGTAGCCAAAGAACGAAGACGAGTCTCCTCAGCAATCAGACTAGCAAGTGCCTCAGTCAAAGTGGGAGAAGTAGTACGACCAAGGAGTTGAGTGCGGATGTTCTCATACTCCTGCCTCAGCTTCATCACAAACTGGTACATGAGTGTTCGTTGTTCAAATTCTTCCTTAGCCACACAAGATGTGCAACACCCAAAACCAAAGCTCCCATCACACGATCATCAACCTTTTGCCAAGATTTCTTTGCTGCTTCATCATCTCGAGTAGATGGATCATCGGTCAAGTGAGAGGCAAGACCAGCAGCTCTCACAACAGTCCTAGCAGAGAAAGCCCATTCCCGGTAGTTTGAGCCATCCAGCTTGATGTCAATAGCCATGGAGCCTTCATTCCTAGCCATGGCAGCAGTACAATCCGGATTCAGGCCCGAAAAAATCCGGATCTGGTACCGGGAAAATCCGGATTCAGGCCCGGAAAAATCCGGATCTGGAACCGGGAAAGACCGGAAAGATTTCCGGGTCAGAACCGGGTGAACTCCGGGCGAAGCTGGGTAAGTCCAGTAGCTGATTTCTTGATCCGGAGAGAAATCCGGAAAATTCCGGGACAAATTCCGGATAAGTCAACACTCACAAATTCCGGATCGAGGCGACGAAACGGCGGCGAAGGCCGAGCGACGGCGAAGCAGCGACGAAGGTCGGGCGACAGCGGAGATGCACGGAGAGGCGCGGAGCTGGACCGGGGGACGACGATGCGCGGCGATGAGATGGCGCGGAGACGACCGCGTCAAAGACGACGAGGAGATGGCGGCGAAGCCGCGGAGACGACGAGGGAGATGACGGCGACGGCGACGGCGACGAAGACGGGGCGACCAGCTCTGATACCATGTTATTGTTTGGAGAAGAATAAGACTTCAGAATATGTTACATGGGCTGGAGCCCAACTATAGGCCTAATATACACACACTTAACACTTGCAACCATAGATTTCCATAACATCTTCAATACCATTCGAAGTTCATTCAGTTCAGAGAATTTTCTCCATGTCTGGTTGTGCAAATTTTAGCAATCTGTAGGACAAAATAACGAATTGTTTTATCAAAATTCTGAAACTACTCTATTTCATAATCAAGTTTCAGGCTATAATGATGTTTAACCGTTTAAGCTGCCTCACTAACAGCTAGCTTACAATACTACTTCAACTTTGGTGGTTTGCAGGTCAATGTGTTACTGCAGAATATGAAGCAACTGAAAGTTACCGTGGATAAAGGATTTATTATATGTGGATCCATCAGACTGTAAGTAATAACTACTAATTTACTAGGTACACTTGATAACAGTGAAATTGCCATCTGCTTATATAACTATCGAATGCCCAGTTTTGTCGAGGACTGCAAGCCATGGGGTGCTTTTCGCCAGTGGTCGCAGATGATTGGTGCTGTTATTTTGCTTTTGTTTATCGAACAAAGGATGAAGTCAGGGAAGAAAGGATAATCGGTATTGAAAGGTTGAAACATCCTACAGCAACTTATGAGAAACCTTGCTGCATTAGTGCGTTCCCGTTTTATTCGGAGTACAATTAAATGCTGTCATTCATCACCGGCCCTTACTGTGTTGTGTTGCGCTGCAGGGGTCTATATCAACGCATAGAAGCTTAGGTTGTCTACCTTCCCACCTCTGGTTTTGCTGTTCGGAGCCACTAGGAACCCTTCACGATGAGACATTTGCCATATTGTGTGAAATGTAGCAAACCGTAAACACGGCAAAACCGAGACAGACACCAAAGAAACATGGTGCGATTGCCGATGATCACACATGATTTATTTTCCGAAGGGTATGCGATGAGTAATTTGATACGATATTGGCATGCGATCGAGACGCCTTATATTGACTAATATTGGGTTGTGCGCTTAGGTTATGTGTGGCAGTCTAAGTTAGGTAAATCTGGTTTCATCTAGTGCCCATGTGGAATTGACAAACTGCATATGTGTAAAACTAATCAAGTGCTTCCTCTGCTTAGTTTCTCCTTAAAAAACGTACTCCGTAGTAAAGGAGAACCTACAATACAACCACAAATAGAAAGTACAGCCTGACTGCCTGAGTATAAATACAGACCTATATCGAGAGGATACATCTGACTCCATATACAGAACCATCATCCCAGGAACAAATAAAAACATCATCGATCAATGCTTTACTTACGAGATGCAGTAGCCATGCAACAACACTACGCTATGGAATTTGGCATCATAATGTAAAATTCACATCCTGAAATAAATCCATACTGCACCACGCCGGATGCACCGTATTGGATCCTATGTTGGCAGAATCAGTGCACAACTGCCTAAGCACTGCAATTTTTTCATCAGTGAATTGCCTCGTTTGTTTGCCATACAAAATTGCATGATTTGTAGAGCCAAGTCAATTCGTGTCCCACGTGATTAAATTTATACCAAGGTTTCGTTGACTGCACCATCTGAAAAGAAAATAGGGTGAATTGGATAATGCTACTGCAATTCATGCCAACCCGAGAAACGCTACTCCAATTTTTTTAACTTTTGAATACACTAGAAGAAAATGGCGCGCTTTGCTGCGCCGGGAGAACTCAGCATGCATGATTTTATTTAATGACACAGTTTCAACCTATGGTAAAATCAAGTTAATGAACAACTTATTAAATGGCATAGATGTACCGACCATAATAACATGTGACGCTCTACCGACTTGGAAGTTACAACCTTCAACTGCAATCGTGGTACATGTTAGTTGTTGTTAATTGTTACCTGAAGTTACATTGTATACTTAAGTACTGAAACGAGCCCAAAGGATAACTGTAAATAATGGTGTATTTTTACACTTTTTCGCGGCAGCTTGCTGGTGTTTTTCCAAAGTTTGCTAAATGCAAAGAACCTGGAACATATAACTTCTCATTTCTTAATTCATATCCTATTTCCATATCCTGATAGTCAATCAGATCCCTGGACAGAATCAAGATATGTTGAAGAACCGTGAATTATAAACAGCCATATCAAGTAACCACTTCTCCTAATTCCAAGTCACTTTGATGGTCAGATAACAATTTCTGGATACCAGTAAATCTTAAGTGTCTGTCTCTGAACAAGCAAGAATAATCCCATGAGATACTTCAGGTTAATCTTCACCCAGCTTAACAAATAACCATGAGACTTCACAACTGAATTTTCAAACTTGACCATTACTGTTTAGACAACTGCAATATAATTCTAGGAACTGCGGACAAGCTTCATCTATTCATGCTCCATCCTGCCTTTTCGAGGATATGGTATTAAGTTTCCTGCACCAGAAAATACATTGATGCACATTAGAGTATGGAATAGCTTGGCGATAGTTGATCACTTGATCTCAAGGCAAAGTTACGAAAGCATCTTGAGAGGTAAAGAGACAAATCCCTGCGAGGCTGTGCCTGCCGACTACAAACATTGCAGCCGATTACATGATTTTGGGGCATTAGTCTTGCTCAAGGCTCCAACCAAAATCAAGTTGAGAGAACTTATAATAGCTCTATCAGGGAACTTAATGGATCCCAATGATCATGACGTTTACTCAACTTGAAGCATATTCCTAGGGAATGCAAGCGCAGATTTGTAAAACATATTCAACAGTGTGGCTACGACTACGTAAGTACATGAGCCTTATACATTCAAGAGTCCAGTCTGGCTTTGCAAGTCTCAGGGCTATGACTATCTAAGTACATGAGCCTTATAAATACATTCAAATATGCTTCAGGACGATGAAAGGATAATCATACTTCTTGCACAAAGCATGATCGTATCACACATACTGGGATACTGATTGTGCTACTTTACCTTGATTTGAAGTTGTTTCATCTTTTTTACAAATGCGATTAAAACATGAAGTGCCTTAGTTACCAGTAGTATATAGCACCCAGCTTGCGCTTGACCTGTCAGTGGCTTCTGACTGAAGATGAAATAAGATTCTAGAGGGAATATTCCGCAAGGCTCATGCTCTACCTAATAGGTGTGTGAGTGTGTCTATTAGCATGCCCATAGCTGAGGCACTCACTTCTAAAATCTGGTGGATGGTCCTTGTGGAAAAATCAGTAGAATGAGTTATGCATCCATACATAAGTGCACCGTCCATTGTACCAAGTAGTGCTATCCAAAAAATGCATTAACTGAATTTTGGGTCTTCTGAGCCCAAAACTTATGCATTATTTCACAGAAAACTATGCTCTAGGTATGGTAAACAGGGTTTAAGTTACATTACATATACCTGGAACTCTTGGGACTTGACCACAAGACTACATACTGCTGCGCTAACTAAATTTGAGGAGCCCATTCCCTTGATTGTAATACACACGACACAAAATTTTACAACACTTCGAGCTAGCCCCTTTTATTTGTCAGTTCCCATCCCTCCATAGCTCAGTGAGAACAAAACATAAAAACTGCCTAACCTTTATGTGGCAAAGACTTCTGCAGTTACATCCAGATAAGAAAACTGAGTGTCACTCTGTTGGCTAATGGTCTATGTGCTTGTTGTTTGAGATTTTTTTTACATCAGGACTAAACACTTTTGCATTATAAATTCATAAGCAGTCAAAATAATGTGTAACATCCGTTATCGATAACATTACTTGATTAAAGCAGTAATAGGTAGCAGTTTTATTATCAACATTTTAGCTATCTGAAAAATACGAATGGTCATTAATTCTAGAATGAACTAAGAAAAGGGAGCAATAACATTTCAACTAACATCATGGATCTACCTCAGAGAGGTGCGGTATGGAAGATAACCTGAAGACTTTGTTTTCAGTTTATCTTCAGCAACCCACATAGAGATCTGGTTGAGCAAGAGCTCCCCGCGTTCCACTTTCTTCTTTGCTTTCAGTTTCTCCTTCTCCCTCCAGCTCTCTAGCTTCTCTCTATTTCATCTGTAAACTATCTCATATCATTATACAAACATATATTTATGAATGTTTGTACGCATAATTCTGAACTTGAACAAAGTTAGGTGAGTCGACAGTTATACAAACATGATATCCAGCAAACAAAGTACGAACAAAAGCATCATCAGAGAACTACTGTAAATGGATAGACATGTAATTTTTTTGCATATTCTTTCTCAATTGGTTGTCAAACTGTGATATCCATCATCTACTGTAAGAAAGTGGTAGAACACAACAGAGGTAGCAGCACAAACACCAAATCTAAGTTCTCATGCCATGATGATCATGTAGATTCCACTTCCTAATGATATTTTAGCAAACTTAACCACTTCCAAATGGACGTGGCAGATGGTACAAAATTAGAAAATAAAAAAAACAATCCTGAACCCTCAAGTTCAACTTAGAAATAACCATCTCCCTTCACAAGATATGAGCCTATCAACAACTTGCATTAGAGTGACATTTTTTCTGTGCATATCCTCTGCTGGACTTCAGCTTAACTACCAAAACCAGAACATAGAACACCTTATTATAGATTTAGCGAAGAAATGAAATGTATGGATGCGGTGCTCTCCATTGCAGGAGAAAAGAAGACGATTCAATATGCGATAAAAATGTTAAATAATAATAATAGTTCCATGTTTGAGTAGGCAATACCGAAATAATATTTTCCCACATAAATCTATCAACTAACCTATCTGCATCTCAGCTGCAAATGAAAGCACATACAAGATTATGTACACGATGACTGAGGAACCAATATCTGTATAAATAACAGAAAAGATGCATAAATTCACTACATGGTTGTACTTTTTTCTCATGGTCAGTGGAACCAATATCTAAAAGATGGATTGGGATAATACATTATAGATAAAGAAACTAAAAGTGACAATAAACTTAAGATATTCTTTTAGCATTCACCATATCAGAAAGTAGACCATGTCCTAAAATATAATTAGAAAACATCGTTAAGGAAAAGCCACCATCGACAAACCACTGAATGTATTAATCCTAAGGCCCTTCTAAATTCAGATTAAAAATCAAGAGATTCAAGAGAACCCGATAGATAAATTAATAGTATCACTTGGCAAATTGTACAAAATAAAACAATCATTTTTTTCAATTACAGTTTCAGTCCAAACCAAAATGAGCATCAAACTGTCAGCGAACAAAGAGGAATAAGACCTTGTGAATCCAAGTGGAGCTAGCTGTGGGCATACATCCTTGCACAGATGAGAGAGGGAACAATCTTTAGCACCTTTAGCAGCTAGACACAATCTGCATGGATAAATAAAATATAATATTTGATGGAATAATTTTTGCCACACTTACACAAATCCAATACGGCTAGACAGCACCGACCACCATAGTTCATATAATCATATTTATCAAACCTACTTACCTACACTTGTAGTGATAGGACGCGGGGTCCTACCAGGCCTAGCACGTAGGTTATAGGGGTGGAAGGGAGGTTGACGAAGGCTGGAGCGAGCACGGCGGCGAGAGGGCGCCGTGGTTGCCAGCGGCGGCGGCGGTGCAAGCGGTGGCGACGGCTAGGTTTAGAAGACCGACTCCTGAGGGAGTCGGCAATAATGATATGATTATTGCTTGGTTCCAAATATCTGATTACAACTCCTTATATGATAACGATAAATTGGGCTAAGCCCCTAATTGGGCCCACTGTTGGGCCTCTTCCGGCTGTAGGCCACGCCGGTCATAACATCTCTCCCCGCCTGCGCAAACAACTCGTTCTCGAGCTGGAATTCTGGAAACTGCTGGCAGAACTCGTCGAGCTGGTCCCAGGTGGCGTCCTCCACTGCAAGACCTTCCCATTGAACCAACAGGTGCCAAATGCCCCGACGAAGCTGCGCCTTCACCACCTTAGCCGGCGCCGGTAGAAGACGCCCATTCGCTGTCGGGGGCAGCGCTGGCAGCGCGGCCGGTGGTTCACCACGGAATGGCTTCAGCAAGCCCACATGAAAGACGTCATGGATGCGAGTGCCGGCTGGAAGCTGAAGACGGTAGGCGAGCTTGCCCACGCGATCCAGCACCGGAAAGGGCCCCGCATAGCGCGGTCCAAGCTTACGCTTTGCGCGCGGATCCAAGGACTAGGTGGTTCGGTTCAGGAGCCGCAGCCACATCCAATCACCCACCGCAAACTCCGCGTCACGGTGGTGTGCGTCGTATTACTTCTTGGACAGCTGCTGGGATTGGAGAAGACGCTGGCGCACCTCGGTGATGATCTCATCGCGTGTGCGGAGGATGTCGGCGGCCGCTTCGGACCGCGCCGTCCCGGGCTCCACGGGCAGCATAGGCGGAGGGGGCCTCCCGTAGACCACCTCGAACGGAGTGGTGTGCAGGGCGGAGTGGTAGGAGGTGTTGTAGCAGTACTCCGCCCACGGAAGCCAATCCACCCAAGCGCGAGGACGATCACCTGTCACACACCGTAAATACATGGCAATCACCTTGTTAACCACCTCGGACTGGCCGTCCGTCTGGGGGTGGAAAGCCGTACTCATGCGCAGCTTCACACCCGCCAACCGGAATAGATCACGCCAGACACACTGCAAAACTATTGGAGATCCGCAACGTTTTGGTAGGGACGATTGCGTTACGTCCCCGCAAACCGTCGCGCCGGTTGGAAAGGGCAACTTTTCATGCGACGTTTATTTTTGGGTCGTCGCGGTGCACTTTCGCTAGTAATGGACGTCGCAGATCTCCGTCGCCGGCCCATTAGCGCAGGCTGAGCCCAGATATTGGGTGCGAAACTGAACTTGGTCGACACGAACGTCGCGGATCTTCGTTCATCGTCAAGTATGGCCCAGTTTGTCACGACGTATATGAACCCATGTCGAGAACAACGTCACGGATTGTCGTCCCCATCCAAATTGGGCCCATTTTGCTTCAACGAAAGTGTGTACGGTCGAGGGAAACGTCGCGCTGCTTCGTATGGCAACCGCGGCCGAAATCAGTTCCCGCGTTCATCTTCCCCTCATGCGTTTCACACACCTTCGTTTCACACGATTGTTCGATCAGTGTATATTAAGAGGCAGTTGCCATTTCCGCCGGTGTTCCACTCGTTCAGTTCCTCATCTCCTATCGATCTCACGTCGATCCCCTGCCCCGCCGAGAGCAGTCGCCATGGCCGCCGGAATTCCAACAATAACGAAGACTGAAGACGTCCGTGCCCCTACCGGCACCATGCTGCGGGTGGTGTACACCAACGACGACCGTATCTTGGAGCGTGTCCTCGCCATGTACGAGGAATGGCTTGCGACTGAGAAGCACAGGTTCGTGGGCCTCGACCTGGAGTACACCCCTACAAATCCTCACAACAAACGCCATGTCGTCGCCCTCGTGCAAATCGCCATGTACAAGCACGTCCTCCTGTTCCACAGGTGCAGGTCCTTGCAGACACAGCATGGACGCGATCTGCTCCATGCTTTCTTTTCGAACAAGGGGATCAAATTCGCAAGCGTCGACACGACGGGCGACACGAGGGTTCTTGTCGAGTCGGGCTTCACACCACCGGAGCAACACATTGACATCCAATCGCTATTCCCAAGCAAAATTGGCATGGCTACTCTAGCGGGGGAGATGATCGACACTTCGTACCACAAGATGAAGGACAACTTCCCACCATGGCTGCACCATTGCCGGGATCGGATGCCGCTTCCTAAGAAAAGCTTCGACTATGCAGCAGTGGACGGGTATGTAAGCTACGAGCTATACAGTAGGATCCAAACCATGAAGGACAGTCTAGGTCCAGCATGGCTAGACCTGCTCCTCCCCTTGCGCAAGAAGAAGGACGACGACGGAGAGGGAACTTCACGCAGAAGCCACAAGAGGAGAATTTACTAGTTTGCGAAGTGATTTTAGGGTTTCAATACTAAGTGTTTTTATTTGTATTCTGGTGTGTGTGCGAACAAAGTGGTGTACTGCCGTGCATGTCTGTTTGCCTATATATATTAATGGAAATTAAAGGTTCACATCATCAGCCAATTAAAGGTTCACATTCAAATCATCAAGCAGATTTAAACCACAAACATAACAACAGAACAGTTCATTACCTAAACCTCAGAACAACAGATCTGGTGTGTGTTCGAGATCAATTGCAGCAAATATTTTCATTACAAAATAGGTTCAGCACACTTCAGACTATCAACAAAAGGCCCACATTAAAATCATCAACAGAACAGTTCATTAACTAAACCTAAAAGTTCACCTCCTCTTCCTGGATATCAACTTCATGTTGCAGGACCTAAACTAGCTCAACACATCATCTGATAGGCCAAATGACACATTCTTACCATGTAATTCTCCAAGGATTCGGGGCCCTGGTGACCCTTCCCAAGTATGTTGGCCAAACCCCTACGGTGTATGCCCAGCTTGTTGATCCTGACGATGATGCGATGATGAGGTTCATTGTCCAAGCGCCACCAATCATCCATGTAGAGGGAGTCTCCCTCAATGCCAGCATGAAACATGTCTGCTTTGACGGAAATATGGCGACGAGCGCCCAGGAAGATTGCACGGTTGCAAATGGACTTGACCTTCTCGAGAACCTTGTGTTCAAGATCGACCTTGCAGAATTCCACAGTGCCAAAGTCTCCCCTAATTCGCAGTAGGAGAGGCTGGTCACCATTGTTGACGAGGTGGATGGATTGCATGTCGTCCTTCTCCAAGTTACCACGGACAATGATCATGGGATCTGAAGTGGGGACATCATCCAAGACAGCCACAGTTCCATCAACGTCAGCGAGATATGCTTGGCCTTGGAATTCTACTGCGCTTACCGACTCATCAAGGCCATGTGCCTTGCCTACCCAGTAGTACATACAAGCTCCTCTCCAGCAGGAAAATGTCAATTTGGACATAATATAGAGGAGGCTATGATTCTTCCCAAAAACTACCACGAGTTCATCTCGTGCTCGTACCCGATAATCACTCAATGATTCATAGAGATAGCCGGTCTTACCGAGAGTGAAGGGGTACCCTTCTTGGTGATACTGTCAAATTCTTCGAAGACGAGGAGGCCATCCTCCGTCGATGAGATGCACTGGCTGAGTCGGGATACCGGAAGTTGCTTCGTCACGAAACGGCCGTTGTTGACATTGACGAAGGTACAATGGCGGGAGTCGCCATTGTATTCTGTAGTAGTTGTCTTGAGCAGGACCCATCCTAGGGGTTGGAAGCGAGGATCTGCAAGCTTGCTTCATGGGTCGTCAGTGCTGTGACGCCAGTCGTGGCAGACGGCACGGAGGTTCATGTACCAGTCGATGTCGTTGGTGGCGAGAAATGTGTCCGCGATACGCCGGACGAGCTCGTTGGGGAGGGATGACCAGAACACTTCAGGGCAGATCAAACTGTCACCACTACGTAACACGATAGAATTCGACTCCAACCTCCACCGAACATATCTGCTCTTCACATCCATGGACTCCTTGTCATTCTGGACGTCCTCATCATCTTGCTGCACATTAGCAATAAAATAAATAACGTTACTACAACGCTGTAATTACCAAAAAAGTCATAACATCATGCATAACTCGTTCTGAAACATGATCAATGAAACATACAAAACTCGTTCTTCATCTATAACTATTTGTGTACACTTTATCAAGCAAATAATTAGAGCATATGTAGTAACACTAGTTTACAAAATGCATTTAGTAAATGGCCTGAATATGCAACAAATGTAATTTCGTGATGTGTAAAGAATGTGTCTGAATGACAAAAATAAAGTACACAAGTTGCATATGGTAACCAGACGCTCAGCCTCACACACAGCAGGATCTACAAACCCTAGAATACCCAACTTGCATCTACCAAACCCTAGCTATAATCTTCAATAATAAACTAGCCGGCTATTCGATTGGTTATAGGGAATCACCTCACAATACTCGTCGGAGACGACCTCCTCGAACGGCGCCTGCACCCCGTGGGGGACTCCAACGCCTCCACCGCGGCGGCGACAGCCGGAGGAGGACTACCATGACCATTCCAAGGAGCGGCATGGGCATCCGAAGATGCGCCGATGGCATCCAAAGTAGCGGCGACGGTATCCGAAGGCGCGGCGAAACCATCTGAAGGCACGGCGGCAGGAGAAGGCCGTGGACTGGAACCGCCCTGGCCGGGCGCAGATGCAGTGACGACATCGGATGCCGCGACGGCGTCCTGCAGCTGCATCGAATCTGTCATCCCTCGATTCTTAGCGGCTACTGTGCGCGGTGGCAGAGAGATTTCGGCGGCGGAGAGAAGGATGGAGCAAATTTCGGCCGGAGGAGAGTGGGGTTTGCACTGTGAGCTTTTTTGCGATTTGGGGAAAGAGGTGAATGGGATGGGGGTGGATATAGTCAGAGAGGGCGTCGTCTCGAGCTCCCAGTCTCCCACTCCCACTGACACATGGGTCACAACATGTGTATATGAAACAGATGCATGCATGCCTCTCCTCGTAATATACGTGTACAAAAGTGGATACACTTTTGTACGTGTACGCACAAGTTTGCGAAATGTGGTCTAATCTCTGCAAAATTTTCAAATTTCTTAATTTTCTTAGCAAATAGCTATGTGCACGTATGTGCCAACACAGCGACCATTTGAACGCAATTGGTCAATGACATGTATGTCCCGCATCTTCGGGGATCCACCTGTCAGTGACTCTGTGGTAGCATTGCCTTTGTTATGGTATCCACGTCTGTGTGCGTATAGACGGTGAACGGGCGCCTACCATGACCTGCAACCATACACCTATAACTCTAACCGTAGCCCCGTAGGTTCTCCGCCGTGGCCTTAGCTCACTGGCCGCTTCGACGTGGCGTTGCTCGCTGACTGGCCGCCACGAACTCTCCTGCTACTGTGAAGGATGGAGCAAATTTCGGCCGGAGCAGAGTGAAGGATGGAGCAAATAGCTATGTGCACGTATGTGCCAACACATCGACCATTTGAACACAATTGGTCAATGACATGTAGGTCCCGCATCTTCGGGGATCCACCTGTCAGTGACTCTGTGATAGCTTTGCCTTTGTTATGGTATCCACGTCCGAGTGCGTATAGCCATGGTGAACAGGCGCCTCCCATGACCTGCAACCATACACCTATAACTCTAACCGTAGCCCCGTAGGTTCTCCGCCGTGGCCTTCGCTCACTGGCCGCTTCGACGTGGCGTTGCTCGCTGACTGGCCGCCATGAACTCTCCTGCTACACAAATCGTCGGACATATCCGTTGAGCTAGCCGTTTGAGCTCACGCCATTGCCTATTAATTCTTCCCCATGCGCGCTTCCCCTTTTCCACCGCATCTAGTTCAGTGAGCGAATATTATCAACAAAATTTTCACCAGAGAGAGATGCCATACGAGTACAGACGATCGGGGGAGGTGCTGTGGATTAGGGCGGATGTGGAGAATCGACCGGCTTACGGGTCGTGCCTCTTGCATCGCACCCCTGGCATGGCTGCCAGGGCGCAACATTTTCGTGGCCACGTCCTCGTCGCCAGAGTGCGAGAGACATGGCCTGGACACGTGCCGCCTTCAGTCTCGGCGACGGATCTCTGGCATGAGATTAGCACTCGATGCTCCATCGAGCTGAGTGAATTTGACGTCGAGAAGTGTACGCCGCCGGCCGATTACTTCGTGAAGTTTGTCTCCGCCGGTGACTGCGAACACGTCTTCGACATCTCGCCATCATTCGTGTGCGGCGGCTTGGCGATCAGACTAACGCGTTGGGATCAATGCTATGGTGAGCTTAATGGCCCACGGGACATGGGCCATATTTGCAGGTTAAGTTTCGAAGGCCTCCCTTTGGACTCCATGGAGCTAGAGGCGATGAAACGTATCGTCAACAGCATCGGCGGGGAGATGGTGGAGATGATGGCGGTCACGGACAGCTCCATCGATGTCATAGCGTGGATCAATGACGCCTGCACTATACCAAGGGTCCACTACGTCGTGGTGTCAGAACCCCTCGCCGACTCTGACGACCCTCGATCGATGCCGACGCCGCGCTGCGTCCATCTGATCAAAATACATGTGTACTTCAATGACGCTCCATCTGAGTGATAGTTAAGTTAAGTGTTTTTCCTTAATTAGTCTAGTTAGTGAACCGAAAGAGTCTATTAAGTTCAGTGTTAAGTTCAGTGTTGTATCTACGATCGTGTTTGCCTGAGAAAATTGAGCCGTTGTTGTCTGGAATCCACTGTTCTGTCTTATATAGAAGGGTCTACCTGTTTGTGCCATCCCCTCCCTTCTTTCGAACCCCAGCCAGAGCTACCTCATTTATTTTTTAGAGAAAAAGCAACTGCCCCGCCATCGCCGCCGTAGGTTCGTCGCCGTCGCATTCGCTGAGCCTCCGCCACCGTAGATCTGCTGCGCCATGTCGACCGCAAGCTCATCCCGCTCTGTTGTGCGCCGCCGCTGCCCCTTCATCCCACGCATTGCTTGCCCCCAATGTGGTCAAACCGTCATTGTCAAGACCTCCGGCACTAATGAGCACAAGGGCTGGGTCTTCTACAAGTGCGAGAGGCATGGGATTAAACCGCCAGAGGTAGGTGTTCAAACCATGAAGCTTTTGGTGTGATTTCTTGGTCTTCTCTTCTTAATTTTGTCTCTATCACTGTCCGCTGGTTAGTGTTTAACTGTACATTGTTTGTTCAATTCATAGCATGCGTGCAACTTTTTCCACTAGGAGGTCGAATATGTGCTCTACTTGATCGAGAAGAACCAACTGACAGGAAATGATGCATATCAAGCTATTGAATGGGCAGGGGAGAGGAGGGAAGAACTGCTCCTAAGGGAGGCGGAACGTCGAGCTACCATTCCTATCAGCTGGTGATAAACATGCTTAAAGAGGTTTTGCTGCTGTTGAAACATGCAAATCTCCTTCTGAAGATTGTAGTTGGTTGCCTTGTGCTTGCAGAAGTGGGCTGTGTTGTGCTATTTCTGAAGAAGTGAGCACTGTATGCAGTGTTAGAACTGAATGTAGCAGTGTAGCAGAATTAGAACTGAATGTACCAGCATGTAGTGTTAGAACGACTGAATAATGTAGCAGGCAGTGCCTTGTGCTTGCAGAAGTGGGTTGTGTTGTGCTATTTCCGAACAAGTGAACGCTGTATGCAGTGTTAGAACTGAATGTAGCAGCGTGTAGTAGGTGTTAGAAATGAATGTAGCATTGTAGTACTGGATGCAGTTCTAGAATGACTGAATAATGTAGCAGGCACTGACGACGACCACTTGATATGATCCATGTATCTATTGTGATATATCTCAAAC
Source organism: Poa pratensis (assembly GCA_947311845.1). Taxonomy (NCBI): domain Eukaryota; kingdom Viridiplantae; phylum Streptophyta; class Magnoliopsida; order Poales; family Poaceae; genus Poa; species Poa pratensis. Next base: position 20,659,569 of record CAMZMU010000052.1, on the reverse strand, counting down.
TATATATGGCGCATGAAGTCAAGGGTGAAGAGAAGGTGTTTTGGATTTGCAAGATTTAAAATTCAAAAACCTCACCAAAGATTCATTTTGGAGTTATTAAGAATGATCCTGGCTTAGTTTTTCATTTACATGTTTTAAACTTGTTTATGTGTTGGTTAAAGTTAGGTTTGACCGATATTTGAAATGAGCTCAAAAAATTCAAAACAATCAAAGAACGGGAAATCCTGCGGTTATAGTCTTCTTATGTCATATACTAACGATTCAAGTCGATAAACAAGGTCTATATACATTCATACCAAAATTTCATGTATCTATTGTGATATATCTCAAACTATGGCGCATGAAGTCAAGGGTGAAGAGAAGGTGTTTTGGATTTGCAAGATTTAAAATTCAAAAACCTCACCAAAGATTCATTTTGGAGTTACTAAGAATGATCCAGTCTTAGTTTTTCATTTACATGTTTTAAACTTGTTTAAGTGTTGGTTAAAGTTAGGTTTGACCGATATTTGAAATGAGCTCAAAAAATTCAAAACAATCAAAGAAAGGGAAATCCTGCGGTTATAGTCTTCTTATGTCATATACTAACGATTCAAGTCGATAAACAAGGTCTATATACATTCATACCAAAATTTCATGTATCCATTGTGATATATCTCAAACTATGGCGCATGAAGTCAAGGGTGAAGAGAAGGTGTTTTGGATTTGCAAGATTTAAAATTCAAAAACCTCACCAAAGATTCATTTTGGAGTTACTAAGAATGATCCAGGCTTAGTTTTTCATTTACATGTTTTAAACTTGTTTAAGTGTTGGTTAAAGTTAGGTTTAACCGATATTTGAAATGAGCTCAAAAAATTCAAAACAATAAAAAAAAGGAAATCCTGCGGTTATAGTCTTCTTATGTCATATACTAACGATTCAAGTCGATAAACAAGGTCTATATACATTCATACCAAAATTTCATGTATCTATTGTGATATATCTCAAACTATGGCGCATGAAGTCAAGGGTGAAGAGAAGGTGTTTTGGATTTGCAAGATTTGAATTCAAAAACCTCACCAAAGATTCATTTTGGAGTTACTAAGAATGATCTAGGCTTAGTTTTTCATTTACATGTTTTAAACTTGTTTAAGTGTCGGTTAAAGTTAGGTTTGACTGATATTTGAAACGAGCTCAAAAAGTTCAAATCAAATAAAAAAAAGGGAAATCCTACGGTTATAGTCTTCTTATGTCATATACTAACAATTCAAGTCGATAAACATGGTCTATATACATCCATACCAAAATTTCATGTATCCATTGTGATATATCTCAAACTACGGCGCATGAAGTCAAGGGTGAAGAGAAGGTGTTTTGGATTTGCAAGATTTAAAATTCAAAAACCTCACCAAAGATTCATTTTGGAGTTACTAAGAAGGATCCAGGCTTAGTTTTTCATCTACATGTTTTAAACTTGTTTAAGTGTTGGTTAAAGTTAGGTTTGACCGATATTTGAAATGAGCTCAAAAAATTCATAACAATAAAATAAAGGAAATCCTGCGGTTATAGTCTTCTTATGTCATATACTAACGATTCAAGTCGATAAACAAGGTCTATATACATTCATACCAAAATTTCATGTATCCATTGTGATATATCTCAAACTATGGCGCATGAAGTCAAGGGTGAAGAGAAGGTGTTTTGGATTTGCAAGATTTAAAATTATAAAACCTCACCAAAGATTCATTTTGAAGTTACTAAGAAGGATCCAGGCTTAGTTTTTCATCTACATGGTGATGAACAAGGTCTATATACATTCATACAAAAATTTCATGTACCTATTGTGATATATCTCAAACTATGGCCCATGAAGTCAAGGGTAAAGAGAAAGTGTTTTGGATTTGCAAGATTTAATATTCAAAAACCTCACCAAAGATTCATTTTGGAGTTACTAAGAAGGATCCAGGCTTAGTTTTTCATCTACATGGTGATGAACAAGGTCTATATACATTCATACCAAAATTTCATGTATCCATTGTGATATATCTCAAACTATGGCGCATGAAGTCAAGGGTGAAGAGAAGGTGTTTTGGATTTGCAAGATTTAAAATTCAAAAACCTCACCAAAGATTCATTTTGGAGTTACTAAGAATGATCCAGGCTTAGTTTTTCATCTACATGGTGATGAACAAGGTCTATATACATTCATACCAAAATTTCATGTACCTATTGTGATATATCTCAAACTATGGCGCATGAAGTCAAGGGTGAACAGAAAGTGTTTTGGATTTGCAAGATTTAAAATTCAAAAACCTCACCAAAGATTCATTTTGGAGTTACTAAGAAGGATCCAGGCTTAGTTTTTCATCTACATGGTGATGAACAAGGTCTATATACATTCATACTAAAATTTCATGTACCTATTGTGATATATCTCAAACTATGGCGCATGAAGTCAAGGGTGAAGAGAAAGTGATTTGGATTTGCAAGATTTAAAATTCAAAAACCTCACCAAAGATTCATTTTGGAGTTACTAAGAAGGATCCAGGCTTAGTTTTTCATCTACATGGTGATGAACAAGGTCTATATACATTCATACCAAAATTTCATGTATCTATTGTGATATATCTCAAACTATGGCGCATGAAGTCAAGGGTGAAGAGAAAGTGATTTGGATTTGCAAGATTTAAAATTCAAAAACCTCACCAAAGATTCATTTTGGAGTTACTAAGAAGGATCCAGGCTTAGTTTTTCATCTACATGGTGATGAACAAGGTCTATATACATTCATACCAAAATTTCATGTACCTATTGTGATATATCTCAAACTATGGCGCATGAAGTCAAGGGTGAAGAGAAGGTGTTTTGGAGTTGCAAGATTTAAAATTCAAAAACCTCACCAAAGATTCATTTTGGTGTTACTAAGAAGGATCCAGGCTTAGTTTTTCATCTACATGTTTTAAACTTGTTTAAGTGTTGGTTAAAGTTAGGTTTGACCGATATTTGAAACGAGCTCAAAAAGTTCAAAACAAATAAAAAAAGGGAAATCCTTCGGTTATAATCTTCTTATATGTCATATACTAACGATTCATGTCTATATACAAGGTATATATACATTCAGTATCTATTGTGATTTCTCATACTACGTCGTATGAACTCAAGGTTGAAGAGAGGTTTTTTTTGGACTTGCAACGTGATAATTTCAAAATACTCACGAAAGTATCATTTAGGAGAGACTAAGAATGGTCTAGGCTTAGTTCGCGCCCAATTTTTACACAAATGGGCGCCAGTGCGCGCCCAGAACACACCATGGCGCGCTCAGAGCGCATCCAGAGTACGCCATGGCGCGTCCAGGGCGCGTCCAGAGTGCGCACTTAAGGTGTTTGACGAAAATACATCTCACCAAAATACAACTCATAGCAATATTAATCACTCTTTTTTTCTGACCTCTTCTTTCACATGTACTTTGATCTTTTATTTGACCCAAAGCGAGTCTGAGCTAGTTCGCAAAATAGATCCCAGTTCCCAGTGAACTCGGCGATTACTTTGATATGATCCAAATATCTCGCGCCCAAAGACGAGAAGCCCCTGGTGAACTGAGGGGTCCTGCACTATATACAGAGGATATATACGAGCCGTTGTATATCTCTTAACGCTGGCGTTAATGCGTGCACGAAACCCCGCTCCATTCATCAATGCGCGCACCCACCGGATGCTGCCCCCTTAAAACCAAGGAGCGACGCGGTCTGTAACATCCCAAGTTTTTCAAAAAGTTGAAAAATCAGAAAAATTTAAAACTTTTGAAAACTATTATGTATTTTGCTTTGAAAAGAAAATTCATGCATACATTCATCATCATATAGCATTCGTTGCATTTGGATATTTAAAAAGTTGGAATAATAATTCCACTTGAAAACATATTTAAGAAAATATATTAGTAGAGCAAAGAATGCTCCAAGTTTTCTTCTGGTTTTTATGAATGTTTTGTTCTGATAGAGTTGCTTGTGAAATTGTTTGAATCTGTTGCAATATAAATAATTGTAAATGTTTATCTTGTGGTATTTAAGATCTACTTAAGCCACAATTGTTTGTTCTAAAACCTATTTTAAAATTTTGACATCAAGGGTCATATTATTTGTTCAAAACCTAGTTTGGAAATCAAAATGATTTCTATTTGAAAAAGTGTGTTTGGTTGTAAATAGTTTATAGGTATTGAGAATTATTCCATTACTTACCTATTCTCTATTTTCAAGTTTTATAGTTTTACTTTTGAAAGAAAATAGTTATTTGGATTTTTAAAATGAGTTCCGAAATCATTTCGATTTATCAAACCCCTTTTAAACTATTTGAGTTTTATACAAAATTATTTTATTGAGTGATATTAATCATGTTACTCATATTTTGCTTTGGTTTAAATTATAATTCCAAAGGAATTTATAAAAAAAAAACCTATAGTTTTCAAATGACATTAATATGTCCAAAAATTCATTTAATCACTTTTCAAAAATATAGTTGACAAAATGTTTTGGAAAATATTATTTGAGGTTTTCAAATTAAAGAGTTGGTTTTTACAAAACTATAGAAATTGGTTTGACTTAATTTGGTTTTGTATTAAAAAAGTTATTAAAGTTTTTAGGAAAAGAAAAGAAAAGCTTTTGAACAAAAAAAGGGGAACCCTAGCTAATTGGGCGAAGCCCAACTCCTATATCTCTTTTCTACCGCGCGTGCAACAGACAGCAGCCCAGCAGCAGCCCACCTCCCTTTCTCTCACTGCCAGGTGGGTCCCACCGATGACGCAAGCGGTGACGTCATCACCATCAACCTCTCCCGCACGAAATCCTCTTCAAACCCTAACCAAAATCGGATCAAAATCCGTTGCGATACGATCGCAATCTCCCGGGAACTCCTGCCCCATATAAATCCCCACGGCCTCCTCTCTCAAAGCCCCCACAAACCCTAGCCAAATCGCCGCAAGGCTGCCCACAAAATCGCCACCGCCGTCCGCCATTACCGCCTCTGTTCGAGCACGATTCCGGCGACACCGCGGGTCTACACCGCCACCTTTTGGTCCCATCCTTTTGCCCACGCCCGTGCGCATCTCCCTGACCCTCTCCTTGGATCTTCTTGTGCAGCCAATCGAGCGCGACGTCCTCGACCCGAAGGTCTTCTCCGCCGACGCACCTCCGGTCGCCTCCGCAGGCCGTCCCAGGAAACAAACGACCATGCCGTCCTCGCCATCCGATTTGCCGCGACCTCCTACACCCCATGGTATGCACCCAGCTTCCCCTTCCTCTTCCGTTCGTCGTGTACGTACACGCCGGCCATGGCGCTGCCACGGGATGTGGTCACCGGCGTAACTCCGGCCAGTGCGCCGCTTGCTTTTGGTCAACTGGCCCTGCGCCCTTCGATCACGATCGCACGGCTAGGATTAGAACATCCTACCGAAGGGTATCAGCGAACCAGATCGCGACACGTCAGCCGCCAACTCAGCAGCCTCGTCATCGCTCCGTCAGCAGCACAGTCAGCGGACGCAGCCAATCAGAAGACGCCACGTTGCCCAGGGACTTCAGCGCGAATATTTTAATTGTTTTCCCTACAGTTTAGCCCCTACGTTTTACAGATTAGTCCCTGCGTTTTAGATCTATTATTAATTTTTACTCCTTCGTCCAAATTTTATGAAAAATATATTTTGGAAAGTTTATCATGTGTAGAAACTTTTGGTATGCTTATTTTGCGGTTTTGTCGAAATTAATTTAGATAAATTTTAAAAAGTTGTTTAAATAGTATTTTGGCTATAATTTGAGTTTAAAAATAGATTTTTGAGCAAACTCTTTTGCAATAGTTTTGTAGGCCTAAGTATTGGCCGTAGGCTTAATCTATTATTTTCGTAGAATTAATTTTCTATGTTTACTATGTATATTTGTTTTTATTGCTTTTTAGGTGTTTTTTTTTATATAAGTAAATTATATTAAAATTGTTCTCCACATTATTTTTTTTTTTGAATGGAAAATTTAGCTAAGTCATTATGATCATGTTAGATGGAAAATAACTTAGAAATATTTCACCTTTTCCACCAAAGTGCTTCTGAAAAGTCTCGTCTCAACTCTCTCCTTTTCCTTAGCACAATTTGAGTGCTTGAGGATAGTTTGGGTTTGTTGGGTCTAATGGTGAAAGTGCACAACCTCTGCAGAGTTAAAAACTAAGTACTTAGCCGTGTCCCCGGTTACGGACAATTTGAGCAGCTGATCAAGGATTCAACGGAGGCTTCATCATTCCAATTTTGAAAGTAAAACTTGATGGTGAACAAGGGTAGATGAGACTATGGTCTTATACCATATCGTCTCCAACTTTTGAAGAAAATGTTTTACAAAGTGTTAGGCAAAATTGGCTTTTATGCAAAATAGCCTTGAAACTCCACCAGCCAAATATGCATATAGGCTATTAGAGTTATTCCATTAAGTGTCCACATAGTGTCACTTGCCAGATCCATTTTTAATGGTTCTGACCCACTCTGTTGCAAATTTTTATTTGTTGCAGATTGTTCTGACGACGAGTGAGTTTCGTTAGGGGGTTTCGAGTCTGCAACCAACATGTTTTCGCCTGTGGCACATGCAAAGGATGAGGACTCCATGAAGATTATTACTTCCGCTGCTTTACTCTTTCAAAGCTAGCTTCGTGCTATGCAAATTGTAATGGATATTTCCTAAGTACTGGATCCACGTGTAATAATTGATACTTTGTTGTGATATTTCATCTTAGACTGTGTGTGCAAACGAATCGATCCAGGGATTTGCACTATACACAGGGACTTGCCAATTTTTAAGTGCAGGTCCGCTACACGGTCAATCCCCTACTCCTCTCTGATGTCTTACCCTCTCCCTTCAATGGCCGTCGATGACGACCAGCCGATGCCTGGTTGGTTGTGGCCGCGCAACCTCGGAGAGGACGTCTCCGAGGAGCTCCACAACAATTTGCTCCTGGTCCCGCCTGGCTGCCTGCTGCCAGCCGGCTAGGACATCAGCCTGTACGGGCTGGTTGTCTACCCGCTTCCCAACGCCGGCTCCGATACGATGGTGAATCTCATCCACGACAGGCGGAGCCAGCTTCCTGCCGCCCTAAAATCCGATCCGATGTTCCGGCCACTCAGCCCTTGCTGGCCTGCCATCTTGGCGGCGGAGCGAGGAAAAGAGATCGAGCATGGTGATGCTGATGACGATGTTCGTCCTCGTGGCCCAAAGAACATCCACGAGAGGTGGCGCTTCTGGAGGGGGCGCACGATCGAGGAAGTCCTCGAGGAATGCCGGGCCGGACAGGACCCCGCCCGGCCACGTATTATGAGTTACCGTGGCCAGTTATTCCGACTGCCCGGACCGCGTCTGCACCCGCCGCCGGACCCCCTCCGTCTGCTGACTCTCGAAGAGGCGCACTTCCTCGGGAAGAAAGGCATCCAACTGTCGCCCGACTGCATGGTGCCGGAAGACTGAGAGCAAAGCATGGCCGACGAGGATGACCACTGAGCGCCGGGCGCGGCATGCACCGTGCCGCCGAGACGTCGTTTGCAGCATCAGTAGTAGTCGCAGCAGCATCCATCTCAACAACTGCTTAATTAGTTATTTAGTTACTTTGTACTGTAAGATTAGTTAAGACCTTCTGATAACATGTGGCACACACCAGTAGAAGTTGTAGACGCCATGGGCCCACGTCAGTAGAAGTTGTAGACGTCATGGGCACCGAGTGAAAAAAAAACTTGTACTCGGAATTTAACAAATTTTATTCCAAATTCGTTCAAACTAAAGATAATTCATTCAAACTGTCGGTAAATTAAGACATTAATGAAGTAACTAATTTCATTCAAGCTTTTTGAGCTAAACATATTTCGTTAAAACGGCAGGTAAATTACAACATTACATTTAATCTCCTCGCCGACCAAAGTTTCCCGCACAAACACCAAAATTTCGGGCGATCTCCGAAATTTTCGCGCCAGGCCTGCCGATTCAAAATTGGGATTTCGGCGAACCCCTCCTTATCCCCTCGCCCATCCTCCTCCTCCTCCTCTTTGAAATTATTCCCCTCCTCCTCCTCCTGTCTTACCAAACCCTAGCCTCTCCTCGCCGGCCAGGTCTCCAACATCCGTATAGCTCGCTTCCAAGGTCTGAGGCCGCGCCGCGCAGGGCGTCGTCCAGATCTACCACCTCGCCGACAAGCTCGCCATCCAGATCTGTCACCTCCCGTACGTCCAGATCCGCCACCTCATCTCAAACCTCACCGTCAAGGCATGTCTATCTCCTACCTCGCCGCAATTCCGCGACAAGGTCTGCCACCTCTTCTTCAACCTCGCCGCATCATCGACGTCAAGGTCTGCCACCTCGATGCCACCAAAAAGAAGACCAGGGGCGCTGGCAAGAGCTAGATTGTCGATGTTAAAAGCAAAAGTTCCCTGCGGGGAAATCCCTCAGAAAGAAGTCTCCAAAGGCCAAGGCAAATAATCCTCTAAATTTTGCCTGTTTAGTTGTGTGCTTGATGCTTCTTAAACTGTTTGCCTGTTTAATTGCATGATACTATGATGGATGCTTCTTTATTATCATGCTTTTGTTTTATGCAATTAGTCTTGTGACCAATTATTAGCCAGTTTATTCTTTGATCAATTCAGTATCATTATACTGGTAATGAATGATGCAATTTATCTCTCTACATTGTTTGTCTATTTAGTTGTATGATTGTTTGTCTGTCAAAATTATGGCCTATTTAATTGTTTGCTTGATTCTTCACCATTATACTGCTAAGTTTGATGCAGTTTGATTCAGTTAGTCTTGTGAAGCATCAATCATACTTATACAAAAGCAGGATAACAATTATCCTATCCTTGATAATGTTAAAGAGAACTTAGAAGCATCATCGTTGGCCTGTTTATCTATCTAAATTGTTTCTCTTTATAATTATGGCATGTTTACATCAGTTCGATGGCCTGTCATTACTTCTATGCTTGATCTGATGGCCTGTTTATATTTGTAGCTTATTTTTAGTTCTTTATTCATGATAGGATCAGAAGTACAACCCATGAATGTAGAGCTGATCAAAAATATCAAGATGGAAAACGCTGGAAACACGTTATATCCAATACTTGTCAGCGAGGACAATGAGCTGCAGGTTATCCCTTGATCTAGTAACTCCACATCCTTTCATGTTATCTTAAAAAGGAGGGTGCAGCTTACTTTTCTTATGTTGAACTGTTTGCTTACTGTCTGTGGCACTCTGATGGTGAACTGTAAGCTGACTGTTGTGCGAAATATCTGTGCTACTTCATCTGTTTCATCCATGATCTGTCTATGCTTCTCATCGGGAATCTATTTGTTAATGCATGTGATCTTACATCTATGCTTGTCATCTGCTAGTTCATGTACCTGAATTCTTAATTGATTGTATTCTGGTAGTTCATCCATGCTTGTCATCTGCTATTTCATCTATGCTTGTCATCTGTTAGTTCATGTACCTGAATTCTTAATTGATTGTATTCTGGTAGTTCATCTATGCTTGTCATCTGCTAGTTCATGTACATGAATGCTTAATTAATTGTGATATGCAGGTTATCAAGAAGGAAAAGTCTAGAGACACGTCATCTCAATCATTAGTCAGCGAGGACAATGAGCTGCAGGTTATCCCTTGATCTAGTAACTCCACATCCTTTCATGTTATCTTAAAAAGGAGGGTGCCGCTTACTTATCTTATGTTGAACTGTTTGCTTACTGTCTGTGGCACTCTGATGGTGAACTGTAAGCTAACTGTTGTGCGAAATATCTGTGCTACTTCATCTGTTTCATCCATGATCTGTCTATGCTTCTCATCGGGAATCTATTTGTTAATGCATGTGATCTTACATCTATGCTTGTCATCTGCTAGTTCATGTACCTGAATTCTTAATTGATTGTATTCTGGTAGTTCATCCATGCTTGTCATCTGCTATTTCATGTACATGAATGCTTAATTGCATTTCATCTCTTTGTTCATGTACATGCTTTCTTAGTTTTATCAATGTTCACTTGCCACTGTTTTAGCATGTTTAATTGCAGCTGTTTGTATGTGAAGTAATAGCATGTCTCGGTGATACAGAAAATGATTTGGCTGTTTTGAATTATTGCTATATACATGAAGTTTATATATTATGTCATTTGCTATTTTGTATGTTCTTTGTCATGTAAATGCACGCTTGTCATCTGCTAGTTCATCTTTTCTTTACATGCTTGTTAGGCAAGGAAGAAAAGCAAGATGGCGCCATCTGGTTCAAAAGATGTCGTCAAAACTGTTGATATAGTGCCGAGGCTGGAGAGTGAACAGCTTGCTATGCCGACGAAAAAATGTGTGCGTTCTGAGATTCGACCATATCATCTTGAAGATCTATTCTATTCTGAGATGGAACAAATTGTAACGCCATATGGTTGTTCTGAAGAGGTGAAGAAAGCAAAAAAAGAATCGGAGCAAGCGAGCCTCAAGTTCATAAAAGATCTGGAGGCAATGCGGAAGGATCGAGACCACTTAGCAATGTGTCAAAATCGGGTTAATGAAACCCTAGCTGAGATTCTGGCCAAGACAGCTAGATATTGAAACTTAGCAATGTGGTGTTTCTGAAAACATCATTTCTGTATTTGCTTTAACGTTAAAAATCAATTCCTGCATAAGAATTTGCATAATTACGGCCAATTCATAACGGTGACCTAATCACGTATCAGCGACGTAATCGTTTGGGCATGAGGACGACGACGTCATCAGATAAACGCGACGAAACCAGTTCGTTGTAGATACGGACACGCGGCTACAAACGGTTGGTCCATGTGGCCCAATTCTAGGACGAAAATGAACGTCGCCAGAGCGATAATGTCACCGACCAATAACGACGGATATAAACCGTCACGCGCACCACCACGTGGCCGCGATTGGGCGTCCCACGTGGTGACTTCCTATTTGCGATAAGAGTCGATGAATTAAAACCGTCACCATATCGGGGACGGTTTGCATCTATGCCGCGACGCCATATTACATCGCCAGGACTTGTCATCGTGGCTTCATGTGATTGGTCAACGTGTCAGTAACTGGTTGCAAGGCGATACGACGGTATTATTCATTACGCGACAAAAACATTACGTCGCGTTTATCCTATGACATCATAACAGCACCGACAAATGTACTCACGTGACTTCAACCACGATGGAAAATAACGTCTCAGACGCTAACGTCAGCTCACCGGAAAATGACATCAGCTGCCGGCGCTGATGTCACCCAGTAGTCTAAAGCGGGATGAAATAAAACGTCGACACCTTGTTGGGCCTGGGCCGTCTACCAGCCAGCCCAGCGACGTATTTCGGACGTCGCGCGTAATACGACGTTCGCCGGGTGCACCGTAAACGTCATAACCGCATCTGTGACTAGCGATCGTTGACGTTATTGTTTCGTCGCATGAAACGTCGCGGTGGTGAAGGTAGCGACGTTTTGGCCTTAGACGCGATGTAATTTCAACGTTGCGGATCTCCAGAAGTTTTGTAGTGACATGACCAGTGAACATCGGGTCACGGTCACTAACGATTGAGGACGGAAAGCCGTGGAGACGGACGATCCCATCGAAGAATGCCCGTGCCACGGACGCGGCCGTGTACGGGTGGCCGAGCGCAATGAAGTGCGCGTACTTGGAGAAGCGGTCGACCACCGTGAGGATGACGGACTTGCCGCCCACCTTGGGGAGGCCCTCGATGAAGTCCATGGAGATATCAGCCCACACTTGGGATGGCACGTCAAGTGGCTGAAGGAGACCCGCCGGCCTCAATGTCTCCGTCTTATTGTGTTGGCAGGTGACACACGACCGCACCCAGTCGCGGACGAGCGCACGGTCTCCTGGAATATGAAAATCAGCACGGAGACGGTGGCGGGTCTTTTGGGCGCCCTCATGCCCCGCCGTATGCGCCAGCAGCAACGCCTGGTGGCGTAAGTCGTCGTGATCCGGCACGAAGATGCGGCGCCCATACAGGACGAGGCCCTCATCCAGGCGCCACGGTGCCTCCAAGTCGCCGGCCTCGAGGCGTTGTCGGAGGAGCTGCGCATCCGCGGCGCTCGCAGTGGCCCGGCGGATGTCGTCGATGAAGGCGAAGGATGGCCCAGAGCGAATGCAAAGGGCTGCGCCCATCGGAGCCGCGTCGGCCGCAGCCTCGTCGGTGTCGCGCCGAGAAAGGGCATCGGCGACGGTGTTGAGGCGACCCGGGCGGTACTCGACGGTGAAGTCGAAGCCAAAGAGCTTGCTGATCCACTGATGTTGCGGCACAGTAGAGAGGCGCTGATCCAGCAAGAACTAGAGGCTGTAGTGATCCGTGCGAATGCGGAAGGTCCGCCCCCAAAGATATGGTCGCCAGTGGCGCACAACTTGCACCAAGCCGATGAGCTCCCTCTCGTATGCCGCCAGCTTGTTGTGGCGAGCGGCAAAAGGACGGCTGAAGAAGGCAAGCGGCCCCTCACCCCTGATGCAGGACGGCGCCAAACCCGACGCCGGAAGCATCGCAGTCCACAACGAACAACTTCTCGAAGTCCGGCATCTGGAGGACGTGCCCTATCGTGAGGGCCCGCTTGAGGGTCTGGAACGCCTCCGTCGCCTCCGTATCCCAGGAGAAGGCGTCGCGGCGCAGGAGGCGCGTCAGGGGTGCGGCGATGAGACCGAATTCCCGGATGAACTTCCGGTTGTAGCCCGTGAGACCCAGGAAACCGCGGAGGGCCCGAGGTGACTGTGGGATGGGCCATGCCTCGACCGCCGCGATCTTGTCGGCGTCCATCGCCATGCCCTCCGCCGAGATGATGTGTCCCAAGTAGCCGACGGAGGTCGTGCCGAACGAGCACTTCGAGCGCTTGAGGTGAAGACTATGTGCTCGAAGCTCGTTGAAGATGATGGCGACGTGCTGCAGGTGCTCCGCCCATGATGAACTGTAGATAAGAATGTCATCAAAGAAAACAAGCACGAAGCGGCGTAAGTAGGGGCTGAGCACGTCGTTCATCAAGGCCTGGAATGTCGCCGGGGCGTTGGAGAGGCCAAATGGCATCACCAAGAACTCAAAGTGACCATGATGAGTCCGAAAGGCTATCTTGGCGATGTCGTCTGGGTGCATCCGCACCTGGTGGTACCTGGAACGGAGGTCGAGCTTGGTGAAGTAGCGGGCTCCGTGTAACTCGTCCAAGAGCTCATCCACGACGGGGATGGGGAATTTGTCCTTGGACGTCTGAGCGTTGAGAGCGCGTAGTCGATGCAGAAACGCCAGGTGCCGTCGGCCTTGCGCACGAGGAGGACCGGCGCTGAGAAAGGCGAGGTCAAAATCCGGATGATGCCCTGGGCGAGCATGACTGCCACCTGACGCTCGAGCTCGACCTTCTGGAGCTGCGGGTAGCGGTACGGCCAAACCGCCACGGGCGCGGTGTCCGGCAGCAGGTGGATGTGGTGGTCGCAGGCCCTGGCCGGCGGAAGTCCCTGCCGCTCGTCGAAGAGGTCGCTGTGCTGCTGCAGGAGGCTGGCCAAGAGGGGATGCTCCGCGTCAACAGCGGCTGCTGTCGGCGGGGTCCGAGGGCCCGCCGGAGAGGCACCCGCGCCCTCCCAGCGGACACGGCGCCCCTGATGCAAGAAGTCCATTGTGAGGGTGTCGAAGTCCCAGAGGATGGGGCCCAGAGTGCGTAAGAAATCGACCCCGAGGATGAGGTCGAAACAGCCCAAGTCGATGCCGACGCAGGTGACGGAGAAGCGCTCATCGCCGATGAGGATGGGAACCTGCTGAGCAATTCCCTGACATGCAAGGTGGTCACCGTTGGCGACGGTCACGCTGAACTGATCCGCGACGGACGGCTGCAGCTGTAGGCGGCGCATTGTAGCCCCGGACAAGAAGTTGTGCGTGGAGCATGTGTCCAGGAGGGCGCGGAGCCGCTCGCCGTTGATCGTCACCGGCAGCAGCATGGCCCACTAGTACAGAACGACACATCGGAAAAGGCCAAAAACCCCTTCGGCAACGGAGAACCGTGTCCCCGCCTCTGTCACTGATGTGAAGCCTCACAATGGCAACGGAGATTTTTATCGTTTGCAATAAGTTTAGCAATGGGCATAATATATAACCGTTGCCTTTAGTCTTTACATCAGATACGGAGATTAGTTTTTGACCGTTTGTAATGAGGGCTAAAGGAAAAAAAAAACCGGTGACGCCTGCTGCACCGTCGACGGAGCCCTGTGGTTCCTGCTTGACGGCCGCCGGTTCTTCACCTTCCTCTTCGCCCAGCTTCATTGCGTGGTCTTCTTCTACCTATTTAGTACTGCAAAAAAGTCTTGCTCCTAGAGGCGCCGGCTTCAGTGGACTGTGTGGACGGAGCCCCACTCCTACGTCTTCACGGCCGCCGCATAGTCTCCAGGTTTCCTCCTCGCCCTAAAGGAGATGAAAAAAAAAATCAAAATGTAAGCTCCTTCATCTCTATACACAAGACATATGCTTCTTCATCGGCATTACAGAAAATATAGAACTAATTACAACTAGAACATAGTCTAAACAATGCCTCATATATAGGTAGATTGGACACACAAATTCCAGGGATGGAGCAAGCGAGCCAAGTAGGATGCACAAGATCGATGTGTATTTGTGCATATCACAAGGATCACTAGCGCCACCCCGGATCACACGGTGTCACCTAATTTTAATCATCGGCATAACAGAAACAAAGCTAAAATCAGAGCAAATGCCTACTAAAAACAGAGCAAATCTATGGATAAACAATTAGCTACTTACAACTAGAAAATAACTAAAATCTATGTGTAAACAATGCCTACTAAAAACAGAGTAAATCTATGGATAAACAATTAGCTACTTACAACTAGAAAACAGTTAAAATCTATGTGTAAACAATGCCTACTAAAAACAGAGCAAATCTATGGATAAACAATTAGCTACTTACAACTAGAAAACAGCTAAAATCTATGTGTAAACAATGCCTACTAAAAACAGAGCAAATCTATGGATAAACAATTAGCTACTTACAACTAGAAAACAACTAAAATCTATGTGTAAACAATGCCTACTAAAAACAGAGCAAATCTATGAATAAACAATTAGCTACTTACAACTAGAAAATAGCTAAAATCTATGTGTAAATAATGCCTACTAAAAACAGAGCAAATATATGGATAAACAATTAGCTACTTACAACTAGAAAACAGTTAAAATCTATGTGTAAACAATGTCTACTAAAAACAGAGCAAATCTATGGATAAACAATTAACTATTTACAACTAGAAAACATCTATCCTACTGAACTGGGGTCTTACATTAGGCGAGGCGGGCTCACTTAGCGTCGCCGCCGGCGACGGAGCTAGTGCCGGCCTCCCCTGGCGGCGCCTTGCCCTCGCCGTGAACCAAAGAGAGGGCTATGGCGGCCCGGAGGTCAGACTAGTAGACCGCCTCCTCGGCGCGTTCGACCTGGGTCGAGGCCTTGGAGAGGAGGACCGCCGCCTCCAGATCGGCCTCGCCTTGACGACGCTTGGCGTCATCACGCTCGAAATCGGCACGGGAGAGTTGGCAAGCGATCTCCAGATCACGACCCTCCTCCTCTTCCTCTTCCTCTTCCTCTTCCTCTTCATCTTCCTCTTCCTCTTCGTCCTCGTCGGAGGACAAGGATGAGGAGGAGGAGGAAGACAGATGGTTTAGAGAGCGAGGACGGCGGCCGGGGTACATTGCCTGGCGGATCTCGCGGTAGCTGCAATGGCGGCCAAATGAGCGGGTGCGGCCGGAGCCTTCGCCGTGCGGACGAGCGCCAAGGTTGCGGGACCGGCCCGCGGGGGCCGGAGCGGCGGCGGCGGCCTGTTCTGCAAGCTCGTCCCGCAACACCAGCTGACGCTGCTGCTGCCTGAAGGCCCGGAGGATGGGGCGGCCACAGCCGCGGCCGCGATGGCCGGATCTACCAGCGCTGACGGTGGAAGCCATGCGAGAGAGTGGAGAGAGATCGAGGAGACTGTGCGGCGGCTATGGTTGGAAGTGAGACAGTGAGAGTGAGAGTGAAGGGCATAGTAAGTTCTTACAGGCCGCGGGCTGTCGGCTGCTTCTAAAGGCAACGGAGATTGCGAAACTGTCCGTGTGCGATGAGCACACATCGGTAACGGAGGCAAACTAACCTCCGTTGCCAACATATATTCCACTATTCACCCGTAGCCTTTGTTGTGGGCCTGCTTTACGGCCCAGTGCGGGCACGCGGGGGATGTCGTGATTCTCCGTCGCCTATCTCATGCCGTTGCCATAGAAGGGTATCGGATGTGTCGTTCTGTACTAGTGGTCTGCTCCGTCCGTATGCCCACGAGCGCGTGGAGGGAGACGACAAAGGCGGCGGCCTAGGGAGCAGCGTCGGTCACGGTGGTGTCCATGTCGGGAGGCTCGGTGCCGACTCCGTCCGTCTCCACGTAATTAGCGGCCTCCAGGTTGAACAGCCGGGGGCACACGTGTCCGGGCATGTACGGGTCATCGCAGTTAAAGCACAGCCCTTGACGGCGGCGCTCAAGTTGTTCGGCCGTCATTAGCCGACGAAACGGCCGCGTCGCGGTCGGGGCGGCAGCGCCTGCGGACGTCGGGGCCGGGCGTGCCGGGACCACTGGTGTCGGTGCAGGGTGGACAGGCGGCCGGGCTCCTCTGGCCGGAAAAGCCTGCTATATCGAAGGCGCGAGCGTAGTACATGGCCATCTGGAGGTCCTGCGGACCCCGCATCTCCACGTCCACCCGGATGTGATCGGGGAGGCCACCGACGAATAGGTCGGCGCGCTGGCGAGCGTTGACGCCGGGCGCATGGCACGCTAGGGCTTGGAAGCGGTCCGCGAAGTCCTGTACCGACGAGGTGAAGGGTAGGCGCCCCAGCTCGGCCAACCGGCTCCCGCGTATCGGGGGCCCGAAGCAGAGAAGGCATAACTCTCAGAAGCGCTCCCATGGATGCATGCCGCCCTCGTCCTGCTCGAGGCTATAGTACCACGTTTGCGCGGTACCGCGGAGGCGGTAGGAGGCGATCCAGGTGCGGTCGGACGCAAGCGTGTGCTGCCCCCGGAAGAACTGGTCACACTGGTTGAGCCAGTTCAGCGGATCCACCGTGCCATCGTAGGTGGCAAACTCCAGCTTGGAGAAACGCGGCGGTGGCTGGCCATGAGCGCCGGCGTTATTGGTGCCCTCGTGTCGGATCATCGAGGACGTCGGAGGCGCGACGGTGGGCATGAGCGGCCCACCGTGGAACAAGGGCCCGTCGATGCTGGCATACGGTGCGGTGTACCCTGGGAAACCACCGAAGGCCGCGGCTGCGGAAGGCGCCAGGGGCTCCGGCATGGTCGGCTGACTCGAGGCCATGGTGTAGACCGGTGAAGCGAGCCCGTCCGGGAGCAGCGACGGGGACGACGGAAACCGAATCTGGTTGATCGGTACGCCGTGAGTCGACGGAGAGGCCGGGGTTGAGGCGGCGGCCGACGAGACGGGCGCCGCCGCGGCGGTTGCCACGGCGGCAGCTGCGTCCCCGGCGGTTGTGGTCCATAGGCACTGGCGAGGAAGGTGCGGATGCCCTCGACGGCCTGAGTTAGGGCACGGATGGCCGACGTCATCTCGGCCGGGTTGAGGACGGCGGCGGTCGGGAGCGTGGTGGTCGCGGCGACGGGGAGGGTCGTCCCGGTGGTGGACGTCGTGGCTGCCGCGGTGATGGCCGGCAGCGCAACCAGGGAAGTGGGCGTTGGGCCTGACATGATCGATCCCGAAACTTCTGATACCAAGTTGATAGGACGTGGGGTCCTACCAGGCCTAGCACGTAGGTTATAGGGGTGGAAGGGAGGTTGACGAAGGCTGGAGCGAGCACGGTGGCGAGAGGGCGCCGTGGTTGCCGGCGGCGGCGGTGCAAGCGGCGGCGGTGGCTAGGTTTAGAAGACCGACTCCTAAGGGAGTCGGCAATAATGATATGATTATTGCTTGGTTCCAAATATCTGATTACAACTCCTTATATGACTAGTACACATGTACGTGCAACGCACGATCTCATACTTTATTATAGTATAACAAACATATCTTGTTCCCTAATATTGCGTCACCAATGCCAGCTTCTCGAAACTAATAACATACGTGAGTGTCGCAATATTTATATTCTGGTGCATAAAAGTCAAGCATAATGGTTAGTAAATTTTCACAAAATTCAACATAAATTTTAAATGTGAGATAGGCATGAATCTTTCCATCTACCTTTCAAATCAGCTAAACTAACCCATTGAGCGAGTACAATTATTGTCTGCAAAATAAGCAGCAACAATGACTCATCTCCTTCATGACCAAAACATACGAACAGTTCATGCATTCCCTACCGAAAAAGGGCTTTTTAATGGATTTCCCTTAGAGACCTCCTCAGACTCAGTTTTGCCCCTAGGTGTGAATCGTCCTCAGTTTTGCCCTTAGTTCGGTTGCAGCTACTGCCAAACGGCAAGTCTAAAGTCCATTTCGTTTGACCGTTAACTTCTGATGGGTGGGACCCAAATGTCATGGATTTAATCATTTCAGTCGGGTCAATGCATTGACCGTTAGCTGTTGACGAGTGGGACCCACATGCCCTTGCTGAAAATAAACAAACACACCCACCTTTCTCTCTCTTAAACGTGGGACCAAGGCAACAAAAGGCAAGTAAAAAAAAGGCAACAAAGGGAAATAGAAAAACGGTCCTGGCCATGCCGGCGGCCCTCGACACCGGAGCAGAGCCGACCTCGATGCCGGCGAAGCGAGGGCGGCGCGGCCGAAACGTCGGCGGCGTGCGTCGCGGTGGTGTCCTGCTCCAACTGCCGCTTCAAGTGCTGGCGTCTCCGTCCGCGACGCTCCATCCACTCATGGTCATCTCCCTCACCCGGAGCTCCACCCCACGGTCTTCGCCATCCACGATGACCTTAGGAGGCAAGCGATAGGGAAAAGATGCATATGAGGATTAGTTGCTCACCCTAGTCGCTCTAGTATTATCAATTGGGGCGGAGGATCTCTAAGGCGCTCGATATCATCCGCGGCGAGCTTCGGCCGGTGGTGAAGGGACGAGCTGATTCCGACTGCCCCAACTCGAACCAGTGCCACATTGGGCTCCGCCGGGTCCTACTATTCCTCCACGCGAATGGACGTGAGCCGGGATGGACTAAAACGTCAGGATCAACGTCGTTTTCCTCGCCTCCATCGAAGGTCGCCGTGCTCGATTTTCTTCCTTATGACCTCCCCCGACCTCTAAATC
This sequence comes from Poa pratensis, assembly GCA_947311845.1. Taxonomy (NCBI): domain Eukaryota; kingdom Viridiplantae; phylum Streptophyta; class Magnoliopsida; order Poales; family Poaceae; genus Poa; species Poa pratensis. Next base: position 20,640,329 of record CAMZMU010000052.1, on the reverse strand, counting down.
CACTCTATTTTGTTCCACGAGAGCCTATGGTCCTAACGGGCAAGTTTTTATGCGCGGGGGATGGCTTATCCGACGACCACGACCGGGCGGCACCGTCGGTATTTTGTCGAGCACCTTGTGGGCGTGCTCTGGACATGCCATGTCGGCATCAATGCGTTCCGGGATATTCATAACGATTTAGGAAGAAAACTTTATATCTTTGTGCGCCAAATGGGAAATACTACAACTTTGTAGTTATAAGGTTTCGCTAGTTTGGAACTTTCTATATTGTGATTTTGTGAAAAACATTTCTGGTCCAAATGGCATTGCCATGTTTGAGTAGGCAAATGAATTTTTCAGAATGTAAAACCTTGTCAAATAGTTAGAGGGCTACTAGAATATGCCATTTATTATTTTTTACTTATTTTTACCCACTTAAAAAATCAAATAAATGGGAAACCATGACATAGTTTGTCGAAACGAGGCCATATTTCACACACTCATGGTATATTTCACACACTCATGGTAATGCATCAATATGGTATAGCCAAAGGTGTGAGATTTCAAGCATTGCATGAAAATGCATCAATATGCACCAAAATGAGTAACAAAAGAGCCCCAAAGGTAGCCCAAACAGCCCCATTTCTAATCTTGTCATTTTTTTGACCTTCTCCAAATGATCTCAAACTCTAGGGTTAACATATATTGCACTAATATAGTGTCCTTGACCAATATGGAGTCATTTCTCAAAACATAAACCACCTCTCTTCACACATGAGAGTTCATAGTTTGAGATGTGAGATTTCACACCATATTGAAGCATTTCTTGTTTGATATATATCTAGACCTTATTTATCAGTTGGAATTGTTAGGACATGACAAATTAAGATCATGTGCACTGGATTTTCATTTTTTTGAAGTTTTATGAATATTTTATGATTATTTCAAAATCGGTCAAACCCAAGTTTGACCAACATTTAAACAAGTTTAAAATACCAAAATGAAAAACTAAGCCTGGATCATTCTTAGTCACACCAAAATGAAGATTTGGTGATTTTTTCAAAAAAAATTTAAATTTTCAAAACATCAAACCCTTTCTCACTTCCTTGAACTCTCTGCAACTTCGTTCGTGGTAAGTCATTTGTGTGAAGGATTTCTCATGAAAATACTCATATACCAAGTTTTTTTTTTTCATAACTATGTCATGTAAGTAGACGATGTGTGCTGGTTTTATGTTATTTTGATTTTTTTTGAATTATTTGTGCTCATTTGAATGTTTGGTCAAACTTTGCACAAAACCGTTGACCGACTCAAAATCAAAGTTTATATTTTTTTGATAACTATGTCATGTAAGTAGACCATGTGCGCTGGTTTTATATTTATTTGATTTTTTTTGAATTACTTATGCTCAACCCTAGCTCATTCCATCGATATCATGAACGTGTGAATGTTGGAATTGAAATGTGGATATAACAAGTTTTATATTTTTTATAGTAACTTAGTTGCATAAGTAGACCATGTGCGCTGGTTGTATGTTGTTTTGATTTTTTTTGAATTAGTTGTGCTCAACCCTAGCTCATTCCATCGATAGCTTGAATTGTGTGAATGTTTTTCATTTAAATGTGGATATAACAAGTTTTAATTTTTTTTAACAACGTAGTTGCATAAGTAAATAGTGAGCGAAAGTTTCATATTTATTTGATTTTTTCTAAATTATTTATGCTCAACCCTAGCTCAATGAAACCCTAAACCCCGGAAACGCTGAACCCCGTCCGAAACCCCCGGAAACCCTAAATCCCGTCTGAAACCCCCCTGTCATTTTTACACAGACCAAACTATACAATATTTCACACTCAAATTTTACACACTATTGTAAATAATCATTATCAACATTCGGAATTTTTTTCACATTTTGTTTCAAAAATTGAAAAAATTCGAATTTTTTTTGTACTGTTTAGATTTAGATCTCATATCCAAAAATTTGTCATTTTTACACAGCCCAAACTACACAATATTTCACACTCAAATTTTGCACATAAGAATAAATGTTCATTGTTGACATACAGGATTTTTTTTCACATTTTTATCTTAAAATTGAAAAATTCGAATTTTTTAGATCTAGATCTAAATATTAGATCCCGAAATTTGTCATTTTTACATAGACCAAACTACACAATATTTCACACTCAAATTTTGCACATAAGAATAAATATTCATTGTTGACATACAAGATTATTTTTACATTTTTATCTAAAACTTGAAAAATTCGAATTTTTTAGATCTAGATTTAGATATTAGATCCCGAAATTTGTCATTTTTACATAGACCAAACTATACAATATTTCACACTCAAATTTTGCACATAAGAATAAATGTTCATTGTTGACATCCAGGATTTTTTTCACATTTTAATCTAAAACTTGAAAAATTCGAATTTTTTAGATCTAGATATAGATCTTAGATCCCGAAATTTCTCATTTTTACGTAGACTAAACTACACAATATTTCACACTCAAATTTTGCAAACTAGTATAAATAATCATTATCAACATTCGGAATTTTTTTCAATTTTTTTTCGAAACTTGAAAATTTCGAATTTTGTACTGTTTAAATCTCAGATTCAGATTCGTCAGTAGTGGGCATCCTGTGAGAAATTTAAACATTTCCAAAAAAAAAGCTGAAACTATTAAATTCATGACATGTGGGTCCCAACCGTCAGAAGTTAACAGTCAAACCATTGACCAGATAGGAAACGGCAAGAGTTACGGAATAAGTCTTTGCATAAAGACTAGAGGCAAAACTGAGGACGATTCGCAGCTGAGGACAAAACTGAGTACATGACGACATCTGAAAGCCGCCTGATAATTAACCCTATGCAAAATCGACCGATCAATGCAGCTATCGTTGAGCTAGTTGCTGGCTAGCACGTACGATCGATCCGATCGATCGCATAGGATTTAGCAAGCTAGTTCGTTGATCGGAGAACCGCGTAACCCGACGAAGCTAGCCGAGCACCACGCCGGCCGGCCGTGCGACTTCCGCCTCTCGCCTGCCTCCGCTGGACTTCCCGGCGGGGCCCGTCGAACTGATCGGCTTGTTTTTAGCGGTGGCAATCTTGGTAATTATTACGAAACTAAAAAGGTTTGACGCGATCTGGAACGTTGATCATATTGAACGGCTCTGGTTTAATGTATCAACAGAGCACAACACAAGTTTGCTATTCTAATAGTACAAGTACATGTGCACGTGCAACACACGTCAAATAATGTTCATTTTGCATTTGTGGTAATTTATAACAATATTGAATAAAATAAACCTTCATGTGAAATTTATGTGGACAAAGATTGGATCTTCGAAGATCTAATTGCAGTTTATCTCCAAGATATTTTTGAATGTGAAACCACATTCAAACTTTGATGTATATATTTCTTTACCAAAAAATCAGTGTCAACTTATGTAATATGAAAAAAATCAGACACAAAGCCTATTTACATGATCTTATTATATGTAATATGAAAAATTACCCTGCCAAGTCAGTCCCCTTGTAAAACGCATTTATTACTATTTACATAATTGTCTCTTTGGACAACTTGAGGGGTAGTCTGGTTTGGTGTACTCCATTTTTTCTACAGCTACTCTGGCAGCATATTTGGCGACTTGGAGATATTCGCAAATTTCCAGTGTAGAAAATATTCCAGTTCTAACTCACCCTCTGATGTCAAGATACGTATAAAAGATATTGGACATTGCGCTGGAATCATTTGTTTGCACTTTGCACGTGTACAATAGTTTCTATGAGACAAAATGACAAATTCAAGAAAATATGTGAGGAAGCTTCATCTCAACGTACCAAGCCATAATAAGCTACCAGATACTGGAATCCTTTATCTTAGATCCATGCATGTCGAAGGAATAAAAACAAATCAATCTCATCGAAATCTGGAATAGATGAAGCTAAGAAAAGGGATATATCTGCCTGTGAACATGCGGCAATAACTAAACACCAAATTGTTTGATCAAGGAAAAAAGAAACAATACTCTGTTTTGTACTTACGCAAACTCAGCTCTAAAATGCACCAAAGCAACAGCAGCTACAATTAATTCCGCTGGAGCAACGATCCATGGGGATGTACAGAGCCTCTGATGACAACAAACTGAGAGCTGATTCATGGACAAGTCAGAAAAAAAAATCGCAGTTTTTTGCCCCATGTTCCAGATCGGCGGTGTTTCTGGACATTACTGAACGCCTTAACCATGTTCTCGGCAGGCACTGATTTATCGTACTAAGAAGCTGAGGGGGCAAACACAATTTGCTCAAGGGAAATCACAAGATCATAACCGGGATTATTAAGGTTACGTGTCACCGGGCTCCGGGGAATTCTCCTGACTTTACTCCTACTCTCCTAGCGTTTAAGGGGAGGGCGGTGGGGCAGCAGCGATACCTTGGAGCTTAGAGTAGGACTCGGCGCGGCACTGCTGCACGGCGAGGAATCCATGGAGCATACAGGCCACGACGGCAGCGTTCTGCCCGGCGCTGCTGGGCTCCACCTCCATGGCGTCCCCGGCAGCACCTGCGCGTCGGAGATGCTTGTATAGTTGTATCCACGTCGAAAGCTTGGAGCACCTGCGAGGACGGGGGACGACCAGATCCGAGGGTCGATGAGGCTGGCAACGGCCCTATTGCTGGTACGCGTTGTTGCATCCCTCGTCTAGGACGAATAGGCCGCCACGGGTCCACTGCATCTACTCGCGATGCCGCCGGCGGCGTCGCGCGGGGAGAGCGACACCGAGAGGTGATTCAACGGCAGACGCGCGATCTCGCAGGCCTCGGACGCCGCTTGCCTCGTCGTTTGTTTAGTCTCCTTGATTCGATTTGATTTGTCATCGGTGGCATTGTGGGTAAATTGTGAACAACGAACCGGTACGATGACATTAGCAGTATTATGTGATTTGGTGGGAGGGTAAAACGGGCAAAATTGGATTTGTGTTGAGTTGTGAAACATTGGAGCGATCTGAACCGTTGGCCAAATATTGAAGTGCTCAGATTCAATGTATCAACACAAATTTGCTCTTTTAATAGTAGTATAGAGTATAGATAACGATAAATTGGGCTAAGCCCCTAATTGGGCCCACTGTTGGGCCTCTTCTGGCTGTAGGCCACACCGGTCATAACATGTAGGCTATAAATGAGCAAGGATAAAATATGTACGGGTGCTGCCGCGGAGCGCACGCGCGCTTTTCCATCCCAGAGCGCACGCGCCAGAAATAGAAGTTTTTTCTCATGCGCGGCCGGAAAGGGAAAGCTCCTGGGGGACTGCCCATGTGCTGGTACATACGTACCAACCGGACCCCAGCGACTCATGTGCGCTCCAAAACCAGCATCTGCGCCTCCAAAAACCACCAACACAGGCCGTGGGTACCACCCGAAACACAAAGCAACTCGATAAAAGCAGATCTTACCTGCTCCTCATCCCCTTCCTAGCTTCTCCCCCGGGAAAACATCAGATCGGAGAGGATAGAACCAGGAAAAGCAGATCGCCATTGCCGGCCAAAAATCACAGGCGAATTCACAGATCAAAGATCAGGTACGTGCAAGAAGAGGAACCCACCCCAGGCTACATCTTTCCCCCCAAAAAACTTCTTGTTTCACAGGTTTAGAAACAACAAGAAAGATGATCTCTTCCCCTGAGCATCAGTTTTCTGGATCTTCTGTTGTTCCATACGAAAACAGTAGCCTTTTCTCCTGGCTCTTCTTAGTTGCCTCCCTTTTTTCTGATGATCTCTTCCCTGAGCAAGAAGTTTTCTGGATCTGCTGTTGTTCCCAGGAGGCAAGTGCCTCCCTTTTTTCTGACCTCTCTACAAGGGACCTGCGTGTAGACACATAGATGTCAAAAGGCTGTGCAATAATCTGCAAGAACTAGCTAACTGATGCTTTTTTGAGAGGCAAACCTAGCTAATTTTGTTACAGTTGCTTCCTGATTTTATTTTGTAAGAAGCAACAACAGGTAATTTAGATGGTTCCTGGGTTCGTTCTCTCAAATTTAGTGTGTGGAAAACATGAGTGTGTTCCCAGATGCAACACCTGTTGTATGAACTTGCTTTCTGGTTATTTGGAAAAGCAGCTCCTACTGAATTGACTTGCTTCCTGGTTCTGTAGCCTACCAGTTTCATAAAAAAGCGCAAAACCTAACTATTCTATGTGGATTTTGAGCTAACAAGCTGACAAAGCAACTCCTACTAAATTAACTTGCTTCCTGGTTCTGTAGCCTACCATTTTCATAAAACAAAGCGCAAAACTTAGCTACTATCTCTTGATTTTGAGCTAACAAGCTGTTTCTCCACGTATTTGCTGCAGGGTGATGGATTGGCTTGACCTTAATGAGCCTCCATTTGACTTTGGCAACTTGGATATTGGCAATGAGCAAGATGAGCATGTTGAGCTTATAGATGAGTCCCCTGATCCTGATGAAGGCATAAATGTTGACAATACTACTGCTCCTGGAGGTGGTGATGCAGCAGATGGTGCTGGTGGCAGTGCTACTGGAGGTGGTGTTGGTGCTGGTGCAGCAAATGTTGCTGGTGCCAGTGGTGCTACTGGTACTGGAGGTAGTGGTGCTACCAGCAATGAACACAATGGTACTGCTACTGGATGTGATGGTCCAGCAGATATCCAGCATGACATGTTGTACGATCCAGGGGAGCCTTATGTTGGGATGACGTTCGACTCGATGCCCCTAGCTAAGAGTTACTACAATGACTATGCTAACAGGGTGGGATTCTCTATCAAGTCGAACACTAGTAGGAGAAATATTTTCACAAAGGAGTTGGAGAAGCAACAGTTTGTGTGCAACAGGTACAAGAAACCAGCAGATGATGAGGTTCCTGTGGAAAAGTTGCTTAACAACTGCAGTGGTGATGAGGGGAGTGAATCTGATGGTGATGGTGTCGACGACGATGGCTCAAAATCATGCAGTAAGCTCTCAGGATCTAGCAGATCAAGCCGGCCTGGGAAGAAGAAGAGAAAAGAGAGATGATAAAGCAGACAAACTGCAGAGCTCGGATGGTTGTAAAACTTAATAAGAATGGCAAATGGGAAGTCATATATTATATTGGAGAGCACAATCATCCAATGGTTGTGCAGCCTTCTCTTAAGAAGTATCTTCAGTCACACCAGGGGATACCAGAAGATGAGGAGGAGTTTCTTCGTATGTTGCATGACTGCAACATAGAAACAGGTGTGCTAGTTTGTTTTTGCTTTTCAGTAAACTGATTTGATGTTGGTCTAAGTTTGAAAAAGCAACTGAAACCATCATGTTTGTTCCCTATTTACTTCACTAGATAAAAAGCAACTTGTTTTACTGTCCATTTCCATCCCTAGCATCTTACTATCCTAATGTCCCTCGATTTATATTTTCTGGTTGCTTGCTAAATTTCTGTATTGGTTTCCTTGAGCAGGACGTATGATGCAGATCATGTCTAGATTCTATGGGGATGAGTTCCTAGTGCCATACACTACGAAAGCAATTAGCAACTTGCGCACTGAATTCCGCTCGGAAGCTAGGGACAGCGACATGACAGAAGTTTTGTCCTACTTCGGGATCTTGAAAAGGAAGACCCGGATTTTTATTTCCGATTGAAGCTGGACAGTGAGGAAAGGGTGGAGAACCTTTTTTGGATTGATGGTATAGCAAGAAAAGCTTACAAAGAAGCCTATCATGATTGCATCTCTTTTGATACCACTTTCATGACGAACTGCTATAACATGCCGTTTGCTCCTTTCATTGGAATCAACCGTCACGGTCAGACCTTCATGCTGGGTTGTGGTTTCATTAGGGATGAGAAGCAAAGTAGTTTCGACTGGCTATTTGAGACCTTCCTGCATGCAATGGATGGCAAAGCTCCTGACTGCATAATTACTGACCAAGATATTGCCATGAGGGAGTCAATAAAAAAATCTTCGTGGATACGATCCATCGCAATTGCAGATGGCATATCATGCAGAATGCCCAGAAGAAAATGGGAGCATTTTGGGAAGAAACCCAGAATTGACAGCAGATTTCAACTATCTTGTTGATTTCACCTTGACACCTGAGGAGTTTGAGGCAGAGTGGGCAGACATGGTGCAGAAATATAGAGTCGGTTGGCATAAAGAGCTTGCACATCTGTACGAAATCAGGAAGACTTGGGTGCCTTGTTACTTCAAGGATTGCTTCTTCCCATTCCTACAGTCCACTCAGCGCAGTGAGGGTTTCAATGCAGTTCTAAAAAGTTATGTCAATCCTAAAAACTCGATTCTGCACTTCGTCAAGCAGTACCAGAAGATCCAGGTTCATATACTTGTCAAGGAGGGCCGCAATGACTACCGTACAGATGTCCTAGGAGGTGAAACTTGGTCGCCCTACCCAATAGAGAAGCAAGCATTGGCTGTTTACACCCGTGACATTTTCTACAGGTTTTCTCATGAGTTTGAGAGAATAGGCAGATACAATGTGCGGCCGCAAGGCAACAACTTGTACCTGATTGTGCCTAACAATGAGTGGTGCCCTGTTTATGGTTCTAGGGAATATACTGTCTATGCAAATGAACTTGAAAGTGAATTCAGTTGTGAGTGTTGCAAGTTCAGTCGAGATGGCCTGCTTTGTTGTCATGTGTTGAAGGTGTTTACACACATTGGTATTGATCGCATACCAGATCGGTACATCTTGCCAAGGTGGACTCAGTCAGCTGTCTCATTGTTAAGTGGTGGTTTGGGACATAAACAACAAGGTCAAGTGGATGTTATGCCGGCAGAATCCAAGAAGCAAATAAAAGTTGCTAACTGGACCAACTCGTTTGCCAAGATTGCCCGGTCAGCTAGCAGATCAGATCCAGCAAGCTCGATTGTTGATCGACACCTACGGGCAATGCAAACAGAGATCAACCAGTTGAACAAAACTCTGAAGAAGAAGGCTGCGGGGCAAGGCCGGCTAGGTGGAGAGATATGTTCGGGTTCGCGGGCTGCTGCGTCTACTGCTTCCGCAAGTGCTGCCCTGAAGGTCCTCCTCCAGCGCAAACTGATGGGGTTGCAGCTGTTCCTAAAGGTCCCCAACTACATCATGCCGTTGGCGCTGCTGCTCCTCCTCCTGCAGTGCCCATGGCATCGCCAAATCGGCCTCCCCAAACACGACAACATGTTGGACCTGCTGTTGCTTCTGCTTCGAAACGCACATTGTCATCTAGGGTGCCCAATTCATCGCCCGCTCGTCCTCCCTCTAAGAAAATTCAACCTTCTGTACATGCTGGTGCTCCTGCTTTGACAACCGTACGAAATTCTGGGGTGCCCATTTCATCGCCCGCTCGACCTACCCCTACAAAACAACCTTATGGACATCTTGCAACTCCTGTTACGACGAGCAGAGTTGCTTTTGGGATGCCCATGTCAACGCAACCTTGGCCTACCCCAACAAAACCAACTTCTGGTCATGGTTCTGCTCCAGCGGTGCCTAATACAACACCCCGACGGCCTCCCCAGTCTCAACAACCAGTTGGTTCCGCTGCATCGCCTGCTGGTACGACAAGCAGACGTGCTCCAGGTGGGCGTACAGGATCACATCCCGTATCAGACCTCCCCCAGGATCCTGCAGCAGGTACTACTCCTGCTAGCACACGCGCACGGGCTACAGGACTGCGCCCTTCGTCGAACCTAGTTTCTGCTTCTGCCTCAACGCATACTGTACTGCCCAATACACCTCTACCTGGGGGTCCAATGCAAGAACCACCAGGTGGGCCTGGGTATGTTGATCAAACAGTCCAAAGGTTGGCTACTAGTCCTAGACGGGATCGCTTAATACTTGGTAACCCGCCAAGATCAAACACAAAAGGGAGATTGTCAAACAACGCACAAGGGCATAGGTACCGGTCAGCCCTTGAACTGCAACCCAAGGGGAAAGTCACTTGTGGATTCTGTGGTGAAGAAGGCCACACCATAACTAGTTGCGAACGTCGTTTGGCTGGTAGTGCACTACAGAAAGAGCCTTAGATTTGTAATAAAAAAATGGCGTTACGCTGTTTTGCGAGTAGGCGTGTGGTCAGGAATACCAGACAAAAAAATATGGACATGTTCACTTGAAGGAAACTTTGTTGACTCTAAAACTTATTTGTGGTTGGTTGTTTAATATGAAGAGATTCTGGTCTGCCATGGTTTGCTTTGTTGGTACACTGGGCTGCCATTTTGTTGTCTTAAAAAAGCAAATTCATATTCAAGTGTTGTACGAAAAAGCAAACTGAAAACTTGTGTGTTGCCTTACAAACTTATTTGTGGTTGGTTGATGAATGGGTGATAGTTCCCAAACATATCTCTCTCTCTCTCTCTCTCGAAAATGAAGAAACTAATTAGTATTCAAAGTGTTGTAAGAGAACAAAAACATATGGTACACTTGGCTGGCATTGGTTGCCTTAGAATGAATGCTAGAAAAAAAATTATTTGTTGCCTTAAGGTGCATGTTAGAATGCAACTGGGATGGTTTTTTTTTTGCTTCGTTGGTACACTGAAAAAAAGATTTTGTTTCATGGTAAGCCCCTGTGTCGGCAGGTCGTGCCACTGTTTTCACGGAAAAAAGGGAGTATGCACTGTTTTCTACAACTTGGGTAGTAGAACAGAATTCATATTCAAGTGTTGTGAAAAAAGAACACTATAAAAAAGCAACTACTCTTGGACGCAAAATTTTGCCTCTTAGGTGCACAAGAAACACACATGGAAAACGGGTATGCACTGTTGTAGGGTAAAACAGTAGTACCTCTATCCCACTCCCCCCTCCCACCTATTTGATCTTGAGTATACCCTTCCAATCTTGTCTGTTCTTCTCGCACCTCACGAAGGAATGTGTTTGAATCTTCCTGATGTTGGGGATGTTTGCCGTCCATATGGTGGAAGCAAACTTCCCTCCCACATAATTGCATTCTGGAGCATGTACACCCCACAGTCGTCTCTGTCATGCACAATTCAAAAAAAATAAGGAAAACATTGTTCGGGCATGGGTAAAAAGAGCTGGATAGAAAGAATCAGGAAGACAGTGGGAAAAAAGCAAAAGATGTGCACTTACGTGTTGTCCTGTTTGGGAACATGAATATCAATGAGTTTGAAATCCTCTATCTGGAGGTTGTACTGTGTTTCCCAATGTAGTACAATACCTCAACAATTGTCTTTGCGGCCGCCTCGAACTGCTTATCCTCGAGGGTTCTTAAAGAGTCCAGTACTTCGAACCTCCTGTCCCGGACATTGACATTGATCATCCAGTAATGGTTGACTGGATTGACCCCAGGACCACCTTTAGTTAGTGTTTCAAGGACCGGGAACATGACCTGGTTTTTTGGTGTGTGAGAAACCCATGTTAGAAACAACTGTTTAAACAAAAAAGATGGAAAAAGCAAAAGTGTACTGGACTGAAGAAAAAAAGACCTTCCACCAAAAGGCAAAAATATGTAAAACAAATTGGGCAACACAAAAAAATTACCATCTCCTTGCGATCCAAGTGCATGGTTTTGTTGAACACCTTCTTGACCTCTTTTCTGAACAAATCCTTCTTCAGTAACCAAATCTGTTGCGTTTGGAAATATACACGGCATAAAACAGAAGTATAAGAACTATGGAGAAACAAAAAAATAGTAGAAAAAAGCATAGAGGCTTGGGGTGTGTTGCAAGTTACCCCTATCCGTAGTGGCATGATAATTTTGCTGGCATTCTCGGTCAGATTATGCATGATTGACTGTATCCCTATCTCAACAACAGAGTCTTTTAGCTCCCCTCTCGGTTTCATTGACTGGGCAAGTTCTTTGACAGAGACGAAGTAATTGCCGTGGTCAATGATGTTTGCGCTGCAAAAATTGAATAAGAATACTAATGCAGTTAAACAATTTGTTGCACATATAATTGTATATGCAACATGTACTACTTGCCTAGTTTGTCAAAAAAAGCTATGAAGCTGACCTAGTATCTGCGCTTTTATCTCTAGATGACCCCCGCCCAAGCGCCAATACAGCATCGTATACTTCTGTTACCTCCCTTGAGCACGGAAATGTTGCCTTGCTTTTGTAATCGACAAATGGTGAACCCCCTTTTGCCATGGCGCCACTTGACGATCCAATGTCAATTGGGTTTGACGGAGCACCCCCTTTTGACGGAGTGCATAAACCATCTCCTGAACCTTGAAGTTTTGCCTTCTTCCTCGCATTAATTTGCAATTCAGCCTCAACAAACAACCTGTCGAGCTCTTCAGGGTCCAAGTTGGCGTCCCAATCGTCTAACGATATCGGGTGGTTGCTTTTTCCTCCTACACCTGTGGCAGCATTAGATGATACCTGTTGTGATTTCCCCTTGGTTGCAACAGCTTCAACGAACTCTGGCCCTAGGGAGAAAGAAGGTGCATCACAAGGGTCTCTCTGGATTTCGTCTTCAGCTGGTAATCTCTGCTCAGCAGTATGTTAGGCATCTCTCCCTTCTCACCCTCAATGTTGCGAGGCAGCTGTATCTCCTGATCATGCACAACTGGCGATGCACAGTGGGCACCAGATGGGCATGACACCTTTGCCTTCTCACCATGCATGTTGGAGGTATCAGTAGGCAAAATTTTCCCAGCAATTTGCACCTGCAGCAGGATCCCAGTGGGTGCCTCCTTTGGTGGAAGTTGTCCATGTGAGGTGGAAGGAGGCAACTGTGCATCCAGACCATGCACAGTGGGTTTGGAACTCTGTGAGGTCCCAGAAGGCAACTTTGTAGTTGGAACTTGCGCATCTGATTCCCCATCAGGCAACTTTACTTCAGTTCTTTGCTCCTGTTGGACATCAATATCCCCAAGCTTTGCCCCTTTGCTTCTGTGTGTCACTCTTTTTGTTCTGACTGCACTTGCTGCTTCTAGGCCTTTCTTCTTGGCTAATCTTGTGTTGTACCTTTTTGTTTCGAACCCTAATATTTCTTTGAAAATCTTACTTCTCAAACTTTTAGGACACAGTGGATCGAAGGATGACATGCTTTCAGTTTCCCTTCCTTTCTGTTTTGCTGAGATGGCACAATGTCCGATCAAGCCGCAGATCGTCTTTTATTTCAGGCACAGGGAGTGTGAACAAGTTTCTGTTCTCACAAAATCTAAGTACGTCCTTTTGTCCTCCTCGGTGACCCTGCCAGGACGCCGGGGGCGCGGGCTGCTTTGGGACATTTGCCTAACTTTACGTGTAGAAGACCCACCAGCTTGTTCTAAAAACTCGTTCATCGTCAAGCAATCATCAGACTCGGTGCCTGTGTCTGAGCAGGAGGCATCAACAGCTTCAGCTGGTTTCCCTGCTTCATGGTCCTCTCCTCCTTCCGCCGCTGTAGTTTCTGAATCATGTATGAAGCTGCCATTCCCAGCTGTGTTTCCTTCCACGTCATCAGCCTTTCTCCCACTATCAAAGACAACATTTGCTCCTTTAACACTGCTGTCTTGTGCTCCTCCGCCTTCGCATCGGTCTCTAGTGACTGCAGCGTCATGTGGTACTTGTTGGTCGTCATCACCGTCAACGGCTGCTTGGCCATCATCGCTTGCCCGATTGACCGCTTGCCCGCTTCCATTGCCCCTGCGATCATCTTCATTGTCCTCTTCGTCCTGTTTGCCGCTGTCATCCTCAACACCATCCACTTCGGTATCATCGCTCTCTTCTCCGCTGCCAACTTCATCGTTTTCTTCTTCATACTCATCGTCTTCTGCATCGGTGTCAGCACTCTCTTCCAAATATTCCTCCGTGATTCGCCGCCGCTTCCTTGTGCCTGGAACTGTGCTAGTCCCTGCTTCATTCTCATCCATCTTGACGAACACATCTATCATGTCTTCCATTTTTTTGACATAATCTGAGCACATATCGTTCAACATGTTTACAAGTTTCAACTTTTTCTGTGCATGACAGAAAGAAGGACTTTCAGTGGGACTGTTGACGTATAAGAAAAGTACAAAAGTTTATGGAAAAAAGCAACTTCATGGTGTAATGTTACCTGTGGGTGGTATCCTGGTGGGACACGTGATGAAACAAATGCTTCAGCGACTGATAGACCTCCAAACAACCTATCCTTCAGTATTACCCCAACACCATCCTTCAGCTGTCACATGTGGAAAAAAGGAAAAAATGCAAATAAGAAAGGTTGAAAAAGCAATAGATGCTTCGTGGTAGAACAGATTATCATAAGAGAAGAACAAAAAAAAGGCATCTAGTCGTCGGAAACAAGATCTTACACGCAATTTTCCATAATCACCATCGTCCTTCAGGTCCTGCTGTATAACACGTGAAATCGCCCTGCCAGTCCATGCTTCAACCCTTACCGCGCACTTCTTGACAGGCACATCCACCTCCAGAGAATCTAGATATAAAACCTGCAAAATTGTCACAAATAATAAAACATAATTGTGTTCTAGAAAAAAAAGTACATCACATGTGGTAACTTACCACCAGGTGGTAAATACAAGCGCAGAAAGAGCCTTTGTTTGAAGTCATACCAAGCTTCAGCTGGTCCACGACAAAGCGACACTAGTTTGTCAAAGGGACATCTTCCAAGTTCATCAAGGCCTTGTAGCATCGCGGGCTCACGCTCAAGCTGGTGGTTGGGCATAGAAAGGTACTGATAGCAACTATCAACCAAGCGCGCAGGAACTTGTCATCTGTCGCTCCGTTCATCGCCTTAATCTTGTCACACAGAGCTGTGATATCAGGTGCTGATCCCAGTTCATACTCCTTCATAATGAAGTCTGTTGCTTCTTGGTCCGTCTCGAACTTGATCGCAAAAGCATCACAAGGCAGCCCCATATTCTTAAGAACCATTTCCTCATTGACCGGGATTGAGCCCCTCCCTCTGATAACTATTTCTGATCTAATAGGATCATAACGTCTAATGAGCCACTTGCCGAGCTTGTTGGGCATTTTGGTACACTTGAGAAGCAGCAAGCCCCAAACCCTGCGGCTCTGATAACATTCCTTTGATCATTTGTAAGAGACCGGTTCAGCTTAACGAGCCTTGCTGGTGATGCATGGTTCCTACCTCTAGAACTACCAGCCCCATCCTGGGAAAATGAAAAGGCGCACATTAGTATTCATGTTTCCAAAAAACATGTGCATGAAGGAACTTGATTATGTTTTGTGGAAAAGCAAAAATGTCTTGCATTAGTTGCACAATGAATATGCTTCACAAGGCAAATATGTATTCATGACTTGGCTAATGAGAATAATCAGGAGTTCAGCCTGAAGCTAAAAAAAAGCATACTGAACACAAAAACCACCTTGTTAACTCTCCGTGGAGGACGACGACAAGCAGCACCTCTTTGATGATCAGTTTGGCCACGACTTGTGCCTGCCTGCACGTTTGCTTCCTGAAAAAAAATACAAAGCCGAAAAAAATGGGATGATCATTCTTTTGAATTTGTTGTGATGATTAGAAAAAACAAAGAGCTCATCCACACAGATACAAAAAAAGCATCATGTGTACATGCCACAAAAAACAAAAATGCATTCCCTCACACGTAAAAAAGCACAGTAGTCCAGTACATGGTAGTGGGCTATGTAAAACTGGTCGAGTCACTCGGCAACACAATAATGCCCCCCCAAACCATTGTGTATTGCACACTTTCGTTGTAAATGCTACCTATGTGTGCACTATGCTGAAATCTTAGTCCATTAAGCAAATTTAGAAAAAAACTATGCTCAATTCTTAGTCCATTAATACCACAAATCCACACCATAATCACACCGTTATTCTAAGCAGCTTATTCATGGCATCAGGAGCAAAAACATCCACACAGATACACAAAAAGCATCCTACAGGGCTACTAATTACCACGAAAAAATAACTATATACAAACATCATTGGAGCACCATGGTTCCATGTCAACCCTAACCCTCTATTTTCCCTTTAAATTTCAGTAAAATAATACCACAATCCACACCATCGAAAACACCATTATTCTAAGCATCAGGAGCAAACACATCAACACAGATAGACAAAAAAGCATCATAACATCCCTACAGACCAGTAACAAAACTACAGGAAAAAGGACATGTATCACAAACATCATTGGAGCACCATGGTTCCATGTCGCCCTTAACCCTCTACCTTACTCTTAGCATCATGGAGTAAAAAAAACACCCACACATATACGCATAGCATGCGAGGGAGATGGGAGATCGTGAGGAACCATACCTGAGGAAGAGCCGCATCTGTCGTCTGAGGTCGATTTGCCACCGAGCTGGTGGCGCGAGGCTTGGACGTCGGTGCGCGTCCCTTCTTCAACCCGCCGCGGGCCGCCGGGATGCTCTCCCTCGCCTCCAAATCCGCATCAGCCGCCTACGCTGGCCCCGGATCAATCGTGGACACCGGCTTTTTCCCCACCGCCGCAACTTGTCGCCGGAGACGCGTCGCCGCTGCGTGGGTTGTCGTGTGTTTGTCACGTCAGGTGTCATAGATGACTTCGTAGGTGTGGGATTACGCGAGTCAAGCATCTCCGAGCTTGGGATCGCAGGAACAAAGATCAACACAGATTTACCCAGGTTCGGCCCCCTCAATGTGAGGTAAAAGACCTACTTCCTGCCTACCCTAGATTGGTATTGATATGATAATCGAGGTGTTACAATGGAGGCGATCCGATCTGGTACTCGCCGTATGAGCTAGGGTTTGGGGCTTGATAGCTTAACCCGCTCTAAGTCCTGCGAGTCCTCTTTATATACACAGAGGCTCGCTAGGTTACAAAAGGAAACTTCCCCATAAGGAATACATCCACAGAGGCCTACTCGGAGACTACTTGGTCTTCACGTCCTCCGGGATTTGTCTTCTAGATCTTTCTCCTTATGGCGGTTCAATATTGGGCTTGTTCCCAAGTGGGCCTTCATCCGTGCGAGTAAGTTAAGTCGCACTGGGCCGCGGGTTAATCCAGAAAGTATTCCCCCGACATTAGCCCCCAAGCATGGCCTGAACTTCATAGTACTTCTTGATCTTGAATGCTTAGGCCGTGCTTTTCCTTGCTTCCAATCTGCGGCTTATAACTTTTCTTGGCGGCTCAAGAACGCGACTTATCCTGTCTTGACGGTTGATTTTCAGATCTAAACGTCTTCTGCGTCTGGGTTATTTATCTTGACTCATCGTTTTCCCCAGCGTCTCTGCATCAAGTCCTGCATCCGCTAATCCTTTCCGCCGCCTCCAATCTCGCTTCCGTACTCACAATCCTTCGGTGGATATCTCCATCGATCTGAGAAAAATGTCTCGCCGCAAATGCAACTGGGAAGGCTCGTGGGTCGACGAAGATTTCCTGGAATCCCTATCTGCACGGGGCCTTCTTCCGCCAAAAGATCAATGCGAATGGCGAGCGGCCGGTGAGGAGGTAATCCCCAATCCTCAACCAGGAGAGATAGTGATTTTTGCGGAGCATGTTGAGCGCGGGTTCAAGCCCCCGGGCTCTCTCTTCTTCCGTTCCTTGATGCAGCAGTTAGGTCTTCGCTTCCATGATATCGGCCCTAATTCAATGTTGCAAGTTAGCAACTTCCACGTCCTCTGCGAAGATTATCTGGGCGTCCCGCCTTCAATAGATTTCTGGCTTGCTCTTTTCAATTGCAATAGTCAAAGGGAAACCACAGATGGTCCTTTTCTCCAATGCGGCGCCATTTCCTTCCAACGCCGTAGGGGTAGTATCTTCCCAAAACTAACTCTCGCCAAGAAAATCAAGGAGTGGCAAAGGACATTCTTCTATTGTAAAAACACTTCTCCTGAGGGTGAAATTCCTTTTCCTCTTTGGTCTCCTCTTCCCTTCAAGGCTACCGATGCTCTGTCTTCTAAACCTGATCCTTCTTCGTTGCCCTTTATCGAATCCCTCTTGGATAAGGTGAGGGCACTGACACTCCATGGTCTCACCGGATTGGACCTTATATCTTGTTGGACTAAGTGGCGGATTCAACCTGTGAGTCGCCGCTTGCGACTTATGATGGATTTCACCTGTCATGCAAATGACGTCGATCGTACTTGCCCTGAAGATTGGGACAAAGGGGAGTGGATAAATTTCATTCGCCGAGTGACGGACGAGGATATTGACTCGTATGACAACGTCGGACTTGCTCCCTTCTGGGCTGAGCACAAGCCTTTTGTGGTAATGTTTACTTGTCACTTGTTTCCTCGAAAATTCCTTTCCCAAAAATTGATTATTTCTGACCTGAGCTCCTTTTCAGATCGATCCCTATTTCTGGGTTCTTCCTTCAGAGGACGTCGACTTGAACCAAGGAACCGTGGCTGAGTCGTCAAGGCAAGCCGCAGCCTTTGACGAAGATACAGTTATGCACGAGGGTAGTGCTTCTGAAGAGGAACAACAAATGGCCGACGCTCTTTTGTCTTCGACTCCAAATACTCCTTTCCTGGAACTTCCTGAGGTGCCTCGCAGGTCCTCGAAACGTATTTTATGCCAGAGCTCAGAAGATCCCACGCAGCCCGAAAACGCCGCAAAGCCTTGGCGCTACTGGTAGAAACAAAAGCTGCCAAATCTTTAAAACTTACTGATCCCAACAAAGCTGCTTTCACTTCCGAAGCTGTAGCAAAGGACTGCTTTTCAATAAGCTCGGGTAATTATTTGCGACTCTCTCCTTTTCCTTTCGTGATTGCATATTTGCTGACAACCACTTCTTTTCATATTCTGCAGGTTCAGATTTGCAAGGTTTATCTTCTCCTTCCTCTGGTTGCCTGATGAAAAGTATCCGTGCCGCCTCTGGGTATGGTTCACCTTCCTTTCAATGTTGCGACTCTGCTAGGTCAGCTTATTAACCCATTAATGTTTTGCAGAGCCATGTCTGAGGAGGGTACCAGGTCTAATTCTCACCCCGCTTCTTCTCAGCAAGCTATGAGCGAGGATGATGCTGTTGATGAAACGTGGGAAACAGTAATGTGCGACTCATCCAAGGCCTTCCCTGGAGGAAGGTATTGCAGATGCGGCTCCTGCTGCGACTCCAGTCGCGGCTCCATCCACAACTCCCTGCTGGTAGGATATTTACTGAAAATAGAATTCCAGCTCCAGGAAATAGTTCTAAGTCAATCGCAGATGCCATAATTTCTGCTGGAGACAAGCATGCTGCTCTGCTGCGCGGCTTAGTTGAGCAATTTTCTTCAAGTCGCCAGGTACATATACCGTAGCCCCCAAGGATCAAAACCTTGTGTCATCGCACGGGGTGTTGATTCTTTTCCTTGCTTCAAATCTCGAGCCCCCAAATTCCTGGATAATTTACCTATTCATTTTGCTCTGTTTGTTTTCAGCGTGAACTATCCTTGCTTGATGCTTCTGGCTCAATAAAGGGTAAAGGCATTTCCATAGACCATCCTGAAATGATGCAGTCTCGCCTGGAGCAGCATAACGAGGTCATTAGGGACCAAGATCAGGAAATAAAATCTCTCAAAGGTCAACTCGACTCCTGCGAAGAGCAATTTAAAGAACTTGAAGCTGATATGCAGCAGCGACTCATGGAGAAAGACGAGGTCATTAGATCTTTGCGAGAAGGGCTGGCTCTTAAATCTGAATTGATTGATCGCCTGAAGGGAGACCACGCCAAGGAACTCGCGCGAGATGAAAAATATAACTCGCTGCTCAAAGCCTTTGAGGGTTTTGGCTCCATGGTCAAATCAGCCGTCCTGCAGCTTGCTGGTTGGTCTTGTATTCCTTTAATCATACATATTTTGGGTAACCACTCGTTAGTCTCTGACTTGTTTCTTGCCTTTTCTTTCTTTGATATAGGATCTGAGGCCCCAGTGTCCCGCTCCAATTTGAAGGATCAACTGGTATATCTGTCTGACCTCAGCCAGCGCTTCTTAAAGGTTACCAAGGAAGTTATGACGGTAATCACTCCTGCGACTGATGGCCCAACATCTTGCGAGTATTGGATTAATAAACTCTCTGATTGGAAACGATCCTCTTCTCGCGCCGGAGCCGCGCATGTCTTGACATTGCTTCGAGCATATTATCCAGAGATAGATGTTGGCAAGGTTGCTCGCCACGGCCTGGCGATGAGCGCAGATGATACTGAATTGCCAATAAGCGAGTACTTCGATATCTGGAAAGGGATGCGCGGGTATGCCACAAAATTTGTTGATAACTTAGACTTGGGCACTTATCTTGATAAATTCAATCTTGATGGGAGCAAGGTGTCCAAGGAAAAGTCCTCAGGAGCTGAGTCATCTCGGGCTGCCACTCCAGCAATAGTATCTGGTGGTCCTTCTGCTTCGTCTGGCGGCGCCCTGATTATTAGGACACCTGCGACTGCGACTGCGAGACAAGCCGCGCCAATTCCCACTCCTGTTGCTCGGAAGAGGAAAAATAAATAATGTGGGACATGCCCGTTAGTCTGTAAGATATTCATGTATCATAAACTGTATTTTTGTGACCTATAAGCAGGTTCTTTTCTTGATAATTCCATTAAGTAGACGCTCGCGCGGCTCAGTATTTCCTAGGAACATGTGTGTTCAGGGTCGAGAGCGGCCATGATAGGCAATCAAGCTCGATTGACGCCACACCCCAGTACTTTGGCCGCATAATGCAAGACGCTTCTAGCTTAAGGATTGCCACTAGTTTGGCAAAATTTGAGGTGCGATTGGTACTCGCGATGCTCGTAAGGAGCCCTCAAGGGTCAGTGATATATGAAATTCAAAAGACTCAGCGACTCAATGATAGTTGAGGCGAAACGACAAACCCTTGAATGTCAAGGGTGCCGGCTTTATTTCATAATCACTCGATGTTTTACAGGGTGTTACATGATGATGCAGGCCCTTTAATGCGGGTTTTCTATTCCCCGCAGGCCATGCATACTTGATACTCATCGCACTTAGTTGCGAATTAATACTCCTGACGGAGTGGGTTGAACACCTGATTGGTTCAATTTTGAGTCGCTGAAAGCGACTCGGGTCGAGCATGATAGCTCCGATGTATGTCTCATGTTGAAGTAGAAAGTCATTGTGTTGGGCGATCAGCCGCACTGAGCTGCGACTTATGTTGAATTGAGTTTGCTTTGTAAGATCTCACGATAACTGAGCCCCTTTGGCTGGAGTTGTTGATCGAGGCTGGGTCGATGCACATGCGCCATCTCTTGTCTTCTTTTTGTATCAAGGCGACCTCTGGGGCATTATCTTGCTGATGCGCGACTTCTCGGTGGGTATTTACCATCCGGTGGCTGCATCCTGTTGGCCGCTTCCGCGGTACCTCCAACGCGACTCGTTTTGAGCTGCGATCACCGATCTGCGACTGATACCCATGTGAAGAGTTGGCGATACAAGCTTCTTCTGCGAGTACTGAGCCTGCGTTCTCGCATTCTAATGCTCTCTGTCTGTCTCCATATATTGTAATAACACCGTTTGGTCCTGGTATCTTTAACTGTAGGTAGACGTAGCAGGGGCGAGCGGTAAATTTGACATAGGCTTCTCTTCCAAAGATTGCATGATATGAGCTTTTGACTGCTACAACCTCAAAGTCTAGGAGCTCTGAGCGGAAGTTCCGCTCTGTTCCAAAGCTAACTTCAAGTGTTATCTTTCCGATTGGTCGCGTAACAGCTCCTGGGATTATTCCTTGAATTTCTTTCCTGGATGGTCGCAGCCTTGTCTCGGGTATATTCATTCTTCGGAGCGTGTCTTGATATAGGATGTTTACTCTTCCTCCTCCGTCCATTAGGACCTTACTTAACTTGTATCCCGCGACTCTGGCGTGACCACCAGAGCTGGCTGTCCTGGATCTCTTACTTCTGGGGGGTGATCGCCGCGACTCCAAATAACCGATTGCTCTGTCCAGCGACGATACCTTTCTGGCGTTGAAATCTGACTGTTCTTCCTGGTCCATCCGTCGTTTGTACCTCCACTGTATGAAACTGTCCTATGTTTCTTCTAGGTAAAACGTCAGGCTCTTGATGAGAGCTAGATTTATTCTTGTGGTGCATCGATCTGCTGCGAGCTGTATCTGGCGTGTCGCCTTCTTTCCACCTCCGGTAATAATGACATTGCGCCTTTGTGTGACCCGCTGGCCTGCCATCTCTCCTGCGATGTAAGTCGCAAGGCACGTCGAAGATCCCCTTGCAGTTATTAGGGGGTAAGGCCTTATCACTCCCTTGCTCTTGCATCTGATGTGCGCGACGTTCTGTCTTCGCGACTGGCAGTTTCCCCGTTGGGTTCTGTGATAAGCCGCCTGTCCCTCTATCTGTCTTTGCATACTTGTCAGCCGTTGCCAAAAGCTGGTCGAAACTATCAATCTTGTGCTCAGCGCGACTTAATTTGTGCACCAGCGGCTCAAATCTACAGTTCTTCCTCATAGCTTGTATTGCAGCTTGTACTGTTAAGTTTTTGGCGGAGCCAAGGATCTCCGCGACTCTCTTGATCCAGTCGCCGCTTGATTCGTCCTTTTTTGAATGCATTGTCTAAGGTTTTTCATATCTTCTGTTTGGAATCTGCGAATGAACTTGTCCTTCAAGTCTTCCCATGTGTTTATTGATTTTGATGGCAGCCTTAATAGCCAATCCCTAGCTTCTCCCTGTATTGCCAAGTGGAAGTATTTTGCACGTATTTCTTGAGTCACATCAGCCCTGTCATGCTTGCCTCATAGTCTTCTATCCATAAGGCAGGGTCTTGGTCCGCGATAGGTGGTGACTCGCTGCGACTCACCGAAGTTCAGGGGGAAGCGAGTGAGCCGTATTTCCTCTCCAAAACATGCTGGTCCTTTCAATAATGAATAGGAGTTTACTGGCGCTGAATCTTCATCTGAATCAGTTTCAATCTGGGATGGCTGAGTCGCTCCGGTCATCCGCGACTCGCCTTCTATCTTCTTTTCTTTTTCCAATGATACCTGCAAACCTGCTAACTGGTTGACCACTTCTTCGACGCTGTACTTTCTCCTCCCCATGATACCTCGTTTTGCGGCTCATTGGGCGTGACTCCATACATATTTGCTTGTTGTAAAGCAGCAGTTTGTAGTAGGTCGATCGCATGGCGAGCTTCCTTATCAGCTCGCGTGTCTCCAACCGGTGCTATCTTTGATAATATCCCTATCGCGGCGTGCACGTTGCTCTCTGGGTCGCCGCGGAGCTGTGATTTCCTCTCTCTGTCCATCTTGATCTGATGTTTTTGCTGCCAACGACGGAGTCGCCGCTCTTCTTCTTGGAGTTTCTTGCGCTCAGATGTCATCTTGGTTCGCACCGCCTGGTGCTTTGGCTGGCAGTGGCGGAGTCGTCGGCCTTCTTCTTGGAGTTTTTCGCGCTCAGCCGCGAGTCTTTGTGCCTCTTCACAGAGTTCCGTCCTGATAGCTTCAATCTCTTCAATCTTGAGATCTCCTTCCTGATTTGGTAGGATCCCCAAACAGGTCTTGATGGGACGGGGATGGGCAATCTTGCCGTAACTTGTTGTAGCTCCTCCAACACGCGGACCCTGACCGGCCGCAGCTCCTCACCGATTCGCTTCCTTGAGTCGCGTCCATAGATCTGCGACTGACGGATCCGACGAAAACTTTTACTGATCCGATGGGAACGATGTATCCGAACTCGATGCGATCTGCCTCGGGTCCCCACTCTGAGTCGTCGATGAAGGGGACCCCATTGATGTCTTCAACTTGGCCAATGGCGATGTCCTTGAAGCCTGATTTCGATCCTGCGCGGAACGTGACGCTTTTGACCGCAGGCCCCACGGTGGGCGCCAACTGTCGTGGGTTTGTCACGTCAGGTGTCATAGATGACTTCGTAGGTGTGGGATTACGCGAGTCAAGCATCTCCGAGCTTGGGATCGCAGGAACAAAGATCAACACAGATTTACCCAGGTTCGGCCCCCTCAATGTGAGGTAAAAGACCTACTTCCTGCCTACCCTAGATTGGTATTGATATGATAATCGAGGTGTTACAATGGAGGCGATCCGATCTGGTACTCGCCGTATGAGCTAGGGTTTGGGGCTTGATAGCTTGACCCGCTCTAAGTCCTGCGAGTCCTCTTTATATACACAGAGGCTCGCTAGGTTACAAAAGGAAACTTCCCCATAAGGAATACATCCACAGAGGCCTACTCGGAGACTACTTGGTCTTCACGTCCTCCGGGATTTGTCTTCTAGATCTTTCTCCTTATGGCGGTTCAATATTGGGCTTGTTCCCAAGTGGGCCTTCATCCGTGCGAGTAAGTTAAGTCGCACTGGGCCGCGGGTTAATCCAGAAAGTATTCCCCGACACGGGTCTCACCGGCGCCATCCGCCGCCGTTTCCCCGCCGTCCATGGCCGCGAAACACTGCCCCCCCCCCCCCCCGACGCCCACCAGAGCCTGCTACTACTCCCTACCCCTCCCAATCGCACGCCAGTGTCCTGCACCGGCGAGAAGCTGCGGCGGAGACGGCGAAACCCTAGCTTCGCCGGCGAAATCGCGAGAGCGGAAATGGGGAATGGCACGGAGCTCTCTCTCTCTCTCTCACATTTTTCAAACAGTACAATAAAAGCCCCACATGGCGGGCCCTATCTGTCAGCGTCGGTGTGTAGGTTGTATCCGCGTGCGCGCCGTTCCGACCGCGAGGCGTGCGCCGCGCAAGCCAGAGCGCACGCGCGCGATATGTCCTTTACCAATATGTACACACCTTGCTGCATGTTAATGCGTAAACACTAAAATATATCTTAGCAGCGATCATCGGATCTGGTTCAAGTATAGCTTATTAAGGTAATAGAGAAAATATACTAAAAGGGGATATCCCGGTTTCTGTCATCAACTGGAATGCTGGATGTCGACGGGATCAATAGACGTCTCATCCAGTCTCTTTTCATCATTCTCGATTCTCAAACAACAAATATCTAAAAATTATTCTCAATCTTACAGCAAATTATTTTATTCGAGTGCCCTTACAGAAAATTACTAACTAAATTAATCACAGCTAAACACAACAGTAGGCTGGTAACATATTCTGCAGAAAAGCACAATCTGCACAGAAGAGCAGAACCAAAACAAGGTTGGGGAGGTCCTTACATGGCAAGGTACATTTGTACAGGAGAAGCAGAAGAATCGAACGCCCGGGCTGAGCAGTAGCACAGGCTGCCGTAGCCGTGTCGCCGCTCTCCACTCTCCAGGGGCGTGGCTTCGGCCGTTGATGGACCCGAGGTCTCCAACGACCAGGACGGCGATGCGCCGACGGCCGAGTCTAAGATGTGGCGGCGCGGCGGCGGGCCAGATCAGAGATGTTCAGATGCGTCCAGGACGGAGATGGGCCGAGGCGAGGTAGACTGTGAAGATGCCGGCGACGGGTGGAGATGTGGCGGCGGCGCGGCGCCCGTCCGTGCGCTGCGGCGCGTGGCGGCGAGCTCACGAATCCATCTCGCGTGGAGGCGGGCTGCGCTAGGGAGGACGAGGCCAGTGCCGCCGTACACCGTCGCAGCAAATTTACCAGTCGCTGACTTGTGGGCCTGTAGCAAGAATTTTAGACACTGATTTGTGGGCCCAAAACATGGATCAACCCCAGGCCAGCAATTTTAGTGGGATTGATATATGTAGAGATTTACATATGCCACTGTAGCCAATTTTAAATCACTTTTTGACGAACTTTTTCAAATATTCATCATGTTTTCTTAATTTTTGACCAAAAGTTGGAAATTGTAGTTGAAGTTTGCCAAACAATTGTCAAACTTTTGACCAAAAGTGAGCTAAATGGCTGCAGTAGCATCTATAGATGTACTAAAAAATTGGAGTGCCATTTTCTAGAAGTTAGAAATTCAAGTGACATTTATCAATTAACCCAAGAAAATAATAAACACATTAAAGGATCATGCTGTGCAACCAAAACTAGCCGCAAATCGTATTCACGCAGCTAAGCGATCTAGAAGACACACACCTCCAAAAGTACTCCTTCCGTTTCAAATTTGCTTAGCACACCGGTTTTCATATCACAGGCTTTTGACCAACAACTACACTATTAAAATATGAAACTTTTTGGATACAAAATCATAACCACGAAAAACTACTTTGGCATAAGGATCCGCAACACACACTTGGAGCCCAGGAGTCACGCCCTGGGAAAATAGGGATGTGACCCTGGGTGTGAGAGGTCAACATGCCGGCTTACCTAGCTATAGTGTAGCTACCGTGCACTGAAGATGGCCCTGAGGTCTAGTGCCATGATTCTCCGCCCCTACTCTCGACCCTTGTGTCGTCCTCCTCGCGGCGGCCCGAAGGCTGAAACCCTAGCCAGATGCTATTGGCCTGGTGTTTGGAGAAACCTTTGGTCTCATATCTCGATTTGTCTACATGCATGTGGTGCGGCTGCTTTTTACGTGTTCGAGATCGACAAGATTACTCGGCCTTCAGTTCATGTTTGATTGGTAACATGGTGGTGGTTGTTTGTGAGGCGGTAGCTGATGGTTCTACAGGAATGGCGAGCTATGCCGACGGCCGGACCCTATGCCGACGGTTTTTTGTCGGGGCCGTCGGCATAGGCTTCGACGACAAATGTCCATCGACGCGGCCGTCGGCATAAATTTAACCGTCGGCACAGGGTCTATGCCAATGGCAAAGCCGTCGGCACAGGTTCAAAAGGCTATGCCGACGGCAAGGCCGTAGGCATAGCTATGTTTTTTTCTTCTTCTGTTTTTCGTTTAATATGAAACAATTCATATCTTTAAATATATAAATCGAAATTTAACAAATAAAATGTCTAACTTGATTATAAAAATGAGAGAAATCCAAATATTACATCCATATCATCTTTTTCATCATGTATATGAATTTTTGCAACATAGTTTTGCTATTGAGAGGCGATTTGCTACCTACATGGGTAGCTACACACCATGGCGTTATACGGCTATGTAAGCCGTATATACCTATTTTGAATTGACATTCTTGTAGAGAACAGATTGTTGGTGTACAAAACTGGTTTCGGAATTTTGAAAAAAATATTTTTTTCATCGTCATTTTTTAGGGTTGACTTTTGTTGACCTTTTTCGTTGACTTTTATAAAATAATCATAACTACCGGGATATGATTTGAAAAAATTTCAAAATACTTTTGGATAATCCTATCAACTCTAACGGTGAGATCCCCCCCCCCCCTTGAGTATTTTCTCTTTTTCCATGATGTATACGAGTCGGTCAAACTAGGGTGTGTAGCTACCCATGGTGGTAGCGGCTATTTTTCCTTTTGCTATTTGCTTAATAAAAAAAGTCATTTTGGCACTTAAAAAATGGAAAATAATATTTATAATAATATTTTAACAAATTGTTTTTGGTAGCCATGTTTGCCATTCCAAGACACACCTATGTGTCAAATATAGACACATTAACACAAACTATTGGTCATAACTTGATCATTTGAAGGGAAACATATACATGTTTATAGATGATTGACCTTTTTGTGAAGAAATTTATTGCAAACTTTGTCAAAACTCAAGTTTATCATTTATCCTAGCAGCTAGTACACATTAAAGTAATCCATGCCAAAGGATTTCATTTTTTGACTATTTTTTCACTTTCTTTTATTTTATTGAAAAACAGTTAAAATGACCACCGTGCCTATTCATCAAAACGGGTTGCATTTTTCAAAACTATCAATTGTTCTGTGATATAACCACTACTGGTGTATCGTAAATTGAATTTTGTTAAAATTTTAGAGCAAACAATCACACACTTGTAGTTCAAAATTCAATTACTTTCGGAAAATAGGCATAAAGTCATTTAAATATACGAAACTAGATAAAAAACGAGAAAAATCCTAATATTTGTGGATTGTCCATAAAATATGGTCTACTTTGTGTGATAACTGGATGGGTGCCATTTTCCACCATATTTGTAGTACTTGCTTCACAAAAAAATGTCAGTTTTGACAATTAAAAAAATGAAAAATGATATTTATAAAACTTATTTGAAAAATCTCAGTTCTGCAACATTGTTTGTCATACCAAGACACACCTATGTGTCAAATATGGACACATTATGACAAAGTATGGCACGAGGATAACCATAACTTGGTCATTTGATTCGAAACTTACACATGTTTATAGATGATTAACCTTTTTTAGAAGAAGTTTTTTTGTAAACTTTGTCAAAACTCAAGTTTATCATTTATCCTAGCAACTAGTACTCATGAAAGTACTCCATGCCAAAAGATTCCTACTTTGGTGTGTGACCGGCTTCACCGGCTTTACTTTCTCTCTAGTAAGTTGGTGGACTTATACTTGTAAACTCCCACTTTTGACGAAATGGAGGGAACCTTTGCAAGAGTTGGGTGGATCTTGATTTTGGATATTCCTATGTCCTAACCTAACACAACCAAGAAAAAAAATCCACTGTCCTACCCCTTTTGACTCCATTTAAAGGGGTACGTAGAAACTTTGACTTTTTTTCCAGCGGGTCTAGGGTTTCGCCGAAGCGGGGCTTCGGAGCGTCTGAAACCCACCGAAACCTAGGTGGTTCCATACCATATGTATACAAGTGTTTTGGGTGTTGTACATGTCCAAGATCCTACTCTGGTGTGTGACCGGCTTCACTTTCTCTCTAGTAAGTTGGTGGACTTATACGTGAAAACTCCCACTTCGGGAGAAACGAAGGGAACCTTTGCAAGAGTTGGGTGGATCTTCATATGGATTGCATATTTGAATTCCTCTCATTTTTCTAATCGACTTAGACATTTTATTTGTTAAATTTCGATTTACGGATTTAAAGATATGAATTATTGCATATTAATGTAAAGAGGAGAAAATAAAGTAAATAAATTTTATTGTTATTTATTCACAAAATATTATTACATAATTATTGTTATTCATTCAAATAAATTTTCAAAATTTAAACAAAAAAGTGTAACATCATGACACATGGGTTAACAAGGTTGATAAGATACTAATAGCAGGAAGTTCTAACATCTCTTTTGATAGGTAATTTGAAAGGAACTCAGAAGTTAAGCGTGCTTGGGCTGGAGCAGTTTCAGGATGGGTGACCGAACGGGGAGTTTGACCAGGGTAAGTACTTTGACCAATGATTAAGTGTCTAATATGTAATTAGAAATTGTGTGCGTGGCTAAGTTGGAAATTTCGAAATAAAAAAACATAAATTAGAAATTTAAAAAAATAAAATATCATTTTTTAAAAAATCATTTTTTTTAAAACATATGCCGACGGCTAGACCTGTGCCGACGGGTTTCTAGGCTATGCCTACGGGTGACCGTCGGCATAGCCTTTGCCGACGGTAAAAAGACATGTGCCGACGGCAAAAGGCCGTCGGCATAGGTGGCCATTCCTGTAGTTGCTATGGCCGGAACTGATGGCGGCGGCGCTCGCGTGCATCTCACTTCTTGGAGACGTTGTTATGTGGGGCTTCCTTTCCAGAAAAGCTGCATACTTATATTGACTATTTTCTTAGGATTTGATGCACACACAATTTTTGGTTGCAATATGTGTTCTGAAATGATTAATAAAAAAACTAACTCTAGAATGAAATGCTGCAATGACGCGGCGATAGTATAATATTTTGGTTAGGCCGGTGGGGTTTATGCTACAAGGATTATCGCGAATTAGACTTTTATGAGGATCCGACAGCTGGCGTGTGCAAAAAATAAAAGACCGGGGACTTTGGACTCTTTTCCCTCCCGCGACCCGCGTCGCCGGTGTCCGTGCCGGCCCTTGGCCGGTCGGCGCCGGTGGCGGCGGACCGAAGGACTTTCCCCTCCATGGCTGCGGGCGGCGCGGGGCAACCCAGCTCCAGGAGATGCAGCTCGGCGACGGCTGGTCCGGCGCGGCAGCGGGGGCTCCTGCGAGCAGCCCGGGTGGCAGATGGGGTGGCGGCGTGATGACCTACAAGTATAGGGGATTGCAACAGTATTCGAGGGAAGTAAAACCCAAATTTATTGATTCGACACAAGGGGAGTCAAGAATATTTATAAGCCTTAATAGCGGAGTTGTCAATTCAGCTGCACCTGGAAATAGACTTGCTCGACACAGATTATCAGTAGCAACAGTTTTATAGCAGTAGCAGTAGTGAAATAATAGCAGCAGTAAAGTAAGACAGCAGTAGTGATTGCAGTAAACAGCAGGATTAAAATACTGTAAGCATAGGGATGGATGAACAGGCGCTTCATGGATAAGATAATTCATGTAATAATCAAGACAAGGCATTTGCAGATAAATAAAAATACGGTATCCAAGTATTAAGTAACCATAGGCATGTGTTCCATATTTAGTCAGACGTGCTCGCAATGGGAAACTTGCACACCATCTTCAGTCCTACCAGCCCGTTTGCAGCGGGGCCTCAAGGGAATCTACTGGTAATTAAGATACTCCTTTTAATCGAGTATCGGAGAAAAGCATTAACACTCCGTGAACACATGTGATCCTCACATCACAGCCATCCCCTCCGGTTGTCCCAATTTCTGTCACTTTGGGGCCTTGAGTTCCAGACAATAATATGTGTATACAGCTTGCAGGTAAGATCTTAAAACAATGAATATCATCATGAATCAGTAACATGTTCAGATCTGAAATCATGGCACTCGGACCCTAAGTGACAAGCATTAAGCATAACAAGTTGCAACAATGTCATAAAGTACTAACAACGGATACTAGGCACCATGCCCTAACAATCTGATAGCTATTACATGAATGATCTCATCCAATCCCTTCCATCTCCTTCAGCCTACAGCGGAGAATTACTCACACATGGATGGGGGAATAATGCATGGTCGATGGAGAGGCGTCGGTGATGATGATGGCGATGATCCCCTCCAATTCCCCGTCCCGGCAAAGTGCCAGAACGGAGTTTCTGATCCCGAAATAGGGTTTTCGATGGCGGCGGCGCTCTGGAGGTTTTCTAGAATTATGGTCGAACCTCCCGTCGTTTTTAGGTCAAGGTGGTTAAGTACTCCAGAGGGGGACTCGGGGACGTGGCCGAGTCGGCCTCCCCATAGGGTGGCGCGGCCCAGGGCCCACCGCGTCGCCATGTGGGGAGGGCGGCTCGCTGCCCCCCTCCGTCTCCTCTTCTAACTCCGTGGGTTTCTTCGTAAAATAGGGGCTTTGCAATTATTTCCACGGATTTTCTCAAAAGTTGACTTTCTGCACAAAAACAAGACACCAGGGCAATTCTGCTGAAAACAGCGTTAGTCCGTATTAGTTGTATTCAAAACACACAAATTAGAGGTAAAACAACTGCAAAAGTGTTCGGAAAGTAGATACGTTTTGGACGTATCAACTCCCCCCAAGCTTAGCTTATTGCTTGTCCTCAAGCAATTCAGTTAACAACTGAGTGCGATAAAAGAATTTTCACGAACACATTTGCTTCATATGATGTAAATATTCTCACTATATGGACAAGTGCTTAGGCAATCTATTATATTATTAAAACAACAAACAATCAACGGTTTAGATTAACTGCTTAACTTAAGATACCTCTCAATGGCTTAGATTCACCGCACCCAGCGCACGTTGCTATATGGTATGATTGATCGTTTTCCAATCTTGAAAGGAGACGTACAAGAGCTGGAGTCTAATAGATTAATGCTAACTTCGGAACGATGTGCAAGATGCAAGGATATAGCTGGCCTGATGCTTTTCCAATCGTGAAAGGAGACGTATATTAGATGGCCTGATGGATAGCAAGCTTGGCAATCAAGGAAGCCATGGCCGGGTGGCCGAACGGCCGGTGACCGACGGCCTGCTCCGCCACATCCGTCAGGAGCCAGGTCTCCATGCAAAGCCCATACCCACGCCTGCGATCAGAATCCTGGCGACCGATGGCCTCGCTCTGCCACGTCCAGCAGCAGCCATGTCTCCATGCAAAGCCCAGACCACGCATGTGATCAGAATCCCGGCGCGACCGACAGCCTCGCTCCGCCACATCAGGCAGCAGCCAGGTCTGCATGCATGCAAAGCCCAGACCGCCTGCGATCAGAATCTATGTGGCCGTAACTGACGCCTGGTCACATGGCATCTAAATCGACTAGCTGGATTGGACTACAACGTTGAGCATGTATAACGACGAGTTCAGGAGCAGCATATAAGTGTGCAGCCAGCCAAGAACTAATATGTACTTATACGAGCTGATGAATTGGTAGTCGAGCTTTTTTTGCATGCATGATGAAAGAATTGATTCTGATGTCATAAGCTGAATCAATTTCAATCGGATGATTCAAGTGGTCATCTTATGGTGCTCCGTTCGTGAGCGCGGCGACGCCACGAGTAAGCGCGCAAGAGCGCGCAAGAAACACATCCGATCAACTACCAACGGAACTGCGACATCAGCAAGTCAATCGGATTGAAATACGGATATAAGCAACGCCATCAACTATAGGTACCCTATCGATCACCCACTCCATTTTTGTCTATTGTTTACACTACTATCTCTGGCTGAAGATTATCGGCCGTGATCGTGATCGCGCAAGACAAGACTGATTTCTCCAGCCGTCCGACTTACATACGTAATACGTTGGCTTCATGGCTTGGCATCGAGGTTCCCGGAGCGAAAAGCAAGACCCTAGGGCATGAAACGCGATCATGCCGACGCGGCGCATGTTGTCTCGGCGCACCGCCACCGCACACATTGGGGATGCTTATGCGCCCGGCAGTCTCGCCAATGACATACACTGCCGGCGTCGACTCCCCAACGCCCCATTAACAATGCTTAGGTGCCTGTCGCGCCAGCGGCATACAGTTAAGACCCTGACTTCCCAACTTGATTTAGTACCACAGTTCAACTACAGTCTACGATTTCGTATAATATGCAAGAGAAGACGTTTGTTCGTGGACTGGCCGGTATAAGGAGGAAGATGACAGGGAGCACCTCATTGTACAGTAGCAGGTCGACTAAATCAAGGTGCTTTTAAACAAAAGGTACGTTTGATTAAAAGCGTGTTATACGTGATCTTATCCGGTACCAGCTAGCCTATTTGTTTGTGAGATATATGCAGGTTGGCTTGATTACATAGTTGGGATATGCAATCAAAAGTATATACATATTTCATTAGGCTAACATGATGAACTTCTCCTTATAGAATCCATTTGATTAAGATAATGACTGCATTATTTTTGCGTACAAATATGAAAATCTAGCGCCTATGATCGCTTGATAATAGTTTACATCAAAGAGTTCATGTGTGTATAGGTACATCTCTGCTGAAAAACCACAGCACATAAATTCAAGTCACCATGCATGGTCTCAGAATATTTGGACTCAGTACACTTCAACTGCCCATGAAATCATGATACGAGTCCATTGATATTGAGGTATGTAACCATCTCATGCTATTTACTGTTTATGTATTTGTAACGTAAATACAAATATTGATCGTGTTAGATTAAAGTAGCTAGAGTAGTATATATTTATGCGTATGAACTGAGTCCGCCGTTTTGATTTTATAAGATTAAAGTAGCCAGAGTAGTATGTTTATGCATATGAACTGAAGTCCACTGTTTTGATCGTCTAAGATTAAAGTAGCCAGAGACCCAGAGTAGTATGTCTATGCATATGAACTGAAGTCCGCCGGCGTTCTCGATCCATGGCACGCGTTTAGTGGCAGGGAGCTACTCGATGTCGCTGCCGGAGGTTTAGTTCCTCAGTCCAACTCGGCTTGCCAGGAAATAAGGGGTATATATATAGGTTTTGATGTTGAGGTATGTGTGTATGGATATGAACTGAAATATTTTGGCCGGGTGCCGTAGAGGCCGTCCCATGGAGAAATCCATCCGGGAGGCAAGTTGACTGAACCCTCAGTTTGAAAGATAAATTTCAGGTACATCAAACGATGGCCAATTTATGTTTTCTTCATCAATATAGGACCGCCTGATATTCACGTTTCGGTATTTGTAGGCTGTTCATAGCTAGAGATGGCCAACAACGCATAAGGTGTTTATTCGGGCTGGCACACTAACCGCAAGATTCAACTACGTACCTTTATCACCAACAGTAGTACATATTCTATATATAAGCCCAAGCATTTTTTGACGCATATATACCCGCACTTGCTTACTTGCTAAATGTATTGTCCAGGAATCAAGACATATATCTCCATACTCTTTTTCATGGCACCGCAGCGAGGTCTGCCAACACATAAACCTGATCGCATGTTCATATGGAAATTGTTGTGGCGCTCTCACTAATGAGTTTAATGTGTACGTTAGAATTGTTTTGTTTGGAAGATTTCGTCTTTGTCTTCTTTCTTTCCATAGATTGTACGTGATGGGTGCATAATTTACACACTTACAAGTGCCACCGAAATTTATATTTGGCTTTGATTTCCTACAAATCTTATTTAACTTTTGTTCTGGCCAAGCTCAAATTTTATAAAACCAGATTGAACTTTAATATAAGTCATCCCAACAAAAAGATCGCGCTGCCTTCTGGTGTGATGAATCTTAGATCTATCGTGCTCTTACGCATATCATGTTTTTATGTGATTGCATGGCCAGTCTATCTGCTTCTTTTGGACCTTACCCCCCTTAACGCTATCCTTTGACCAATAGTATATGTGTTGCTCCATTCAGCCCTCATATACAAGTTAAGGTATGCCTCAAGAAAACAAGTTCACTGCTTGCGAAAGCAGCGTACAGTCCTCTCATGCAGGTGACACAACCATTGTTATTGTTGATCCATATTGCTGCATGGTCGTATCCGAAGAATTCTGAACATG
The DNA here is from genome assembly GCA_947311845.1 of Poa pratensis. Lineage (NCBI taxonomy): Eukaryota > Viridiplantae > Streptophyta > Magnoliopsida > Poales > Poaceae > Poa > Poa pratensis. The sequence goes on along the minus strand of CAMZMU010000052.1, from coordinate 20,605,747 downwards.
AAGGGCGCACAACCAAGTGATTTTTTGATTACTGTGTCTTAACTATTAATTACTCTTTATTGTATCTTGGTAAAGGAATTTTCTTACTCAAAGGTATCATGGTTGGTCCGGCAACATGCACTGTCAAACATGTGACTGTAATATTTTTAATCACTAGATGCACTCTATCTGTAGGTGAAACAATCTGATAGCTGAAGGTGATATCTTGTACGAGATGGCAGAGTGAAGTGTAGGTGAATCGGAATGACTACATATCGTCTGTAAAACATTTGGTTTTTAATGTAACTTTTGACCTCCGGTGTAAGTGGCACAATCTACCGGTTTCAATGTAAAATAGATGCACAAATAAACTGTCATATTGTTTCTCTTTTCAAAAAAGTTGAAAATAATTTATGCTATGGTCCCCAGTTCATCGGGACCGTATTTATAGATAGCGGCAAATACTTTTTATTTATCTGTATCGGTTTTCTATATTGTTGTTTCCTGGGTTGTAAAACTTGCATAATTCATGTAAATTTAGCAGTTCTTAGTGTGTGTATTACTGTTATTTAATAATCACTCAACTAAGGATGCCACTAAATTTCACATTTTTTCTTTTTGACGATATGCTTCGAAGAAAAATCCCTAACTTGCCAATGGCTGAATGGTAACGACTACAAATGTTTATGGCAGGATGACATATAATTGTTGCTATATCTACTTTCTATCTACTCTCGAAGCGACAAATAAATCTTACATCCTCGGGACATCTAAAACTGTAGAGAAGTTTGTGTATATTCACATGATTGATCAAGAAGGAACATATAGGTTGTGGATGTCGCTATTATATCCAGTACATCATTCATCTTTGTTTATGTTATTATTGATAGAAAAATCAACAGCGATGAGTCACAAGCAATTGCTGCAGCTCGCTCGAGAAAATAAATAGAAATTGAACTGTATAGTGGTCTCCATCACAATAGAGATTTGAATTCGAGCATGAACATAGAAAAGTCTTTCATCTAGCCGCGCAATTGCGCGGGCCACCCAGCTAGTACATGCAAATAATGCCACCTAATAGTTATGTCAATCATGGAAAGATACCAACATACTAATAATAAGCAACATAAAACATATCTATCAGCAGGATTGCAATGCTCATAATAAGATATGATATGGTGGTATCTCGCTTGCCCGTATTTGTACAGCAAAACATAAATGCCCAGGCACCTCTGAAGTTCAAGGGAAGACTAGAAGTAAAGATTATCAAAAATAAAAGCATCAAAGTTATACCACAGTTAACCGCATTCTGGGACAATCACATTACACTAAGAATGACAATTATGCTCTCGAGAAGATGCTTAAAGAAAGGATGGTGACTCAACATAAAAGTAAAAGATTGACCCTTCGCAGAGGGAAGCATGGATTATCATCTGCTAGAGCTTTTCATTTTTAAAACAGAAGTAAAGGTGGTTGTTCCTGTCAACGAATGGCAATAGAGTTCTTGTTATCTTCCATACTAAAAAAGTTGAGAGCGGTTCCGAAATGCTGATATTGAGCATTTATAGCATGCACTTTATATATTGTTTGACACTCCTCCCAACCTTTGCTTACACAAACCATGGCTAACCGAATCCTCGGGTGCCTTCCAACAATCACATACCATGGAGGAGTGTCTATTTTATTTGTTTTTAGATTTTTGATGTTATAATGGTCTAACCAGCTCTTTGCAAAATTAGTGACAAGCAGATGAAACATGCAAGTTGGGGTACTTAATTTAGTATGGAAGATAACAAACCCAACTACTACTTCCTCATGAGCTAAAAACAGTGTCACAAAATGAGAAGTAATTTGAAGGTTTTAAAGGTAGCACATGAAAATTTACTTGAATGGTTTGAAATGCCATGCATAGGTATTTATGGTGGACGCTTTGGAATAACTTGGTTTTCAGGGATTTGGAAGCACGAGCAGCATTCCCGCTCAGTACAAGTGGAGGCTAGCAATAGACTGGGAAGTGACAATCAAGAGAGCAACAACCGTCATAATCATGCTTGCGACAAAACAAAATTAACGGGGGCATAAAAGTGATACAAGTACTCTGAGGCAAAGTAAATCATCGAGGCTTATCGACTTTTTGTTTTCAGTCGTATGCATGCGTGAGCATGTGCCAAGTCAATTCAAATGAATTATTCAGAGGAGGATACCACAATGTCATACCTATTTACGAATAGAACTGTTGGCACCCGTTTTTGGCAGATTGCCAGTTTCAGGTTCAAGGAGGATTTGGCGGCTTAAAGAAGGCAGCGAAGAAGGCTAAAATGGTGGCCTGGGAAACTTTCCAGGAAAAGACGGTCAGAAGAAGACAACCAATAGTCCGACAACTAGAACTAGGCGGAAGCTAGATTCGAGAGTGCAAAGTTGCCTGAAGACCAAGCGAGCTAAGTCAAAGGAAAGCAATAAAGGCAGCAAAAGAAGCCGACGTTGTCCAAACGAGCCGGCAGGAGAGAAGCCAACTTTGTCAAAACAAGCCGGCAGAAAGACAACTTTCCACTGATCAAGACAGCAAAAGACAACTTTTTCAAGGCAAATAAAGGCGGAAAACGTCAACTCTTCAAGTCAAATAAAGGCGAAAAAGACAACTTTGAATGTCACGATCAAGGCGGCAAAGGCGAAGACAACTTTCCAAGATCAAGGCGGGAACATAGAAGGCAACTTTCTAAAAGAAGCTGGACGGGTGCTGAAGTCTGGGTCTGATACGAAGCCGATCAAGATATCTCATCTCTAAGAAAGAAGGCAAGTTTGAAGCCAATACGGAAGGAAAAAAGGCAACTTTCCAAGTAGCCAGCAAGTTGGAAGCCAATACAGAAGGCAAAAGACAGCTTTCCAAAGTTGCCAGCAAGTTTGAAGACAACGTTGCCGGTCAAGAAGTTGCCTAGTTTAGAGATGGATCCGACTTAGACTAACATTTCTAAACCTTGTAGAAGTCCAATACTTATACGGGAAGTCCAGCCGCCTCATATATATGTGAGAGGTGATGGCCGATTGAAATTAAGCAAACAAACGACAACCTATCAATACAATCAAACCCTGGTTCATGCTTCCGTTGTTCGGCGACTTCGCGTAGATTTCACCGGATATCGAAAACCGAGCTAAGAGCGGCCAAGTCCTGCTTAGTTCAGCCAATCATCGCCGGCTTCCTCTGACGAGGCTTGTCCCGAGGGGCTGGGACGTCTGGTCTAAAAAGCCCCTGCTTGCTGTCTTGTGTATCGCGCTGGAAGCAGGCCTCCCGCGGGGCGAGTTGCGGAGTATCTCCCCCGGCACCGCGGGTACACGAGGACGTGTTCGTGTGACGCGTTTCGAGCGCAACACACTTTTTGGCGACTCCGCTGGGGACAATTCGATCTAAAAATTGGACAACAATGACCAATTCCAAGACCGACGCCGCCAGCATCAGCACCGACAACATCATCAAGCCAACTCTCGAGAAGTTGTCGGAAGAACAACGCCAAGGTCTGGAGGCGTGGAAGAAGAAAATAGACAAGGAGTTTGAGGCGCTGCGAGCTAAGCGGGATCAAGAAGACGAAGACATGTACTTGTCCAGCTTCAAGGTAGATCGGCAAGGTGTAATCTCGCCGATCAAGGAGCCGGAGTTTGTACCGCTGGACATCAATGTTGACAAACCCGCTGTAAGTAGTAGCCTTTTTTCCTCTGAACAGATAGCCGAGATTCAATTTCATGTTTCGCAAGGCACTGCCAATGTTTACGATCTTATGCTACAAATGAAAAGGCTAGGAAAAATACGCTCCATGATCAGCCATCGGACAAACAGCCGATGATCAAAGCTGGGAAAACCAACTTATGACTACGCTGCCATGTCCAACTCCTATCCAGAGTCTGCCTAATCCGGCAAGCCAGCCGATCAAACAAGGCGGATTTTGGGTCATGAGTCAATGCCGAATCAAAATTCGGCTACTTGGGTGCAAGCTGGCCCTGCCGCCAATCCTTCTTTCGTGCCGGCTCAATCAGCTGTTATGGACGATTCCTTGGCCGAATTTAGGAGAAGGTTAGACCAAATAGCTTTTGACAAACTCGGGGTGATGCCAAAACATAGAACTTACACTAAGCCTTACCCCGATTACTTTGATCTGCAACCTTATCCACCTGGTTATAGAGTCCCTGAATTTGCCAAATTTAATGGGGTGGATAGTAAGACAACATGGGAACATATTAGTCAGTACTTGGCTCAATTAGGCGAAGCTAATCATGATCATATTAAAGTTCGCTTGTTCTCATTTCTTTGACTGGCATTGCGTTTTCTTGGTTTTCGGCTTTAGCTCCTAATTCTATACATACATGGTTTCATTTAGAGCAAAAGTTTCATGAACACTTCTTTGCCGGAGAAATAGAACTCAAGTTGTCCCACCTTACATCGGTTAAGCAAAAGCATGATGAATCGGTGTCCGATTATGTCAAAAGATTTAGAAACACTAGAAACCGATGTTATAGTTTGGTGATAACTGAAAGAGACATGGCTGACTTGGTTTTTAATGGGCTAAGCCTAAAAGATAGTTAGAGGGACATGAATTCTCGTCAGTTGGCCAAGTCCAGGAAAGAGCTTTGGCTCAAGAAAGTCGGGTCAATGAGTCAAAAGACTCGCATCGGATGAACAGGAGTCGGCTAAATATTGTCGAAAATGATGCCGACTCCAGTGATGAAGCCTATGTTTATTCTGCCGAGTTTGTTTGCCCAGCAAGGCCAAACCTTACATGTGTGATGATCTGAAGCCGATTCGCAAGAATCGGGTGATGAGTTAAAATGCAGCTTTGACGTAGGCAAGTGTGATAGAATATTTGATGCCTTGTTGAAGGATAAAGTGATAAGAATCAATCATGTTATACCATCGCCTGATGAATTAAGGCGGCGGGCTTATTGCAAGTATCACAATTCTTTCTCTCATGCTACTAATGATTGTAATGTTTTTCGTCGACAGATCCAATCGGCCCTCAATGACGGACGATTGAGCTTTGCTGGCATGGCAATTGACACACAGCCGTTCCCAATGAACGCGCTAGACCTGGAGGGAAAGAAGTTTTACTTCGGCCAGAGGCGGCCGAAGCCGCTAATAAATCTAATGTTGTTATTGGTGAACCCAGGAAAGCAGCCGGCAACAAGGCGGCAGGAAGACAAGTTACAGTGAGCCGGCAACCCGATGGAGGCGAAGTCATCAAGATTACCATCAATAACCCTGCGCTCGGGGGGCAAGGACCACGTGCGACAAGTTGCCGCCTAGATTTATCAAGCCCAAGAGCCCAGAAGTTGGCAGATGGAAGACAAACAAGGTTGAACATAGACCAAGGAAGACAAAGCCAACTTTTGACATGCTGCTGAACAAGTACGTATGTCAAGCTAGGTCAAGGTCACGCCAACAATGGCAACATGGCAAAAGGCCCAGGTCACCATCTGCTGAGGAAAGTAGTCGGCATCAGAGGCCGGCTGACGAAGTCAAACGTAGAGCAATCCGGCAATCTGTGCAAAGCCGGCTTGTGTATCCCGGAGACGCGTCATATTGGTGGATCAAGGAACAATGTTCTAAAAAAGCTGAGCCCGAAGGCGGATTGGTTTCAGACAACTTGTTGATTGTTGGAACTCATGTGATAAAGATGAAAGGTCCGGTCGTAGAGCCGACAATCTGCGAGCCGATAGCTGCTATCGCACCAAAGGCAGCAACCAACGATCATGAAGCCAGCTCTAGTCAGGCCGTAGCAGTTCAGCCCCGGGACCCAAAATATACTCAGCCAAAGTGGTGCCCGCCAGGTATAACAAAGACACAAAAGCGGAAATTGCAAAGGGCAAGGAACCGGAGAAGCCAGAAGAAGGAGCTGAGAGATCCAGGGATGTCAAGTTTAACGCGGAGCGACCAATGTTACCAGCTCAAATGTGGATCCCTAGGCCAGTCCTTATTGCAACTGACAGCAGTCACACCAGCTTTAGCTGCGAATGATGACACAATGTTGGCGGATGCGCCGGCAATTACTTACTCGTCATGGGCAGATGAAGTAGAAGCAGCAGATTTGGCAGAGGGAAATTCGACAAACTTGGTGGCAGAGGAGCCGGCAACTCAAGAGGAAAATCCGACAGACTTGGCGAAGGAGCCGGCAACTCAAGACCTTGCAATAGAGAAACAGTTGGAAGAAGACCTCACAATGGCAACATCAGCAGTGAGCGAATCGGGCAATATGACCGATGACGAAGATCTGATGGATTATGAAGAATCGCCGACTCGGACGGCCATGGACATCAACATGGTTTATTACTTGCCGGCTGAGTTCCACGCTGTGGAAGAAGAAGCGAGGTTGCGCAAATCAACTTTGGACCCAAAAATGCTGTCTTCGAAAAACCTGACAAACCGGTGAAACACCTCAAACCTTTGTACGTCAGAGGACATATTGATGGCAAACCGGTAACCAGGATGATGGTTGATGGCGGCGCTGTGGTAAACCTGATGCCGTATTCTGTCTTCAAGAAGCTACAACTAGATGATGGCGACCTGATGAAGACAAACATGGTGCTGAATGGGTTCGAAGGAGGAGAAGGAGTAGAAGCCAAAGGAGTTATCAGCTTGGAGCTCACAGTAGGGAGCAAGACTTTGGCTACCGCCTTCTTTGTTGCTGAGGTGCAGGGAAATTACAATGTGCTGCTGGGACGAGATTGGCTTCATGCTAACCAATGTGTTCCGTCTACTATGCACCAGCAACTCGTACAATGGGTTGACGATGAAATTGAAGTTATCCATGCTGACGAATCCGTGCATTGCATTAGCCGAGTCTATTGTTGATTGGCAACATTCTAATGTCACATGCCTTTCTGGGCGTGATCTATCCGATTCGACTTCCTGAGTGCTACCAGGGACGGATTCGTGCCAGTGTCTCTAAAGCCGATTGGTGGCAATCGGCTGCGCTCAAGTAGATGGATCAAAACGACGAGTGGCTGCAGAAGCGTCTGGACAAGTATCGGGCCGAAAGGAACGATATGTACGAAGCAATTGAAGAACCAGACGATATGGATAAGTTGGGACAAGGCTTTACATCGGCCGATATATTGGAAGAAGTTGACATTGGGGATGGCACTGTCCCTAGACCGACATTTGTAAAGCAAAAGTTGGCGGCCGATTATAAGTCTGAATTAATCGCGCTAGTCAAAGAGTACGTGGATTGCTTTGCATGGGAATACCACGAGATGCCTGGGTTAAGCCGAGAGTTGGTGGAACATCGGCTGCCTATTAAAGCCGGCTTCAGACCATACAAGCAGCCGGCTCGCAAATTTAATCCGCTGATCTATGATCGGATAAAGGCGGAAATTGGCCGGCTTTTGAAAGCCAACTTTATTCGGCCCTGTAAGTATGCCGAATGGTTATCCAACATTGTGCCGGTCGAAAAGAAAGGATCCGACAAGATCAGGGCGTGTATGATTTCAGGGATTTGAATCGAGCCACGCCAAAGGATGAATACCCTATGCCAATAGCCGACATGCTTGTCAACGAAGCCTCAGGTCACAAAGTTATCAGCTTTTTGGATGGCAATGCAGGTTACAACCAAATATTTATGGCCGAAGAAGATTCGGCTAAGACAGCGTTTCGCTGCCCAGGCTTTGTTGGCTTATTTGAATGGACTGTGATGACCTTTGGGTTGAAAAATGCTGGAGCCACCTATCAAAGAGCATGAACTTGATATTTCATGATCTTCTGGGAGTCGTACTGGAGGTGTATATGATGACGTGGTGGTTAAGTCGGACGGCGAGTCAAATCATTTGGCCGACTTACGGCTGTTTGAGAGAATGAGGAAGTACGGGCTCAAGATGAATCCTTTGAAGTGTGCCTTTGGCGTGTCGGCTGGGAGGTTCCTTGGTTTTATCATACATGAACATGGCATAGAAGTTGATCCGGCAAAGATTGAAGCCATCCAGAAAGTACAAGCGCCGGGTTGCAAAAAGGAGATGCAGAAGTTTCTGGGCAAGGTAAACTATTTAAGAAGATTTATTGCTAACTTGTCTGGAAAAGTTGATGCGTTTACACAGATCCTTCGGCTCAAGAACGACGATGAATTCACCTGGGGGGCAAAGCAACAAGAGGCGTTTGACAAGATAAAAACTTGCCTGTCTACTCCTCCAGTTCTCAGGAAGCCGGCTCGTGGTCAGCCTTTCCGGCTTTATATTGCTGCTGAGGACAAAGTAGTCGGAGCTGCCTTAACTCAGGAAGCCGAAGGACAAGAATACGTCATCACATATCTGAGTAGACGTTTGCTGGATGCCGAGTCAAGGTACAACTTTGTAGAGAGGTTGTGTTTGTCTCTTTACTTTGCCTGCACCAAGTTGCGCCATTATCTGCTGTCCAGTGAATGCAAAGTCTTTGGTCAGACCGATGTTCTCAAACACATGATACAAAGGCCGATTCTCAGTGGACGAATCGGCAAATGGGCGTACGGGTTGATTGAATATGATTTGACTTATGAACCGCTAAAATCTATGAAAGGCCAAATTGTAGCTGACTTTATTGTTGAACATCGGATTGACCTGGAGCAAGAAGCCGACTTAAACATTGTGTCGGCTGTACCGTGGAAGCTTTATTTTGATGGCTCAGTCTGCAGCAGCGGACAAGGAGTTGGCATTGTGTACATCTCACCACACGGTACTGTTTTTGAAGCCTCTTGTCGTCTTGACTATTTATGCACTAACAATGAAGCCGAATACGAAGCACTTCTATTCGGGCTAGAAATATTGGTGGACGCAGGGGTAACTCATGTCGAGGCATATGGAGATTCGTTACTTATTGTCCGGCAAGTGGCCAAGATTTGTCAATGCAACAGCGGATCACTCAACATGTACCTTGACAGATGCCTGGATATGATTTCAACGTTGGATTATTTCCATATATCTCATGTTCCTAGGCAAGACAATTGGCTTGCCAATGAGTTGGCGCAACAGGCATCCGGCTATCACGTCAGTGGGATGTTCTTCATCAGGGAACAGCCAGCAAGTAATGTTGCCAACTTGGAGGAAGCCAAACAAAAAGCCGGCTTGTTGGAGCCGGCTACAGAGAGTCAAATGTCGCCAACCTGGAGAAATCCAAACAAGATGGGATTGTTGGATCCGGCTAAGAAGGAGGCAAATGACAACTTGGCGGACGACTGGAGACAACCTTATATTGACTATTTACAAGATCCAAGTCGAAAAACAGATAGAGCAGTTCGGCGTTTATCTCTCAAGTATACATTGGTGGATGCCGCCGAACAACTGATGGTCTTCTTCTAAAGTGCTTGAGTGAAGACGAAGCTAGAGTTGCCATGGGAGAGGTACATGATGGTTTATGTGGAACACATCAGTCGGCCCACAAGATGAAGTGGATGCTCAGGCGAGCAGGTTTTTATTGGCCGACAATGATCAATGACTGCTTCAGATACTACAAGGGATGCGAAGCCTGCCAGAAGTTTGGAGATATTCAGTTGGTGCCAGCTTCACCTCTTAATCCAATTATAAAACCATGGCCTTTCCGAGGTTGGGCGCTTGACTTTGTCGGCATGATCCATCCGCCTTCATCCAAGGGGCATCGGTTCGTATTGGTGGCTACTGATTATTTCACCAAGTGGTCTGAAGCAGTACCTCTCAAAACATGACCCACAAGGAGGTGATCCAGTTTATTACAGAACATATCATTCATCGATTCGGCATTCCGCAGACTCTTACCACAGATCAAGGTACTTCCTTCATGGCTAAGGAGGTGAAGCAATTTGCCGAATCACTTGGAATCAAGATGCTCAGTTCATCTCCCTACTATGCACAAGCCAACGGACAAGCTGAGTCAAGCAATAAAATCTTGGTCAAATTGATCAAGAAGAAGGTACAGATCATCCAAGGAGATGGCACGAGGTACTGTCCGAAGCATTGTGGGCTCACAGAATCTCAAGGCATGGAGCAACAAGACAACCCTTTTGAGTTGGTATGGGCAAGAAGCCGTTTTACCAGTAGAAGTGAATCTGGCTGCCTTGAGGTTTGCCAAGCAAAATGACTTGTCGGCTGAAGACTACTGCAGCTTGATGATGGACAATATTGATGAAGTAGCCGACAAGCGTGTTATTGCCTTGAGAGAAATCGAGAAGGAAAAGTTGCGGGTGGCAAAAAGTTACAATAAGAAGGTCCGGCTGAAAGACTTTCAAATTGGCGACTTGGTCTGGAAAGTTATATTGCCAGTTGGCTCCAGAAGCCGGAAATTTGGCAAATGGTCCCCAAGTTGGGAAGGGCCGCTGCGAGTCGCGAGAATAGTGCCCGGCAACTCTTATCTGGTGGAGACATTGAAGGCGGTATGTTGCCTAGAGCTATCAATGGGAAATACCTGAAGAAGTTCCACCCGAGCGTGTGGCAGACTGCATGAGTTGCACGTATGGCCGATATACATATATCGCCCTTAGCATATGGCCGATGAGCTTAAGCATCGCCCTTAGACAAAAACTTCTACATTGTATATTTTCTAGTACGCAAGCTCTACTAGAAAACAGGGGGCATATGTTAGCACCCGTTTTTGGCAGATTGCCAGTTTCAGGTTCAAGGAGGATTTGGCGGCTTAAAGAAGGCGGCGAAGAAGGCTAAAATGGTGGCCTGGGAAACTTTCCAGGAAAAGACGGCCAGAAGAAGGCAGCCAATAGTCCGGCAACTGGAACTAGGCGGAAGCTGATTCGAGAGTGCAAAGTTGCCTGAAGACCGAGCGAGCTAAGTCAAAGGAAAGCAATAAAGGCAGCAAAAGAAGCCGATGTTGTCCAAACGAGCCGGCAGCAGAGAAGCCAACTTTGTCAAAACAAGCCGGCAGAAAGACAACTTTCCACCGATCAAGACAGCAAAAGACAACTTTTTCAAGCAAATAAAGGCGGAAAACGTCAACTCTTCAAGTCAAATAAAGGCGAAAAAGACAACTTTGAATGTCAAGATCAAGGCGGAAAAGGCGAAAACAACTTTCCAAGATCAAGGCGGGAAGATAGAAGGCAACTTTCTAAGAGAAGTCGGACGGGTGCTGAAGTCCGGGTCTGATACGAAGCCGATCAAGATATGTCATCTCTAAGAAAGAAGGCAAGTTTGAAGCCAATACGGAAGGAAAAAAGGCAACTTTCCAAGTAGCCAGCAAGTTGGAAGCCAATACAGAAGGCAAAAGACAGCTTTCCAAATTGCCAGCAAGTTTGAAGACAACGTTGCCGGTCAAGAAGTTGCCTAGTTTAGAGATAGATCCGACTTAGACTAAGATTTGTAAACCTTGTAGAAGTCCAATACTTGTACGGGAAGTCTAGCCGCCTCATATATATGTGAGAGGTGATGGCCGATTGAAATTAAGCAAACAATCGACAACCTATCAATACAACCTACTTTTTACCCTCAAACCCTTGTTCATGCTTCCGTTGTTCGGCGACTTCGCGTAGATTTCACCGGATATCGAAAACCGAGCTAAGAGCGGCCAAGTCCGGCTTAGTTCAGCCAATCGTCGCCGGCTTCCTCTGACGGGGCTTGTCCCAAGGGGCTGGGGCGTCTGGTCTAAAAAGCGCATGCTTGCTGTCTTGCGTATCGCACTGGAAGCAGGCCTCCCACGGGGCGAGTTGCGGGTATCTCCCCCGGCACCGCGGGTACACGAGGACGTGTTCGGGTGATGCGTTTCGAGCGCAACAAGAACAATACAAGCAAACATCTATGACATGCCATTCACTATTAATAAATTGGAACTAACCATAAGAGAACATGAACTACTAAGCATCCATTAAGTGACATATACCTCACATGAACCAACTAAGCATGCTCACATGGATGAGTATATGTACAAAAATGAAAACAAATAGAGTTCATACCAGCCTCTCACCCAACTCGAATTGTCGTAGATCGTCATTATTGATTTTCACTTGTGTGGCTCGAATAATATGAAATGAAAACCAAGCTCCATGGAACCACCGGAGACCGCTGAACTCTACAGCAAGCTTTACAAAACCGAAGAAGAACAACAAATATTTTTGGTGTTTTCGAAATTCAAATAAGAACAAAAGGAAACAAGCAAACAAGGCAAAATATTTTTGGATTTTTGAATAACAAACCCAAAATTAAATAATTAAGCAAACTAATACTAAAGAAACAAATAAAGAGAAACAACAGAAATATTTTTGGTCTTTTGTGTTTTGGAAAGCGGAAATAAACAACAAAGAACAAAAAGAACCAAAAGAAAATCGAAACATGGATATACAAGGTACCGACAGGATATGATATGTAAATGAGTGTGATGTCGGTATACCTCCCCCCAAGCTTAGGCTTTTGGCCTAAGTGGAGATCAACCCCAGCGAGGGTAGGGGTTCCATGCCGGTGGATCATACATGGCGTGATCGTAACCAGGCTCCTGTGCAGAAGAAGAAGCTGAAGGCTCCATATACCCAGAGTGCTGGTGTGAAGACCCTGCTGCGTTGGAGGACAGGCCGAGGTGATCCTCGGCCTCCTCCATGCCGTCCCCTGAGTGATGGCCATGTCTCTCTATGTACTCCTCAAATTCATCTTCTGTGAGCAACCAACTTCTCCTGGAATCAAGGTTAAACAAAACAGGTGCAGGCAATCCAACTATTCTCTCAGTCTTAATTACTCTCCACTTTTTCTTGAAAAAGGTTATCTCATAAGATAGGCTGTTCAAGTCAGACTAATTGGAAACAAAGTTGTGTCTAATCATGGACGTGATATCAAGTTTCTCTATGGGGAACTGATCATCCCTGTGATGAGGTACTACACCATGCATATTTAGTAAACGAGAGGCAATGAGTCCCCCACAAATCCCACCTTTATCGCGGTTAGTAGAAACTCCAAAAGCTATCAAAGCACCCAGATTATAAGTTCTATCCTGTTACAAGGCAGCTGCTAAGAAGACTAAGTCATGAACAGATAACTTATTTGCATGCTTCCTAGCAAGAACGCACTTGGTGATAAAGTAAGCAAAATATCGAATAGATGGGAGTTGAATACTTCGAATTTTACCACTCTCATCTGAGAAACTTCTCCCTTGACAGATCTCCTTGTATAGGTCCAATAGTGGCGTCGGCAGCCCCCTTATCTTCCCTCGTGATCCCCACTGTGGCACCTTAATGGCTGTACAAAAATCATCAAAAGAAATACTGACAGCCTTATTGTAGATGTTATATCGAACCATGGGATTAGGTAGGGCCCAATCGAATTCAAAATCCTGCACCACTGACATGGTTAGTTTTGCATATTGGTAAGGTTCACCAACAACAAAATCTCCTAATCCTGCATTAGAGATTAGAGTTGGAACATCCTGCAGAATTCCTGCACTTTTCATGAATTCGGTGCATGGGTAAAAGGAGGGGAATACACCCTCTTCACGGTGGACTCCCATAACTTCATGCACCTCCAATTCATTTTGGTTGAGTTGGTGTTCATTCACCTCCATTCTCTGAAATTTTTAACAAACATTATAAAAGTTGATTTTGAGACATATAAACGTGGGGAACTACTATAGGAACTTGCTAGAGTACTAAACATGCATCAAAACTAATTATCACAACTTAGAACAAGCATGCAAACTCACTTAACATGTCACCTACAGCAGCAAAATACTCAAGATATACTCAACTAAACAAAATTCTACTTGGATATTCGCAGGAGTCACATACCGGAGAACAGATGCCCCAAATCTCAGCAGCAAAGATGGGCAGAGCAAAGAGATCGAAAATCGCGAGCAAGAACAGCAAGAACTCGGGTTTGAACAATGGTGGAGTGTTTTTTCGTGAGAGTGAGTGAGGTGGTAGGTGGTTGAGTGAGTGGAGGGCCAGGTGGGGCCCTTCCCATACCACGGCGCGCCCAAATGCCTGGCCGCGCCACCATGTGGGGAGCTGGCATGGTGGGTCCCCCTGGTCAGCTCCAGGCGCTCCCACGTTGCATTTTGAAAAATAGGACCAGTGGTATGATTTTTATAGATTTTTGACAACTTTTAAAACACACCTTTTCTGAGTGTTAAAATAATAGCTTCATGGCAGAAAAAGGTTTTCAAAAATTTAAACACAACTAAACTTTTTGCAAAACAAGTGATACTATAGAGGGTGAAACAAAGACGGAGAGCGAAAAGTTGTTTAGTTCGTTCATGCATTTAAAATGTATTTGTTAGCAAGGTTGATCAAGTCTTGCCACCAAATAAATTTTATATGACATAAGAAGAATTAAACCTCATAAAACAATCATGTTACCTTGAATTGTATTGATATGGATCCAATCATAATATTTTGATATCCCTCTCGATTATCATATATAGGGCAATCAATACTTCCCACTTTGATAGTTCTCAAATTAGAATTTGTATTAACTCCGAGTACTTTACCACATTAAAAGTTACTTTTCCTTTGTTGCAATCAATAACAGCACCTGCAGTATTAAGAAAAGGTCTCCCAAGAATAATAGACATATTATCATCTTCAGGCATTTCAAGCACAACAAAATCAGTCAAGATTAGACAGTTATTAGCAACTTGAACATGGACATCCTCACAAATGCCAGCAGGAACAGCAGTAGACTAATTAGCCATTTGCAAAGATATATCAGTTGGTATCAATTTATCCAAATAAAGTCTCTTATAAAGAGAGAAAGGCATAACACTAACTCCTGCTCCCAAATCACATAGAGAAGTTCTAACATAATTATTCTTGATGGAACAAGGAATAGTTGGTATACCTGGATCTCCCAGCTTCTTTGGAACCTTGCCATTGAAAGAGTAATTAGCAAGCATAGTGGAAATCTCCTCATTGGGAATTTTCATTTTGTTAGAAACAATATCTTTCATACACTTTGAATAAGGAGGCAATTTAATAGCATCGGTCAAAGGGATTTGCAAGAACAAAGGTTTCATCCAATCACAAAATTTATTATAGTGTTCTTCTTCCTTTGATTTGAGTTTCTTAACAGGAAAAGGCATTTGCTTTTGAACCCAAGGTTCTCTTTCATTACCATGTTTCTTAGCAATGAAATCTTCTTTAGTGTACTTTTAGTTTTAGCATGCTTTTCAGGTTCCTCGTCAACCTCTTCTTTATCAGAAGCATCATTCTTATCATTATCATTGCCATGTTCATTACCACTTTCAGTTTCAGCATCAGAAATAGATATACTATTAGGATCATTAGCAGGTTCAGAAGATTCTACAACAGTTTTATGTTTCTTCTTCTTTCTCTTAGAAGGAGCCCTAGTTTCTTTACTTTGTTGAGAATCTTGTTCAACTCTTTTGGGATGCCCCTCAGGATATAAAGGATCCTGAGTGGAAACACCACCTCTAGTTGTTACTTCATAAGCATGCTTCTCTTTTTCTTTAGAAGTATTAACTAACATGTCATTTTGCACTTTCGTAAGTTGATCAATTTGAGTTTGAACCATATGAAAATGTTTAATAAGCATCTTTCATTGGAGGTTATCTCCACAATATCATGCAATTTTCTAATAGCTTGAGAATTTTCCATTAAATGATTCTCCACTCTCATATTAAAGTTATCTTGCTTAACAACATAATTATCAAATTCATCTAAGCATTAATCAGGAGGTTTAGAGTAAGGAATATCTCCCTCATTAAAGCGTTGAAGAGAGTGTACCTCAATTGTAGATGAATGGGGAATTGGCTTACATAAATCTTCTATAGGTGGTAGATTCTTCACGTCTTCGGATTTAATACCCTTCTCCTTAAGAGATTTCTTGGCTTCCCTCATCTTTTCATCATTTAATCCAATCATACCCCTCTTCTTTAATATTGGTGTTGGATTCGGTTCAGGTGTAGTCCAATCATCATGATTTTGGCTTATTTTAGCCATTAATTCTTCAGCTTCGTCTGGGGTACTTTTCCTGAAAACACAACCAGCACAATCCAGGTATGCCCTAGATTAAATGGTTAGTCCACTATAAAATATATCAAGAAGGTTATGCTTTTCCAAATCATGCCCAGGCCGAGCCCTAATCAGAGAGCAAAACCTTGCCCAAGCTTCAGGCAGTTTCTCTCCATCATCCTGATCAAAATTATAAATTTTCTAAAAAGCAACATGTTGAGCACTAGCAGGAAAATATTTTTGAAAGAAAACATTAAGCAAACTAGTAGGACTATCAATAGAATCAGGAGGCAAATTATTATACCAAGCTTTAGCATCATCCTTTAATGAGAAAGGAAAAATTTTAGCAACAAAGTAACTACGCTTCTTGATATCATCAGAAAACAAGCTACTAAAAGTAGAGAGCTCATTCATGTGCTCTACAGCACTTTCTTTTTCAGTACCACGAAAAGGCGCTTTCTCAACAATAGATATATGAGATAAATCAAGAGAGAAATCATAATCCTTATCCTTAATGTTTATGGGAGAGGTGGCAAACTTAGGATCAGGAGACAGTTTATATCTAACAGCATGATGTGCAAAAAGGATTTTAATACCACTTGCACTAGTAGTAGCATGACATTTATCAATAAAGTCATCATCAATTTCCACATAAGTGTCATCAAGATCATCACTAGAGTGTTCTACAGATTCAGGTGAACTAACAGGTGTAAAAGGATTTTCATTAGGTGTTTTATCATTTTCAAGTTGTTTAGACTTAGCAATAGCAGCATCTAAAAGAGGACCTAATGGAATACTCTCATCGAGCACAGTAGAAGCATCATCAAAATTATCAGAAGCATTTTCAGATTCAGCAGAAGTAACAGTGCGTGCAGCTTGTGGTGGTGTAACAATTTGACTCATCACAGATGGTGAATCAAGAGCAGCGGTGGTACTAAGAGTCGTACCTTTCCTTGTAGTGGATGGCAATACACGGACCCTCTCAATAGGAGCTTTACCCATGATGAAGTAATTGCAGCGAACAATATCAATATCAGGGAGCTTACAAATAAAGCTATGCTCCCCAGCAACGGCGCCAGAAAATAGTCTTGATGACCCACAAGTATAGGGGATCGCAACAGTCTTCGAGGGAAGTAAAACCCAAATTTATTGATTCGACACAAGGGGAGCCAAAGAATATTTATAAGCCTTAACATCGGAGTTGTCAATTCGGCTGCACCTGAAAATAGACTTGCTCGACACAGATTATCAGTAGCAACAGTTTTATAGCAGTAGAAGTAGTGAAATAATAGCAGCAGTAAAGTAAGACAGCAGTAGTGATTGTAGTAAACAGCAGGATTAAAATACTGTAGGCATAGGGATGGATGAACAGGCGCTGCATGGATAAGATAATTCATGTAATAATCAAGACAAGGCATTTGCAGATAAATAAAAATACGGTGTCCAAGGACTAAGTAACCATAGGCATGTGTTCCATATTTAGTCGTATGTGTTCGCAATGAGAAACTTGCACAACATCTTCTGTCCTACCAGCCCGTTTGCAGCGGGGATCAAGGGAATCTACTGGTAATTAAGGTACTCATTTTAATAGAGTACCGGAGCAAAGAATTAACACTCCATGAACACATGTGATCCTCACATCACTACAAGAAATATGCTATAATGTGACCTTTTATAGTGACCCCCAAAATATTGGTCATAGATCTATGACCATTTTGAACCAGTTGGTCACACGCTGGTTTCGAGGGTGTAAATAGCACAAATTTATGACCAAAGGACTTTTTTTTCCTAACATGAATTGGTCATAAGCCAGCCAGCACCAATATATGACCCTTTTTTTACCATTTAAAATGGTCATTCACATATGTTGGCAGCCAACTCAGCAAAGATATCTACGTGTCAGTGCTTAGGTGTGATTTTTGGTTACGTGTCAATCTACTGGACAGCCAACTCAGCCGTTTCATCTACGTGTCACTCTGACATGTGGGACCCACCCAACCCTGACATGTGGGTCTCGCCCCCAAACCCTGTCATGTGGGCCCTCCCAACCCTGACATGCGGGACCGGCCCACACCCTGGCATACAAGACCCACCCAACCTAACATTTGGGTCCCACCCAACCCTGACATGCGGGACCCGCCCCCACACCCTGACATATAGGACCCACCTAACCCCGACATGTGGGTCCCGCCCACACACCCTGACATACGGGACCCATCCCTCTTCAAGCTTCCATGTGGGTCCTGCCCCCACCCAACCCCGACATACAGGACCCACCCAACCCTGACATGTGGGGCTAGCCCCCCACACCCTGACACCCCCACCAACCCTGACGTGTGGGTCTCGCCCCTTACGCACTGACATGTGGAACCCACCCAACCCTGACATGCGAGTCCCCCCTAACCCTGACATGCGGGACCAGCCCCCGCACCCTGACATGCGGGTCCCTGCATAATTCGCAAAAACATTGCGGGAGCGGGGACTCGAACCCACGACGCTGGCCTCGTGCATCCTGTTGTTTACCACTAGGCTGTCGTAGCTGTTGTGTTAGAAGATAGAAACACATCTATCTATTATTTTGTTTAGGTTTGACTCACTTAATAAGAAACAAGAGCTATTCTCCCGATTCAGATTCAGATTACACCCAAGTCAGTTCAAACACTCACCGGCGTAGGCGGAGGAGGCGGCCCTCCGCCGGCGGAGGAGGCGGCGCTCACCGGCTTGGGGGCTGAGGCGGCGTTCACCGGCTTGGGGGCTGAGCCTCGGCGTCCCCATCTTCTCCCCTGTCAGCGCCGGGGAGGGTGCGGCGTTCGACGGCGGAGGGTTCGGCGGAGGGAGCGCATCAGCTTGAGCTCCTTCCTTCTCCAGTTCCCCTCTGCTTCAGCTGAAGAAGGGTTCGAACCTGGGACAGAGCAGCGCCACCGCCAGCCGGAGTTAGCGAGGTATGCCACCCTTCCTTCCCCATCTTTCCAGTCTGCGGCGAGACCCTTCCCCGCCATCCACGGTAGAGCACCCCTCCCCTCTCTCCCCTCTACTTCTCCCCTCTCTCCCCTCTTCTTCTCCGATTTGCCATCTATGGTAGAGCACTCGAGCAGTTAACTGAAGAACAACAAACTTGTGCCATGAACAACTCTGATATTTAGAACATATAGCTAAATGATGGAATTATAAACTTGTGCCATGAATAACCTATTCATTTTATTGTAAGTTTCTGCTTTGTTTTTAGAACACATGAACAAAATCTGATATTTAGAAGAGTTGAACCAAATCAGCAGCTAAATGTGTGTCTTTTATTGCAAGTTTTGTTTTAGAAATTGTTGCTAAATTGCGACATTATGTTGTTTTTCAGATGGACAGAAGCTGGATTAGAAAGGGTGTTAGAAAGCTTTCTAGTGAACACATTAAGGGAGTGGAGGAGTTCATGCAATGTGTTCGTAGAAATTTTGCAAAGGATGACTGCATTCTATGCCCATGCTCCCAATGCCTAAACCGTAAAGCAGCAACAAATCAAGGAAGGGTGGAAGACCATTTGCTTCTCAATAGTATGGCCAGCACCTATGATAGGTGGATCCACCATGGAGAACCTATGTAGGCAGAACCTCAAGATGTTGAAGCTGATTCAGAGCCACACCACGGTAGTGATGATGGAATTGCTTTTATGGAAGATGTTCTGCAAGGGAATGATAATTTGGAGGAAGAAGATGGGTTTGAGGATGATAGGATACCTAACTTGTTGAAGGATCTATATAACTCTGAAGACCATGATGATGGACAGAGGTCCATATTTGCCGAGGTCTTAGAGGAGGCGAAGCGCGTAGCTGTTGAAGGGGGGAAATTTTCAAGATTTACCCTCACCGTGAAGCTTCTTCACGTGAAGTCCTTCTACCGGAATAGCAATGCTGCGTTCAATGCATTACTCAGCCTGTTGACCTTGCAGTTTCCTGATAGCATTGTTCCCAAGGATTACGAGGAAGCGTTGCGCATAATCCGCAGGTTGGGGCCGGGCTAGGTTATGTTTCCATTCATGTATGCCCAAACAACTGTGTGTTGTTTCGAAAGGAGTATCGAAAGTATGACAACTGCCCGAAATGCAATAGGTCTCGGTGGAAAGATGCTGATGGGAAGAAGTCGATACCGGAGAAGGTTTTGAGGCATTTTCCGTTGAAACCAAGGTTTCAGCGGATGTTTCTCTCAAAGGAATCATCAGAGGAGGTGCAATGGCACAAGCGGCAGCCTGTGGAGGATGAGCTGAGCCATCCAGCGGATGGAGAGGCATGGAAACAATTTGGCAATGACCACAAAGAATTTGCGGCAGATCCAAGGAATATAAGAATGGGCCTTGACACGGATGGCTTTAATCTGTTTGGGAACCAGAGGACGTCATATGGCATGTGGCCCGTATTTGTGGTGCCGTACAACATGCCACCATGGGCATGCATGGATCAGTCTAACTATATGATGTCCTTGCTTATCCCGGGACCGAAGTCTCTAGGAAAATATTTTGATGTCTTCATGGAGCCTCTTGTGGATGAGTTGCTTGAGCTCTGGAGCGGTGTACTTACGCACGATGCCTTGACTCCCAAGAAGAAATTCTGGCTACGTGCTGCAGTCATATGGTGTATCCATGATTTTCCAGCGTTGCACACTTTGTCAGGGAGGATTACAGTGGGTTATCAGGCTTGTGTGCGGTGTGACAAAGACCCCTGCTCGAGGAGGATAAGGGGCAAGATCTGCTTTATTGGGCACCATCGCTTCTTGACAAAAACCATAGGTGGCGAAGAAGCAAAGAGTTTGATGGCCAGACTGAAACCCGTGACGCGCCAGCAGAATTCACTAAAGAAGAGTTCGAGCAGCAACTTGAAAAGGTGAAAGATGTGAGACCAGGAAAGCTGGAAAAGAAGAGAAAGCGTGAGGAAGGCCAATGTTGGGACCGAAGATCCCGCTTGTAGGACCTGCCATACTGGCCTGGTCTAAAGCTGAGGCACAATCTCGATCTAATGCACATCGAGAAAAATATCACCGACAACCTCCTTGGGACATTCATGAGCATTGAAGGAAAGTCGAAGGACACGGTGAATGCAAGGCTTGACTTGGAAGATATGGGAATAAGAGAAGAGTTGCACCTACAACCTAGAGAAGGTGAAGACTCGTATGACATACCACCTGCTTGGTACACAATGAGTAAAGAAGAGAAGATTGCCTTCTGTGAGTTCATAAGGGCGGTGAGGTTTCCAGATGGTTACGCCGCAAACCTAGATAAATGTGTCTCTTTTGATGGATGCAAGCTTCAAGGCCTAAAAACACATGATTGCCACATTCTCCTTCAAAGAATCTTACCGGCGGGACTCCGAGGAATTATGCATGAAGATATATATGAAGCGGTTGCCGAGTTGGGTAATTTCTTTAGAGAACTATGCTGCCAGACACTCAAGTTATTGGTTCCGAAAAGACTTGAAAAAGAAATCCCAATAATTCTTTGCAAGCTCGAGAAGATCTTTCCTCCATCTTTCTTCACCGTGATGGTCCATTTGTGTGTACATTTACCAAGAGAGCGATGCTTAGAGGCCCTGTGCAATATGGTTGGATGTATCCGGTCGAAAGAAGGCTGCTTACATGTAAGCGCTCCGTGCGGAACATAGCGAGGCCGAAAGGATCTATTGCAGAGGCATATGTTGTCAATGAGTGCCTCACTTTTTGCTCGAGGTACTTTGACGATCTAGACACGAGATGGAATCGGCGAGGCAGAACTTTCTCGGAGGCTGGCTCGCACCGTGGTGATGTGTCGGTTTTCAAACATGGGGTGAAGTTTCCCGGAAGGTCACGATACTTGGACGCCGGCGATGACTATGACAAGATGGTCTGGTTTGTCCTCAGCAGCTGTCGTGAAGTTTTACCTTACATAGAGTATGTCATATGGTGTGAACTCTTTATTTTATTATGTTGGGTTTGAAGGAACCTATTTTTTACCACATGGATGATGTTTCCACTCACTATTTTTCATGGCATGGCAGGATGTGCAAACAAGAGCTGAATGGGGAAGCAAGTAGCATCCATGTTGATAAGAGGCTTGCCAAGGAATTTGCTGGTTGGTTTAAGAAAAAGGTGAGATATTTAGCCATGTAACCCATTGCCACATCATTTTTGTTTTTTTTTGTGTTACTCACCCTGGTTTATATGTACAGATTGGAAAATTGCATGAGGAGAAGAAGGTTAGCGATGATCTCTTTGTTTTGGTCTGCCAACCTGATAGGCGAGTGAGATTGTATTCAGCTTGTATTGTTGACGGTATTCGGTACCATACCATTGACCGCGAGAAGGATAGAAAGACACAGAACAGTGGAATCGTCACCGAGGGAGATCATGATGGTGAGGCTATGGACTTCTATGGTCAGCTGAGAAGCGTCATCGAGCTGCAACACAACTCCAGCAGAGGCGTCGACCGTTCGGTTGTCCTCTTTAGTTGTGACTGGTTTGATCTCGGTGGGAAGAAGAAGACAGGATTGAGAGATGATGGGCACTTCACAAGTGTCAACACTGGAAGGTGCTGGTATAAAAGACATCCATTTATTCTAACCTCACAAGCAACAAAGGTGTTTTATGCGCCAGACACTCGTTTCTGTGGAAATTGGCGAGTTGTGCAAAAGTTCATGCATAGTCACTTGTGGCGTGTGACCGAAACTGATGGGGAAAATGCTCCTGGTGGTGGCGGACTAACATATCAAGATGAAAGAAATGGCACGGAAATTCCGGTGCAAGCACGTGAAGCCACTGTGCAAACCAGAGTGCGAAGGGACCAAAGCGACCGCGTGCGTGTTGATGCTGATGTTGTTGAAGGCATTAAAAAGAAAAGAAGGGTGCTTGTGGATGGACAGGATGAAGAAGATGCGGCTGATGATACAATGCTGCAATATGACAGTGATGATGGGGATGGGAAGACAGGACTGGGCATAGAGGTCCTCGCTTTGGTATCGACAATGATGAGTAGTGGATGGACATGAGAAGGTAACTTATATCTGAAAATGCATGTCTTGTCGCTTTGGTATCGACAATGATGAGTAGTGGATGGACATGAGATGGTGCCTTCTATAACAGCATTGTGCCTTTGTTGCATTTGTAATCTGAATATGATGTGCCTTGTGTATGTTGAGTGTATCTGAATATTGATGGTTCAGCATTTGTAATCTGAATATTGAGTGTACTCTGAATATTTGTGTCTTCATGTGTAAAATTGAGTGTGATCTGAATATTGAGTGTAATATGAATATTGAGTGTACTCTGAATATTTGTGTCTTCATGTGTAAAATTGAGTGTAATCTAAACATGTCTTGCTGTGTAATATTTGTCTTTGCAAAATTGCTTCAAAAAAAGATTGAGGCCTGGGACTCGAACCCAGAACCTCGGGTTTGCATGTTCAGTGCCTTGCCATTGGGATAGAGTAGTGAAGTTGTTAGGAAATCATGTCTAACTCCTTTTAGTTATAACTGTTTTGTGTGTCTTTGCAAAATTGATACAAAAGATTGTTTGAGGCCTGGGACTCGAACCCAGAACCACTGGTTCGCATGTTTACTGGCTTGCCATTGGGATAGAAGAGTAATAATGTTATAGTCTCATGGCTAAACCTCTTTATATAGAACTTTTGTTCTGACTGTCAAAAGGAAAAACAACCAGATAGCTTAATAAACATTCAGTTGTACAAAAACAACCAGATAGTAACTTAATACATTCAGTTATCCAAAAGCAACCAGATACTAGCTTAATACACATGCATTTGTCCATAAGCAAACATATATCATAATTTACATGCATTTGTCCAAAAGCAAACACATAGCTTAATTTAAATTCAGTTGTCCAAAAGCAATAGGCAACCAGGATTAGTTCCCTACATCCTCACTACATCAGTATGTCCAAAAGCATCCAGCAACTACATCCAGCAACTACATAAGTTCACTACATCAGTATGTCCAAAAGCATCCAGCAACTACATCCAGTTCACTACATAAGTTCACTACATCAAACCAACTTCAAGGGATGTTGGCACAAATCTGACAGGGCCAGATTTTCTCAATGAATAGCCTCAGACGATGATTGCGGCAATCGCAGAAGTTGAATATCGCAATGTCGCCCTCAACTAGTGGTTCTTCTCCTACCACACTTAGCCAGTTGGTTGTTAGCAGCGCTTGCTTGTCGCTGCCAAACTTGATGTTCACATTCCTTGTCCACCCCTGGCCTCGCACCCTCATTGCTCGGGGCACCCCTGAGATGTAGTTCCTGAGGTAGGTCTGTGTGAAATTCTTGTTGAAGTACTGCAAAGACAGACAAGGTTATTAGGATGGGCAAACATAAAAATGGAGGGACTGTGTATACATAAGAGACACAAATTTGAAACATGTTTACCATTTTCCCTCTCTTCTCCACCACATGTGAGCCTTTAATGGTGCAAACATACAGTGGGATGCATGGTTCATACTCCTCAACATAATCCTTCAAAGACTGAACCTGTCGATGATCCATATTGACAATGTTGGCGAACACACAGTGGGGGTCATATGTGTCATGTCCTATCACTCCAGGGCCTGCATTTAAGCACCAGCATAAGAACACGCAGATATCAAAGCTTCTTAGGATGGGCAATAGCAGCAACATCATATGTGAATCTCATTACCTCTAACTGTCAGCTCCCCATGGGGATGATCTTCCTCTTCCGAGCTAGTGTCGGAGTCCGAGCTAGTGTCGGAGTCCGAGCTACTGTCATCGCTACTGTCAGAAGAAGGATGAGCATCACTCTCATCCGAGCTAATCACGACGAGCTCATCCTCATTCGCCATTGTCACCTATAACACAAACAACAAGATCTTTCTCACATCAACATTGCCAGCAAGGATTACGGTTGATGAGATATAGAAGATTAAAAGACGACACTGAAACTATAATGTTTGTATGACATAGCAACATTTCAGAGAGAACTGAAAACTGAACTAAGAAGAAACTAGGTCACATATAGGTTCAGTCTTGCGATTGAGAAGGTATAATTAATCAATCAACAAGGCAGACATTTAGTCATCAAGGAAATTAGGACCTAGTACTGGAAAATGGAACATCAGGTGGGATACACACATTCTCTATCTAAGCATGCAGGAATGAACTGCACCAGAACAGATCATATTGTCCCATAAAAAATAAACACTGCCTCTGATATGGAAACAGAGGATGGAGTGTGCAATAACAGACCCCATAACAACCTATTATGCATGCAAAAATAACTTATAGATCAAGCAAGCCATCGTAGGATCATCTGCAACTCAATTTACACCAAAACAGAACAGAACACAACAGAAACAGTTTGACCATCTGCAAACTCAATTTGGGGCAACCATGCCTTACTGTTGATGCATACAGAACAAAATGAGCAATTTGTGACAAACAGATTCACATTGATGAGTACAGATTCAGAGTATAGATTCAGAGTAGTAGTTCAAAGCAATTTGTGAGCACAAACTGAGCCATCATAGAAATTTGTGATTGATGCATGCAGAACAAAATGAGCAAATGCAGGATGACTGCATCAAAGTCAATACAGAGGATGGAGTGTGGATCGAGGCTGCAGTTGGAAGAACCAAACATGAAGGCCTAAGCCAATCTGAATCAAAACCCTAGAACCCTAGATCCCCAAAAACCATAGAACTCTAGACCCATCCCGCCGGCCTAAATCCATCAGAATCAAAACCCTAAGCGGCTACAACCCATCCGAATCGAAACCCACACGGGCGCGCATCCGAATCAAAACCCTAAGAGATGGAGATGGAGAGCGGTGCGGCTTACCCAGAGATGGAGATGGATTCGTCCGCGGCGGCTCTCCGTGCGGAGATGGAGATGGAAGAAGACCTCCGTGCGGCGGCCTCCGAGCTCCTCGAGACCTCCGTGCGGACAGAGCTCCTCGAGACCTCCGTGCGCTATGTCTGAACAGAGAAGAGAGGCAAATAAAGGTAGCGACGAGTGAGCTTCACTGAGACCGACGTGTGGGACCCAAATCTTTGTCCTGACGAATCTAAAATTTGCTTAAAACATGGCAACTTAAAAAAATGTTAAAAATAGGGTTTTAACATGGCTTAATTTGCCCAAATGTGTCCAAATTTGGCACATTTGTTCATTGTGGGATGACAAACAATGTTGCCGAACAAAGATTTCTACATGTTTCACAAAAAAAACCCGCTTTTCATTTTTCAAGTGCTTAAAATAGAGCTTTTTGTGAAGCAACTACCAAGAAAATCATCCAAAATGGCACCGATACATTTAAGTCACAAAGTAGACATCATTTTATGTACAATCACCAAAAGGCATGCATTTCCAAGCTCTCGGCCTATTTTTCGCCCTTTAAACGGCTTTCTGCCGATCCAGCTAGAAACCGCTAGATTTTGAACTGCAGCTGCCACATAGCTTTTCCGTTATTTTTCCTAAATTTCATATTTAGGTTCACAAGTATCCATTTCATCATAGATATATCAAAATATCCACATGATTCAACCACTAGACACGAACGATCACCGCCACGAATTCGACTAGATTTTCAAATGAGCATACGGAATTAAAAAAAATCAAAATAATGGAAAACCTTCGCGTAGCGTCATCATATGTGACATAGTTACCAGAAAAAAAATATAAACTTACATTGCACATGTTTTACTGCAAAAGTGTTCTCAGAAACTTGCTATCACGAACAAACATTCATAGCTTTCAAGATAAACGAGCAATGTTTTGGCCACATTCATGACATAGTTTGTCCAAATGTGTCCAAAGTTGGCACATATGTTCATTGTGGGATAACAAACAATGTTGCCAAACAAAGATTTCTACATGTTTCACAAAAAAAACCGCTTTTCATTTTTCAAGTGCTTAGAATAGAGTTTTTTGTGAAGCAACTACCGAGAAAATCGTCCAAAATGGCACCGATACATTTATGTCACAAAGTAGACATCATTTTATGTACAATCACCAAAAGGCATGAATTTCCGAGCTCTCGGCCTATTTTTCGCCATTTAAACGGCTTTGTGCCGATCCAGATGGAAACCGCTAGATTTTGAACTGCAGCTGCCACATAGCTTTTCCGTTATTTTTCCTAAATTTCATATTTAGGTTCAAAAGTATCCATTTCATCATAGATACATCAAAATATCCACATGATTCAACCACTAGACACGAATGGTCACTGCCACGAATTCGACTAGATTTTCAAATAAGCATACGGAATTCAAAAAAATCAAAATAATGGAAAATCTTCACGTAGCGTCATCATATGTGACATAGTTACCAGGAAAAAATATAAACTTACATTGAACATATTTTACTGCAAAAGTGTTCTCAGATACTTGCTATCACGAACAAACATTCATAGCTTTCAAGATAAACGAGCAATGTTTTGGCCACATTCATGACATAGTTTGTCCAAATGTGTCCAAACTTGACAAATATGTTCATTGTGGGATAACAAAAATGTTGCCGAACAAAGATTTCTACATGTTTCACAAAAAAAAACCCGCTTTTCATTTTTCAAGTGCTTAAAATAGAGTTTTTTGTGAAGCAACTACCGAGAAAATCGTCCAAAATGGCACCGATACATTTATGTCACAAAGTAGACATCATTTTATGTACAATCACCAAAAGGCATGCATTTCCGAGCTCTCGGCCTATTTTTCGCCATTTAAACGGCTTTGTGCCGATCCAGCTGGAAACCGCTAGATTTTGAACTGCAGCTGCCACATAGCTTTTCCGTTATTTTTCCTAAATTTCATATTTAGGTTCACAAGTATCCATTTCATCATATATACATCAAAATATCCACATGATTCAACCACTAGACACGAACGGTCACCGCCACAAATTCAACTAGATTTTCAAATGAGCATACGGAATTAAAAAAAATCAAAATAATGGAAAACCTTCGCGTAGCGTCATCATATGTGACATAGTTACCAGAAAAAATATAAACTTACATTGCACATGTTTTACTGCAAAAGTGTTCTCAGAAACTTGCTATCACGAACAAACATTTGTAGCTTTCAAGATAAACGAGCAATGTTTTGGCCATATTCATGACATAGTTTGTCCAAATGTGTCCAAACTTGACAAATATGTTCATTGTGGGATAACAAAAAATGTTGCCGAACAAAGATTTCTACATGTTTCACAAAAAAAACCCGCTTTTCATTTTTCAAGTGCTTAAAATAGAGTTTTTTGTGAAGCAACTACCGAGAAAATCGTCCAAAATGGCACCGATACATTTATGTCACAAAGTAGACATCATTTTATGTACAATCACCAAAAGGCATGCATTTCCGAGCTCTCGGCCTATTTTTCGCCATTTAAACGGCCTTGTGCCGATCCAGCTGGAAACCGCTAGATTTTGAACTGCAGCTGCCACATAGCTTTTCCGTTATTTTTCCTAAATTTCATATTTAGGTTCACAAGTATCCATTTCATCATATATACATCAAAATATCCACATGATTCAACCACTAGACACGAACGGTCACCGCCACGAATTTGACTAGATTTTCAAATGAGCATACGGAATTCAAAAAAATCAAAATAATGGAAAACCTTCGCGTAGCATCATCATATGTGACATAGTTACCAGAAGAAAAAAAACTTACATTGCACATGTTTTACTGCAAAAGTATTCTATACATGTATAATACTGTTTATTTAATTATATTTATTTTAGACAACAAAATCCCCAAATTTCCCTCCTAAAATTTCGCCCCCCTTCCAAAAACCCCGCCTAAATTTTGCTCTCCCTCATTTGGACACGAATTGTCCGAAATGCCCACCAAAAGAATTAAAGCCAGGGGCTTTTCGGTCCGCACCGCAAAACTCCCACAAAAAGGCGGCCGCACGCGATCCCCTTCGGCTCAGATCCACTTCCTCTCTCCTCGCCCTCGCCGCACCGCCGCCGCGCCGCCGACGCCAAATCCACCTCCACCTCGACCTCCACCACCACCACCTCCTCGAACTCCACCACCACCACCTCCTCGAACTCCACCGGCAAGCGACGGAGGCCCTCGCGACGAATGACGATGAGGTGTAGCGGCAAACGATGACGACGGCCATACGAGGTCTCGGTTTCCCACCTTCCTTGCTCGCTCGCGTGTAGTTTCTTGCTCCTGCTAGTGTTAGCGTTCACTGCTTGCTTCACGTTTCTAGGGTTTAGCATAGCTAGGGTTTGCGTGCCATGACATGATTGCTTCAGCTAGGGTTTCACTGCTTGCTAAGGTTTCACTGCTTGTAGGGTTTGACATGGTTCTAGTGATGCCTCAAAGTGAACGAATTTGACATGGTTCACTACTTGCTAGGGTTTCATGTTTGCATAGTTAGGAAGAGGGATTCACTGCTTGCTAGGGGTTCACTGCTTTGCCTCAAAGCATACTTAGGGTTGTGGTTGACATGGTTGTTCTGGAATAGTACATGCTACAGTGCTCCTTCATCAACTCATCATGTGCTTAATTGTATAGTACTTAGGGTTGTGGTTGACATGGTTGTTCTAGAGTAGTACTTGCTGCAGTGCTCCTTCATCAACTCATCATGTGCTTACTTGTCTAGTTTATAAATGTCGTGTGCTATATGTTATCCCTCACTTGATTGTGGTACTGCTATCTAACCATGAGTACATGACATGCTTGCTACTTCACTTCATTTTGGTACATAACCAGTTGTCTAACCACTTCTTCCTTGCAGGGAAGTGGCCACGGATTTCGCAAGCTGAAGCAGTGATTCAGAGGTGGGTTCAAGCCTTTGTGTGTATACATGATGCATGTTTAGTGGATAAGCATAATTTCATGCATGCTTATTTAGTGCAGAAGCATCTTCCTGTTTATCTAATTACTTTTCATTCTATCTTGCAAGCTATTAAGGCAACCAAACACCATCATTACTACCACCAGTCCAACCACCTCCAGATCATCGACGACAAGGATGGCAAGGAAGAGTCAGTTTGTTGGTATGTGAAATGTATTGATGCCTTTGCATGTCTGTATACATGTTGCTTTTCTGTCAGTTTGATCTGTTGATCAATGGATTTTTATGTCTGCTGTTAGTCCACCTTACATAAATAACTAGGCTTGAATGAAAATAAAACATGGTAGCATACCCTGGTTCCTTTGGCTTTGCAATCTGGTTGTAGAAATGTAATGGTTTACTTCTGCACATTTGAAGTTATTCTACTAAGATTAAATGATGAAAATAAAATCTAATAGCATACATTAGCTGCTACTGTTGTCTTGCTTTTCCATGCATTTCAACATACATCTAATGGTACATTATTTTATTCTCTAAAGCGCCACCACTCACCAAGTACGAGAAGCTTAGGGCTATAAACATGATGAGAAACAACCACAGGTTATAGACTACGGGCTTCCAAGCATTAGGTTCATTTCTTAGGAAGAGGCCTGAAGTCGAGGAAGTTAGCAGAGTTACCAACAATGACACTGCATCTGCATTAACAAGCTCAGACTATAACCCTAAGGAAGATGAAGATAATGAGGGAGAGGAAGTTGATGATAATGCAGTGGAGAAGCCTGTTAAGGTGTGCAAATTCTTCCTTGTTTGGGATGTGTGACAGTACTTTGTTTGCTTGCTTCCTTGTTTGTTAAGTTGCTCACACAATTTTCTTACTTTTGTTCTAATGCTGCTATACTTGTTGTTTATATGAGGATCTGAAGACTTCTAGAAGGAAGAAGGCGGCTGTTAAGAAGACAAGCAAGAGCAGGAGGGCCTCAGAAGCATCTGCTACAATGCCTCCTGTTAGGGTGATGGCTGATCCTCCAGTCAGCTCAAAGCGACTGTTGGAACCTGCAGAAGCTGTCAATGGTAGAGTCACACAGCAGAAATCAAAGATGACGGCTGTGACCAACCAGCATGAAAGCCCGCTGCACAAGGAACGAGAGAGTTCACTACAAGTAGATGATGGGTTTCAGTCCATGGATGAAGGGAGCACCGTCCACATGGCTGAAGGAAGCACTGTCCGCATGGACCTCAGCCCTGCTGCACCGAGTGTGGACAGGAATGTTGCCTTCTCTGAGGAACAAGAGCACCCTGACCTTCTGCTTGATCAAGGCAAGCTCATCATGTCCTTGCTGTCCTCTCTCTTTTACTAGTGCATATTCTAAGTGTATGCATGTTTGGCAGAACCATTCCTGTATTTGTAGTTTCTGCTTATTTATGAGCTCAATATCATTTTCAGAGATGCCTCTCGCTATCAAGTCAAGAGACAGAAGGGGCGCAGCCTTGGAAAGGCTAACCAAGTCGCTGGGAACCAAGGTGGCAATCGAAATCCCTAAAGGGCTGAAGCATCCACAGAAGTCCTCGCAGGCTACCGTGTTTGCTTCAGAGGGTGGATTCCTTGCAAGAAAACATACCCCGGTGCTTCCACACTTCAAAAAATACAAGAAAAAGATACAAGTCTAATGAAAGACTTTGTCGAAAAAGTTGCAGTAAGTCAATTTCTCTTTACTGAATGTGCTTTCTTATTTTCTGTTAGACCTTTGTGTGATCACTAATCTTTTCCTTGCCTTGTTTATTGCCTTGGTAGGCTAATTTCAAGATGGACACTGAGTCGAAGGTTGTTCAGCAGTCATGCAGCGATATGCTGCAGAAAATAGCGAAGAACAAACGTCACAACATCAAAAAGAATTTCTTTGACAAAGTAACAGCTAATGAAGTAAGCATCAAATCTCCGGTGGCAGATGTTACAGATGGTGAATGGCAGGATCTGGTGAAGATGTAGTCTTCCCCAAGACACAAGGTTCGTATGAACATTTACTTGTCTTTGATGATGTACTTGCTGATGTTTATCTGTGCTAGACCATGATTAAGTCTGTCTTTTTTGTAGAAAACATGTCTCTCAAACATTGAGAACCGGAAAAAAGTCGGGTTTCAGCAAAAAACTGGTTCCAGGAGCTATGCTGCACACATCTACGCCAAAGTAAGAACAATGTTGGTTGTTTGTTAGGCCTAAATAACTTATGTATCAAGAGCTTATGCTCAGATTCTTGTTGAATGATATTTCAGAAGGAAGAACGTAAGGGCGAAGAGCTCTGTGCTATCGAATGTTTCAAGGCCACTCAGCTCAGCAAAAAGAAGGGATACTCAGAGGCAGCTCGAATTGCCATTGTAAGTAACTTGTACTTCTGTAGTTGTGCTTCTTTGATTCTTGCTATCTATCTATGCTTGGTCCTCATCCTGGGGCTGGACCCACATTTCATGTTTGGTTCTTTAGTTTTGCTTGCACAGTAAAATTTAGTCCCAACTTAATATGGTGCTAAATATCATTCTTTTGTCCTGCTATATGTGTTTTTATCAAGTCTGTTTCATATGGAGTATTCTCAAGTTTATTTTGCTCATTAGTTTTTAATCAACTTCATGATACCATTGCTGCCTTCTACTAATCTTTGTGTGCATGTATATTTGGTGTTGATGTTTTTCTTTTCTTTGACATGGTTTTGCATTGCAGTTTGCTCACTGACTTCTCTTGTAGTCAGTGCAATCCCTATTGTCTAGCTAGGAAATTGATTATACTTCATGTTTTAGTGTTGCTGGATGTTTTTAATTATCTAGTTCTAGTTATGGAATCTGACTTGTATTTAGATTGCTGAGTTGATTAATGTGGGTGCAAATCTCCATGTGCCAGGCTGAGATGGAGAAAAGAAGGGATGCACAGCCACCAGAAGGTCAAGAGCCAAAATCTGCTGTTGAAATTGTTGAAGAAGTTTTGAAGATAGATGTGAAGCAGAGTACATTCCTGGAGAACATTGGTCTTAAGTCAAGCACAACCCAGAACAAGGCAACCACTGCGGTTGTAGCTGCGCATGTTCGGGACTTGCAAGAGAAGCTTGAGAGGTCTGAAAAGCATGCTGAAGCAATAGCAGAAGAAATGGCGACACTCAAGAACAAGTCCGAGGAAGCGGAAGCTGCAGCACTGTTACGAGAGAAGGCCATGGAAGAGATGCGCCAAAGGATGCAAGAACAGGATGAGAGGCTTGCAAGCTTTGTTGCTCTCATGGGTGCTAAAGCTTCTGGGATCTAATTCACTTGGTTGCTTTTGGGAACTAGCCTGGGAGTGTCTCACTTTTGGTTCTAAGTTATCTAAGTATGTAAACCTCATTCTGGTGGCTTTTGGGAACTAGCCTGGGAGGTTTCATCCTCATTCTGGTGGTTTCATCATTTTTTGGTAGCTGTTCTAAGTTATGTTCCTCTGAATCTGTTCTACACTGTGTAGGTTTCTTAGAACCTGTGAACCTCTAAGTTATATGTGTGATATCTTACATGCTGAGCTGAGATGTACTTCCCTGTGCTTCAATGAGTGTGAATTCGAATTTGAAATTGTGACTGAATTTGAAATTGAATTCAAACTTAAAATGCAAGTTGAATTTGAATTTGAATTCAAATTAGAATTTGAATTTAAATAGGATATTCACAAATTATAGAAATTGTTGTCGGGCCAAAATTTGCAGCAGAGGCCCAAACTTAGTTGGGCTTGGCCCATCTAGACGCCTTAAGTTAATTGGGCTCTTAAAAGGCTAGGGCCCAAACTTAGTTGGGCAAAACAGTAAATTGCAATATATAAAAATTTCTGTAAACAACTGATGAGGCCCAAATAATATGGACTGCAAAAAAGGCCCACTTTATTGGGCTTGGCCCATCTAGCCATTTAAAATTAGGAGCGAAAAAACTTAAATGGGTTGATTTATTGGGCTCGGCCCATTTAAACGGCCGAAGCGGACCAGGCTGAATCTAATCTACGACCATTTTATTTGGTCACAAATCTGCCACGTCAGCTTTGCCACGTCGGTTTTGGTGTGGCGTGGCAAGATTGCCCGTGACCAAAATATTGGTCAAAAAATCTGTGACCTTTTTGTTTGGTCATAGAGTTCTATGACCAATCCTCAAAAAAGGTCATATTGGCTAGTTAGTGACGCTCATAACGTGACCAAGTGGTTTTAGTCACAAAAAGGTCACAAATTAAAATATGTGACCATTCGGTGACCAATATTGAGGGTCACATTATAGCATATTTCTTGTAGTGCATCACAGCCATCCCCTCCGGTTGTCCCAATTTCTGTCAGTTTGGGGCCTCGGGTTTCGGACGACAATATGTGTATACAGCTTGCAGGTAAGATCTTAAAGCAATGAATATCAACATGAATCAGTAACATGTTCAGATCTGAAATCATGGCACTCGGGCCCTAAGTGACAAGCATTAAGCATAACAAGTTGCAACAATGTCATAAAGTGGATACTAGGCACCATGCCCTAATAATCTTATAGCTATTACATGAATGATCTCATCCAATCCCTTCCATCCCCTTCAGCCTGCAGCGGAGAATTACTCACACATGGATGGGGGAATCATGGATGGTCGATGGAGAGGCGTCGGTGATGATGATGGCGATGATCCCCTCCAATTCCCCGTCCCGGCGAAGTGCCAGGACGGAGTTTCTGGTCCCGAAATAGGGTTTTCGATGGCGGCGGCGCTCTGGAGGTTTCTGGAATTATGGTCGAACCTCCCGTCGTTTTTAGGTTAAGGGGTTAAGTACTCCAGAGGGGGACTCGGGGACGTGGCCGAGTCGGCCTCCCCATAGGGTGGCGCGGCCCAGGGCCCACCGCGCCGCCATGTGGGGAGGGCGGCTCGCTGCCCCCCTCCGTCTCCTCTTCTGGCTCCGTGGGTTTCTTGGTAAAATAGGGCTTTGAAATTATTTCCACGGATTTTCTCGAAAGTTGACTTTCTGCACAAAAACAAGACACCAGGGCAATTCTGCTGAAAACAGCGTTAGTTCATGTTAGTTGTATTCAAAACACACAAATTAGAGGTAAACCAACAGCAAAAGTGTTCGGGAAAGTAGATACATTTTGGACGTATCACGGCGCTGCCATTGGTGCCGGTGGTGGAGCTCAGCCCTGCAGGCTCAGATCTGGGCCCTTTGGGCCCGATCTGGGTCACGGCGGGCTCGGCTCTGATGCCTCCGGTTGGCTTGATGAACTGCTCGTGACGGGGGATGGCAGCAATGACGCCGCGCCTGCTGCAGTGTAGCGGTGGGAGCTTCACGGGCCTCTCGGGGTCCGGCCGAACCTATGGGGCCGATCTAGAGGGCAGCGGCGGTGGCGACCTATGTGCAACAGCATGGCGGCGAGGACTTTATGAGCCCCGGGGGGCTCTGTCGGCCCTGCTTGGTCTGGTGTGTCCTTACTGCCGTGTCCGGTCGGCACCCATCTATGGCGGTGGAGGATGCCCTCTAGGTGGCTGTGCTGCTGCCGCCCTCCGGCTCCAGTGGCCTGGTTTGCTCTTGTCCTTACGTCCGGTTGGCTACCGTCTATGACGGTGGAGGTTGTCCCCTCCTGCGCAGTTGTGATACTATCGAAACTTGTCGATGGCTGCTTCGTCTCGGGTCGGTCGGCCCTGCAACATTTGTCATGGTGAGACGACGATGGTGACTTCAAGACCATGGTGGCGTACGTTGTTGGACGGCAAGTATAGTGGAGCTCTTCAGATTCTTCGGGATGTGGTTTTTTCGGTGTCGGGAGAAATCCTTGTCGTTTTGGCACCGACGCGGTGACGCTTTAGAGTGTCGCCCTTCCTTCTTGTAGGGCGTCGGGTGTACCTCTTCCCCACTCTTTGGAGCGTACCGGGGAAACCCCAGGAACAGTCCGGACAGCAGCGCCGTCGTCGTCGTTTTCCTTCTTGAAGGTGTTGTTTGGTACGCGGCGATTCATAGTGCTAGGATCGTGGTGGGAATATGCTGAAGAGGACGCAACGGTTGCGAGTCACTTTCGTTTTTTTTGATCCACCGATGTTGGCATTGTTTTCTCTTATTTTCTTTCTTTCTTTTTTTAGGCTGGACTGTGCTGTTTTCCTCAAAAGAAAAGAAAAGACCATCTTGTTAGGAAAAAAAGGTCATCCGTCTGTACTCGAACGAACGGCGCCGCCGCTACATGAAACCCTAAGATTCAGGCGAGCGAGCGGGAGAGGAAGAGGAGAGGAGGCGCAACGACCAGGCTAGCTCTGGAGGGATGGCCTCTGCGGTGCTGCGCCGGTCCCTCTTCCGCCGTGAGGTACCGACCGCGGCCGCGGCTACGCTTTCAGGGGTAGGAAGAGCGGCCGTCGCGCTCTCGGCCACGCACCCCCGTAGCCAATTGCATTCATCTGCCCGAGCCAGGTCTTCACAACTCGAGGTAATTTCCCAATCTCGCTCATCTGATCTGCTATGGCATCTGCCGCAAGGTGCTCTGGTTCTTGCTTGCTAGTCTACAAATTCTTGATTCCCTAACCTTGTTCCCGGCGAGATCATAGTGTCCCAGATCGTTTCGCATGCTAGATATGTCATATTAATGACTTAATTGGACGCGTGTTTTTATTTCTGCAAACTTCATTACGAACTCGACCTTATTATCGTTAAAGCACATGTTTTTTGCCTTATTTTCTGTTGTTCTGAATTGTCAAATAGCTGCTGGCAGAAGCGAAATCAACTTCCATATTAATCACTTAATTGGAGTGCGTATTTTATTTCGGTAAACTTCGTTCGAACTTCGACCTTGTTATGGTTAAAGCACATGTTTTCCCCTTCTTTTCTGTAGTTCTGAATTGTCAAGTAGCTGCTGACGGAAGCGAAATCCACTGGCCGCAGCTTCCATCTATGCTCAGATTCTGGAAAATGCGGTCATATATACCATAAGAATCAACATTGCTCCAAGATTCCAATCTAGAATGAACAGGA
Organism: Poa pratensis; assembly: GCA_947311845.1. Classification (NCBI taxonomy): domain Eukaryota; kingdom Viridiplantae; phylum Streptophyta; class Magnoliopsida; order Poales; family Poaceae; genus Poa; species Poa pratensis. The sequence goes on along the minus strand of CAMZMU010000052.1, from coordinate 20,569,134 downwards.
AGGGTGGGCTCAAAGTAGACACTAAACTAGATGAACACGCAGAAAGCAGACATAGATTTGATTTTGTGCAACAAAAAACACTATGATTATGAGATAACTTGCAATTGCATCATTTATGATATGCCACCTTAAGTGAGTCACAACCTGTGCATATCCGGATGAGCAAAACTGAATCGGACCTCAATTAACCAAACATATTGATGTTATATTCTGAACATTTAGTTACCGGTCACCTGGAGCCACGACGATCACGTGACACACATCTTGCAACCTGGGAATTGGTGGTCGACCCTATGGTCGAAGGCTACAAGTTGACCAAAGTTCCGATGGATGGCAACAACAACAATAACAACCTTTAGGCGGACTCACTATGGAAGATGGAGATCAACGAGCCACGTCTCCAACCAAGTGTGACAAATTTCCAGTGCATCGTGCCTAGGAAGTCATGCCACTCTCTAGGACGGATCTAACTGGTGATCTTCTTCGGCGAGGTAGACAACTTCCTCCTTTAGACTCAGTTTCGAGGTGATAGATATTAGAAGCGCCTACCACTCCATCGTCGGGCGCCTAGTGTTGGCCAAGTTCATGGAGAAAGCCTGTTACATCTACTTGAACCTGAACATAACTATTCCTTGTGGCGCCATCACCATCTCTGGCAACCTTAAGTACGTTGTTGAGTGCGACTACGCGAACACTATATTTGATGAGAATTGCGGCCAAGGAGCTGGCCGAGTTAACGAAGATGGTTGATGCCAACGATATGGCGCCAACAAAGAAGTCGGCTATAGGCTCCAGCTCGGACTTTCGGACGGCTTAGGACAACAAGGTCAACCTCATACTCGGTTACTTCCAAGACGACGAAGATTGAGGCCAACAAGGACCCAAGATAGGAAAGCGCGATTGCCGAGTTTCTCCATGAGAATTGGCACATCTTTGGTTGGAAGACGTTTCGACATGCTAGGTGTATTAAGAGAACAACATCTACAAGGATGTGAAGCCTTTCAAAAAAAACTGTTTGGCGTTTCACTGACAAGTGATGCCACGACATCGGTGAAGAAATTGCTTGATTCTTAGCTGTCGGCTTCACTTCATCATGGAGGTCTATCATATGGACTGGTTGGCTAACCTAGTCTTGGTCCTGAAAAAATTGAACTTGTCGCGTGTGTATTACACATGTTTGAACAAAGCATGCCCCCATGGACCCGTTGCTCTTCCCCGTATTGGGTCATCGACTCTACGGTCGGCTGTGATCTTCCCGTATTGGGTCATCGACTCTACGGTCGGCTGTGATCTGCTATGTTTCCTCAATACTTATTTGGGTTACCATTAGATTAAGGTGCACTAGTTGGATCAAATAAAAAACATTATTTATTACCCCTAATGGGGCTTATTGCCATGTCTCCACACCCTTAGGTCTAAAAGACACAGGTGCCATGTACCATTGATGTATTAAGAAATGTTATGACAATATCGGTCGAAACGTTCATGTCGACGACATAGTGGTATACTCGAAAAAATATTTCATCGTTGATTTAGCGGTAACCTTTCTCAACCCGCCGAGTACAACATGAAGCTTAATACGGAGAAATGTGTTTTCGCGGACTGAACAAGCTTCCGTCATCTGCTTGGCTTCGATTTCATTCTGCTTGGGATGCGAATCTGAAGTTTGCTCGATATGGCCTCGATACCTTGCTCAGAGAGGATGAAGCCAAGGAGCTTGACGCCGAGACCCTGAAAACACGTTAAGCTTTAAGTTCTACTTACACAGGTTGGCAAAGGTTTTTGCCAAGTTAGCGATGAGAACGTCGCTTTTTCATCAAGTTTAAGTTTAACACTAATCAAGTTTAACACTATGTTGTCCACCAGAAGACGCAACAATAGCCCTCATAAGGGATCATAAAAGAAAAAAATCAATTGATCCAACTAGTGCATCTTAATTTATTGGTAACCCGAGTAAGCATCGAGAAAACGGAGTAGCTTGCAGCCGGTCATAGATTGGATGACTTGGTCAATAGAGGGCAGAGGAAAAGGGTCCATGGGGCATATGCCTTGTTCAGGCTGATGTAATCAATACACATGAGCCAAGTACCGCTTTTGTTCGGGACAAGGTCTAGGTTCGCTAACTAGTCCAGGTTATGTACCTACATGATGAAGCCGACAGCTAGGACCCGCACTATTTCTTTGTCGATGGCGTGACATCGCTCAGCGGCAAATCATCGAATATATGCTTGATCAACTTCACATCCTTGTAGGTGTTGAGGGTCCCTTTTTACCCCTGGCAAGTGAGACGACTTCCATGAGAAGATGTCCCTGTTCTCACGGAGGAACTCGACGAACACGCTTTCCTATTTTGGATCCATGTTTGCCCCAATCTTTGCCGTGTTGGATTAGATGTCAGGTATGACATTGGCAATCTTGCTATTAAGAGTAGACTAAAATGTCGACACTGTAGCTGGCATTTTCGTTGACGTCAACAATCTTGTTGAACTCGGACACGATCATAGACTCAGCAAATATATTGTTGCCCTTGTCCCACACAAACGAGCTTGAAGTTGCCAGAGATGGTGATGACGTCGTGAGGACCGACATCTTTAGTTTCAATTAGACGTAACATGGTCTAGCCATGAATTTGGAGAACTCGGTGTGCCTGAAAATTGCATTGTAGAGGCTCGTGAAATTGGCCACCTCGAAACCGAGAGCTCAACGTGGATGTTGTTCATCTCTCCAAGACCATCTATAGTGAGATCTTTCTATAGCGGGCCGACTTATCTCAGTCATTTGGAGACGTGACTCGGGGATCTCCAACCTCCGCCGGGAATTAGCTTGCAGCCTTCAACAGTTCAACTATGGGTTGACCACCAACGCATATTTCTCCAGTTGCAGGATGTGTGCCGAGTGATCTTCACAACTCCACGTGACTGGTGTCTTGGATTGGGCTCGAGACACTAGTGTTCAGCTCACGGATGTGGAGCTTTTGTTGCCTCATGGATTCGGTCCCAAGGAAGATGACAAGTGATCCCTTCCAAGTGAGGTAGAACTAGCAGCCGCTTGGTTAAACTACAGTCACAAGTAGATTAGATGAACGGCTTGCCTGGCCAAGTGTGGAACCTACACGGCTGGCCCATTAAGTCTTTGATAATGAGCCGACGGAACTTGTTCGCTGGCCGATTGTTGGCGTCAACCTCTCGATCCATGCGGGCTGCCTTCGTTGGCACTAACTCCCGGACAAGGCATCTCCACCAACCTTTACGCTTTTGATTGGGCGGGTTCTTGCGACCGTTCTTGGGCGGTTTAGTCTTTTTCTTGCCTTTGTCATCGTCCGAGTCATGATGTCTTCCGCCGTCGTATACTTGATCGCTATATGCATAAGCTGGCCCATGGTTGGGCGTTGAAGCGGCATAGCTTATTGTGAGCTGACTCACGTTTGGACCCAACGGTGGAGGTCATGTATGGTGCCCGGGCGCTTGTAGGTGCCTTTCATTTTTTGTTGAAAGCCTCTTCCATGTCGAGCCAGTTGTGCATACTTGTTCTTCGGTAGGTTGTTGAGCCAATTCCGCCCCGTACTTTCCAACATGAGAGAGAGGTAAAGAACGATGATTAGGATGTTGACGCAGCCGATGCCGACTCCTACCAATTAGTCGGCGAGCTATGTGTTCGGATTGACGGAGCCGTCATACCGGCCGATCCCTTGAGGGAGCAAGAAGTTCGGTGGGAACTCGTTGGCAAAGCACTTTGGCCTGATCAAGGCGGATGCCTCCTCTTGTTGGGTAGTCTTGGCCAGTCGTATCTTGTGGAGGCGCTCGCATGCATCAAGGGTATGCGCTGCGTTTTTGCGTCAATGTGAAACTTTTTCCATTGCTTAGCTTTTTCGTGTGCTTTTGAGCTACACGAAACCGCAGTGGTTTACATCACACGAATTAAGCAAGCAATGTTTCAAAAAAAGTTATTATCGACTGACACTTAAGCTTCATTGCGCTAAGTCGTGAGCTATTTTTTTTAACAATCAGAGTACTAATGTGTAATGAGTAGTTTTCACAAATACATGGAGGGTGTTTGAGTGTCAATTCTAGTGAAAAAGACTGAAATTATTGGTCACACCATATACTACTCTGTTACTGGCGTTAACTTAGCTAACTTAGCTTATTTTGTAGGTGCCGCACTGACACCAACACGACTTTTAAGTTTCTTTACTCTCTGTTCCTGATATGATCTAAGTTTATTCAAAATTCAAACAATGTAATACATTGGGTTACTATTGCTAGCCCTTGCTTCAATTTGCATGTGTCTACAAGATATTATGCTTCGTTGTTGATCAAATTATTTCATTTGCTTTTGTATAGTTGGATGTACTGTGTGAGTTTGTTCAAACAGCAAAGATTTCCTCAGTGGGCACCGGTGTCCTTGAGCGCATCGTGAAATGGTATGCACATAATTTATTATTTATTTGTCCACATGACACATACTCTTTTCTTTCTTCTTTTTGGCGAGAACACTGATTAAGGTATCTTTCTAGCTCTTCGAAAGCTCGTAAGGAGTTTGTGCAAAAGGAAATGCGAAGGACGTGGATGCTTGGTGCTGCAACAGTAGGTGGTTTCTTCGTGGGATGCTTGACGAGAACGAGGAAGATTGATAACAAGAGAACCTCCCAATTAGGACCCGTTGGCTACACAAGAATTTGGCAGGAATCCAGTAGGATAGCCTTTCCTTTGCATGCGTTCGGAACAAAGGAAACTGTGGACTGGGACGTAGCTCCAGATTGGTTTTCTTCTTAACCAGTGCTAAGTCCGTAATTTGAAGTGGTAAAGCGATTGTTTTTGCAATACCTTGTGTGGATTGACAAAGCGACCACGATATCTGTTCTTAAGAGCCTCAGAGCTTTCATGCCATGAGATACATACCTGGTTTAGTTGAGACACCTGTGTGCCTTGTTGGCAACCAACAGCTGCCCGTGTACATAGCTGTTCGCAGACGGGGCTAGGGTATGTCGGTCAAAGTCCAACTTTCCATCCAAGTCGGTGATGATTTATTTTTTTGGATATGCTTTAATTTAGGTATAGAGTAAAACGTCTGGGAGGTCACTAAGTTGCCAACGATGAGCGTATTGGTCACCAACTGGGAAAATGCTAAGTTTTGGTCACGAAGTTGCGTGTACGAGCCACGTTAGTCACTCCGTCAAAACATATGTTAGTTGGTGACGTGGCAGACTGTTTTTTTACATATACCCCCTTAAAATTTTGTTTCTTCTAATTCCTAGGTCCTTTTTCAATTTTTTCTTTTCTTTTTTTTTGCGCGTCAATGCCGAGGCTGCTCCGAGCCGACGAATCCTAATCCCCCTCTCTGTGGCCTGCAGGTAATCCGCGTGGGTCCGTGGTCCCCTCTCTCGCGGGCGGGATTCGTGGCGGCCGGCGCGAGGTTCGCTCGTGGTTGCGGTCTGCGTGGTTCGGTGCGCTGCCACCGAATCCGGGCGGAGGAGAGGCCGCGCTGGAGATGCCCGCGACGCCGCTCCCGCTGGCCCGCGAGATCGACTGGTCGGAGCACTTCTCCTTCTTCAACTCCGTGGGCGGCACGGACGACGGGCCAGCAGCAGGGCCGGCATGTCGGGCTCCGAGTCTAGGCCCGCCGACAGCGTCACCCAGCAGCAGCAGCAGCAGCAGCGGTGCCTCCTGGACCGCGGCGCGGGGGACGAGAGGGTGGAGGAGCTCACCGTGAGGAACTGCATCAGCAGCTCCGACGCCACCCAGCCTGACGCGGCCTCTACTGGCGGCACGCGTCAACGGCGCACGCGTGCGGCCACGACGAGCACGCTCACGGAGCGGGCACGGCCACGGCTCGAGCGCGGCCAGGGCGACGTTCCCGGCGAGCTCGGCCACGGGATGACGTGGGGCACAGCCACGGCGAGCACGTACCAGCAGCAAGGCACACCATGGCCACGACGCGACGCACGGATAGGGGTACAGCGGCAGCACTGGCGCTCTGCGCCCCGCCCACCCGAGCTCGCCGGCCGCACACCCGAGCTCCTCGTTGAAACAAAATTTTCCTCGTTGAAAAAGGACCTAGGAATTAGAAGAAACAAAATTTTAAGTGGGTATATGTAAAAAACAGTCTGCCACGTCACCAACTAACTAATGTTTTGACAGAGTGACTAACGTGGCTCGTACACGCAACTTCGTGACCAAAACTTAGCATTTTCCCAGTTGGTGACCAATACGCTCATCGTTGGCAACTTAGTGACCTCCCAGGCGTTTTACTCTATAGTATATACTTGTTATGTGGATAAGGTGTTGTAATTGAAATAGTTTGAGGGACAAAGAACCAACTTATGTGTTCCACTGAACATTGAGTTGTGTACATATGCATACGCCTTGACATATATCAGGCGTTTCAGGCCCGACTTTGTCCTAAATGTCGGTTGATTGAAAAGTCGTAAAAGCCTGACCTCTATTCGAACTGATAAGTCGTAGACAAAGGTAGAACTTGGAGACATGAACTACATCAGAGTATCAAACCAAAGCGTCCAGAGCCCATCTGAGAGACCATTAAAAGGAAAAACAAACACTACCAGCATCGCAAAAACGAGTGTTAAGTTGAGAAGCCTTATACCAAAGCATCACGCACTTCAACGACAAAACCACAAGAGGGTCAGATCTAGAAATATATCTTTCAAAATAAGTCACTGAATCTTCGTCTGGAGGGCATTTATTTCCTTTTTCAGTTAACAGGCTGCCTGTCGCTCGTCAGCCATAACACCAGTCCCAGCTGAGTACTAAATAAAATGGTGTAATAACATCAGAGCGGAGACAAGGAGATTGTTGGTATAAACGAAAAGGGAGCATATATAGGAGAAAGTAGTAACAGCATGAATGCAGGATGAATCTCTACAACGATTCAAGTGAAGAAAAGTGCACATATTTTACACAACCATTTCCATTCAGCACGCGAAAGAGCACAAACAGCTTAAGTGAGTTAAATAACATTGTCATCGAATATAAGACGAACAACTGAACATGTTTAACACAATCCTAAAGTACAAATACTGTAAGTTTCTTACACAGTTATTATGATTTTGGGTTTCGTCCTCCCCCCCCCTTTCCCCGCTACGGCCTCGGTGCCGGGGAGGCTGTGGAGTGGTTCTGTCGGGCGCGGTCCTCCTTCTGCGCTTCTCCGGCCGGCCGTGGCGGTGAGGGGAGAAGCCGGTGGGGATCGTTGTCCCGTTTTTGTTGCAGGTTTGTTCGGTGGTCTTCTTCTTCGCTCTTGTTCTGGCTGGCCATGGTGGTGAGGCGAACAGGGCGTGGAGATGGTGTCGTGCGGGTTGGCCTGGTTGACACGGCGGTGGTGGGAAGCTGGGTGGTGCTAGAGAACCGAAGCTTTGGCTGTGACCGTTCAACGTGCTCAGATTCCGTCGCGGGGCGGCGGATGGATCTTGCAGTCGTCTGCTCAAGGTGGTGGCTTCTCTTCTCCGGCGGCGAGCGGTACGGCAGCGCCGGCGTCGGCTAGGTTTCAGGGAAGAGTGGTGGTGGACCTGATCGTGTTTCTTCAAAGCTGCTCGGGGTGCTTTGTGCAAGTTTGTAGGGTCCTTTTGTAATTTCTTTTAGCTCTTGGACTTTGCTGTAATTTGTACGGAGTATGCTGAATATATGGATCGGGTCCTTTTCCTCAAAAAAAGATTTTCTGACAACCTCCTGATAACATTTTCTCTAAACAAGGAAAGGGCAACGAAGGCCCGGAAGCTGCATTTAACTCTAAAGTGGTAGATCTACATATTACAAACATGATGTCACAAAAAAACTAGAAAATACATTACAGTCCTTCGGTTTTATAATAAGGATCCCTAAATAAATCAAGGATCACAATTGGCCCTTCTCTACCGATCTTGTGCTGAAACTCCAACCGCGGGGGACTTCGCCACTTGTGGTGCAACACAAGATGGACACCGTGTGGAGAGTAGAGGCCCCCGATTTGGCCAGCATGCCTCGAGGTTGAAGAAGCAAAGGTGCTAGACGAACCAACAACAGACAGTACCCAAGCCTAATGGCCGCCCTATCGACAAAAGTTACAAGGTCTATATGAATGCATGTTTCTTAGCACGATTTTATAAATATTTTGTTGATGTGGAATATAGTAGTTAATGAACAGAGATGTGGAGGAGGTTATACCTTAGCTAACATACATCTTGCACGCGGCCATAAACAGAAAAAAGTTGCTAGCTCAATCACACAACAAACAAGAGTTCAAACCCCAAGTTTGACGTTGCTATTTCTCATTTAGGCGGAACATTCTTTAGTCGGAGCGACATTCCCGTCGACAGCGAGGCGACTGTGGTGACTTCGTCAATCTCAAGACCTAATTCGCCGGCTCAGTCTCTCGGAGTTGCTCATAGGGGTAGGGGTGTGTGTGTGCGCATTCATAGGGGTGAGTCTACGTGCGTGTATGTGAGAGTCTGCGTCGTGCAAAAAATATATCATTAAATTAAGATACAACCCCTAAAAGGAAATGCAATGGGCTAGCTGTCTCTTTTGTACTCCCTAAATCATATAGAAGATGCAATATGACTAAGTGATTAGAGACACTACGCTGGGAGAGGCCTAATCCATCCATGTCTCGGGTAACACGTGAGGGACCACTGCAGACGCAACAAGTACAGGTACAAGTTTACACCCCCAAACGAAATCATCACGCAATTGGCATCTGGGAATCCCGCGCTTACTCAAAAACCTGCACATGCACACATAAGGTATGAAGCTACATCTTGAATGGAAAAGCTTTACATATAATTCCAGAAAAGTGACTAAAATACCTCTCAAAATAACCATGGTCACCGGTCCGCATTTCCGTGTACGCTTCCACAATTCATTAACACTCTTCTGAACTAGTTCCTCAATTTCTTGAGCTTGCTTTAGCGCCCGATCAATCTGGTCAACCATTGGAGTGATCATGTCAGAGAGATAATACGACACTATAGCAAAGCACTGAATTTTTTCTAGTGTTTATAGCAACACTTTTGAGTTTCCCGGCAGACTCTCTCCTAGCCATTTTACACTCTCTGGCAAAGCACTGAACCATGTATCTTTGGCCAGATTTAAGCAGAGCCCAAATGTGAAGTTTCCTGAGACTATCAACCATTTATTGTGCCTTCATATGGAAAAAATGAATTCTGGGAGGCTATATGAAGCAATCTTTACTTTACACGCACGTGTTGCTGAAAAACTTAAAATGAAATCATCTACACATCAAGAAATGAGGACTAAACCACTTATTTCCCATTAATTAAAAAAGGTTCCAGATGTTTTGAAAAATGACTGGATTATCAATTTATCATAGTGACAGAGTAAGATGATCCAGACGGAGCTAATGAAAGAAATACTAGCTGAAAATCTTTTTAAGGGAAAATACATCTGATAACCAGGTGTAGTTGGGAAAATACATACTTCAGTGAACATACTACCTATAGGTGGTCTTAAATATTATCAAGCCATCTAGAAACATGCATGGTAAGAAACACTGTGTCGGTATAACTACGCCTGATTGTAAAATAAAGGTATCTGGTATATACATGAGTAATTTATTCGGTGGACATAATGAATGCAGCACAACATTTTTATCAAGGTAAAAAGCATCCGAGAACAATCTATGGAAATTTCATGCCGGAGTGCTGCTTAGAGAAGGAACCAGGCAGAACTTAGTGCTAAGATGTGACAATCGGTACCACTCCTCTGCTTAAGTTTGTTTTTTTTTTCGAGATTGACAGGGGGGAATAAATTCCCCACTGTTTGTTGCATTCATCGAAAAGTAGCCTGGCGGGTCATGTTCTTACAACGGATCGAGAATTTTACAGGGGATACAAGGAAGAGAATACAAAGAAATACAAGAAAAAAGACAACTAGAAAAGAATAGCAAGAGCCACCATGAGAGACACAAGCGGTGAGGGGTGTAGTCGGGGCTCACAATGCCAAGTCTCGGCAAACTGCCTAGCGCACCACACCGGCGTGCGACTCATCCCCCAGGCACAACTCAGGAGCACCATCATCATCATCGGCGAGTGTCAAGCCTAGCACCTAGCACGAAAACCTAGACAGGGCGCTCCGCCACGGAGGTCGAGACGATAACCAAGAAGGAGGCATCAGCTTGAGTCGTCAATGAACAAAGAAGAGCCGAGACGTCACCAAGAGCCCGAAGCTCTCCGCACCACAACGGTAACCATGGGAGGCTCTCGGGCAAGCACATCAGCGGAGCCGAGACCACGCGAAGGCCAGCCGAGAAGAGAAACAAGCCACCATCGACCCCAAGCTGGCCGCACCGGCACCACCAAAACGCAACACCGTCCGCACACACCGCAACAGAAACCATACTCAGAGTCTCCAAGATGACGCCTCCAAGGAGGTTGTGCTGCAGAGACAACACCATCATCCGAGCCAGCAAGCCGGCTCAAAGGTTTTCACCCGGAGACCACTCGGGTATTGTAGGTGCCGGAGCTCCACAGCGGCACCTCCTGCGAGGAAACAGTGTCCAAAAACACCGCTGCCGCCGGCATCGACAAGCCGATGCAGGGTTCTCACCCCGGAGTTTGAGCATTTACCTACAGAAGGGAAGGTTGGACACCACCAGCCGCCGCGGTCAACCGCGCCTTGCGGAGAACACCCACGGCCAACATCAGCACAGAGTTCAGTACCTCCAAGGCCGCCGGACGCAACGCCAGCCATCGAACCTCGCCGAGCACCATGCCGGCAGAGGCAGAGGAGCGCTGCCCGTAGCTCAGCACCACCGCGGTCCCGAGCTGCAGCCCTGCAGTCAGCGTCGCTGCGCCCCAAGCGCGCCTCCGCGTGGCTGCCCGGAGGACCCTCGCGCCACAGAGCTGAAGATGGTGCGCCCGGCCCGTCCAGGCCCATCGGGCCCAGACCTCGGGCCGCAGCCAGCACAAGCTCCACCAGAACGACCCACCACCAGTCGCAGAGGCTCGCCGCCGCACCGCGACGCGCCACCGGCCGAGCTCGCATGAGCCCGCCGCGAGGAGGAGGCAGGGCGCCGTCGAATCGCCAAGCTCCGCCGAATCCCGCCGCCAGGGGACACAAGAAGCTGCGAGGAGTCGCCCCGCCGCCGCCGTCGGCCGCCCGGGCTTTGCCCGGCGGCTTCCTCCGGCGGCGGCGCGGGCAAGGGGGGGTGGAGGGGGCGGCGCGGGCTAGGGTTGGGAGTCGCCCCGAGTCGCCCTTGGCGAGGAGCGACGCGGGGTTTTTTTTCACCTGCTCTGCTTAAGTTTGTAGTAATCCATTCACGGGAGAATAATGTGACCATTACCATAAACAGAGATCTAGGTAAACCAACTGTGTAGCTAACTCAGGAGTGCAGTTACTCTCCTAAGCAAGAAGTTTCTGTGGCAACCTGGACAGAAAGGATGAAGGCGAGGCATCTCACGTTTCATCAATCATAAAACAGGTTTTAAGGTGCAGTCAGCATTTCAGGAAAAATTAAATCGCAACTACAGAGAAAGGGAGAAAAACGCAGGTTTAGTACACCAACTTGCCGCGAATGTGCGTTTTGGTCACCAAGTTGCAAAACGTGAAAAGCAGGTCACCAAGTTGCCACAAGTGAGCGTTTTGGTCACTCCGTGACGTGGCAGACCAGTTGTTTTTGCAAATCCCCCCCTAAAGTTTTATTTATTCCAATTGTTAGGTCATTTTCAATTTTGTTTTTTGGCCTTTTTAGGGGGGATTTGTAATAAAAAAACTTTAGGGGGGGATTTGCAAAAAAAATGGTCTGCCACGTCACGGAGTGACCAAAACGCTCACATGTGGTAACTTGGTGACCTGATTTTCACTTTTTGCAACTTGGTGACCAAAACACACATTCGCGGCAAGTTGGTGTACTAAACCTGCGTTTTACTCAGAGAAAGGAGTCATTTACAGAAGAGAGTACACACGCAAAGGGTGGTCGTAAGCATTTGGCCAGTTGTGTAGTGCAAGGTAACAGCACTGTAATGTACTGTAGTGCACTAACCGTGACAGTATGTGTATCAGACTATTTGCAACCCAAACAGAAACCAGTAACTGGGAAGGATATTTCACAACAATATTCCAATATTTTGCCCAACAAGAGATTATCCAATATATTTTTTGACGGGAGATTCTCCAATATTGGTAATGACAGAAAACCGATCGAATTATACTAACGATGTGTTGCTTCACCTGATAGGAGGTAGGATTAGGGGGGTCGCCTCCCGGAGGAGGAGATCCGCAGAGGCAGAGGTGGCGGCGCGGCACGGTGGAGAGCGCAAGATCGCGGGGGACAGTGGCTCCTCCCTCTCCTCCAACTCCAAACACGGGGGTTGCCGCTGAGGGTGCACGGCGGAAGGAGGCACCCTGTAGACTTCCCGAGGAGGGCGCCGATAGAGCGCGGCGGGTGGCCGGCGAGCGCAGCAGTTTGAGCAGAGACGCCATGGTAGTGCTAGGGTTCGCGAATCGCGACGGCGCGGGGAGTTTCGATCAAGGTCGAGGAACCTGAGCGGGAAGGCCCTATGTATCGCTTCGCCTTTAGGTATATCGCTTCGCCGGTTCGCCCGATTGTGAGATGTAAATGGGCTTAGCACGGCCCGGTTTTTTTATTGTTATTATCCGTAGAAGAATCTTAGAAAAACGTTGTGCTGCATACTCCAAGCGATCGGGTAGAAACCCTAGCTTAGCGAGCGATCAAGCTAGCAGAAACCCTAGCTTAGCTACTAGCAGAGCGAGCGATCAAGCTAGCAGAAGACGCCGGCGCTGCGGCGATAGACACTACAGATGCCTCGGCCCCGCTTCCCCAACCCCGTGCCCATGTATTATCAGGTATGGCATCTCGCCATCTCCATCATGCATGTCCTCCCGCGGCTCCTCTTTCTGGTCTAATGAACCGATCAATGGTTTCTGATAGATATTGAAGAAAATCGAGGTGATGAAGGAGGCCCCTATCCCGGCAGCGGCAGAGGATATATCGAAGACTATTCAACATATGGAGACTAACGTCAGTAGGCATCTAATCACCTTTAAGTTCAATGAGAGGTACTGATTGCTTCTTCTACTAAAAAAGAATTAGGACTCAAGTGCCTATTATCAATTTATCATCATACCACACATGTTACTCTATGTTTGTGGAAATAGAGGGAATGTCAAAGACGAAACAATGAAGATGTGCATGTCTTATCTTACCCGTTTTAGTACAAGAGCATCGTTGTCTGTTTGAATATGTGAATGCCTTTTAAATCCGCATTCCAGTGTTTTTTGTTTTGGTATTCGCGTTCCAGTGTTGAACCTGAAACGGTAAGATAGTTGAAAGTACTGTACTACTACTGTGTTTGCTATAATTGGCTAATATAAGAAAACATTCTCACTAGTTGGGGACATTCTATTAAGTTGCTTGGGCTTCATTTTGTAAGTGGCATAATTAGGAGATATATTATTGACATAAACCTTCAAAATTATAAACTGAAACTAACGTGGAATGCTTCCATTTTCTTTACCCAGAGACATGTACTAGCTCTCGATAGAAAGGCTTGATTTTCTTCTCTATTATGACCGATGATTAAAAAAAATAAAACTTATGACGAGATTCTGGTGAGAGTTTCCTCGAAAAAAAGAAAGATTTTGGTAGGAGGGGTGCCATGCGATAGCAGCATAGTCCATAACTGCGGGAATCTGGTTGTAAACTTGAACGTTTTTATCTTTTCTGGCCTATGACTAAGTGAATATGTTTGAATAGACATGTTCTTAGCAGCTGAACACACTGTTGTCATCATCTATAAGAACATGTTTTTTCGCTATGTACGTTTTTAATATTTCTTAGGTAAGCCTAGCCCTCTATTTGGAGAGACTGGTAGTTGTCACCTGATCTGTTAAACTCACTACTTTGCTAATATGAACTACCGCATTGAATTCATCAAATATTTAATCTCTCACACTTGAAATGCTTGCTAGCCGAGGGCCAGGAATTCCCCCTAAGCAGTTTCTGTTCAATCCATAATGTCATGGAAGTTATTTGCATAACAGTACCTGTGCGCAATATGTGCTAAGTTTTCCTTGTTGTGTTTGTTGGCATGTAATTTTTTTCTGTACGTTGAAAACAATCTGCTGCTCTGCCGGAAAATAATGGAAGGATTGGAGCGAGATTTTTTTTTTTCGAGAATAACGGGGGGAGGAGCCCCACCGCTTGTTATATTTCCGAAAAGTAGCCTGGCGGGCCATGTTCTTACAACAGAATAGCAGTTTTACAGGGGATACAGAGGAGAGAGAACAAAGAAAATACAAGAAAAAAAGACAACTAGAAGAGGGAAAGCAAGAGCCACCCAGAGACACAAGAGGTGAGGGGTGAAGTCGAGGGAGCACAATGCCGAGACTCGGCAATCAGCCTCACGCACCGCACCGGCAAGCAACTCGAACCCCACGGCACAACTCAGGAGCACCACCATCATCATCGGATCGGAGTGTCAAGCCTAGCACCTAGCACTATCCTAGAAAGGGAGCTCCGCCACGGACATCGAGACGAAAGCAGGTGGGGGAGACATACATTGTGTCGTCAAGGAGCAAAGGTGAGCCAAAACGCCACCACGAGCACGAAGCTCCCACACCGCAACAGCAACCAGGGGAGGGTCTTGGGCAAGCACCTCCAAGTGGACGAGACCACGTGAAGGTTAGCCGAGGAGAGAAACACCGCCGTCGGCCCCAAGCCAGCCGCACCAACACCACCAGAACACAGCACCACCAGCACACGCATGAACAAAAGCCATACTTTAGCGTCTCCAAGATGACGCCTCCAGGGAGGTTGTGTTGACGAGCAACACCGTCATCCGGTCCGGCAAGCCGGACCCAAGGTTTTCACCCGGAGACCAAAGTAATGTAGGCGCTGGAGCTCCACAGCGGCACCTCCTGCGAGGGAACGGTGTCGAAGACACCGCTGCCGCCGGCAACGACAAGGTCGACGCAGGGTTCTCACCCCGGAGTTTAAGCAATCCCTACAAAAGAGGCAGTTAACCACCACCAGCCACCGCAGCAGTCAGCCGCACCTCACGGAGACCACCAGCGGCCAGAACAACAGCGCAAAAACCAAGTCCGCAAGGGCCGCCGGACGCAGCGCCAACGACCGCACCCCGCCGAGCACCATGCCGACGGAGGCGGAGAAGCGTTGCCCGAAGCCCAGAACCACCATGGTTCCAGGCAGCGGACCAGCAGCACACGCCGGCGTGCTCCACGCACACCACCGCGCGGCTGCCAAGGGGGCGGAGTCTGGCGCCACCACTGTCGAGGATGGGGGGCCCGGCCCTACGGGCCGCAGCCTGCGGCGCACCACCGGCCGTCCCGCTGCATCTCGCACAACCCCGCCGCCAGCACCGCCAAGGTGCCCAGCAGCGGCGCGACGAGACGTGCGCCCCGCGCTTGCAGCCGCCGGGGCCAGCTCCGCGGCCCGCCGAAGCCCATCTGGGCCCGAGACAGGACCGCAGAGCACAGCTGGGCTGCAGAGACGCCTCCGTCGCGAGGAAGCCGAGCACCGAAGCCGGCGTCGATTGGCGCGCGTCGCCGGGAGACCACGACCCCACGCCGCCGCCTTGCCGTCGAAGCCACGCCGCCGCCACCGGAGAGGCCCTCCACCGACAAGCGCACGGAGAAAACGCCCCGCCGCCACCATCACCGGCCACCGCCTGGAGCTTTTGTCCGGCGTGTCCTCCGGCGGCGGCGAGGATGGGGGGTGAGGGGAGGGGTCGCGGGCTGGCGGCGCGGTCGCCCCGAGTCGCCTAAGAGTAGGCGACGCGAGGGAGGGGGCTTCTTTTTTTTCAGCACTCGAAGATTGGAGCGAGATGAACGGGCCTGCGGCGTAGTAACCTCCTTGTTATGTGTCTCTTTTGTGCTGCAATGTTTGCTGCGCCTAAAGTTGCAAAAGCAGTCACCTAAATATCCAAATCCATTATCTTGGACATAGTGGTTGATTATAAGAATTTGTACAAGCCGATGAACAGCTTGTACTGTCTTCTATTAGCTTTGTCGAGTGGTGCACTTGTACAAGCCGAATGGCATTTACAGATTATCCACGGTGCATGAACAATCAATAGATGAACCTGCACTCGCAAAAAAAAAGGATGAACCTAAGACGATGCTCTCTACTTAGTAATTAAACTACGGACTACTATATATGGATTACATGCTCTTTGGATATGTTGATATTAGGACATGATACCCATATAGAAATAATCATTTCCTTGACACCCTTGCATTGCACAGTAATTATCATGTTCTTCATATCTATATTTTATTTTGTGCCACAATGTTTATGAGACAGATCAAGTCAATCCACAAACGCTTTTCCTTTTTTCTTCCAACTTGCAACTCCTCTTTTACTTTAATTTGTTTATATACTTTAATTGTTAGTCTTATATCTCTCAAAAAATTATCTTACTCCTTCATTTTGTTTTGTTTAGTCCATAAAAAGCAACACAAGTGACAAACTAGTTTGAGAAAAAAATAGTTTCACCTTTTTAATCTTATGATTTGATATTTCCACATCAATATGTGCTACAAATATCCTCTACACTTGAGCAGTAGCTGTTTCCCAAATATGATCAATGCGTGGTTTTCCTCTACATTTGGTTATCATGTATATTTTTGTGACATCCTTTTCACGGAGGGAGTTGTTGTTTACCAAATATGGATGAATACGTGGTTTTCCTGGGTATATGCATGAAAAGGAGAAAAAAACTGTACTATTACACGTAATGAAATACCATGTATGCAGGAAAAAAGGTAAGGCCGGTGGTGGCTTCGCTCATTCCTTGCTGGTGCCGCTACCGGGGCAGTTACAATACTTGGAGCTGCATTGGTTGAAGAGGGGGGACAATCTTCATGGCAAGTTCAAATGGAAGTGATCAAGTAAAATATGCAATTACCATCGTGTCTTTATAATGATGGAGCAAAAACAATCTACTTTTAAGATATGGGAAGATCATTATTCCAGTTATAGTTCAGGATCGTCGATGCATAGTACAGTTTCATCTATCGTATATTTTGTCAGCATAAATTACAGAAATTCCAAGCCTAGATCTATCCATCTATATAAGGCCAGAAAGGTTGAGTTTTGCATGTGTGCAGTTTTTTAGGAAAAGACATCCAGCATCTTTATTTTGTCAGCACAGAATACAGAAATTCCAAGCTTAGATCTGTCCATCTAAATAGTTACATCGTTTAGAAGAAAATAGCTACATATGACCGGTTTAGGTGTACATACGAAGTTAAGATAAAATGTTAAGAAATCTAACACGTTACACATGGCAGTATCCTAGACGAAAACACTTGCAAATCAACCACCCGGCGGACATGCTCTGTCAGGATGGGAGCAGGCGACGATGCGAAGCTCGCCTGTTCTCCTAGTTTTTTTATTAGGTTGTCTGAAAAGCATTGCACTGGAATACTGGACTGTTGTTCCTTCTAGCTATTGCACTAGAATACTGGAAATAGAAGTTAATTACCACTTGTATTGCCTAACAGTGTAGTATCACGTGTGTATGATTGATCCACTTGACAACATGGCATAAATATAAGTTAATTACCAGTAGCGAGTCTCCATCCAACTCACCTAGTCGATCGATTAGCCGCCACCCAGATGCAGTGGATTCACGTACATATTGCAGGTTAACTACCGAGTCTCTTCTCTCCATTGTCGACAGAATATATGTGATATCATCGCCGTCCCTACTAATTAAGCAGGTGTACCCGTCACGCCATGTAAGGACATCGATCCACTTGATAATTAATCTAAACTAGAGAGATTAAGTTAGCCATCTTGCAAGTTTTTCCATCTATAAATACCTCGCGACGAAGGTATCACAATGCAACACTTGATACTCACCATCCATAGCCATCAAGTAAGCTAGTTCTAGCGACTAGCGAACGTGTGAGTGCATGCTTATGGCGATGGCGACGCGCAGCGCCTGCGCCCTCGTGCTGGCAATGGCGGTGGTCTCCATGGCTACCACCACCATGGCCCAGAACTCGGAGCAGGACTACCTCGACGCCCACACCAGGGCGCGCGCGGAGGTGGGTGTAGGGCAGGTGTGGTGGGACCAGAACCTGGCGGACTATGCGGCGTGGTACGCGGAACAGCGGCGCGGCGACTGCTTGCTCGAGCACTCGGACCACCAGAGATTCGAGTACGGCGAGAACATCTTCAGGGGCTCTGGCGGCGGCTGGCCATGGACAGGGGTCGACGCCGTCAACAACTGGCTGTCGGAGAAGGACTACTACGACTACAACAGCAACACCTGCTCGCCGGACGCCCCGTTCGGGACGTGCGGTCACTACACGCAGGTGGTGTGGCGCGACTCCACGCTCATCGGATGCGCCCGCGTGGACTGCGACAACGACCTTGGCGTCTTCATCACCTGCAACTATTACCCACAGGGGAACTGGCCAGGCCAGTGGCCGTTTCTGGCCGCACGTTCTGCTGCTGCTTAAATATGCACTACACTACTGCTGCGATGGATATGCATGATCCAGCCATCGTGAGTATCGATCAGAGTCCATGTCTACGCGTCTGATCGATCGAGTGTTTATAGCAATGGGTGCTGCCTGTCTGCACTCTGCTCCTTTCTGTAATATGTTTTCCATACTGTGCGTTTGCAATAAAGTGCTCTGGATCTTTGTGTGTTTTCCTTGTTGCTATTACTCGTTGGATATTTATTTGTTGATAAGATCATGTACAGTAACTTATCAAGTAAGGTACCTAGTTGACATTACTGTGGTGCTAATGATTCTCCAACATTGCTAACCAATATCCTAAACTTTTGGTATTGTAAAATTAGAGTGCGTTTTGCATACTAGAACATCCGTGACAACTGAATACTACTATCTCCTGTGGTGGGGCCTATGTAAAATTCTTTTTATGGAAAATTCAGAGCTCTACTGATAATAGGGATGCTATGTCCTGGAATTCAGAACAGATCAAAGCTAAATGCACGTCTGTTGATGTGAGTGCCGAATTCAATGATGATCATGGGACAAACTGTACTCCAGAAGATGCTCTTTTTTACACCGAAATTCAGTTTGGAGGAAAATATCAATTCTGATCTTAATCTGAATGTGGGGAAGACAGATAGATTTTGACTCGGAAAAAAGTGTCTAAACGTGCAAAAACTGTTTTGTTCAGGCTATCAGGAAATGTGAAAGAAATGGAGAGTCAGATATGTCGGTGGAGGAGAAGGCTGCTCACTTGTTGCAGTGAAAAACTTGGAGATTCCAGTAATACCAAGTCTAATTTTAATTCTATTTTTGTTATTTTGAATTCTGTGCCACCTGAGTACTTAGAAAAGATTGCTTTAGATAGTAAAATATATTTTCATAGTAGTCAAGGTTCACCTGTTCAACGACTAGATCATGTAGGTGTGTGTTGCCGCGCCAGTCCATTAGAAAAATAGATTGTTGGGAATTGATAGAAATAATTTAGATTTAAATAAAATGCTCTAAAGTATTGAACCACGTTCTGGTGATAATATATGGTCTTATAGGAGTAACTTGTACGTGTCCCCTATATGGACAAATTCATATGCATCTGAAGCTAAAAATTATCATTCTAGTTAGTGCCTTATTGGAAAGATAGCATGAATGGTCAAAAAAGAGAGAATGTTCTATTTTATTAAAATTATTTCTTAATTATGTAATCAATATCTTTTATAACCTAAATATTGTTCTTCTATTCTAGTTTGTTTTCTCACCTAGGATGACTTCAAAGATGGGAAAGAAACTGAATGTAAAACTTCGTGATTCCCTGCAGTGATATAATTCTGCAAAATACATCTTTCCTACATCTGAAGGAAAGGGACTTGCCAAAATTTCCAAAATAATACAATATATTGAAATGAAAATTAAAATTGACATAAATACTTCTAATTTCATTGTTGCATCATTTATTTTCATCCCTTGAGTTTCAAAAAAAAAGACCCGATGTAAACTATGAATGTAGCGATACAAACATCTTTTGTCCATTCATGGCTGAGGTGTTTGTATAGCCTTGTACTCTATACTATACTAGTTGAATGCCCGTGCGTTGCCACGTCCCAATAAATTTTGACCTAGATATATTGATCAAAATGTTTCTAACTCACGATATATGTAGCACTCACAAGAAATGGTAGCATGCCCCTCACACCATGTTCATCGCAGGCATGCATTGTCTTCTAATCTTATCATCTCGCTGCACAATAGTCTCCAACTTGATTGACCGATGACTCATATGGGGAGGGTAGGCCACACGCGGATTGACCTGCGAGCGAGGTTTTTCCATGCCCATCTTTGATACTTCCTCCGATCCGAATAAACCGTCGCTCGCTTTACGTACAACATGTACGTGCTAGGTTGGTTTCTGGCGAATCTTTTAACGGATCGGAGGGAGTATAAAATTGATGTGGCACTGTTTAACCCTTTTTATTCATCGGGGGTAATCAAATACTATTTGTCTGTCGAAATGTTAGCTATTCGGTTAAATAGTATCCATTCAAAGTAAAACGCCGGTGACTCATCAGTATATTTAACGACACACGACTACACATTCATGGTCGAACATAGTGTGCTGATGGAAAATACCCCTGACAATAGTGATTGAGATTTCAAGGGAGGATTTTCCTAAAACAGAATATTTGTGGCAACACAATACAACTTAACAAGGGCTCAGTGTGTCATTCTGTTCAAACAAGATCTAACGAAAGTTTTCCAGAAGACACTAAAACAAGTATAGTGCAACTCTTTTCCAATTCATAATCTTACAATAATGAAGAGCAGACTCCAAATACTTAATAATAGAACTTCAAGTCTTCTATCAGCCTATGTGTAAACGCCTTTTAGTAGTCCATTGCATAAAAAAATACTCCGTTTAACAGACTATAGCTGCCCACATCTAAAAAATAGAATGTAGCTGCCCATGAGCATTATCCAACATTGTATTCATATTGATCTCAAATCTGATACTTGATAGATGTAACGTGTACCAGTGAAGATTGTCTATTCTTGAAATGCAAGCATATGGTCTCACTACAAATATATTCGTTCCCTTGCTCGATTCCTCTCATTTTCACAAGGGGAAAGTAACCATACTCATTCAACACACTGAGTAAGAGTCAATGTTACAACTTAGCAAAAAAGATGGGGAATATAGTTATAACTTCACATAAAAGACGGGGTACAGTTTAGCCATAAACTAAGAGTCGATGTTTCATGTGATTACAAGAGTCAATGTTAGAAGTTAGCATAACAGATGGGGTATATTTCAGCCATAAACTAAGCTGATACTCGTCTGAAGCTCGCTTTCCACAAGGATATGCAACCTAGTTAGCTCCACGTCCTATGAAATTAAGAGGGAAAACTGAGAAATTCGTGCAAACCTCCTGAACTTCCATGAGAATTGGGAGGACTTCTTGATGCCTTGTGCTCGAGAGCTCAACCAATAGTTTACAATCAGTTTCCACCTCAATATAATGCAATCTTCCCTCTGCTGCATACCTGATGCTTTCACGGAGTACTTCTGCACACTCATTGCTGATGGAATATGAGCATTCCCAACAGTTTTGGCGGCCAAGACAACTCCCTCAGAATTTCGAGGACCCTGAAGCACCAGAGTTCAATGACAGATAAAATGCTATATCAATGTTCAGCTGAACAGTTCATGGAACAGGGGGCTTCCTTTTTAATTGTTCAGGACATGGTAGATTGAATTAGATCAGACACGATGTCTTGAGCATACAGTACCCTTGACTTGATTGAAATCTCCCTATCGCTATGCCATCTCTGTAAATGATACCGTTTCAAAAAAAAATCTCTGTAAATGATAGCATACTGCCAAGTGTTATTTAAGATCCCTAGACACCAGTTCAACAAGATAATCACATAAGTTAATTATCGAAATTCTCTCGGTTCTTGCACAAATCAACATGAATTTCGGAATCATGGTCCCCAAACCTACCCTGGCTTATCTGAACCATAACTACAACAATATCCCTGACCAAATTAAACTCATCCCTACCAAATTTGCAAAATCCAATGTCCACATTAAAATGACTGAAAGTTACAGGAAGAAAGGCATAAAGCAAGAAAAATCAAATTAATACCTTGGTATTCTACTCCTCGTAGTTCTTGGGGTCCTTGCAGACCTGGACGACGTTGTTCCCTGGGCACGACAGCGACCATGGAGAAAATACTTTTGTGAATGATGTCAAAAGTTCAGGGTGTTCTGTGTGAATGCTTCTAAAGAAACTCATAGCGATGTAGAGGACTTCAATACAAGGAAATCTCTACTATAGTTACGGTGCTACAAAGACTCGAACAAGTGAAGTCCATTAGAAGGCCATAAGTAGCAGCCAGCTATGTATTCCTCGACATCATGTTGGACAAAGGTGGTGTCTGGTACATAGTACATACCCGCATACTCCGCCTTCATGCACTCACGGGTTAGCACATCCATACCAGCATAGATGTCCAGGAGGGGCACGAACTGGAGAAGGACAGTGGCAAGGTCGGTGCTCGGGAGGACATCGACCGGCGGGAGCTCGGACGAATCTGGAGGAAGAAGAAGGCGCTTGGGAGGATGTGGACGCGGGATGGAGACGGCTCGCGGGAGACGATCGTGGTTGGCGGCGGTGCCGGGTGAAGAGACCGTAAGATGACCGGCGGCGCATAGTGCCGAGAGGGGCGATTGTGCGGTTTGTGCAGTTTCCTTTTTTGCCGAAGCGGACGGGTCGTGCAGCCGAGCAGGGCTGGGTCATCCGGTTTCATTTTCCGCTGGTTCATGCGGGATAGGACTCACGACGTACCGCAATCACCATCACCACCAACTGAGCTTTAATATAGTAGAGATATATATGGATGTGGTCCTTAGGGTTGCTCCACAGGCTACGCTCATTTTGCATGATAGTGGTTTAACTTCACCCAAGCTTGTCTATTCAGGCCCTGCTTGGTTAAAAAAAATCATGTTGGAATTTTGGGAAAGTGGATATGCTGACCTGAGGTTGCCAGAGCCAACCAAACACCATCCCCAGACTTCTTACTGAGAGCTATATGTTTGTCTTCACTTGTTCTGGGCATCATCATGGTCCATATAGCTCAAACTGCAATAGGCTCGCATCTCGCCGTCAATCCATTTTTACGGACAGAACATAAGCAACATCAAACATACATCACCATAAGTGAATGGAGATGGGATGTTTAAAATCTGTAATGCTCTTTTATTATCTGCCATAAAAAAAACTTCTAAAACATCATCGACTCTTTTAAGGAAAATAATCTAATCATCTGTGAAGACTAAAATCTTCAGCTACCTACCATTTTTAGTAATAAATGTAGGTAGATTTCCGTACTTCTCTTGAACATGTTTCGTCAGCTTGAACATGCCCCAGGGAACCATGTGCAGCCAACTTATTTTATTTTGTTTCAATCAAGCAAATAATTAAATATACATGCAAAACGAAAGTATGTAAGTCTGAAGCAATGGAAAAAAGAATTGTGCCAATATTGCCGTTTCTCTTATTTTATTTTCCATGCCTCTAAGCTGCATAGTGCATGCAGGGAGGAAATCAGTAATACTGACATTGGATTGGGAAGTTCATAATATCTTAATTTTTCAAGACTGACCGGTTGGGATGACAGCAACATCGATCAAAGCATGATACTAACTGTGTTTCAGATCATTGATGGTGCCTAAGATGTAATGTTTTATCATATAACGTCATATAGTTATACGCTTTTTTCCAGCAATGGCTTGAGCTTCTTCTTGGTATCCTGGTCACCGTAGACAGCAAGGAGGGTAATCCTTCAGACCATTGATGCATCGGTTCTCCTGCAAGGCAGCGACAGCAAGGTGTTCAGTTCAGTCTGAATCCAGCCGAGCAGCAACTAATCAGCAGCCGTCAACAGTTTACAGAGCGAGTGGGCTGTGCTTGTGCGTTATGCACTGTATCTTCCCAATCTGAGCACGGATTGTGTTTCATACACTGTATCTTCCTAATTGAGCACTGTAATTTACCAAAAAATCATCGTGGTTGCCATTTCCTTTGCCTGCCTCATGTTCCTTCTCATCATCGGTCACCATGGACAACGGTGCCCCCGTCTGCTCCAGGATGAGGTCGACGAAGCCGGTGCGGTCCTAAGTGACACGAACGAATCCAGGTGTGCGTGCGCCGCCGTCGTCTCGCCTTTCCCACCCGGCGGCTGGAAGCTGCCAGCACCAACCCCGTTCGCCGTCACCAACAATCTGGTAATTTTCTCGTCAGGTTTCGCCTTCTTCGACCCCAAGCCCAGTGACTTCGACGCGTCAGGCTACAGACCTATCTCTACTCCAACCCACGGAGAGGAAGGAGAGGAACGTGAATCTGGTTGGGCCTTACGGGAGTTTTTAGACCCAAATCAACGATATTGGGCCAGTTTGATGTCCAGCTTAACTTTTGGTTCAGTTCGTGGTTGACAACAATAAACGGACATTCTCAAAAAAAAAAAAAACGGACATGATTGAGCGAGCTAATATCCAAAAACAATTGGTATTGTAAAACTAGAGGGACTACTGGATACTAGAAAATTCTTGACAACTTAATACTACTATCTCTTGTTATTACTCAAAACCGTGGCAGATCTAGGGTAAAATTTGGTGGGGTGCCAAGCTTAAACAATTCCCTAGTTATCTTCATTGAGCCAAAATTAGTGCAAAAACTACTAACTGGAAGCCTTTTTATGTTTTTAAAGGGGGTGCCATAGCATCGATGACACCCACTAGAAACACCACTGTCCCAAAGTAACCAGTTCAAATATGGTTGTGTCAAAATCATGATTTTGTTACTCGGGACTCCCTGACGAGTGTGCCCAATATGTTGTAATGCTCTCTTTTCCCTCAAAAAAAAATCATGATGTCTTTGATAAAAGAAAAAAAATCCTGATCACTTTGCAGGTAATGCACAGTCCCGAGGTCCCTATACAAGTCTTGCTTAGTTGGAATAGGTGCTCCAAATTGATAAGATATATAGGGATCCAGAAAGATATTGAAGTCAAATATAGGAAAAAGTTCAATTCACGGAAAAGAGGTGAAGCAGGCAGAGAGAAGCCGACATATACATCATCGCCACCATAAAAGAGGTCAATTCATGCAAAGAGGGTCAACTCTTTGTTTTAGTACATGCGGGCGTGTTACAACAACTGACATGCGGCGTGTTACGACAACTGACCACAAATTTGTAGCGGTACTTAGCAAATGTACAAGTTTAGCATATCTTAGCAAGGGACACGAAATAAGGAGCAAAATTTTGAAGAAATAGGTCGTAGCCCCGCTATATAAATATAGCAACCACCCAATACAACCAACGGTTTTGAATTGCTGGGCAGCAGCAAACATACGCCCCACAAAAAAAGAAGGAAAGAACTGGAAGCATAGGCGGATTGACTGAACTATGGTGACTCGCTACTACCGCGCCCTCTCCAACAAGTACCACCACTCTCCTAGCACCGAATCGACAAGTACCAAGCAACACCTTCAAGAAGGCAAGCACACGCTGCTGCTCGGACCAGTGCACTGATCCTAGGGTTTCCCCCGGCACACAGAGGGATGTGGATGAAGGGTAGCCACGACACCCTTCATGAAGGGATTATGCCACCCAAAGCAGCATCGCGTCGGTGTCGGCTGAGCCGACAAGGATTTCTCCTGAAAAACCCTATCCACAACCCCCCGGACGATTCGTACCACCGGAGCCCTGCAAGACGAAGCCTTTCCACCACCAAACTAACCGCCCACAAACATGCGCCACCACAGCCACGAAGTCGCCATCGGCATCCCACCGAAGCCGCTATCCCGAGGTCTGCAAGCTGAGGCAAGGATAGTTTGTACGAGGGTCAGCAGTACCGCGACCGCGCGGGAGGGAATGCCTCCCCCGCCTAGGACGTTAAGAAAAGTGAAGTGCACATCTAAGATGATGGGAAGAATATCCTACTCCATTTTGAGCACTTGAATATAGGAAAAAGTATGGAATGCACAAGCTTATTAAGCTTGCTCTGACCTATTCTTAGGTGGAGCTTGCTCTGTTCTTTTCAATCATGGGGGATTTGATGGTTTAAGTCCCCGGTTCCATCCAAGCAAGGATGGAACCATAGAAGTCATAGCATGCGATGTTGGCATCTGCGACACTCAAGCTAATCAAAAAAATACACATATAGGTACTACCGGAGGCTTTGCTCTGTTTTTCATTGATATATAGACAAATAATCCATTTTATTGGCGTGCACATCCACAAAAAATCTGAATTATAGCAGATCTCGGATCTCCAAATTCCAATCCCAATCCTCTAGCAAAAGTGGCTTAGCGGGGTGTCGGCGAACGGCCCGTCCAACACCCCATCGGCAATAATGTTGTACGCCTTCTCCGTCATGTGGATGCCGTCCCAGCTCGCGAATCCGCCGGGGCTGCCCCAGAGCGTGGTGTTCTTGTCGCACCCCTTGCCTGTGTGGTACTTCCCATCACCGCCGCAGCATGCCACGAGCGGGTCGGCAATGCCGTACGCATGCGGGTTCTTCACAAACTGCATGGCTGCTCCATAGTAGTCGGCGTAGACGACCTTGGCACCGGGGTTCCGCGACTGGAGCCGGGCGACCTCCTTCCGCAGAGCATCGTTGTGACGCTGGCTGAAATCGTTGAACCACCTCAGGCAGCGGTGCTCGTCGTAGTCCGACTGGTTGTTGCTCTGGTGGCCGCTCAGATACGCCGGCACGCACCCGATGGGGAAGTTGCCCGGGACGACGATGAACCTGGCGCCGAGGTCGATCACCTCCTGCGCCGCGGCGCCGATGCGTGCGATCACGTCAGGGAAGTACTGATCCGCCGTGTCTCGCGGGTTCTGCGCGAGGAACCAGTAATTGTAGTCGTTCCCGCCGATCTCCCCCATGAGCACCAGGGACTCGTTCAGGAGAGCCCTCGTGGCGCCTGTGTGAAGACGATTGTATATAGAGAATAAAATAATTATTATATGTTGAACTTGCACCACATGCATAAGATGAAATTGACGAAGGCATGCATGCATGCACATGTACTTACCGTCACCGGGAGCGATGCGCGCGAGGACTTTCTTGAAGGAGTCGAGCTGCGCCCGAGGTCGGACGGTATGTTGATCGTGAAGTTGTACCTGGTCTTGAAGTACTCCGGCGGCAGCGCGGTGGAGCCATACACGGCGAAGTTGGCGCCGGTGGCGAACTGGCCGGACGCCTCCTCCGGGATGCTCGGCGGCAGCAGCGGCAGGTCGAACGCCTCCGCTGAAAGTTAACACACGCATGCACACACATCTATTTAGCGAAAGATCGATAGCATGCCTAAGGATTGATGACGGCGGTGACGGCGGCTCACCGTAGAAGTCTACGATGACGCGACCGTCGCAGACGCGGCCGCTGGGGTGGTTGAAGAAGGTCATGCCGTAGGGGAGCTCCTTTAACGCCGACTGGCCGTTGCCGATGTTGTACACGAAGTTGCCGGTGTCGATGATGGAGTCGCCGAACGCAAAGATGCGCTTGTAGCTGCATCCGCAAAGGCCCACGCCGGCGTTGAGAAGCAACACGACGGAGACGGCCAGGACGACGGCGGAGGAACGCCTGAGATTACCCATATCTTTACACCACGTACGTACGTGTTCTGTGCTACAATATGTGCTTCGGTTCTCTCCGTCTTATAATTTGGTGCCTTTTAACAGAATTTTTTCCTGGCATATGTGATTAATTTGGAATGCGTATCAATTCGAGAGCGGGGGATGTATATGGTGAATCTCAACATAATGTTTTACTTCTATATATAGCTATATAGATAAATGCAGTCTTTCTCAAGGAGAAGATCAGGGTTTTTATGGTATTTGCAATGCATGCTGTGCGTGATATTTAGGAAACATATTCCTTTGCTCTAATTCTGAACCATGCATCAGAGGTAGATCTTGGTTCTATGCAAAAAGATGTGACTTATTTGGAAGCCAATTAGATGCTGTCTAATCAATTCCGCTCAATCTTATTTGGAAAAGATCTTTGATTCCGCTCAATTTTTTCCTAGCCGTGTAAAACTGTGTTTCCCTCAGTATTACTTTGTGAACCTGATGGTTTCCTAAAGCAGCGCAATATAATTGACTATTCAATTCTCTATAAAAACAATGTGAACATAGAGAGGGAATACACAATGGACCGCACAAAATAACAATGGAACATAAAGATCCAAGGTGACCTTAGTTTCCAGGGTCACCCCATATCGTCATGCTCAACCGTTACCGAATGAGCCGTTGGATAATAATAGCAAACGGTCATCTTCCTAGGAACAACTTCCTCCATTTTCGAATTATTAGATGTTCTAATTTTTGTGAATCGCATATATCTAGGCGTGTTTCAGTGTGTTTGCTCACACTCATTTCTGTCTATATGTAGAACATACTGAAATATAAAAAACATCTTATTACAATTCGACAATGGCTTGACAAGCCGCAAGCCCCCCCATTCTCTATCTCCCGCAGCTTAGGAGAAAAGAAATCTGCATTGTACCACACATATATGTAATTTTTTTATAACACGTTTCTAATTAAGTTAATTATTTAGATAACACTCAGAGATAGCTCGCTATTGTTGTTGTCATCTCAACGTGACGTGCAGGTCAGAAATCACCATGCGTGCGCTTAGACATTCTCTAGCAGGTTTTACAGTAAAGAGGGAAGTACCGATAATGGCTAAAAAGATCCTTTACAACAAATCAATAGCGTCACTGCAGTTCGGAGGTCCTGCATGGGTGAAAGGCCGGAATGGCAGACTGAGAAGAAACGGATGTCATCTCTTGTGATGTCGTATTCATCATTAAAAACGAGGGATGAGAAGATGCGGGCACGACAGGGCTAGGTTGTTTCAGTCATGGGCTCATGGCACTCTACTCTGAACACTCCTCTTTGCTTCTAGGAGATCTGTTAGAAGAAAATTCTCGAGGACGTTGTGCACAAGCTGATACAGCTCAACCCTCTCTGTTTTAACAATATTCATGGAGGTAAAGTTAAAATTTGCACTTCCGCGTGGCCACTCTAAATGAAAGGAAAGGCTAAATTTCCCAAAATGCACGAACAGGAACACCAAACATCCAAAAAAAATTAAGGATACGTCTAAGCGGACGTATCGGTTTTAAGAAGGACAGGCCAAGCGGCCTTTTACAACGCGTTTCGGCACATGCGCCGTAAATGCTAATCCACCAACAAAACAAAAAGGGGTCACTCGCCAACCCTCTGTTAGACATGTATAGTCTACTTTCCTGTATATCCCCATTGTATAAGGGTTTCCTGCATATTACACACATGTACATGTAATGGCATTTCGCCCCTGTGAATGTTAGTTGCTCATTCTCTAACATGGTATCAGAGCACAAGGTTTGCTCTCCTTCTCCCTGCACGTAGCAACTCCGTGCTCCTCCGCCGTTGTCGTCGTGCGTGTTGCCGCTGCTCCGGTCGGTTTTCTTCCCGTTTCAAATCCTTCTTCTTCCACCCAAATTCGGCCAAAATCCGGCCCAAATCTGGCCATCTTCCGGCCTCCCACCGCCCGTGGCTGCCGCCGCCGCTGTGCATCGCCCCCGTCGCGGCCAATCCGCCGGCCTGCTGCCGGCTTTCCGCCGGCCTCCGCCGGCCCTCGCCGCCCTCGTCACGGCCTCCGTGCGCCGCCCTCGTCGCAGCCCGTCGCCGGCCCTCGCCGGCCTCCATCGCCGGCCTCGCCCCGGCCTTCGTCGCCGGCCTCCGCCGGCCCTCGTCCGCCGGCTTCCCGTGCTCGCGTTTTGGTGAGCTACGGGCTGATCCCGATCTAGTTTCGACTGTTGACTTCTGGGGAAAAAAAACAGAAAGCATGTGATCTAGTTTCAGCGTGTTCATGAGTTCCTATCTCGCCTACGTCCCGAGTTTGAGCCTCGACGTGCTCACGTACTTGCCCGTGGTCGTGTTCCTATATCAGAGGTGTTGGCAGAGGTTCGAGCTGAGGAGACACGCCTCCGTTCTGCCGGTTTGCTTGTGACTCCCACTGTGCTCGCTGCCCGAGCTCCTGTGCCGTCTGCTCCACCGCTCCTACCCACTCCTTCACGGGGGATGGGCGGGCGCCCTGCAGGAGCGGGTCGGCCTCGCATGTTCTGTGACTACTGCAAGAAGCCAGGTCACCTCGAGTCCAGCTGTTTCAAGAAGGAGCGTGACTTGGGTCGCTCCTCTACAGTGGGTCGTACGCCTACACCGAGCTCATCACTCACTGATCTGGACATTGTGCGGCTCAAGCGTTTGCTGGCTTCGTTGGGCTCTTCCTTATGCTCTTCCTCGCCAGGCACCGTTGCCTCGCTGACTGCTTCCACTACTGCTGTTCCGTCAACGTCGCCTACACGATCAGGTACATCTCCGTGGGTTCTGGATTATGGAGCTTCCTTTCACATGTCTTCTGATTCTTCTGCTCTGTCTTATATTCGACCTCTTGATTATCTTGTCAATGTTCTCACTGCCGATGGCACACCTCTTCCTGTTGCTAGTCGTGGCACTCTTTCTACCCCGTCTTTCTCTGTTTCTAGTGTTTCTCATGGTCCCCGTCTTACTATGAATATTTCTCCGCTGCTCAACTTACTGATTCTGGTTGTCGTGTCATTCTTGATACCGACTCTTGCTCTGTTCAGGACCGTCGCACCCAGGCTCTAGTTGGAGCTGGCCCTCGGCGTCGTGATGCTCAGGGCCTTTGGAAGGTTGACTGGCTTCGTGTTCCTTCCGCTGCCACCACACCCGCTAGCTCACATGCTCTTGCTGCCTCCTCTTATGCGTCCTTCCAACAGTGGCATCGTCGACTTGGTCATATCTGTGGCTCTCGCTTGTCTTCATTAGTGCGTCAAGGTGTTTTAGGGTCTGTCTCTGGTGATGTTTCCTTACATTGTAATGGTTGTAGACTTGGCAAACAGATTCAGTTACCTTATCCTACTAGCGAGTCGGTATCCCAGCGCCCCTTTGACTTAGTTCATTCTAATGTATGGGGTCCTGCTCCCTTCGATTCGAAAGGGGGCCATCGCTACTATGTCTTATTCATTGATGATTTCTCTCGCTACACTTGGCTCTATGTTATGAAATCTCGCAGCGAGGTTCTCCCTATATACAAGCGATTTGCTGCCATGGTTCACACCCAGTTTTCCACGCCCATTCGTGTTTTTCGTGCTGACTCGGCTGGTGAGTATATCTCTCAGATGTTGCGTGGTTTTCTTGCCGAGCAGGGTACCCTTGCCCAGTTCTCTTGTCCTGGTGCCCACGCTCAGAATGGCGTTGCTGAGCGCAAGCATCGTCACCTTCTTGAGACGGCTCGTGCGATGATGATCGCTGCCTGTCTTCCTCCCCACTTTTGGGCTGAGGCTATTTCTGCATGCACCTATCTCATCAACATCCAGCCTTCCGCGGCTTTGAAGGGTGGTATCCCTATGGAGCGTCTCTCTAGTCGTTCTTCTGACTACTCCGCTCTTCGTATGTTTGGGTGTGTATGCTATGTCCTTCTTGCTCCACGAGAACGCACTAAACTGACTGCTCAGTCAATCGAGTGTCTTTTTCTTGGATACAGTGATGAGCACAAGGGATACCGGTGTTGGGATCCTGTTGGCCGCTGGCTGCGTATTTCGCGCGATGTGACTTTTGATGAGTCTCGTTCATACTACCGCGTCCTAGCTCCTCCTTTTCAGCTGGGGATATCACCTTCCTCATCCTCCCTGACACATCTCCTTCTGTGACACATGTTCCTTCACCTCCACCTCCACCCTCAGTGAGTCCTCCTGTTCCAGATACACCACCGACGCCACCCTCCTCCTCTCCTCCTTCGTCCCCTACCGCTCTGGTGCGTCCTCCTCTTTCTCCCTTTCCTCTCCACTATACTCGTCGCTCTCACACCGTCGATGATCATTCCGACGAGCCTTCCACTTCCGGCGCGCCTCCTTCCCCGTCTACACCGGTTCATAACCTTCGTGCTCGGCCTTCGCTAAGGCCTCCTCACCGCTACTCTCCTTCCCAGTACGGTCTTTCTGCTGTCGCTGGGCCCACTTCCTATCGGGATGCCATGGCTCGGCCTGAATGGCAGCTTGCGATGACTGAGGAGATTGCTGCGCTTGAGCGCACCGGTACGTGGGATCTGGTTTCCCCGCCTCCCGGAGTTCGTCCCATCACGTGCAAGTGGGTCTACAAGGTTAAGACTTGCTCTGATGGTTCTCTCGAGCGTTACAAAGCTCGTCTTGTGGCTCGTGGCTTTCAGCAGGAGCAGGGACGTGATTATGATGAGACATTCGTTCCTGTGGCCCACATGACCAATGTCCGCACCCTTCTCGTCGTGGCTTATGTCCGTCATTGGTCTGTGTCTCAGCTTGATGTTCAGAATGCTTTTCTCAACGGCGAGTTGCGCGAGGAGGTTTACATGCAGCCACCACCGGGCTACTCTGTTCCTGATGGTATGGTCTGCCGTCTTCGGTGCTCCCTCTATGGCCTTAAGCAAGCCCCTCGTGCCTGGTTTTAGCGTTTCACTTCTGTGGTGACTGCTGCTGGTTTCGTGCCTAGCGATCATGACCCAGCGTTGTTTGTCCACACTTCACTTCGTGGTCGGACGCTTCTCCTCTTATATGTCGATGACATGATCATTACTGGCGACGACTCTGAGTACATTGCCTTTGTTAAGACCCGTCTCCGTGAGCAGTTCCTGATGTCTGATCTTGGTCCTCTACACTATTTTCTTCGACCTCTGATGGCTTTTTCATCTCTCAAGAAAAATATATTTAGGATCGTCTTGCTCGCGCCGCTCTTGGTGATGAGCGCACTGCTGAGACTCCTATGGAGCTCAATGTTCAGCTTCGTGCTACTGATGGTGATCCACTCACAGACCCCACACGATATCGACATCTTGTTGGGAGTCTTGTCTATCTAGTCGTCACTCGTCCAGATATATCACATCCTGTCCACATTCTGAGTCAGTTCGTTTCAGCTCCCAGCTTTGTCCACTATAGTCACCTCCTCCGTGTTCTACGATATCTTCGTGGCACGATCTCTCGCTGTCTTTTCTTTCCTCGCTCCAGCTCTCTCCAGCTCTAGGCCTACTCTGATGCTACGTGGGCCAGTGATCCTTCAGATCGCCGCTCGCTGTCTGCCTATTGTGTTTTTCTTGGAGATTCTCTCATTGCCTGGAAGACGAAGAAACAGACCGCAGTTTCCCGCTCAAGTGCTGAGGCTGAGTTGCGAGCGATGGCTATGTTGACGGCGGAGGTGACCTGGTTACGATGGTTACTAGATGACTTTGGTGTTTCTGCTTCTGCACCGACTCCCCTATTGTCAGACAGTACAGGTGCTATCAGTATTGCCCGTGACCCGGTGAAGCATGAGCTCACCAAGCACATTGGTGTGGATGCCTCCTTTGTGAGTGCTGCTGTGCAGGATCAGGTTCTCGCTCTTCAGTATGTGACCTCTGAGTTACAGTTGGCGGACTTCTTCACCAAGGCACAGACTAGAGCGCATCATGGTTTCTTCTCTCCAAACTCAGTGTTGTTGATCAACCATGAGTTTGAGGGGGGGTGTTAGACATGTATAGTCTACTTTCCTTTATATCCCCATTGTATAAGGGGTTTCCTGCATATTACACACATGTACATGTGATGGCCCCGAAGAGCAAGGCTTTGATGCCTGCAAAAGTAAACGGGATTAGGTTGAGACTCCAAGTGCAGAGTGTATAGTAAGTGGAAGACAGTTTTCCCCACGAGGGGTGACTCGAGGGTTTAATATCGAACTCTCGGGGAATCTGAAGTGGTAGATTTATCTTCTTATCCTTCTTTTGGTTACCTACAAAACAAGGTTAGATGTTTTGGTCCTCAACCTCACCTGTGGTTGTCAAGCACAAGGTGTAAGAATGATATCAGGATAGTTATGCAATGCAAACAAGAAATAAATATGCAATGATGGTGGATGCAATGTAAATGATATTTTTGGGTTTTTGAATGATGTATGCAAGATGAAAAGTATTTTTGTATTTTCGGATTTAATGATGGCTGAAAATAGAAAAGTGGTATATGGTGTTGGAAAGGTGTTTCTTATGATTAAAAATGGACTGGGGTTCATGGTTTCACAAATGCACTCTCTCTTTATAAAGTGGTAGACAATGGAACACACACAGTTAACATATGAGATTGCAACACAGGGTTTGATAACAAGTTACTTAGATATATGGGCATCACGTCCTAACATAGAGATCTTTTGGTTATTAACCTCTCTTATACTCCACCAAGATGCGAACTAAATCATAACACCTCAGTAATTAAGATAACTCAGAGTATAGCATTAAGTATCATGACATGAAGTGAAAATAAGAACATGCTAGATCTAGTCATGGAGTAGTGGCAATGGTCACGCCCACATCCCCGGTAGCATGGTATTTTAGTTTATCCCTAGTGAGGTAACAAAGTAAGGTAAAGATACCAAAGTGGATCGCAGAACTTTCTCTCACGTTCACTGCACTAGCCACCCCCGTTACTCCAACTAATGCACACGTTCCCCCACACACGCTCTCATAAACATGCTTGATCAAAACAAGTAGACAAGAACGGGGTACATAATATGCATCTATACTCATAACTGAAACAAACATTGCAATCTCAAACATATATTAACTCATAAAGATCCACCACAAAGGTATTACAACGGTGACCGTAATCATGTTCAGCAGCTCATACGGTGCTAATTAGTGAAGCTCAAGAGAGGAGAGATACATAAGTTACTTCCACAAACCCATAGTCCAGAGGTGGACTACTCCCTCTTCATCATGGAGACGGTGGAGAAGTCGATGGAGAAGATGGAGACCACGCCGGCAGCGCCCCGCCGGAGTTTTCCCCCTCCAATCTGCAGCTCCTGATCTCCGTTTCGGTGTTTCTGTGTTTGTGCGGCGCTCCTTCCAGAGAACGTCGGGGGACCTTTTTTATAGGCGTTTTTAGGTCAAGACGATGTCGGTGGAGAAGATCGAGGCAACGGAGCCACGAGGCCCAAATGGGTGGGTCCCACGCGGCTACAGTACCTGGCCGCGTGGGCCCCCGTTTGGCCCTCGGCCTCCGTTTGCTCGCTTCCTTCGCCCACAGGTCTTCTTCCTTCCAAATATTGACGCCCGTAAATTTCCAGGTGATTTCGTTGACGTTTGGGTCCCTGAAACATTAAAATAAGAAAACGGGGTTTTCTGCCTGTGCAGGGTTAATTCCATAAAAATAGGAAATAAATGAATATTCCCAAAATCATTATAAAACATTGATATAACCCTTATATGATGCAAATATGATTGGAATATAAGCAATTAAAGTGCAAAGTTCATGTATGCATTTTACATGCATCAACATCCCCAAGCTTAATCCATGCTCGTCCTCGAGTATGAAGATGATAAAACTAACATGGACTTTGCAATTTAATACTTAACAATGATATCAAAGATGATTACTATTGCTACATATAGTCAAATGATTCATTCTTCAAAGGAGTAGCAATATGCAAATAGTTTATGAAGTGATATCAAGTATTCAAGACAAGGATGTTCATTGATAGTTCACAAAGTGTAACATGGTAGCAAGTAATATGGAACACATGTATGCATAATGATAAGTAGAACATCCTACAATGGTCATAGAGTGTAGATGAAAATCTGAATATGATAGGTGTACACTTTGGAAAGATGTATATGTGAGTAGAGGTAAAGCATGCATAAGTTTCATCCAACTTCCAAACTCTTCTACTTAAGTTAATGATTGCAATAAGGTATTCATTGGTGTCAAGCTCTCATTGCCCCTATCATAGCATCTTGAATGATTAAGGTTAAAGTGAAAGCAAATATGAGTAGTGTGCTTGATAAAGAATGGGTTGAATGTCTCATGCCCCTTGAATACAAGTACTTACACCATGTGTTACTCAACTTGGGAAACAAAGCAAGTTCAATTAAATATCATTGTAAGCATAATAGTATCATCAAGAGCGTCAACTGGGGTACCTCTTGTCCCAAGATATGGAACAAGCCCATATCAAAATGACAAGACAAACAAACAAAATGAACAATCTCAACACCCTTTTTATTTACCATTTGGAATAGTTTTTTATTGCAAGGTGTATCACAGAAGGTTCACCATAGTATGTAAGTAAATTTCCACCATGAATGATGCATGGCTTAGATTAGCGGCCCAGGCGTCTCTCTAACCATTTACACAAACTCATTTAAACTCACTCTATTTCCACATTTATTTCAACATGATAAGCATCCATAGACAAAAGCACATGATATCAACTAAATGAGATGAAGAGCGTGTTGAAAGCTTGCCATGTGACAGCACATATGGGCTAACTTCCAACCCAAAACATTCATCAAGCCACAAACATCATAATCTTAATCACAATGGGTCAAGTTTTATTATGCAAATAAAAGAACATTGTGCATCAAGTTCGTGAGAGCTATATAACCAATTTTTTCCATTGCAATCAATAACATAAACATTTTCATTCAGAGGTAAGATAACACAAACAACATGTTAAACATACTCGGAATAGCATAAAGCCAATAGGTAGATATGGTGGACTCACTGGAATAACTTTGGTTGAAGGTGTTGGAAACAAGTTTTTGCTTGTTGGAGTTTTTGGGCTAGCAAAAGGGAGAAAGTTGACCATCTAGATGCATGCATGAGTGTCCATAGAACTAACTAATCCATGTTAAACCAAGTAAAATAACAATCAGCACCAAAACATGAATAAGTGATAGCTCTACAAAAAGAATTTGCAAACTATTACTCATAAACAAGCTCATGAATCATGCAACTATATGTATCATTAAAAATCAAGTCAAACATCCCTTTTCCCAATCTTATAAAAGCATCCAACATATTTCAACCCATATTTCCAGTAGCTCTCTCATATATAATTGATAGTGTGGTGGTCTCTCAAGACTCAAACAAAAACAAAAAACGACGCTCCAAGTTTATGCGATAAAGTGTTTCGATCGAAAAACAGAAGTTGGACGTGTGCAAACCGAGAGTGTGTAGGTCCAGCGGGGTTGTCTTCACATCCCCAAGCTTATGGTCTTCACCATCCTTGGATAGCTCTTGGTGCATCTCCTCCAATCCCTGTGAAAAAACTTCAAAACACCGTTTCTCCCATCTCTTTTCTGTGGGGTGCATTAATAGTGATAAACAAATAGGTTCCTTGCTGCATATAATCCTTGAACAAAAATTCATATGAATGTCCAGAAAGTGTATAATGTTGTATGCCTACTCATAAACTCAATTGGATCAAAAAGATTCAACTTAAAAGCTCAAAGCATGCATCAAACAAAATGGGACAGAATCTGTCCAGAAAAACAGCAGCAGCAAAACGTATTTTTCTACCCTACCAAACTTTCTCGAAAAATTCCGAAAAAATTCATGCATACAGAGGATGAAAAGTTGCAACTACAGTTCAAATATGAGCTCATTCGGAGTTACAGAATAAGAATTAAAAATCATACCGTGCACTGATTCGTGCAGGAATAAAATCTCCGAACGCTATAAGCAACTTTTTCAAACCAAAAAGGGTAAAACTTGGCACTTTATTGAAAACTCCAGAACCTAAACTATAAACAAAGTCTCTTGTACAGCAAGAGGACACAAAGAAAATCACACATAAAAATAACCGGGTTGCCTCCCGCAAAGCGCTTTCTTTATAGCCATATAGCTAGGCTTGATAGTTTTAATGATGCTCACATAGGAATGAGAATTGAAATGCAAAAGAGAGCATCAAGAAAAATATGAAACATTTAAGTCTAACCCACTTCCTATGCATTGGGATCTTGTAAGAAAATAAATCAATAAAGCACAAAGTGACTAGCATAGGAAGGCAAAGCAAGTGCAACTTCAAAAATTTCAACAAAAAGAGAGGAGACTTAATATTATTGTGGTATATGAAGTCATGTCTCCCTCTCTCATAAAAACTTTCAGTAGCATCATTGATAAAACCATCACATAGAGCATTCTTATCATGATCCACATGCATAAAAGTATCATTACTCTCCACATAAGCATAAACAGTAGTAATAGTGGGAGTAAAAATATCACATCCATCAATGTAATCATCATAAATAGGAGGCATAGAATAATCAAAATGATTTTTATCCTCAATAGTAGATAGACTGAAAATATCATATTCATCATTGTAAACATCATATATAGGAGGCATATCATAATCAACATAAACTATATCCTCAATAGTGGGTGGACTGAAAATATCATATTCATCATCATAAATGGGAGACATAGTATCATCAAACAAGTCAAAGAACCTCCCCAAGCTTAGATGATTGCAAGATATAAAATAAGTTAAAGAGACCTCCCCAAGCTTAGTCTAGTGCACACAAGAATAGAAACTTAAGCGCTACGCTCCCGGCAACGGCGCCAGAAAAGTACTTGATAACCCCCAAGAGCAAGGGATCACTGTAGCACCTCTCAATGTGGAAGTAAGGTATCGATCCGCAGGAGCAAGAAGGAAAAGTTATCTATTCCCTACAACTAAAGTGTCACAAGTTTTAGTTGATTATGCACTAAACAAGTTTAGAGAACAAGATGGTTGGTTTGATGGATGTAAAAGTGTCCCAATCCTCTTCTTTGCAAGAGGACAAGACAAAGGTAGTAGCAAGTGAAAGCTCTCAAAGAGAGAAAGCCCAATCCTCTATGTAGCAAGAGGACAAGCTCAAGTTGTGTTTCTTATAGGAACAATGGACATGGTTCATGGGTTCACTTAATCCTCTCTCCCTCTCATCTACGGTGATCATCATGTTATAGATAAAGTACACACAATTGTCATGTTTTAATGGTAGCTTTTTATGACGACTATATGTCCTAAAACACATAGTTGAAAGAAATACTCATTTGTGTTGCTAGGTCACCCCTCGTAAGGCTAGCGTGGTTTCTCTCACTCCCACATCATACTCTTCTTTTTACCCCCAGATAAAGGATGTTGGGCGGTACTGTGTCACTCAATACCTATGCCGTGTCACATCGGCTATCCCGTACCCACATACATCATACTTCAAAGTATGACAAATCACAAAAGCTCCAACACAACAGTAAATGCATAACAAATCATCTCACACCACAATATTCACCACAAAGGTATTACATAGATGACCGTAATCATGTTCAGCAGCTCATACGGTACTAATTAGTGAAGCTCAAGAGAGAGGAGAGATACAAAAGTTACCACCACAAACCCTAGTCCAGGGGGTGGACTACTCCCCCTTCATCATAGTGATGACGGTGAAGAAGTTCTTGCTGTAGATGTTGATGATGAACACGCCGGAGGGGGTGGAGCCCTCCGGAGGCGATTCCGGCGGTGTTTCCCCCCTCCGATCTTCTCCGGCGGCAGCCTTCTGTCTCTATGTTTTGTGGTTCTGTGTTTCTCTGCCGCCTCCTTTCGCGAAACGTCATGGGACCTTTTTATAGGCGTTTTTAGGTCAAGACGAAGGCGGTGGAGAAAGGATCGACGGCTGCGGAGCCACGAGGCCCAAATGGGTGGGTCCCACGCGGCTACAGTACCAGGCCGCGTGGGCCCCCCTCGTTTGGCCCTCGAGCCTCCGTTTGCTCGCTTCCTTCGCCCACGGTCTTCTTCCTTCCAAATATTGACGCCCGTAAATTTCCAGGTGATTTCGTTGACGTTTGGGTCCCTGAAACATTAAAATAAGAAAACGGGATTTTCTGCCTATGAAGGGTTAATTCCATAAAAATAGGAAATAAATGAATATTCCCAAAAATCATTATAAAACATTGATATAACCCTTATATGATGCAAATATGATTGGAATATAAGCAATTAAAGTGCAAAGTTCATGTATGCATTTTACATGCATCAGCGCCCTCCCCACATGGCGGCGCGGGTGGGCCCCCTGCCGCGCCACCCTATGGGGAGCGGGCCCCGCGCCTCCACCGACATTGCCCCTTCGCCTATAAGTTCCCCCAGACGCGAAACCCTAAAAGACGGAACCATTATTCCAGAAAACATCCTCTGTCGCCGCCACCGTCAACCCTAACTCGGGGGGGGGGTTCAGAAGTTGTGCCGGAGAGGGGAATCATAACTGGAGGGCTCTACATCGCCATGCCTGCCTCCGGAGTGATGCGTGAGTAGTTCATCCCTGGACTACGGGTCCATAGCAGTAGCTAGATGGTTGTCTTCTCCTTTTGTGCCATCATGTTTAGATCTTGTGAGCTGCCTATCATGATCAAGATCATCTTATTGTAATGCTACGTGTTGTGTTTGTTGGGATCTGATGGATATTGAATACTATGTCAAGTTGATTATTGATCTATCATATATGTGTTGTTTATGATCTTGCATGCTCTCCGTTATTAGTGTAGGCTTTGGCCAAGTTTATGCTTGTAACTCCAAGAGGGAGTATTTATGCTAGATAGTGGGTTCATGCCTCCATTTAATCTGGGATAGTGACAGAAATTTCTAACGTTGTGGATGTGCTGTTGCTACTAGGGGTAAAACAACAATGCTTTGTCTAAGGATATTAGTGTTGTTTACATTATGCACCATACTTAATGCAATTGTCTGTTGCTTGCAACTTAATACTGGAAGGGGTGCAGATGCTAACCTGAAGGTGGACTATTTAGACACAGATGCATGCTGGATGGCGGTCTGTGTACTTTATCGTAATGCCCAAGTAAATCTCATAGTGATCATCATGATATATATGTGCATTGTTATGCCCTCTCTATTTGACAATTGCCCAACTGTAATTTGTTTACCCAGCATGTTAGTATTTTATTATGGAGAGACACCACTAGTGAACTGTGGACCCCGGTCCATTCTTTTACATCTGCAATACAACGTACTGCAATCATTGTTCTTTTACAGTCTCTGCAAGCAAACATCATTTTCCACTCTATACGTCTAATCCTTTGTTTTCAGCAAGCCGGTGAGATTGACACCCTCACTGTTTCGTTGGGACAAAGTAGTTTGATTGTTGTGTGCAGGTTCCAAGTCGACGAGTCTAGCATTCCCATCAACACCACACTTTTTCTGGCACCGTTGACACCTTACAAGCAACTTCGATCTCCTACTGGTTTGATAACCTTGGTTTCATACTGAGGGAAAACTTGCTGCTGCACTCATCATACCTTCCTCTTGGGATTCCCAACGGACGTGTGACTTTACACGCATCAAGCACTTTTTCTGGCGCCGTTGCCGGGGAGGCCGAATTGCTTCTGCAAGGGGAGTCTCTCACTTCCAATCTCTTTACTTTGTTATTGTCTTGCTGAGTTATTATGTCTAGCTCTTTACTTTCTACCAATGGTTACTTTCCTTGAAACTAGTCCTACGGCTGAAAATAACATGAGAGATCTTTATGAACTTTATATCGAATTAGGGCATGATGCTTTTGAAGAGAAAATTAAAAAACCTATGAAACTTTGTTTGCATAATAGTGGTAGCAATATTATTAGCATGAAGTTTTTGAACACCATTATTGATAATGCTATGGAAAAATCTAAGCTTGGGGAAGCTGGTTTTGATGATTATGATATTTTTAGTCCCCCAAACTTTGAGGAGAAAATTTTCTTTGATGATACTTTATCTCCAATTTATGATGATTATAATGATTGTGGTATTCTAGTTCCATCTACTAGTGATGATAAAGTTGATAATGATTATACCATGCCTGTAATTTATGATGATTACAATGATGGATGTGATACTTGTACTCCCACTATTACTAATGAAACTGCTTATGCTTATGTGGAGAGTGATGATACTTTTATGCATGTGGATCATGGTAAGGATGCTTTATGTGATAGCTATATTGTTGAGTTTATTCATGATGCCACTGAAAATTATTTTGAGAGAGGAAAATATGGTTATAGAAATCTTCATGTTACTAAATTTCTTCTCTTTATGATGAAGGTTTTGAGCTTTCTCTTGATTTGTTTTTATTTGCTGGGTACTTTAAGACCTACTGGTCCTTATGAGAGAGGGAGACACGGTTTCATATATCTCAATAATATTAAGTCTCCTCTCTTTATGTTGAAATTTTTGAAGTTACACTTGTTTTGCCTTCCTATGCTAGTCAGTTTGTTCTT
This sequence comes from Poa pratensis, assembly GCA_947311845.1. Taxonomy (NCBI): domain Eukaryota; kingdom Viridiplantae; phylum Streptophyta; class Magnoliopsida; order Poales; family Poaceae; genus Poa; species Poa pratensis. Next base: position 20,527,026 of record CAMZMU010000052.1, on the reverse strand, counting down.
CATTGACTTGTTTTCTTACAAGGCTCCTATGCATAGGAAGAGTGTTAGATTTAAACATGTTTTATATATGCTTCTTGATGCTCTCTTTTATGTTTCAACTCTCATCTTTATGTGAGCATCATAAAAATCACTATGCCTAGCTAAAAGGCTTTAAAGAAAAGCGCTTGTGGGAGACAACCCATGTTATTTTATCTTCTGCATTTTCTTTTATTTAAGTCAAGGAGCTTGCTTACTTCTGTAGCAACTCCTTTGTATCTTTATTTTATTGCATTGTTGTGCCAAGTAAAGTCTCTAGTTGAAAGTTGTTGCTAAAATTGGATTTCTGCGCAGTGACAGATTTTTTGATGTCCACCATTTTGAGCTGTATGCGCTATAGAAAATTCAAAAAATTCTGAAAACAATCACGCATGATCCTTATATATGTACGCAACTTTCATTAGTTTGGGCTTCTTCCATCTGAGCAAGTTAAGTGCCTCGAAAAAATTCGTCTTTCCAGACTGTTCTGTTTTTGACAGATTCTGCCTTTTATTTTGCATTGCCTCTTTTACTATGTTTGATTGGATTTCTTTGCTCCATTAAACATCAGTGGCTGTAAGTAATGTCCAGAAGCTTTGGTAATGATTGTGTCACAGTAGAATATGAGAATTTTTGATTATGCACTAACCCTCTAACGAGTTACCTGAGTTTGGTGTGGCGGAAGTTTTCAAGGAGCAAGAGAGAAGGATGATATGATGTGATCAAGAAGAGTGAAAAGCCTAAGCTTGGGGATGCCCCCGTGGGTCATCCCTGCAATATTCAAGAAGACTCAAGCGTCTAAGCTTGGGGATGCCCAAGGCATCCCCTTCTTCATCAACAATTTATCATCATCTCTAGTGAAACTATATTTTAATTCTTCCACATTTTATGTATTTTACTTGGAGCGTCTGTGTGCTTTTATTTTTGCTTGTTGTTTTTATTTTCTGAATAAAGTTGGATCCTAGCATTCTTGTGTGGGAGAGAGACACGCTCCGCTTTTTCATGTGAATACTCATATTCTTCACTTATATCTTTTGAGTATTCTTATCTAGCTACTGCTATGCTTTTAGCTCCTGTTTTTCATGCATCTCTTTTAGAGCTGTTAATTCTTGAGGAGTAGTACTCTCTTGTTTCATTTGTAAATCTTTGGAGAGTTTTTGTTTAGTTGCTTGGTTGATGTGTTGGTTCAGAAAATGCTGCATGTGGTAGTGGTATAGTAATAACTTGCATAGTCTTGTAGATCATTGAACTTTGATGACTTGATTCTTTGCAAATGTTTTGAGGTATTTAGATGGTAAAGCTTGCTGGTTAATTAAGTTAAAATTATTAGTGGATAGTTGTCTTTAAGCTTGTACCGTACTACAAACTCTATTTAAATTGTTGAAGGTGTAGTTGGACTTGATAGCTTTCCATGTCTAAAAGTGATTCGTAATAACTAAGTTGTGCTGAAGGTCGAGGGATCTAACGGGGTACTTGTACCGCCGTGAACGGCCCTTCTTGGAGTAAACTTTAATCATGTTCTTAATGTTGAACCTGCTAGATGTTTGCAATAAGCTTGTGAGTTCTTTTTGACTAATGTTGAGCTACGGTTTTTGGCACTTCCACCATCCATATTTGCTAGCCTCTTCGGTGCTGTGCATTGCCTTCTGCTCACATTGAGAGTTGTGCATACTTCGCCAGTACATCCAAACCCGTGGGAGAACTTTCTCTTGTTCTCCTACACATAAACCCATACATCTTCCTCAAAACAGCCACCATACCTACCTACTACAGCATTTCCATAGCTGTTCCGAGATATATTGCCATGCAACTTCCATCTTACATTACATGACTTGCTGTCATTCATCATATACATATTGCTTTGCATGATTCTATACAGCTGATGTGCGGTTTACCCATGTTACGCTAGATCATTGCATATCCTGCTACACTGGCAGAGGCATACAGTTTCATACATCATGTTTTAGTTCGTTGTGAGTTATTTGTAACAAAAAGTGTATTGTCATATTAGAGTGTTGCCCCTGAAAGTGAAAAGAGCCATGGAGGCCATCGAAAAGAGAAACGAAAAAGAAAAAATAAAAAAAAGAAAAAAGAAAAAAAAGAATAAAGAAAAAGGGGGCAACATTACTATCCTTTATCCACACTTGTGCTCATGTTGAAGCACCTGCATTATTCATAGTCATCATTTGTGCTCATGTTTAGCACCTATACTCCATGTGAGAGAGTTTTCATGTTTACTAGTATAACTATGTGGGGAATTTACACTATAGAACTTGGGTTGTATATTCCAATGATGAGCTTCCTCAAAATGCTCTAGGTCTTCATGAGCAACCAAGTTGGATGCACCCCCACTAGTTCCATTGGAGAGCTTTCATACACATATAGCTCTATGTGCATCCGTTGCATGGCAATCACTACTCCTTACATAGCTTCGATTATAAGACTTCCTCTTGTCTAATGATCACTTATAGCTTTGTGAGACTTTCTTCCTTTGGCCTTCCAAACCCCCATCAATGTTCTTTTAGCCATAACATCCTGGTGCCAAAACCAAATGCTTACGCTCACCGGTTGAGTAGACTTCGAAACAGTTGATTCATGATGTTCATGTTTATTTTTACTTGGCTGAATCCTCTTTGTTGTGAAAGATTACTTGATGCTTGGAATTGAAGGATAGAACTCCTACATTGGATACTTAACACATCTTTAATGAACCTTGTACGGTTTCATGTCTTTAAAGCAATCATTCATGAAAACTTTTAGCTTGTTTAACTAACTTGTTTTGTTGTTTTATATCAATTATAGACTTTTGCTTTGAATGATTTGATCTCAGCTCATATGCTTTACAATATTATTGATCAAGATTATGTTGGTAGCATGTCACTTCAGAAATTATTGTTGTTATCGTTTACCTACTCGAGGACGAGTAGAACTAAGCTTGGGGATGCTTGATACGTCTCCAACGTATCTATAATTTCTTATGTTCCATGCTAGTTTTATACCAATAGCTACATGTTTTATTCACACTTCATAGCATTTTTATGCATTTTCTGGGACTAACCTATTAACAAGATGCCACAGTGCCAGTTCCTGTTTTCTGCTGTTTTTGGTTTCAGAAAAGCTGTTCTGGAAATATTCTCGGAATTGGACGAAACAAAATCCCAGATGCCTATTTTTCCCGACACGTTCCAGAAGTCCGAAGGAGAGACGAAGGGGGGCAGCAGGGCGCCCTCCCCACATGGCGGCGCGGGTGGGCCCCCTGCCGCGCCACCCTATGGGGAGCGGGCCCCGCGCCTCCACCGACGTGCCCCTTCGCCTATATTCCCCAGACGGAAAACCCTAAAACACCGAGCCATTATTCCAGAAAACATCCTCTGCGCCGCCGCCGTCAACCCTAACTCGGGGGGTTCAGAAGTTCTCCTCCGGCACCCTGCCGGAGAGGGGAATCATCACCGGAGGGCTCTACATCGCCATGCCTGCCTCCGGAGTGATGCGTGAGTAGTTCATCCCTGGACTACGGGTCCATAGCAGTAGCTAGATGGTTGTCTTCTCCTTTTGTGCCATCATGTTTAGATCTTGTGAGCTGCCTATCATGATCAAGATCATCTTATTGTAATGCTACATGTTGTGTTTGTTGGGATCCGATGATATTGAATACTATGTCAAGTTGATTATTGATCTATCATATATGTGTTGTTTATGATCTTGCATGCTCTCCGTTATTAGTGTAGGCTTTGGCCAAGTTTATGCTTGTAACTCCAAGAGGGAGTATTTATGCTAGATAGTGGGTTCATGCCTCCATTTAATCTGGGACAGTGACAGAAAGTTCTAAGGTTGTGGATGTGCTGTTGCTACTAGGGGTAAAACAGCAATGCTTTGTCTAAGGATATTAGTGTTGTTTACATTATGCACCATACTTAATGCAATTGTCTGTTGCTTGCAACTTAATACTGGAAGGGGTGCGGATGCTAACCTGAAGGTGGACTATTTAGACACAGATGCATGCTGGATGGCGGTCTGTGTACTTTGTCGTAATGCCCAAGTAAATCTCATAGTGATCATCATGATATGTATGTGCATTGTTATGCCCTCTCTATTTGTCAATTGCCCAACTGTAATTTGTTTACCCAGCATGTTAGTATTTTATTATGGAGAGACACCACTAGTGAACTGTGGACCCCGGTCCATTCTTTTACATCTGAAATACAACCTACTGCAATCATTGTTCTTTTACATTCTCTGCAAGCAAACATCATTTTCCACACTATACGTCTAATCCTTTGTTTTCAGCAAGCCGGTGAAATTGACACCCTCACTGTTTCGTTGGGACAAAGTAGTTTGATTGTTGTGTGCAGGTTCCAAGTCGACGAGTCTAGCATTCCCATCAACACCACACTTTTTCTGGCGCCGTTGACACCTTAGAAGCAACTTCGATCTCCTACTGGTTCGATAACCTTGGTTTCATACTGAGGGAAAACTTGCTGCTGCACTCATCATACCTTCCTCTTGGGGTTCCCAACGGACGTGTGACTTTACACGCATCAATGCTACGCAATTCTGAGCAACCAAGTGTTCTATTCTGCCTGCATCAATGTGTTATGGCTAGCAAATAGCAATGTCAATCAATTGCCTTTTTCATTCTTTCTTATGGCCCTGAAATTCTGTGCGATGAAGTGTTCTATATCCTTCCATTCTGCCTGTAGCTATGTGTGCAGGTTAGCACATGTAAAACAATTGGTATCGATGTTTACAACTTTCTTTGATCTACTTACCGTACCACAAGTTGTTGTACAAGTGCATATTTGATGTATTTGGTTATGCTCTTACTTGCGAAAAACAAAACTGTCCAAATTAAACAAAAATGATTGAAAATATGGGTTTCAAACAAAACCATTGAAAATCTTACACGAAGGTAGCCCAACAATGTTCTTAGGGCATCTCCAGCCGTCCCCCCCAGCGCCCCCAGGACGCTAAATAGCGCCGTTTTGGGCGAAAAGCGCCGTTTTTCTACCAGCCGGCCCCCAGAAGCCCAAATAGCCCGTTTCGGCGGAAAATAGCGCCGGCGCCCCAGGCGAAACCCTGCCCACTGGGTTCGGCCTGGGGGGGCCGGCGGAAGGAAAAGCGCGCGTGGGACAGCGCTGTCGGCGAGACAACACCTTTTCCCCACCCGGCTCGCCTTTTCCACTGCCCGTCTCGTCGTCGCCACGCCGTCGCCGCCACCACCCCTCCTTGCGCCGCCGCACACAAGCAGCTAGGAAACCCGCCGTCCAGCCCCACCACGCCGCCGGCGCCGCCCACTCCCCTCCGCCGCGATCTAGCCTCCGGGGAGATTCTCGGGGCGAAGCGCGTCCACCCCGCCCGCAATGTGTGGATTTGTACATTAAACTATTTATTTGTGTGTGGATTTGTATGTTAAACTATTTCTATGTGTGAATTTGCATGCCAAAAAGGGCCGGCCTTTGTTTATGCCGAAAAATGGCCGAATCGCCGGCTGGGCGGTTCACGGCTGGTAAACGCGCCCCCCAGGCCTCGGTTTCGCGTCGTTTCGCACCGCGACGGCCAAAAAAATCGCGATTTTGGGTCCTGGGGGCGAACGACTGGAGATGCCCTTAGGCATCAGTAAACCAGTACAGTCAACTCTCACAAAGCAAATAAAAGAATCTACATGGGCACCAACGCAAAACGCGCACAGAGCAGAGCGAAGCAGAGAAAACTGCAGCGCCGCTCAACGCGGGTGCTGATGCCCAGGCTTTGAGATCTCAGGTGACCGGCGACGACGACGAAGGACCGGATTGCGTTCTAATTTTTAGTTTTAGGGTCCTGTTTGCAAACCTGGAAGACACTTTTGTAATTTTCCGGTTCTTAAAGGTCCTCCATGTAACTTTGTGCTTGCGGCCTTATCAATGAAGCTCCCAGGCCCTTCTGGGCCTTATCTGTTAAAAAAAAAACAGTTTGCTCACATTCATCTTTTGCGCAGAAGCCCCCGTAGGAGTTCACATTTTCCACCCGATCGCCCCCCTGAACTTCCCCATTTGCGCAAAGAAACCCAGATCCCTCTCCCTCCTCGCACTCTTCCTCCCTCGATCCGTCAGACAACGCACGCACGCTAGCGAACGAAAACATTTTCCCGAATTCGATTCCCCACACGCGACCTCGTCTCCACTCCCGTCCACTGCCCGGGGATCGGGGCGCCGGATCCCGCGGGGCTCGTCGTCTTCCCGCGCGCGGCGGTGATGCGCTGCTGGAACTGCTGATCGGGGGCGATGAACATCGTGAAGGGCGTCGCCGATCTCCTCCGCAAGTCGACGCCCTCCTCGCCGGCCGCCGCTGGCGCCAGCGGCGGCGGTGGAGGCGGCGCGGGCGGGGGCGGGGGCGGGGACGGCTCCGCCGACAAGCTCGCCGCCGCGCCGTCCCCCAGAGTGCGCTTCAGGTACCCAGCCCTACCCCCCAACTCCTCCCGCGAGTGGCTCGTTCAGGGCGACTTGCTCGTGTGGACTGTGGTTTGAATGTGCTCGAGTTGCATTGCTGAATTCGAGCTCGTGTTGGGTGGTGATGGTTTTTTTTTGGTTTATATTAGTTTGCTCCAGTCTCTCAAAGTTTGTCAACATTATGTTTGAGTGAAGCTTCTAGGCATCATATCCACTTTTCATGCTGGGGTAATGGCTTAGCTACGTGGAAGTAGCTACACGTGTTAACTTGTTAACTCACAGCAGGACGATAGCACTATGAATCTATGATCATAGAGACTTAGGGTGCCGATTAATCTGCTCATCATTTCCGTTTCACTAGGCCTGTAGCATTTTGCTGTAGACACACTAAACTGTTGGCGATTGGGTAGCTAAGTGGATTACTCTGTATATTCATGAATTGTGCGTTCATAAGGTGCTGAGCCCATACAATGTAGACAGACAACTACATTGTGTTGTTAACATTTTCATTCCCCATTTCTGTTAAGGTTGCATAGGTTACGCCTTGATGAGATGTACCAGCGGTAACTGTAGTACTGTTACTTCACGCCGGAAGTGGCCATTCTATCCTAATGCTGTGCTATATATATATGGTTCCAGTGACAGTGGCGAGGAAGGAGTCTTGAACACGCTTTGGCAGAAGTACGAGAATGCCATCGACAAGGTACTCACCTTCACAGAATCTTCAGCAGACATGGTATCTCAGAAAACCTTGTGTGATGCATACCATAGCCTCAAACTTGAAGCTGTCGGTAGACATCCTGATTTGGGTGGTGCAACATGTTAAGTTAACAGATATATTCGAACACTTGATTCTATAATGCTGAATCTTGTCCATGAGATGGCTCTGATGAGTGAGTAACTTTACTAATATCCTCCCTAAGAATCCTGTATTATTGAAAACCTTGCTTGGGTAAGGCTCTGAAAGACAGAGGTAGGGAACTTGCCGTCATCTTGTCAATGTCAAGGTTCTTCACTGTTATGTACACCCAGAGCCTCCAATACTCAAAGCAGAATATATCGAGAGACTAGATAACTTAGGTTACTCTTTGCTGATTCAAAAATAGTTGGCAGTGCTGTGATTATATTGCCAATGTCGTGTAAAGGGTATCCACTATCCAGTGCAACCAGTCTATACTACTAAACATAAGATTGTTATCTGAACTGTTATGAAGATACACATCTAACTGATTGTGATACCTTATGTCGACCTTCCTAATTTTCTTCTATCTTAGCAAACATGACCACTTCGAAACTATAATGCATAGCACTTGTCCACTGACTACTGCATGTTGCATGCGTGGTGCTGCACAAAAAATGTATAAGGAGAGGAAGTTTCCTATTCATGAATGAATCAACCTATGTCTTCTAGATCATGTAAATCAGATAAAATTGCACACATTTATGTTTCTTTCAAGAAGACAACAACATAGAGGAGGTACTTATGAGTCGAGACAGTAATCTAACTCAATTTTATTTTAGCATGAGGATTTTTCATTTTGTATTATCTGATCATGTTCATTTCTCCTGTCAACAATTTCATAGGCTGAAAAGAAAAAGTCCCTGCAAGTATTTGTCTTGCATTTCATACAAGCATTTAAAGACTGGGAGCCACAGCATATTGATCAATCAGTTGACCGGGAATCAGCACTGGATGATACAGTTTTAGGATGTTCTGGTGGGCATCCTTCTGAGGTCATCCTTATTCTCGTTCAGGAGATCACTCAGTTAACTTCATTTGTCGCCGAGAGTAAGTAGACTCACTGAATAAATGATGTTTTTCTTGAGTATTTATTCCTGGCCCCTTCATTTTACCTTTCTTATACTGTAATATACAATCTAATAGGTTTCCAGTAATCCTGTCAGCACTAGTCATGTACCTTTTCAAGTTGCCATTCATATATCAGTAAGGGCGTCTTTGCATGTCATGTCACTGAATCATCTAAGACTACAAGTGTAGTGAAAATGATTGAAACAATGGCTAGACTTGGGAAATGGAATTATGACTTAGAAAACAGTTACTTCCACCAATCAGTAATCACATAATGTCAAAGAAAGTTCTAAATTTGTTGGTGTTTGCTGGATGCTCTCAAGCAGGTGGAACCTATATGCTATAAGGTTTAGCTTGGTATGCTGAAATGCTATGTGGGGCTAGGTATCGAGTTAGCCATTTATTTTCATTGAACTATCTCTTGAATATTTACAGCCTCATCACTTTACTTTGGTATTATACTAAAAGAATAATTACATTCTGCATACCAGATAAAACAATGAACAATTGTTATTATATGCCAACTGTTGTATTTTCAGTGGTTTATTTTGTTTGCAATTGCAGTATTCAGTGAGATTTGAGATCTTATTTGTTTTTCTGTATTAGTAGGCAGCAGTTGTCCAGAATCCTCTGCCAATCTCCCAGAGCAATCCACAGACCTGGGATTAAGTACTGAAGCGTTGACTGTTTTGGAGTGCTTCACAATTGTTACTCGCTCAGTGCATAACTGTAGAGTATTTAGTTATTGTGGAGGTGTGCAGAAGGTTACTGCTCTTTTGAAAGGTAGATTCTTTCTTTAGTTGGGTATTTACCATTCTAGATTCATTGTGATTCTTTACACTTATTTTTCTATGTTATGAATGAACTTGTTGCGTAGAACGTGATGAATATTATTTCTATAATGAATCTCATATTAACTGCCCTTTCTCTCGTGTATTCAGCCGCAGTTGTAAAGCTCAAGACCTTGACCAGTTTGCTTGCCGCAGATGAGCAACTGTCAAATAAAAGTGTAGAAAATATGAGGATTATGCAAAAGATCCTTGTATACATTGTTACGATAATTTCAAACTTCATGGATTTGGAGCCAGCTGCAACAAGGATTTCACGGGTTGCCAATACCACCGTTCAGACCCCACCAAATAAGAACTTGGCCACAGTTACTCCTAATACTACAAGAAGATTTGTTTCTGATAGAAATTGGCAGCAGAAGGCCATTGTTTCAGTTATGGAAGCTGGTGGTGTCAATTGGTTAGTAGGTAAAGTGGAGTCGTTGTTTACGTGCATTTTATTATATCTACTAACTATTTGCTTTGGTACTTGCTTGGGACAGTTAATCTTAGTCTAGATATAGATATAGGATGGTCAACAAGTCCTTTTTACTACCGCTAAAAAGTCTACTTTACTCAGAAGAGTTTACTGGCAGTTTGAAGTACACTCTATGCTTTCTACTTTAGAGAAACATTTTGCAGGGATTATCAAAAGAAGGATTAGCTGTCAAGTAGGTTCTACTCTGAAATTAAAATGGGGCACTTTTAATATATCTTGCAACCATAAGGCTTGATAGTATGCTGCAGACTTTGTTGATGCAAATAAAATTTGTGTTGGTATAACAGTAGAAATAACTGATCAACTTGTGGATCAGCCCTGAATTTGGATAAACAAAATGCTCCCTTTGTTCGGAAAATAGATGATGTCTTAGAATGCATGCAGTCAAACTTCTCTAACTTTGACTACCAACATATTAAAATTATTTGGGTTTCTCCATGGAAGTACATTTGTTGTAAACAATGCTTTAGTAATTTGTAAATTTTACTAATATATTCATATGAAAAATAACGGTCAAAGTTGTGTGTTGGATATGCGTAAAAACCTGAAATATTAGTACCATGCATCAAAGAGTTAATATTACATGAAATAGAGTTTTAAAGTTGTGATAGAACAGTGCGTGTTGAATATTTATGCGATATATATGTAGTTGTGGTTTTGTATCAGCTGGTAGCACATTCAGGAAAGCATGGTTACTGAACTCCTCAAAAGCCGCTGATATTATATTAATTAACCTACATTTTTCAATCATTATTATCTTATGTATCTGAAATTGTTCTTTGCAGAACTCTTAAGGGTCATTCGAAGACTGAATTTGAAAGAGCAGTGGACTGACTTGTCACTTCACTTTATAACTTTGTCTGCTCTGAGATCAACAATATCTGAAAATACTCGTGCGCAGAATCATTTCAGAAGTATCGGAGGGCTGGAGGTTCTGTTAGATGGACTGGGACTACCATCAAGCAAATTTTCGGTATCAAAGCATTCTTTTGTCCCTAGTGATGAAAGGTAAGTTTTTAACTGCTTCAGCAGTGGTAAAATCAGATCTTCCCTATAAGAGGTTCCAAAGGTCAAAAAATAGGGGAAACAATTATAATGATTCAAAAGAAATAAACAAATTAGATTACTTGTCCTTGCAAACACAATATTCTCAAGGATTACGATAGTGTCTTGTCAGCTACCTGCCATCAAGTGTTCAATAGGAGTATTTTTGCCATTATAAATTGACTAACACACTTCAACTAACAGTCCACCAGAGATGGCAAGATACATGTTTGTTTGTTTGCCGTTCTGTTTTTTCTTCGTGTGATCTAAAAATGACATACTTTTGCAGGAGTGACATTCTGCAGCTCCAGATACTATCTTTGGAAATTCTGAGGGAAGCGGTGTATCCTATTGCATAACTTCTTATGTAGATAATTAGTCCATCCCTTGTTAGACTGTTATATCTTCTTGATTCTGCCTTTGTGGAGCAATGATATCATATACAAACTGAATATGCTGACCTCTTATTATTTAACACAAGAGCTCCAGTTAGATCATGGGTGTAGACTGATAGTGCTAAGTTTGCCTATGAGAGGTCATTGCTCACCACTTTGTCAGAATTTTGTTTTCTGTTTTCATGATTAATCTCTCTCGGTTCCTTGACTGTTTATTCAGTTTCGGCAATGTCAACAATTTGCAGTTCTTATGTGAAAATGGACGGATACATAAATTTGCGAACAGCATCTGTTGGCCTGCATTTATGTTTCAGGAGTTTAATCAGCAGAAGTTTCTTGATCCTCAAGTGCCCAACTGGGAAGTCGATAGACAAAGCACCGGGACTTCTGCTACGTTAGAATCTTTTCCGAGTCCTGTTGATATTCTCGATACAACCGAATGGAATGAGTATTCTGTAAAGTTAAGCATGGCACTTTGCTCCTTTCTTCTTCCTCCTAACGAGATCAGGTACTGTCCTGGGGAAACTGTGGTTACACAAATTTCTCTATCCATCTCATTGGCGTACTGGGAGCAATGTGTAAGGTGGATCATAAAGATTCTTTCAACCGTTTTCCCATGCATCAAAGCTTGTGCTAGTGATACCGAATTGCCTAACCATATAATGTAAGTTCCTGTTCTCGAATTGTTATGTGTATATCGTTGCTGACTAGATTAGTTGATATTTTCAGCATTTCCAGTCTATAAAGATGCTTTATTAGCTTCATGAAAGACACTGTCCAACCTAAGATTTTGGTTGGAAAAGTTCAGTTGCATAATCAACTCTACCAAATTACATTAATGGAATGTCCACTCTTCTGATAAATACTCCCTCCGTTTTAAATATAGGATGTTTTAGGTGTTCCACATATTGTCTAGATGCATACTAAAATGAGTGAACATACACACTAAAACGTGTCTGGATACATTTGTATATATGTGAATGTGGACAAATGCTAAAACATCTTATATTTGAAAACAGAGGGAGTACTTTCCAACACATTAGTAATTTTTGAAAGTGCGGTTAGTCTCCTAGTATCTGGTATCCATTTTTTTTTTGCACATTGTTCACTGTTCTGGCTATCAAGTATCATGTTTTCTAAGTTTCTTCAAGTGGTTGAATCTTTAAATCTTTCTTTTTTCACTTCATTGTTTTCTACTCTAAATTTCCTTTACCGATTACTTCTTGTGGTTTGTTCAGGATTCTAGCAAATACCCTACAGAATTACATGCTTTGCACATTTAGGAAGGTTCTCATTTCAGCACCAGTTCTACTCAAATCTTTTCGAGAGGAGGGTTTGTGGGATCTGATATTCTCAGAGAATTTTTTCTACTTTGGGCCACATGTGAAGTGCATACATCAGGTTGTTGGTGACACACAAAATGATCATTTTATTGATGCTACTGAATCAACTGGTTCCATAAGTAATCTAGCTGATGTTAACATCCTTCAGTCAGAAGCTATTTCCTTCTTGGAGTTTGCTGCAACACTAAATGAAAATGCAAATAACCTGGTATTCCGAAATTTCCCCTCACATTAGATGTTTACTCCTTTTACATAATTTGAATAACTGCCATATTGTTTTTGCATTCATGTGTTTTTTATGTTTTGTTTGTAGCCAGAATGCTCAGCACTGTTAAATGCACTAGAGTATTGCACTAACGGTCCTGGATTGATCGGTGCTATTCTTAAGAGCTTTCATGTTATCCTACAACTTGCCACTGAACAAACTCTAGCTTCTTTTAAGTCACTGGACGTGCTTACCAGAGTCCTGAAGGTTGCATGCATTCAAGCACAAGAACTAAGTAAGTTGAATAGCAGAGATGACTTAAGTGGAAATGGTTCTCAACCAGAAAATGTTCAGATGGCTTCTTTGGACGAGAGAATAAAGAATTCTCGTACATGTGTTGAACTGGCTTTCACCCTTTTCAAGGAATATGTCACAATATCTGACCATGGAAGGAGTCTAGTTTTACATAATGTGAATTGTATTGTGTGCCTATTTGATTTATTCCAAGAAGAAAACCTCCGGAAACATGTACTGGAGCAAGTTCTTGCCTTATATAAGGTATAATCATGTTCATTATCTTTCTCTCTTTTCGTCGCTCTTGATATTGTGTTAGAATTAACTCTCTTCTGATGTTCTTTCTTATGATCAGTTGCCTCCATTATCATCACAAGATCATGCAGCAAAGTTGCAACTATGCGCCAAATATTTAGAGACCTTCACTCGTGCAAAAGAAAATGAAAAGGACTTTGCAGAATTGTCGATTGATCTATTAGTTAACATGAGAGAGATCATTTTGATAGATCGCGCGGTACGTTTTTTGTATAGATGGTGCACAGTAATTGCACACTATCCTTTGTTTCTTCTCATCTTAGTAGTGCATCATGCCTGACGAATCACTAATATCTTTTGCTAGTATTACCAAAATCTGTTTCGCAATGGGGAGTGCTTCCTGCATATAGTCTCTTTGTTGAACGGGACTTTTGATGAAGCAGTTGGAGAGCAATTGGTCCTTAATGTGCTTCAGACGTTGACTGAATTACTTGCTGCAAATGATGAATCCAAGGTAATAAAATATTTTTCTATTTTGATGGAGTTCACTCATGTTCTACAAATATGAAACTATTAGGGGCCAGGAATAGTTTTTGGTCATTTTTGATGGCCTCCTGCGCCACCCTCTTGTTCCAAGATATTCTTACCAAATTAATTGCCAGGTTTACTTTGTTGTCGAACCAGATGAATTCTGGTCAACCCAGGTTATCCACCAAGTCTTTGCTAATGTTTATGTACATAACATTTTTTTATGCAAGGATAAATTTGAAATGTCAATCAGAACGAAACATGGCATAATCTCTCCCCTCATACTTGCATTTCTGGCAACGATTGGAGTTACTCTGGTTCATATACCTTATTGTTTAATGCTCTTAATTTTTTTCATGGTTTGTCTTATCCAGGCTGCTTTCAGAATGCTGGTGGGTGTGGGCTATCAAACACTTCAAAGCTTGCTACTGGATTTCTGTAAATGGCCACCAAGTCAGAAACTCTTGGATGCCCTACTTGGCATGCTTGTTGATGGGACATTCGAGATAAATGAAAAAACAACAATAAAGGTATGCACTCTTCATGATCTTTGAAGCAATGACATATTCGTATATTCAATTATAACAACAACTAAGCCTTTTGTCCCAAGCAAGTTGTGGTAGGCTATACTCGTATATTTTTAATTGCTTCACTCAATTGTACTTGCATTCTTGATTCTGTACCCTGATGTTTTATTTCTTATTTTCCTGCAGAACGAAGATGTAATTATACTATTTTTGAATGTCCTACAAAAGGTTCGCCTCTCTCATTGGTGATTTATGTATCACACCCACACACTGATATTTTATGTAATATTGGTGATTTCTGATTGGCAGAGCAGCACTCCGCTTCAGCATTATGGGCTTGTGGTCTTGCAGCAATTGCTCAAGGGGTCCATTACAAATAGAACTTATTGTTTCAAAGCAGGATTACTTAGTTTTCTCCTTGACTGGTTTTCAGTTGAGGAAAGGGAAGACACAGTTATCAAAATTGCTGAGTTAATTCAGATTATCGGGGGACATAGTATTTCCGGAAAAGATATTCGAAAAATGTTTGCTCTCCTGCGTGGTGAGAAGATTAGTGTCAAGCAGAAGCATAGTTCATTACTTTTGACAAGTCTTAGTCATATGCTCAAGGAAAAGGGACCTGAAGCTTTCTTTGAGTTCAGTGGTCATGATTCTGTGAGTTATAATCATTTCCCGTAGTATTTTAACAAAACTTTAATGTTTTTCTCCATATTGAAGCAGTGTGATATGGTGTTTATTGTTATTCTGAATAAAATCAGTTGCACACTTTTTTGTATTTTCGTTCAAGTAATATTTATGTGGTAACTAACTATCCTACTCTCCCTTCAACAGGGTATTGAAATGAGATCACCTGTTCAATGGCCTAACAGTAAAGGTCTATCTTTTTGCTGTTGGCTAAGAGTGGAAAATTTCCCTGACAATGGTATGATGGGCCTTTTCTCCTTTTTCACGGAAAATGGAAAAGGATGTTTAGCTATGCTTGGGAAAAATACTCTTGTCTATGAGGTAATGGTGGTTGCTTCCTTCATTTCTAGAACATTTGTTGAGCTATGCTAATATTTCTTTTCATTAAATACATTTTATTTTGACAAAAAACGTTGGTCTGTAAAATTGGGCAATGTTTTAATTCAGCATAGTGACTGAGTTACATTTTTCATGAAAATCATCATTTTGTATTATATACTCCCTCCATTCCTAAATATAAGTTGAGCTTTTTCCAAATTCATATGTATCTACATGTATGTAGACACGTTTTAGTGTGTATGTTCATTCATTTCAATCCACATCTAGTCAACATGTGAAATAGCAAAAACATCTTATAGTTAGAAATGGAGGGAGTATATTTGAACAAATGCATTAATTTCATCAAAGAAGAACTGTATCCATTTTACAGGCTAATCTTTGATCATGCATTCCTGGTTTCACCTTATATTTATCCGTTCCGATCGTAAGTATGATTACGACCCATGTTTCTACTAACCGCTACTACGTCAGTTCCTGAAAATACAGCTTATCGTTTTTTCTAAAGTCAAACTACGAAGATTGATTTCATATGGATATGTTGATAGTTTTTAAGATTGATTTCATATGGATATGTTGATAGTTTTTTCTGAAAGTTTGGTCAAATTTCGCTTGGTTTGACTTTTGACAAAATTATACGCCTTATTTTGCGGAACGGAAGGAGTACTATTCGGTATTTTGCTATTGACAGTTGTTTATTAGCCATTACCAAGATGGTTTGAAAGATCAGCCATTTTCCCGATAAGAACTCTAATGGTTTATCGTAGTTAATTAGTCATACATCTTCCACATGGCATGGGCTTGTTACCTCACTTCAGTTATCGGATAATATTAGTTTGATTTCAGTATTAATGTCAAATTTAAACATCCTACCATATGCAGTCTGTCAGTCAAAAGAGCCAGTGTGTTTTGTTGCCTCTAAGCCTCCCACCGAAGCAATGGAAATTCCTTTCTGTCACTCACACTATAGGGAGAGCTTTCTCTGGAGGAAGCCAGCTGAGATGCTATGTAGACGGTGATTTAGTATCAACGGAGAAGTGCAGGTGCGTGGTTTTCATTTCTTTGGTACACCATTCTTACTTCTTGGGCCTACTCTGTTTGATCATATCTAAGGAGTAGTCTAAAGAATTTTCTTGTTCAATTATTAAATTTCTTGTTGGTGAAGTCCTTCTAATAGTGTCTCTGTCCATGATTCTTATCACTTTTTAATTCTTACATGTTTTTTATATCCTTGTAAAGGCAATGTTAGAGCAAATTTGCTAAAAACTTCGTCTAGAAAGCTGATGTGCACAAGCCCAAATTGCAAAAAATAGCTACTGGGTGTCTAGAAAGATACGGAGGATTTTAGCCTGCCGTTTTCATTTCCAGTATATTAGCTGAGATGTTTTATGCCACTGTTTTCCTCTTTCAGGTATGCAAAAGTTAATGAAGTAATGACTCGCTGCAGTCTTGGCACAGAATTGATGCCCATTCGTGAAGAACCTACTTCTCTTGGTTTTGAGGGCACTTTTGCCTTTGCTGGTCAAATGGGCCCTGTTTATGCGTTTTCCGATGCTCTCTCCTCTGAACAAATAAGAGGCATATATAATCTCGGACCAAGTTATATGTACTCTTTCCTTGGTGATCAGAACTTGCTTATGAATAATGACTCACTGTACAAGGGAATTTTGGATTCAAGGGATGGTATTTCATCAAAGATGATTTTTGGCTTGAACGCACAGGTACGAATTGGCCTCTGAACAATACGTTATCTTCTTTTGACCAATTACTGGAACCAGAGAATTGAATATTGTGTTCTTTTCTTCTTCCAGGCTAGCAATAGTAGGACTTTGTTCAATGTGTCTTCTGTACTTGATACTGTTGACAAGAGCAAGCTTGAGGCAACCATCATGGGCGGCACAAAGTTATGCTCGCGGCGCTTGCTGCAGGACATAATTTATTGTGTGGGCGGTGTCTCTGTATTTCTTCCTCTTCTGATACATTTTGATGAAGCCATCACTCATAGTGGAGAATCCGCCACTGGTGATGAGTTGGCAGGTCAAGTCATTGAGCTTGTTGCATCTGTTCTGGATGGAAATGTAGCAAATCAGCAACAGATGCATCTTCTTTCTGGATTCTCCATTTTAGGTTTCCTGCTTCAATCTGTTTCACCGCAGCTGCTAAATATCAAGACTCTTTCAGCACTCAAGTACATGTTTAATGTCTTGATGAACTCTGGTGATCTCTCTCTCTCTCTCTCTCTCTCTCTCTCTCTCTCTCTCTCTGGACTGTGTATATCACTAACCAATCTGGTCTTTCAGGCATGTCAGAAGTTTTACTGAAAGATGCTCTTTCACAAATTTATCTGAACCCACACATCTGGGCATATTCAAGTTACGAAGTACAAAGAGAACTTTATTTGTTTTGATACAGTATTTTGAGACTGATGGGAAACTATTACCAATACTATGTGGACTCCCCAAGATCATTGACATTGTACGCCAGTTCTATTCAGAAAAGTTAGATTCTAGGTCTTCCAAGCCTTTACTACATCTGGTTACTGAACAAGTGATTGGAGAGAGACCACATATAGAAGAAATTCGGAAGATCCGTGTTCTCCTCTTGAGTCTTGCAGAAATGAGCTTAAAGTAAGTACTCTGAACTTTTCATTCATAAATGCTTTTTTGTGTGTTTGCTCTCCACAATGTTGCGTTTTTTTCTCCGTTCTAACTTCTGCATCATTGTCTTATTTATCATGTTCAATGCAAGTCTGAAAATATTTTCCTTGGATTCATATGCTAAGAAATTTACATATTCATTTTATATTATTTCTTGAGATTAATCTTTTTTACGAACTTCTATTGTAGGCTGAAGGTTTCTTCACACGATATAAGAGCTCTTGTATCCTTTTTCGAGAAAAGTCAAGATGTTGCTTGTATCGAAGATATACTTTACATGATTATCCGTGCCCTTTCACATAATTCACTTCTATCATCTTTCTTGGAGCAAGTAAATGCTGTTGGTGGTTGTTACATTTTTGTCAATCTTCTAAAAAGGTAATACACATCTAGAACTGTTGGACCCAAGTCATTGAGTACTTATGCTTAGTGCGCGTTACTGAGTGATACTCTCTGCAATGTAAAGCTAGTCTGGATCAAATTCAACTTCTACAGATTGCTTGAGCTTTAGCCACCCATTTAGTGAGTGATAATTCCATTTTTCTGCATTCTGATATTTTCTAAGGCCATGCAGACAAGGTTCACCTGTATTCATTAATATAGAAGTCTTATAACGCCATAAGAAAGACACAACCCATCAAAATAAACAAAGCAAGCTAAACATTATAAGTACCGCCAGCCCTAAGTGGGTTGTGTGGATAGCAAATTTGAGGCATGGGTATAGCAAAGAATTTTTAGCTGATTTTAGAGGAACCGGTTTTGATAATTTTTCCGTTGATAATCGGTTTATATAAAACTATGTTTGGGCTGGAAAAGGGTAAAACTGGTTTTAGAGATATTCCTACTGTAAAAAGAAAATTCTATCTTCTCTGAGTTAATGCCTTCCAAGCTTCCACTTCTGATTCCCTATGGCTACTTGCCCCTGCCGCCGCATCCACTTCTCGCGCCTGCCCTCAGCTCCTCTGTCCTCCAGCTCCTGGACGTCGTTGCTAGCCTCGAAAACTCGTGGCGCTTGTACGTCGGCATAGGCACCCGATGCTTGCCTCCTTGGGCCTCCACGACATGGCAAGCACAGTTGCCTGCACTCGAGACCCTAGGTCGCGGCAGGCAGCACCTATCTCCCTTAACATACATGCACAAGCTGCTCGAGCTCAAGCTGCAGGTATCCCGCACATGGACGCCGACTGTCTAGTCCCGGATGCCGGTCGTCGTCTTTCAGTAGCAGGTCTTCTGGCACCGGAAGCAGCGGCAGGAAGTCCGAGCTGCGCAGAATCTTCTCCTCAGGCGATGTGATGCTAAACGTTGTCGTGAATATGTTCTCCTCAGCTCCTTGACCACGATCACCGCGCTGCCGCTTAGGCCAGACGTTGAAGCTTATGCCACGTCGTGCTGGATGTGCTTATGGGCTGGCGAGAACGGCGGCGCGCACACATGGCGGCGCTGAGCAGGTAGCCGGCGAGCGCGGTGCCGAGGGTCTACAGGAACAGCCTGTCCATCTTCGGCGACGAGCCGCCAAGCATACCACCGCACTACAGGCTGTTGCCAGGAGCCAAACTCCGGCGTATCGTGCAGGCTCCCAGGCGCTGGGGTCATCGAGGAGCCGGCCGAGGGCTTCCTGTACGAGGAGGCCAAGAGGTGGGGTCTCCGTGGGGGCGCCCACAGGAGGTCACAGACATGGACGACCAGACTGTCGCCCAGTTCCCACCCTTGGATCTGCTCTGGGTAACCGCGTTTTCAGAAAAACAACTATTAGTCGTTTTTGCTAAGACACGTAATTTTAGCTTTGTGGAAACCCGGTTTTGCTGAGTCACATTTTTGTCAATCCACCCAAACAGAATTTTAGTTTGTTACACGGTTATCTTAGCTTACGGGAAACTTGTTATGCTAAACTTCCGTATCCAAACAAGAGCTAAGAGACTTAGCGGCGGCGACACGCCATGACCTGAGAACTCACCACTCTTCACCATGGCACGACTGAGAGACCCTAGCAATCCTGTGCAAAGTGAGAAGCAAGCTTCTAAGGCATGGAGTGTGTTCATCCACCACGAGAGTTTGCAGCCAAGGCAGAGCTCACCCAATCACGGTCATGTTGTCGATGAAAACTGTACAAGCACCACAGGACAACAGCCACTAGCAAGACCAGCCCAAAACGAAGATTAACCACCAATTGCTCGAGCATCAAGCTAAGGGAACAAAAGAACCTGGTAAAGACACGAGACCTTCATGACCGCAACAAAGGGCACAGCCACCGTAACAGGTTGCCTGGCAAGGAGCCCAACCTAGCTGCATCCAGTAGCGCCATCAGCGACCCACAGCGACAGTGGCGGAGCTCCAGCCCAAATCTTGGGCGGGCCAGCCCAAAGATAACACACCTTTTTTTTACTTTTATGGGCCAATTTTTCTGTTATCATTCAGTGTTTTCGTTTTGCCTGGCCGGGCCGTGGCCCAGGTCGGCGTGCGCTGAGCTCCGCCAGTGCACAACGACCCATGACCATATGTTGTTCTGACATACAATGTGTGGCCATATATTCCTTACTAATTCTTCTTAGAAGGATAGGGTCTATGCTGCTGGATATGTTTGCCTTCATTTCTTGACATTACTTGTTTATATGAGTAAATTAATATTTTTATATCAACACTTTACGATCAGTATAATTGGCGATGTGTAGTTCTAACATTAGTTGTTGTTCAGGGAATTCGAACCAATCCGTCTACTGGGGCTTCAGTTTCTTGGAAAGCTTCTTGTTGGAGTTCCATCTGAGAAAAAAGGACCAAAACTCTTTGGCCTTCCTGTAGGACGATCTAGATCCATTTCTGAAAATCTACAGAAACGAATCACAGCAACACCCCAACTGTTTTTCTATTCAATATCTGAAAGGCTCTTCAAATTCCCACTTTCAGATCATTTATGTGCTACCTTTTTTGATGTTCTTCTTGGCGGAGCCAGCCCTAAACAGGTAATGTCGCAAACATCAGGTTGAATATGGCTCTATGCTGTCTATCCTCTGATGTCAGACTCCTGTAAACAAATAATCTTATTCTTGGATTATATTTTCTGTTCAGGTCTTACAGAAGCGTTCCCAATCTAATGAGTTAAAAGATAGGAGCAGTACGTCAGTAGTGAGCTTAGCTCCATTTTATGTTCCTCAGATGTTGGTCTGCATTTTTAAATATATGCAATCTTGCCAAGACACTTCAGCACGCACAAAGATTTTGAGTGATCTTCTTGATTTGCTCGATTCAAACCCCTCAAATGTCGAAGCCATTATGGTAATTACAGGTTACTCTTTTCATAGACCTATGTAAATTACTGCCGTGTTATCATAATTCATAAATTGATTTCATCAGGAGTATGGTTGGAGCTCTTGGCTTGAGACATCTGTGAAGCTTGATGTCTTCAGGAACTACAAATCAATTTCGAAGGAGAATAATTTGGAGACCAATGAGCTAATTCTTGCGAGGAACATGTATTCGTTAGTCCTCTCTTATTGCTTGTGCTATGTGAAAGGTGGCTGGCATCAGCTGGAAGACACAGCAAATTTTCTTCTCTTGAAAATTGAGGAGGTTGGCATGCTAACTCGTTTGGTTTATGTTATAGCAATTTAGTGGCTTCTTCCCCGTTCTACTAACCCTTTCGATATTGCTAATCCACAGGGGCAGTTACCAAATTTATGTTTGCTGCGAGACATCTTTGAAGATATCATTGCAAGCCTGCTCGAGACATCTCCCGATGAAAACATTTTCATTTCACAACCATGCCGTGATAATATCTTGTATCTTTTAAAGCTGAGTGATGAATTGCTTGTTGATCAAATTGGAATTAAACTCCTGGTACGCTCTGAATAATACTCCGTACAGAACAGGAAAAATATGGTTTTTGATATACTGCGCCATCCACTCATTCTGCTCCTTTTGTCTCACAGTTACATTCACCTGATATGCATGCACAATCTTCATCCGATGGCTCACATAAAGATGACATTAGCTCTGCAGTTGTAGAAATTATAAATGCTGAGACTAATGGCCAACCTACAAGGTAATAATATCTGTCCTGCGTACATAGAAGCTCAGCCTCATTGAATATGTACCATGAACGATTTTGACGAAAGATCTGGGATTATTTCTCATTCATTGATCACAGTGGAAATGTCATTATGCCTAATACTTACTCGAATCTGGGATTATTTCTCCTTCATTGATCACAGTGGAAATGTTAGTCATATTAAATGCTTGAAAACTAATTTAGGTGCTTAAATGCTTTCGAAATACAACCATATGTATTTTTTAGTAGGTAATGTGTGCATGTTAAAGATCAAGGTGATGGAAATATCTACTACTTAAGTACTTATACAAAATTAGGCACACAGGACACTACTGTGCATTCCTGCGAAGAACCTTATCCTGATGCGAAGAGTGCCTGGTGTGTTGGATACTTACATCATGGTTCTGTTTTTAATCATTTATATTTTACTTAACTCGGTAGAGATTGTGACACAATCACCATAACACAGGCAGGAAGCAGAAGCTTAGTTATGCTAAAACACGATTGAGGATGTCTCTGGTTTAATGGGAACATGATATGCTAAAACACGATTGATGACTACATTATTATTTCTTCTTTCGAGTCTGGCCCCTGGAGAGATGCTATATATAGTGGCATACCTAGGATTAATGACTGCTGCGGCTGCAGTACAAGTCACATTGTCTTGATATTTGCTAGTTTGGCAATTAGTATCGATAATTTGACACCAAACTGTCTGTAGTAACTTTTGTTCATATCTCTGTTCACTTGCTTCCCTTCTGTTTCGATGAATGCAAGAGTATAACTTCTGATAATATCAGATTTACCATCAGTAAACATGTTCAGTTTGCACTTTTGCAGTCTTCCTTGGAGTAGCCACATGTTTACTGATGGAGACAAGCTGAGTAATGATTGGTGGAGCTTTTATGACAAAATATGGACTCTTATTTGGAACTTAAATGGCAAAGGACAAAACAGATTGACACCAAAGGGATCCAATGCTGCTGTTCCATCTATCGGACAAAGGGCACGTGGGTTGGTAGAATCTCTGAATATCCCGGCTGCAGAAATGGCTGCTGTAGTTGTAACTGGGGGCATTGGTACAGCATTAAGTGCAAAGAACAACAAAATTACGGATAAAGCCATGATGCTAAGAGGAGAAAGGTTCCCAAGAATCATCTTCCACCTCGTAATTCTGTATTTATGCAAAGCTGGCTTAGAAAATGCATCCAAGTGTGTCCAGCAATTTATAACAATGCTTCCTAATCTTATTTCGGAAGAAGATCAATGCAAAAGCAGACTCCATTTCTTAATTTGGTATGCCTAACACTTATTAGACTATACAAACTTCTCTTCAGTTATTGTAGTAATTTCCTTTTTGCTGCAGGTCTTTACTAAGGGTTAGATCCCAGTACGGGGAACTTGATGATGGTGCACGTTTCCATGTCATGTCACATTTGATTCTTGAAACTGTCATATATGGAAAGTCTATGCTTGCCACTAGCATGTCGGGCAGAGACGATTCTGCCGAGGCAAATAGCAATAAGGAGCCCGGGTTCATTCTTAATCTTGTTCAGAAAGATCGTGTTCTTGCTGTGGTTTGTCCCTGTATTCATTTTTAGTTTGTTCAGAAGTTTTGTGCTTTAGCATACAAATATAATGCCTTACATTGTTGCGCTGCACTTTTGTTTTTTTACGTTGCTCTATATGGTCTTTTACCTAAAATCCATTGCTAGGCTGCTGATGAAGTAAAGTACATGAAGGATGCTAAGGCGGATCGCCTGAGGCAGCTCCAGGAACTTAATTCTAAACATGACGAGCGCTTGATTGAAGATGTGGAACAACTCCAAAGCTTTGAGGATGATATACAGTTTGCCAAGACTGCTGCAGTTTCTGCAGATGACAGTAGAAAAGCAGCTTTCAAGCTTGCATTCGATGAGGATCAGCAAATTGTGGCAGTAAGTTGTGGCCGCAGTAAATTTTACCTAATATGTCAACGTTTAGTAGTTCGAATTGCATAAAACTGACATGTTTCATATCAGGATAAATGGATACACATTTTTCGTGCTTTGAGTGATGAAAGAGGACCATGGTCTGCTAGTCCTTTCCAAATAATATGGCGACATACTGGAAACATGACAAGACAGAGGATAAATGGCGGCGGCGACTGAAGCTGAAGCGTAATTATAAGTTTGATGAACGCCTTTGTCAGCCATTGTCCACCAAGTCAAGTTACGAAAGCACTGCCCCGTCTGTCTATCCTTTTGTTAATGCCAAGCTTCCAGAAAAGATGAAGCGCTTCCTTCTGAAGGGAGTGCGCGGAATCACAGGGGATATTAGTTCTGAATCATGTGAGGATAACAATGATACAAGTGAGCCTTCCCAGAATAATCCAACAGAGAACCAGCATCAAGTGATGCTGCAGATTCTGCAGACTCTCCAGGGTATCCTACTATTGTTCAAAATAGAAAAGAACCATTATCTACTGTGGAGATAATGATTATGCTGAGGTAAGCGGTTTTTGTTATGTGCATGCAAAATTTTGTGGATTTTATTATTGTTTCCTCCATCAGACCCTTCGTTTTTCCTTCTCATTTCCCAGGTGCTATCTTCTGTTCACTGTGTTCTTGTAACACCAAAAAGAAAACTAGCTGGACAATTG
Source organism: Poa pratensis (assembly GCA_947311845.1). Taxonomy (NCBI): domain Eukaryota; kingdom Viridiplantae; phylum Streptophyta; class Magnoliopsida; order Poales; family Poaceae; genus Poa; species Poa pratensis. Next base: position 20,502,499 of record CAMZMU010000052.1, on the reverse strand, counting down.
ACTATCACACGAAGTGCCATGCATTTTTCTTTCGAGTTTTTGGTTGAAGGCACAGGGGGCTCATCTGTTTTCAACAGGTTTCAAGATAAAAAGGAATCAGATTCCAAGAATGAGCTGGGAAGTGTGGAAAAGCTGAAGGGTTATTCTGATGTAGGACGAGGCAATAAGGATGAATCTGGTGATGCTCTGATGAAAAGTCAATCTAACAAAATCAAACACCATAGAAGGTGGAAAATAACCAGGGTGTGTCTCTCTCTCTCTCTCTCTCTCTCTCTCTCTCTCTCTCTCTCTCTCTCTCTGTGTGTGGATTTGCATACGTGTCAGTCACATATTTGACTCCACTTTTCTGTTGACAGATAAGAGCAGTTCACTGGACACGTTACCTACTACAGTATACTGCAACAGAGATATTCTTTGATGATGCAAATGCACCTGTATTTCTTAATTTTTCCTCCCAAAATGATGCTAAGAATGTCGGGTCCCTTTTAGTTTCCCTGAGGAATGACGCTTTGTTCCCCAAAGGAAGTACGAAAGACAAAAATAGTGTGATTTCGTTTGTTGACAGAAAGGTTGCACTTGAAATGGCTGAGAGTGTCAGAGAAAATTGGAGAAGAAGAGAAATCAGCAACTTTGAGTATCTAATGATTCTGAATACTCTTTCTGGGCGATCTTACAACGATTTAACTCAATATCCTATATTTCCTTGGATACTGGCAGACTATTCCTCAGAAAAGCTTGATTTCAATAAGTCATCTACTTTCAGGGACCTGTCAAAGCCAGTTGGTGCACTGGATGCAAAACGCTTTAAGGTATGTCCGTGAGCTATCGAGTACTGTTTTCCGGTTATTATCTCTGGTAAACATCCAATAAACAATATGCAATGTGCAGGTTTTTGAAGATAGATATCTTAGTTTCTGTGATCCTGATATACCAAGGTTTGAGCTTGATATTTATGCATTATGTTAAATTAAGCATTTTGCAGTTTAGATACTCATCACATCAAACTTGTGTTCCCTTTTGCAGTTTTTATTATGGATCACACTACTCTAGCATGGGAATTGTTCTTTATTACCTTCTAAGGCTTGAGCCTTTTACTGCTCTACACCGCAATCTTCAGGTCCTGTATTCATGTTATCCTGCCCTCTGTTGGCATTGTATATTGGTTCTTCATTGTCCTTTATGGGTTTTCACTTTGTTCTGAGTAATTTTTACTAGTTTGAATATTAGTTTCTCTTACAATTGGGGAGTAAAGATGTGTGTATATTCTTTCATGGCATATGTTTCACTGAACTGGAAATAGTGTTATAGCAAATTAGCTAACACATTAGTTTATATGTTTTTACAGGGTGGTAAATTTGACCATGCAGATCGTCTCTTTCAGAGCATTGAAAGTACATACAGGAACTGCCTATCAAATACAAGTGACGTCAAAGAGCTTACGCCTGAATTCTTTTACATGCCCGAGTTTCTTGAGAATTTAAATTCGTATCACTTTGGGGTAAAGCAGGACGGTGAACCTTTAGGCGATGTTGGTCTCCCTCCATGGGCAAAGGTAATGGGTAATTTTGCAATTTTTAGATGAACTTTGAGTTACTCGTATAACCAATCTAAATATTTCAAAGGATTATTGTTGGTTAAAGATACAAAAGATTTACTGCACACTATGGCACGAGAATTTATGACCGAAGAAAACATGTCTCATGCAGGGTTCACCTGAAGAATTCATTCATATCAATCGCGAGGCCCTTGAAAGTGAATACGTAAGCTCTAATCTTCATCACTGGATTGACCTCATATTTGGTTATAAGCAGCGTGGCAAGCCTGCTGTTGAGGTAAACAGTTTATCACTATTTTGCAGTGCACCTTGAGTTCTTAGTTCTCACCATTTGACCTTACTAATCACATTGCAAAATTTTGGAGCAGGCAGCAAACATATTTTACTATTTGACATATGAGGGTGCAGTTGATTTGGAAAACATGGATGATATGTTGCAGAAGTCTGCTATCGAAGACCAAATTGCAAATTTTGGACAGACACCCATTCAAATTTTTCGGAAGAAACACCCAAGAAGAGGACCTCCTATACCAATTGCACACCCTCTATATTTTGCTCCACAGTCGATAACATTTACTTCTGTTGTCCCTAGTACAATCAACTCTTCATCATCTGTATTGTTCATTGACTTGTTGGACTCAAATGTTGTCTTAATGAGTGAGGGGCTCATACTGTCAGTAAAGCTTTGGCTAACAACACAATTGCAGTCTGGTGGAAACTTCACGTTTTCTGGATCAATGGTCTCTTCTGAATGACAATTATACATTATTTTTCTATGATTTCTTTACTTCTATTTCTTATGTATGTTATTTTCTTGCAGGAACCTTTCTTTGGAATTGGCTCTGATGTTATTTCTCCCCGAAAAGTTGCTACTTCCCTGGCTGAAAATGTTGAGTTTGGAAGACAATGCCTAGCAGCTGTCCAAATTCATGGCGACAACTATTTAATTTTATGTGGTAATTGGGAGAACAGTTTCCAGATCATTTCTCTTAGTGATGGAAGAATTGTACAGAGCATCCGACAGCATAAAGATGTTGTCAGCTGTGTTGCAGGTAGTTAAACTCTGAAGTGTATAGTATTAGATTTCGTCTTTAAGCTCCAGCTTTAAGCAATCATAGCCCAAACTACTTTACCTCCATTCCACAATAGATGTCCAGAATACATATAGGAGACATAAAACTGTAATAAGATATAATATAATTGAACCATACTTGCTTCCATTCAATTGATAAGTTGTATGTCTATCTAATAGGGTGAAACTTCCATCAAATATTACTTGAGTCTTGAGTCATCTTTGTATGTACTCTGGGCAGATATCGTGAACCAGAGGGAATATTTTAGTTAGGGCTAGCAACTAAGCAGATCTCATATATGCATTCTTCCTTTCCATTTTGCCTTAACATGTCGAGGACACACTTTTGTGCAGTTTCATCTGATGGAAGTGTAATTGCAACTGGAAGTTATGATACGACTATTATGATCTGGCATGCATTCCGAGGAAGATCAAATGACAAAAGATCGAAGAATGCAAATAATGACTTATCAACAAAGGACCATGTTATCATTGAAAACCCTTCTCATATATTGTGTGGTCATGATGATATCATCACATGCTTATTTGTTAGCACGGATCTAGATATTGTTATCAGTGGATCAAAAGATGGAACTTGTATATTTCATACGTTGCGGGAGGGTACTTATGTTCGATCCATTCGACATCCATCAGGTGCTGGTCTGTCAAAGTTGGTGGCATCACAACACGGTAGGCTAGTATTTTATTCTGAGAGTGATCTCTCCTTGCATATGTATTCTATCAATGGAAAACATATTGCTTCATCCGAATCCAATGGCCGCCTCAATTGCATGGAACTAAGTTGTTGCGGAGAGTTTATGGTATGTGCTAGTGATCATGGACAAATCATTCTGCGCTCTATGCACTCTCTTGGTGTTGTTTGGAGGTATGAGGGAGCTGGGAAGACTATAACTTCTTTAGCTGTGACACCTGAGGAGTGCTTTTTGGCTGGAACCAAGGATGGTAGCCTCATTGTATTTTCGATAGAAAATCCTTTACTTCGCAAAGGTGGCATACAGCGGAACAAGTTAAAATCTTCTGGGGCTAGTGGTGTATCGTGGAACATTAACAACCTTCCTTGCTGCACCTTCTAAACAGAAGGTGAGTCATGGCCACGGTCAATGCTACTTCCATGGCATTGTTTTCTTGTTTATACCTTTTTACCACTCCGTCTTTTGATGTCTTTGTGCCTATGTCTACCATTTTGTTTTTCATCATCTCCAAGCTTGTAGAATGCTCAAATTGCATAGGAAATTTGCCCTTCGGGATCTTTTAGTGAAGGATACTGTTTTGTCTGTACGTCGATTAGGTGGTATTTAGCCATTTATGCTTTGTTGACGGGTGTCTATTAAGGTACTTACTATATGTTCCTTTTTAAGCTTCTCTCTCTATACCTACGGTACTTATTGCAGTTAGACAATTGTTTGTACTTATCACAAGTTTTATAGAAGACCAGTATGTATTTATTGTAGTTGGCAACTTGGCATATCTTTCTAGATTTTTAGTTGCCACTGTTCTGGGCCATTCAGGATATTTTTAGGGTAGGATGCTACTTATTTTGAGCCATCACAGGTTTTAAGGAAGAGGAATATTTTTTATTATTGTTGGCCATTTGTTATTTCTGTTCTGTTCAAATTGCATGCCTGGGCTGGGCTGATAATTAAACATAGTGCACTGTTCTGAGCTCTGAAGGTCAGCAACTAGGTAAAACTTGAGACTAAATAGGCAGACTTAGTTAATGCGATTTTACAAAGTTTACATACAGTAGCTTATAACTGCACCGTTGAAGAATTTCTTGTTGTATGTATCCGATTACTCAGTAGTTGGGCGAGCCAAATTGTCTGAAGCTACTGTAGTCGTGCCATTTTCTTTTTTTGTTCTGTGAATACTGATGTTTTTGTTTTGAATTCTCCAGGTTACCGGCAGTTAAATGTAAAAGCGAACAGTTTGTTGCTCCTGTACACATGTACATACAACATTAGATTGAGGGGTTAGGATTCTGCAGAATGCCTGAGCTGGTCAGATTATTCTTCTAACTGAAGTATTGGATACACGATACATTTCGTTTTGACTCCCAAGACAGATACGGACATCCTCCTGGTAGTGATGCTTAGGTCCATCACGGTTTTCCCTTAGTGCTGGACTGCTGGTTGCATATCAAGTGCGTGCGAGTGTATCATAACCTTTTGCGATTTTATGACTAGTTACGGCGAGCAACTTGCTCTCCAATAGAAGTTGTCTGTGTATGTATTACATATTTACATGACATTCCCCTATAGTTACGAAGCCATACTTTGTACATGGAAGCTCATCTTGGTGAGAAAATAAGCGGCACGCGACTTGTGCCATTGGTCCCCGCAAAAAAAAAAAAAAAAGACTTGTGCCATTGGTCTCTTGTGACTCTGAAACCTTTTTTTTTGGCACTCGTGCTGGCTCGTGCATGTTTCTGAAGATAGGCAGTCTTTTTTTTTTTGAACAGGGATAGACCCCGAAGGGTCTGGATACTGCGTTATATAGTCAACAGTGCCGTACAATTTACATAGAGGACCTTACATGAAAACCAAATTAAAAAGAAGTCCTCTACTTTCTCACAAAACACCCTGAACGGAGAAAGAGGAACGCGATTGAGTCCATCGTCTTCTCCGCTTGCACTGAAGAACGGCGAGCTCAGGCGATAGCCCCCCCACACCGGAGCCGGGGACGAAACCACTTGGCTCAGGATGGAAGTGAAATGCCACCGCCTCAACTCGAAAGGGCCTCCGAGGGAGGTTGACAAGAGCCCGTCGCAACGGCGTCGACCAGGCTTGGAGTTGCTGCCCGCCAGCACCTTGAGTCGATAGCCATCCATCGGCCACCGATGATCTTCTCCAAAGCGCAGTACCACAAAACTCCCGACCCCCTCCAGCAAGCAAATCCATCGCTGCAGCACACCTCTCACCCTCGCCACCACGGCAGGCCAAGAGAGGAAGAAGAGCACTAGAGATCATACCGAAGGAGGCATATGGGCGCTTATTGAACCGAGCTGTCGCCCAGCACCAAAACTTCGTCTTCCTCCACGGAAGCGCCATCAAGATGCAGGACCACCACTTCCCAGCACCGCACCAAAGCACTGTGGAAGCACTCGCCATGGCTCGTTGCTCAGCGCCCCGCCGGAGCACCAAGACCACCGAGACAAGAAAAGCGGGGAAGACGGCCTTATTATCAGAGATGCTCCGTCTCAGCTCCACCGCTTGCAGCTGCTCGCGCCACCAGAGCAGTACAGCGACGAACACCAGAACGGAGGCTCGCCAGATCCGGCCGATGGGAGCCGGCAACCTACTCCAAGACGCCGCGTAGGACAACAACAAGAAAAACAAGGAAAAACTAAACCTAACTACACAGATCCGGCCTCCCCTAATCCATCCCCACCGAACGGCATCGCCGCCGTGGAGAGGAAGAGGGAGAGCCGGCAAGCTGGGGTCGACTCTCAAGGGAGAAGGAGAAGTGAGGAGGAGGAAAGGGGAAAGAAGAGAAGAGCCGTCCAGTCTTTCAGAGTTTGTGAGGTGAAACAAAAGCGAGAAGGAATCGGAAACTGTCTTGTTGGGCCATCTGTTGGGCACTTGGGCCTGTTCCTAAACAGGTTGAGGCCCGTGTGGGAGATGATAAGGAGGGTGACCCTACCTCATCCATATCCACAGAGCTAGGGTTAGACAGAGAAGGACGGGTCAAGGCGAAGGTAGGGAGCGCACATACAAAGAGGTGTTGCTCTCGCCGCTACCGGCAAGGAAGGAGAGGGTCACTAAGAAGAAGAAAAAAACATGAGGAAATGGCGGACCGCAGGAGAGAGCAGAGACGGAGATAGGAGGAGAAGATGGAGGGGACAAGTTGTGCAAATTTTAACTTGACCTGTACAAATATTGATAGGCAGGGTGGTCGCTATTGCATATTTTACAAGCGTTTTGTTAGTAGGATGAGTTGTTGCATATTATTTTCTCTTATCCATGGTCTATTTGGATGTGCACTACATTTTTACTCCTAAGCTTTGCACACGTTTATTTCTAAACAATATAGTGAACCTTATATGTGAAGATTTTGCTCTGTAGAATCTTACTAGCTTTTTTTTTTGAAGGTCACCGGGGGAGGGAGAAGACCCTCCACCTGAATTGTATTCATTTTCTGGTTTATGGGTTCAAGTGAAGCAGTATAGAGAGGAACAAGGGAAGGAAAATAACAAAAAAAGAAACAAAGGGGTCACATCGAGAACCCTCAAAGGCAGACACAAAGCAGCAACCCCGCAGGGAGGGCCTTCAACACTCATCGTCTTCCAACTACCGTTGGACGCTAGCGCACAAGAAGCTTCACCGCCGTAGACGAAAAGCTCCAATCAGCCGAGTCCACACCCGAACGAAGGGCCCTGTGCCGCCGAGGCTTTACGCAACAGCCAACAGCGTAATCGAAGGGCATCGCACAGCCGAGTCGATGCCCGAAAAGCATTCCGGCACTAGCTCGAGCCGTTAGCCGTCTTCAGATGAGAGACTCCAGCCCTTCCGTAGAACCACGAGCTTCGTGAGAGTCGACACCAGCACCTACTCCCCACCGGTGCCTCCAACTGATTTTATCTCCATGAACGATGCCCCCAAGAGGGACTTGACGGCGAGACGCCAACATCGTCCGATCGGGAGTACCGGATCGAGGGTTTCCCCCGGAGCATGAAACAGTGGAGACGAGCAGATCACCGCAAGGCCTTCAGGAGGTGGGAGCAGGACGTGGGAGCTTCACCACGACGATGGCTTTGAGAAGGAGACGACACCCAAGGGCGTAGCCATCATCGGCTCTGGCCACAGCCGAGAGCAAGGTTTTTACCGGGATGCTCCACAAGACCAGCCACGAGCCGGACCCGAAGAATCAGATCGGGGTCAACTCCCGAATTACTAACTATATAAAAGACGGCCCTTTCGCGGCCTCTCCGCGATCGGCCACTGTAGCTAGCTACAATGTTTACTGTAGATTGCTACAGTCCTACAGTTCTTCGATCCACGCCGTCCGCTGTCGATCCGACGGCCCGCACGGTCCCGCTCGCGCCATTTTTCAGAAAAGCCCCTCGCTGCCGAGAAATTGCTCCGCGGTCCACAGTTTTACGAAGAAAAAGGACCTAAATAGAATTACAGTAAAATTTGAGGGCCTTTCTGCATAACCGTCCACAGCCCCCCCTTCCCCTCCATCTTCTCCCGCGACGCCGGAATCGGCGGCGGCGCCGCCGCGCTCGATGCGGCCACTCCGGCCCTCCCCCGTCGAATCCAGCCACGCGGCGTGCTCCACCGCCCCGCCCTCTCCCTCCTCCGCGAAGATCGCGTCCTCGCCGTCCTCCGCCGTGTTTCTTGCTCGCCGGCGATGCTCCGGTGGTTCATAGGCGGCGGCACCGCCAGTTGTGGGTACCTTGCGTGCGCGCGCACCCGCTGCGCCCCTCCGCGCGCTCCGAATCGCGGTGCCGCGACGCCGGCGACCTCGCCTCCGCCGCGGCGGCTCTGGCCACTGTGACGTCAGCTCGACGTCACAGTGGGCCTGGCCTGTCCAGACGGGCCCGCTGCTGGGCCGGCCCAATTCCTATGCTGCTGTTTCGGCCTTTTTATTTTTTCCCATCCTTTTTGTTTTTCCTCATTTTTGTTTCCACTTTCTGTTTCCCAATATTTTCCTAACTTTTGAAATAGACATCCAAATCAATTCAGAACAAACTCAAAAAAAAAAAATGTAAAGATCAAAACAGCCACTTCAAATACTTAGACACCTTTCCCGAATTATTTGTAAGGAAAACAAAATAGCCATTTAAAATACATTGTGATATTTCCAAATTTATTCCAAATCTTAAATTTCAAGCAATATTTGAAATTCACAGCTTTCTTTTTAACTCAAATAAAAACCACAGTAAATAATATCAGTAATGCCACGGAAAATATATCAGAATGATAAAAAAAAACAATGCCTAATTATGTCATATGACCACAATTAAAATTTCAAATCTTTATACTCCTCACAAACTTGCCAAAACACAATATTTTTATATTCCAAAAGATTCAAATCCGAAAAAAATTCCAATGTGACCATTTCAAAAATAAATTTCTTCACACCGCGTTACTTACAAATACAGAAAAAAAAAACCTACAAGAATAAACAGCACCTGTTAATGCCATATGAATTCTACAAAATCCAATAACTTCTAAAATATTGAACAAAAAAAAAGACAAATTAACAAAACACTCACACAAATAAGTGCTCAATTTTTATGCCATATAGCCAAAATTCAAACATGTGTATTTTAAATATTTACATCCCCTTCAAATCATATCATTTTGTTAACGTTAAAAGCATTTGACATAGCAACATAAACTCAAAAAAAAAAAAAAACGTTGGCATTTATGCCATGCCAACAAATTCCAAGTTTGAATATTTCATAGATTTAAGTACACTCCAACTCCAAATTCCTGAAAAACTTACGAAACAAAAAATATTTTAGAATTTCAGAAAGGACGTTGCTACTTATATCAGATAGATAAATCCCAATATAACTTAAATACATTTTAAATCTTCAATTTCCTGCGAAACTTGAAACACAAAAAAAAAAAATAGAATTCAAAAACACTCAGAATCGAAGAGTTTTCGAACACAAATATTTCAAAAATTAAATTCCTCGCACCGCGTTATTAAGACCACAACAGTAAACGCTGCCTACTTATGTCATACGACCTGATTTAAAATTTTAAATCTTTAAATTTCTGACAAACTTGCAAGCACAACATACTTTACTTTTTTTTAACCGCTCAACGTCGAAAACTTTCTACATCTAAAAAACAATTTAAACAGAAACTTCTTCGAGTTCCACAAATATTAAAACCTACACACTTTTTAAATACACACGTTACCAAATTTAAACTACATTACATTCACTCCACACGCGCGGCATTGCCGCGCTCATTTTCCAACCAAATGTAAAAATTGAGACATATATATTTCAAACTTACTTTCCAACCAAATATAACGAAATCAAAATAAAAATAAAAATAGAGCATGCTTCCAAAAAATTAAGACACTTTATAGACATTGTTTTAGGGTATTCAAAGAATTTCCAAAAACTACTAAATAGTGCAGAATCAGTCACTTCGATTATATCCATCGACATAATATATAAAACATATTAACATGATCACAAAAAAATAAATGCTAACTGCTTACTGCACATAATCAAATTTCAATTTTAGAAATTTCAATCTTTCAAATAAATGTCTTCCAAAAATCTGATCATCTTGCGAACGGGAAAAAAAAGAACTATAAAACTTCCCAATTTGAACAAATTTCGAATTCTGAACGATTTTTAACCACGAGCTTTTTTTGCCTTCAAACAATTTCCAAATCTACGCACTGAGAAAAATTCAACTCTAAATAGATTTCCAAATAGACTAATTTTCCTAAATCTAAGCAGCTTTTAAACATAAACTCTCTTTGCATTCCAACAATTCTTAAATCTACACGATTTTTTAAAATCAACATTTCCAAACTTAAATTCCAACCCACAGGTGCAACGTGCCGCCGCGCCAAATTCACTCCCTCCAATTACGAACTTAATCGAACAAAAGACAATACAGAATATTCCCTCAGACTACGAAATTCAATTACAAATGTACAAAAAAAAAATCCACAACCATAATATAGTTCCTCTAATTATGGTGCTACATAAGAAGTGTAAAAACAATGAAATTAAATCTTTCTATTTGTTTGTTCTTTTTCTTTTTTTCTTTTTGTTTCCTGCTTTTCTTTTGCTTCACATTACACCAACATTGCAATAATGATAAAAAAACACATTTAAGTTTGCAAAACAATTATAAATTCCCTTTTCAAATTTCAATTTGCTTTAACAGATTTTGGAAAACCATTTAAATTTATTTACATTAAACAGTAAAACTACTGTTTTTGTTTCCACACTAACCCAATAAGTTCTAACATTTATGAAAAGATAAATGCATTAAACAAACAACTTCACCATTTCTATTCACAAAATATATTACATAACCAAAACAAAAAAACAAATTATATTTATAAAATATCCACTCAGGGCGCGACGTGACGGCGCGCCTAAATTCAACTAGTAGGATTCAAAAGAGCCAGCAACTTTCAACCATGGCTACGCGGCCGGCCGCATCGGGGGCACGACGACCTGGACGTTGCACCGCCGCCAAGGGACGAGAGCGCGACACAGCCGCCGCGCTGTGGTCGGCCCGCCCGAAGCCTAGGGCGGGCCAGATCGGGCCCGTGAAGCTGCCGCCAGATCTGGCCCGCACGAGCCCAGCCGCCGCCGGCAGGCCGCACCACCACGCCGGCACACCGCTGCACCACCTCGCCAGTCTCGCCGCGCCGCGCCGACGGACCGCACCGGACTCCAGCGAGCTGCGCCTCCCCGCTTGTAGAGGACGTCGCTGAGGAGCCGCCACCAACACACCCGTTGCCATTGGCGCAGGGTAGCGCCGCCGGGGCCGGCCGCGGCGGCGAGAGGAGCTCACGAGCGTGGTCTACTAGTGGAGGATTTGGTCCCTGCGGAGTCGCCCGAGCGGAGCGACCCGGCAGGCGTGTTTCGACCTCGTTATATCATCACCCTTGAATAATATTATATTTCAAATTATTTGTTCATTGAGATTTAATTATTTTCCTCAATATATTTCTTAAAGATGAAGCATGCATATAATGCATGGAATAATAAAATCTAGATCTTCTCCGATCCTTGAGAAACATTGCTAATATAGAAGCCGATAACTCTCTTGAAATTGACCATATATATCCCCCGCGCAACATAATCCCGAGTTGATACGCATTCCAAAATTAGTCACACATACTTTGCCATAGATTTCTATAAGAAGACACCGAATTGCAGGACAGAGAGGAGCACCTACGTATAGTAGCTTCAATTCAGTCTAGCAGCAGAAAATACGTACGTACTCGTGGTGTGTAGAGAAATGGGGAATCTCGGGTGCTCCTCCGCCGTCGTCCTCGCTGTCTCCGTCGTGCTGCTTCTCAACGCCGACGTGGCCCTGAGCGGATGCAGCTACAAGCGCATCTTTGCGTTCGGCGATTCCATCATCGACACCGGCAACTTCGTGAGCCTCGTCGGCAACGGCCAGTCGGCGCTGAAGGAATTTCCCTACGGTATCACCTTCTTCCACCACCCCGCCGGCCGCATCTGCGATGGTCGTGTCCTCGTCGACTTCTATGGTGAGTGATCGTGCCATCGTAATTAACGGTTTTGCTAGTTCACCGTAGACCAAAACTTAGCTTAGAGCTCGGTCAGCCGTCAAATTTACATCATGATTCATGTACCATGTGAGTTATAAGTGTCTAAGTAAGTGGGTTGCAATTCAGTTTTTTTTTCCAATTATTACAAGTGGGTTGCAACTGGAATTCTCCTAAGTGAATTGCAAATTGCAACTAACCGACCGAGAATTAATCTAATTCTTGGTCGAGAATCAGTCGCAATATGCTTAGCTAAAGAGATGTGTGAATATATTCATACGTGTTTCAGCGGAGGCGTTCGACCTGCCCCTGCTGCCGCCGAGCATCCCGGAGGAGGCGTCAGGTCAGTTCGACATCGGCGGGAACTTCGCCGTGTATGGCTCGACCGCGCTGTCGCCGAAGTACTTCAAGAGCAAGTACAACTTCTCCATAGGCGTGCCATCACACCTCGAGGTGCAGCTAGACTCCTTCAAGAAAGTCGCCGCCCGCATCGCTCCTGGCGACGGTAAGTTTCTAACACACATGCATGCATGAATCGTCAATTTCTACTCGTGTGGTGGTGGTGCAAGTGTAACATGGAGTATAATTCATGTCGTATTTTGTTCTCTCTCAAAAACAATCAATGTATCTTGATTCTTGATAGGTGCCACGAGGGCTCTCCTGAACGAGTCCCTGGTGCTGATGGGCGAGATCGGCGGCAACGATTACAACTACTGGTGCGGCCATAAGCCACGCGACACGGCGGATCAGCTCATCCCTGACGTGGTCGCATGCATCGGCGCCGCCGCGCAGGAGGTGATCGACCTCGGCGCCAGGTCGGTCGTTGTCCTGGGAAACTTCCCCATCGGGTGCGTGCCGTCGTATCTGAGCGGGCAACAGAGCAACAACCAGTCGGAGTACAACGAGCACGGCTGCCTCAGCTGGTTCAACGACTTCTCCCAGAGGCACAACCAGGCGCTGCGGGAGGAGGTCGCTCGGCTCCAGTCGCGGAACCCCGACGCCAAGGTCGTCTACGCCGACTACTACGGTGCCGCCATGCAGTTCGTTCAGAACCCGGAGCGGTACGGCATCGCCGACCCGCTCGTGGCGTGCTGCGGCGGCGACGCGAAGTACCACACAGGAAAGCCGTGCGACAAGAAGGCCAAAATCTGGGGCAGCCCCGCCGGGTTCGCCAGCTGGGACGGCATCCACAAAGGCCTACAACGTTATTGCCGATGGGGTGTTGGACGGGCCGTTCGCCGACATCCCGCTGCGCCACATATGTTAGAAGGAATTGTTGTTGGTTCTCGGATCTGCTGGTATTATATTGGGATTTTTGGGGTTGTGCACGCGAACAAACTGATTATTGTCAATGAAAACAGAGCAAGCCACTGGATTGTATCGAACTTATATATATGCTTATTTAATTTTTTGTTAGATTAGCTTGACTATTGCCACACTGTGACTTCTATATGGTTTCATTCTTATTTGAATGAACCAAAAGCAAAATCCATTTTAAACATTGAACCCTTAGGGGTTAGACAAATTGAACCACGAAGTCGAATCGTTGTTCGCAACCCGCATTATTGGATCTGGTCCAAACCGAACCTTGAAACTATTTGGTGCACTGGGAAAACAATAATCTCGACTGGGAATACAAGTTACTCTCACTTACAGTGGGGTGCATGTGTGTGATGTGTCATATGCATCTTCTTCCCTCTCCCCTCTAGTTTATTTCTTTTATTCAATCCCGAATCCACCCCGATCGAGCATCTGCATCACCAGGCACACGACGTGAGGGAGGAATCAGTGTAGCGCAGCAATGCGCGGACGACGCATGTGCACCGCTGCACGGCGTGGCCCGACGGCTCGGCCGACACAGCGCCACTGGAGCGGCACTGCTCGCAAGTCGCACATGGACATTGCGTGGGCACCACGGCGACGACAGCCAGAGACGAAGAAGGTAACCTCCTCTCTAGTCCATGGGCCGACTCGACTCGCGAGCACACCCATCACCTCCCGCTCCCGCACGCGTTTTTCACCGGAAGAGTGGAGTGTAGTTTGTGCTACCAGTGGAGTGGAGTGGACGAGGATTTGCGACGGCGTCCCACACGACCGCTGGCGAAGCCACGACACACCTTGCGGATGGGAGCGGCGGCACGGGAGCTCCCGGCCTACCGGTGTACTTCTTCAAAAAAAAAATAGTGCATGACATATATTTCCTGAAGACACGCACATTAATTTTAACGCATCATGGATTAATTAACAATGCCATAAAAATAGATCTTTTCCTTGAGAAACATTGCACGTAGTGATGATGTATATGAATATATGGAAGTAGATAAATCTCTTGATATTTACCATATATACACCTCCTGCGTCACATTATCCTGAATTGATACGCATATATTGATACGCAGATTTCCAAATCAATTACACATACTCCGTACAAAAAGTTGTAGCAGGCACTAGCATCAGCAGAACACACGTACGTACGTGGTGCTCAGAAATGGGGATTCTCGGGTGCTCGTCCGCCGTTGTCCTCGCCATCTCCGTCGTGCTGCTACTCAACGCCGACGTGGCCCTATCCAGATGCAGCTACAAGCGCATCTTTGCGTTCGGCGACTCGCTCATCGACACCGGCAACTTCTTGAGCATCAGCGGCAACAGCCCGCCTGGGTCAGCGTTGAAGGAGCCACCCTACGGCATCACCTTCTTCAACCACCCCACACTACAGGAAAACGGATAGTTGCCTACGGCTAAATGTATGCCGACGGCATTTTGTCTGGGCCGTCGGCATATATGGTTGTATGCCTACGGCTTTATAAAAGCCGTCGGCATACGTTTGGCCATCGGCATATACTTTGTATGCCTACGGCCTTTCAGAAAAGCTGTCGGCATACGTATGACCGTCGGCAACTATGTTGTATGCCTACGGCTTTTCAAAAAAGCCGTAGGCATATGTTTGGCCGTCGGCATACAAATCTGCATCTGTTACCAAGCTGACGGCGCCACCTATACGCCGACGGCCACCTTATTTAGGCCGTCGGCATACAACTTTTTTTCCCAAATAAATAATCTGTGAGTTTGTATGTCTACGTCTTTTTGTGAAATATGGACCTTTTTGTGTAGTATTTTTTTTGGAAAGTTTGTAAAAACTCAAGTTTATCATTTTCCATAGCAACTAGTACACATAAAAGGACTCCATGCCAAAGGATTACTTTTTTTAGTATTTTTTCACTTTCTTTTATTTTTTTGAAAAAACGGTCAAAATGGCCGCCATGTCTATTCATTGAAAGGGGTCGAATTATTCAAAACTATCGACGGTTCTGTGATATAACCACTACTTGTGTAACTTCAAATTATTTTTGTCAATTTTTCAGAGCAAACTATCACACACTTGTAGTTCAAATTTGAATTACTTTTGGAAAATAGGCATAAAGTCGTTTAAATAGGCAAAATTAGGTAGAAACCGAGAAAATTCCTAATATTTCTGGATTATCCATCAAATATGGTCTATTTTGTGAGAAATATGGACGGGTACCATTTTTCACCATATTTTTTGTACTTGCTTCACAAAAAATGTCATTTTTGACACTTAAAAAAGGAAAATGATATCTATGTAAGTAATTTGAAAAAACTCAGTTCTGCAACATTGTTTGTAATATCAAGATACAGCTATGTGTCAAATATGGGCACATTATCACAAACTATGTCACGGGAATGATCATAGCTAGGTCATTTGGGGTGAAACCTATAGATGTTTATAGATGATAGACCTTTTTGTGAAGTATTTTTTTGGAAAGTTTGTAAAAACTCAAATTTATCATTTTCCCTAGCAACTAGTACACATAAAAGGACTCCATGCCAAAGGATTAATTTTTTTGAGTATTTTTTCACTTTCTTTTATTTTTTTGAAAAAACGGTCAAAATGGCCGCCGTGGCTATTCATTGAAAGGGGTCGAATTATTCGAAACTATCGACGGTTCTGTGATATAACCACTACTTGTGTAACTTAAAATTATTTTTGTCAATTTTTCAGAGCAAACTATCACACACTTGTAGTTCAAATTTGAATTACTTTTGGAAAATAGGCATAAAGTCGTTTAAATAGGCAAAATTAGGTAGAAACCGAGAAAATTCCTAATATTTCTGGATTATCCATCAAATATGGTCTATTTTGTGAGAAATATGGACGGGTACCATTTTTCACCATATTTTTTGTACTTGCTTCACAAAAAATGTCATTTTTGACACTTAAAAAAAGGAAAATGATATCTATGTAAGTAATTTGAAAAAACTCAGTTCTGCAACATTGTTTGTAATATCAAGATACAGCTATGTGTCAAATATGGGCACATTATCACAAACTATGCCACGGGAATGATCATAGTTAGGTCATTTGGGGTGAAACCTATAGATGTTTATAGATGATAGACCTTTTTGTGAAGTATTTTTTTGGAAAGTTTGTAAAAACTCAAATTTATCATTTTCCCTAGCAACTAGTACACATAAAAGGACTCCATGCCAAAGGATTACTTTTTTTTTGAGTATTTTTTCACTTTCTTTTATTTTTTTGAAAAAAGGTCAAAATGGCCGCCGTGGCTATTCATTGAAAGGGGTCGAATTATTCGAAACTATCGACGGTTCTGTGATATAACCACTACTTGTGTAACTTAAAATTATTTTTGTCAATTTTTCAGAGCAAACTATCACACACTTGTAGTTCAAATTTGAATTACTTTTGGAAAATAGGCATAAAGTCGTTTAAATAGGCAAAATTAGGTAGAAACCGAGAAAATTCCTAATATTTCTGGATTATCCATCAAATATGGTCTATTTTGTGAGAAATTTGGATGGGTACCATTTTTCACCATTTTTTTTGTACTTGCTTCACAAAAAATGTCATTTTTGACACTTAAAAAAAGGAAAATGATATCTATGTAAGTAATTTGAAAAAACTCAGTTCTGCAACATTGTTTGTAATATCAAGATACAGCTATGTGTCAAATATGGGCACATTATCACAAACTATGCCACGGGAATGATCATAGCTAGGTCATTTGAGGTGAAACCTATAGATGTTTATAGATGATAGACCTTTTTGTGAAGTATTTTTTTGGAAAGTTTGTAAAAACTCAAATTTATCATTTTCCCTAGAAACTAGTACACATAAAAGGACTCCATGCCAAAGGATTACTTTTTTTGAGTATTTTTCACTTTCTTTTATTTTTTTGAAAAAATGGTCAAAATGGCCGCCGTGGCTATTCATTGAAAGGGGTCGAATTATTCGAAACTATCGACGGTTCTGTGATATAACCACTACTTGTGTAACTTAAAATTATTTTTGTCAATTTTTCAGAGCAAACTATCACACACTTGTAGTTCAAATTTGAATTACTTTTGGAAAATAGGCATAAAGTCGTTTAAATAGGCAAAATTAGGTAGAAACCGAGAAAATTCCTAATATTTCTGGATTATCCATCAAATATGGTCTATTTTGTGAGAAATATGGACGGGTACCATTTTTCACCATTTTTTTTGTACTTGCTTCACAAAAAATGTCATTTTTGACACTTAAAAAAAGGAAAATGATATCTATGTAAGTAATTTGAAAAAACTCAGTTCTGCAACATTGTTTGTAATATCAAGATACAGCTATGTGTCAAATATGGGCACATTATCACAAACTATGTCACGAGAATGATCATAGCTAGGTCATTTGGGGTGAAACCTATAGATGTTTATAGATGATAGACCTTTTTGTGAAGTATTTTTTTGGAAAGTTTGTAAAAACTCAAATTTATCATTTTCCCTAGCAACTAGTACACATAAAAGGACTCCATCCCAAAGGATTACTTTTTTTGAGTATTTTTTCACTTTCTTTTATTTTTTGAAAAAACGGTCAAAATGGCCGCCGTGGCTATTCATTGAAAGGGGTCGAATTATTCGAAACTATCGACGGTTCTGTGATATAACCACTACTTGTGTAACTTAAAATTATTTTTGTCAATTTTTCAGAGCAAACTATCACACACTTGTAGTTCAAATTTGAATTACTTTTGGAAAATAGGCATAAAGTCGTTTAAATAGGCAAAATTTGGTAGAAACCGAGAAAATTCCTAATATTTCTGGATTATCCATCAAATATGGTCTATTTTGTGAGAAATTTGGATGGGTACCATTTTTCACCATATTTTTTGTACTTGCTCCACAAAAAATGTCATTTTTGACACTTAAAAAAAGGAAAATGATATCTATGTAAGTAATTTGAAAAAACTCAGTTCTGCAACATTGTTTGTAATATCAAGATACAGCTATGTGTCAAATATGGGCACATTATCACAAACTATGCCACGGGAATGATCATAGTTAGGTCATTTGGGTTGAAACCTATAGATGTTTATAGATGATAGACCTTTTTGTGAAGTATTTTTTTGGAAAGTTTGTAAAAACTCAAATTTATCATTTTCCCTAGAAACTAGTACACATAAAAGGACTCCATGCCAAAGGATTACTTTTTTTTGAGTATTTTTCACTTTCTTTTATTTTTTTGAAAAAACGGTCAAAATGGCCGTCGTGGCTATTCATTGAAAGGGGTCGAATTATTCAAAACTATCGACGGTTCTGTGATATAACCACTACTTGTGTAACTTAAAATTATTTTTGTCAATTTTTCAGAGCAAACTATCACACACTTGTAGTTCAAATTTGAATTACTTTTGGAAAATAGGCATAAAGTCGTTTAAATAGGCAAAATTAGGTAGAAACCGAGAAAATTCCTAATATTTCTGGATTATCCATCAAATATGGTCTATTTTGTGAGAAATTTGGATGGGTACCATTTTTCACCATATTTTTTGTACTTGCTTCACAAAAAATGTCATTTTTGACACTTAAAAAAAGGAAAATGATATCTATGTAAGTAATTTGAAAAAACTCAGTTCTGCAACATTGTTTGTAATATCAAGATACAACTATGTGTCAAATATGGGCACATTATCACAAACTATGCCACGGGAATGATCATAGCTAGGTCATTTGGGGTGAAACCTATAGATGTTTATAGATGATAGACCTTTTTGTGAAGTATTTTTTTTGGAAAGTTTGTAAAAACTCAAATTTATCATTTTCCCTAGCAACTAGTACACATAAAAGGACTCCATGCCAAAGGATTACTTTTTTTGAGTATTTTTTCACTTTCTTTTATTTTTTTGAAAAAACGGTCAAAATGGCCGCCGTGGCTATTCATTGAAAGGGGTCGAATTATTCAAAACTATCGACGGTTCTGTGATATAACCACTACTTGTGTAACTTAAAATTATTTTTGTCAATTTTTCAGAGCAAACTATCACACACTTGTAGTTCAAATTTGAATTACTTTTGGAAAATAGGCATAAAGTCGTTTAAATAGGCAAAATTTGGTAGAAACCGAGAAAATTCCTAATATTTCTGGATTATCCATCAAATATGGTCTATTTTGTGAGAAATTTGGATGGGTACCATTTTTCACCATATTTTTTGTACTTGCTTCACAAAAAATGTCATTTTTGACACTTAAAAAAAGGAAAATGATATCTATGTAAGTAATTTGAAAAAACTCAGTTCTGCAACATTGTTTGTAATATCAAGATATAGCTATGTGTCAAATATGGGCACATTATCACAAACTATGCCACGGGAATGATCATAGTTAGGTCATTTGGGTTGAAACCTATAGATGTTTATAGATGATAGACCTTTTTGTGAAGTATTTTTTTGGAAAGTTTGTAACAACTCAAATTTATCATTTTCCCTAGCAACTAGTACACATAAAAGGACTCCATGCCAAAGGATTACTTTTTTTGAGTATTTTTTCACTTTCTTTTATTTTTTTGAAAAAACGGTCAAAATGGCCGCCGTGGCTATTCATTGAAAGGGGTCGAATTATTCAAAACTATCGACGGTTCTGTGACATAACCACTACTTGTGTAACTTAAAATTATTTTTGTCAAAGTTTCAGAGCAAACTATCACATACTTGTAGTTCAAATTTGAATTACTTTTGGAAAATAGGCATAAAGTCATTTAAATAGGCAAAATTTGGTAGAAACCGAGAAAATTTCTAATATTTCTGGATTATCCATCAAATATGGTCTACATTGTGTGAGAAATTTGGATGGTTACCATTTTTCACCATATTTTTTGGTCTTTCTTCACGAAAAAAAGTCATTTCTAGCACTTAAAAAATATAAATAAAAAGAAAATTACACACATAACCTTAACTGGGCCGTGACCCATAGGAAACGCGGCCGTCGGCCCATTTTCTGCTCTGTTTCCTCAGAGCCGACGGATGCGGATCAACGGCTGCGATTTGTTCTGGCCAGAACAAAACGAGCAAACCCTAACCCTAAACTTCCATTTCTTCTCTCCCTTGCCCATTCATCCCGCTCCCATGACGAGAGAGGCGGCGGCGGCCAGAATGTGAGGACCCCAGATTAATTATCCGAGATACTCGTTATGTTTCCTGCAACAGTCCCATGATCAGTGTGCTGTTGCACATAACTTGAGTTGGTATCACAGAACACCCTTAAATACCGAATAAATATACTTACGTGATTGAAGTGATCAGCTTCAACAGGTACTTGCAGCGGAAATCACCAAACAACGTGGAGCCCAAGTCATTCGCCTTTACCCTACAGGCAGCTGACTGGGAAGCGCCCTAGTTCGCAAAGACGTCAGTGAACTCCTCCTCGTCGAACTGCTCTTCTCTGGAATCTGGCTAAGACAATAGCCAGGGACGAAACCAATATGAGTACATTTGATTGTACTCGCAAACTACCCCAACAGGAACATGCACTATTTTTTTTTAATTTTCAAGACTTTTATTTTTAGGGGAAACCTTCCCCAAATCTTTCAAAGGAGAAGAGTAGATTTTTAATCCTGTTAAAAACAAAACCTTTTTGGAAAGTAGTTTTCTTACTATCTTTGTTTAAAAAGGGTAAGAAATCTTTTTAAATCTTTTCCCGAAAAATACACCTTCTTTTGAAAAGGGTAAGAAATCTCTTTTAAAACTTTTTCCTCGAAAAACAACTTCTTGCCCTGATTCCAAGCCCGTCGCTACCTCGAACCAACTCATTGGTACAGGTACGAAATAACCTTTCCAGCCAACTTCCTTCCAAAACTCAACACCTTTCTCAAAACTTGCACATGGTCTTAGGACAGCCTTCCAACTGTCCGTATCCGAGGACTCGGCTATTCGAATAGTTTTACACTCTGCAGAGGTAGTACGCTTTTCCCACACCCATCCGGTCACTCATCGTGTCAGCCACGTCCCGCCATACCGGAGGTATGCGAAGTTGAGTTCCCGGCCATAGCCTGTCCTTTGCTCATGCTAGTATAGGACCCTGCCTCTACGACACATTCCATCGACACTCAAACCCTCAGGAACTAAGTGTGAGGACTCGTAGATTCTGCCCGGCGGACCCAAGGGAGCCCTTCAATCCTCTTCCTCCAAACACGTCCATACCGGCTTCCGGTAGACCAACACTGAAGAGGACCCAGGTCAGGGGGTAGGTCCTCAGACCATCCCCTCATGGAACGAGGTTATCCTCGTTGTTGAGGCATCCAGTACTAACACGAGCAAATTATATGACTATGCCCTTGCCCATATGTGGGTAAGTGTGGTCGCACAGGATAATGGTTGGTCGTCATAGTGCTAGGACACAATGTGCATTTTTCTCAAAAACAACACCAGCCTTCTTCAACTGAGCACCGACCTTCCGGCAGGTCTATCCAAGTATTTTTAAAAGAGAGTTTCGAGAAAACATTGTTTTTTTTTCCCATCCTATAGTTTTAAATAACTACCTTATACTTCTATATAAGGTGGCAAAATAGTTTTTCATAAACCCTTTTAAAAAGGTTTTCACAATCATTTCTAATTTTTCAGAGCAAAATACTTTTAATCAAAACTGGGTGGTTTGTAATCCCACCAAAAGATTTTCATAGAAGGCTTTGGAGTAAAACAAGTTCATTTAGAAATCATTGTATACCACTGACACCTCTATATCGGGTGCCTAAAATATACTTGTATTTTGGAAAAAGGGTTTTCAAAATCATCGCTTTCGTGGCAGACACCACAGAAATCATTTATGCTCTTTATAAGTAAAACAGGTAAATCAAAATAGATGTATATAGATGCAAGCTCAGTGAAGTAGCTTGCCTGGTTTCAGCAAAATGTCCCTGGACTTCTCTTCGTTGATCAATATAATAAAAATCCAATCCTTCCTCGATCAAATCTCTCCGAAAACCACTCCGGTAGCGTTATTATCTAGCGTCGCAAACAGGGAAATAAACAATAATCAATACACCAAACAGAATCACAAGTGGTGCACAGACAGATAACATCCACAAGCATCAAACCAATTATTCAAGCAACAAACTAGGATCTAAGCTTATAAGGGCCTTAGACTAGTGCATGCTAGGTGCCTAGATCACAAAGCTATCTCAAGCAAGGGTGAACAGCAAGCATTTTATCTAAACAGGAAATACTTCACTACAACACAACCACTCAATTTTTAACAGAGAAAACCACCACTCACACCCAGTAGATAAAAGGCTATCGGAACTATGCTTATGATTGAGAAACTTATTCTTCAATCAATATGCAATGGAATCAGTGGGTGTTACACTACCATAACAAGGCATTAAGAGGTTAAATATCTTCTGGCTACAATAGGAAGCTTACTAAAACAACAACACAACATAAGGCTACTCGTGCTAGTGAGTCCTAAATAATTATAACTATTCCCCCAACTAAACATGCTTTGCTAAGGATCAACCAATAGGTAACAAGGGGTGACATGCTACTATATCAGTAGCCATGAAATGCTACTGATGTTGAAGCAATGTTTCCAAAAACCAAACTACTCAAAGAATTTCATCCACAGACAATTCCTAAACACTAGGGATATTCTAGGAAATATTCACACTAGTGATATTATTTCCTAACGAACACATGCAACACTAAACTTTTCCTAACATGCTAATTATAAGGGATAACATACTCATAACAAAGAGTACAGAACCTATGCATGCTAGTAATCACAAATAAAACATTAACACATTCCACAAACTTAAATAAAACTAAATCCAAGATTTCACAGGAAAGCATTAAAACTAGCTACGCACACCAAAAATAAAATACAGCTCTAAAAATCATACCAATCTAGGATTAGGTACTCCTAACCATACAGAAGATCACACAAGTGGATTCACACCAAAATTCATCACCAAATAATTTACAAAAAACCTAGAAAAGCTCTCTGGTCATTCACCAAAGTGGATGCCATTTCGTTTAGGAACATCATTTGCACAAGAGGCCAAATGCTACTGCTAGGTAACACTCAGGGCTTTTCAAAACAGTTGAGTTTGCATTTTTGGCTATCCTAGAAAAATAGTTATTGAGTTTTTGGTGAAAACCAGTGTTTTTGCCTTCCATTTTATTTATCTAGAAGTATTTGTCCAAAAGTGGATCTACCACTTGGATCTGGTTAAAAACATGTTGAGGTACCTCCATGATTTTTGGTTTGGCCAAAAATGCATGTGAGCTATTTTAAATCGATTTAAACTAAGGGGCCAGAAACAGATCTATAAGCAAAAGAATAACAACCTTAAGAAAAAAAAGATTAACGGGCTGGATCTGGCTGGGTCCAGGCAACGCAGTGCTGGGCCGGCCCACACGCTCGAGCGAAGGGGTACGGGGCCTCTTCTTCCTCGACACGCAGCGACGGCGAGGTGCGGTTGGGAAGCACGGCGATGACGGCGGCGACGGCTCCGGCGATCCCTGGGCAAACGGAGGAGGGCATGAGAGAGAGCAGAAGACGGGGAGCACAGAGGCACAACAATGGCGGGAAATGGTGGACGGTAGCGTCCGCGAGCTTGCTCGACAAGCGGCGGCCGGGGATGAAAAGGATCGGGACGGCGACGGCGATCCCGGGCGAACCGCATCGATTCCTTGCACGAGATGGAGAGGTCGATGCGTCTGAGCTTCTGGCGGTCTTGGTTTTGCTCGAGGAGCTCCCCATTGCCGGCGATGCGCGACGGCAACTCGGCCGGGGTTCGGCTCCGTGGTGGAGAAAAATGGAGAGGGGGGGGGAGTGAGGCGAAGAAGTGAGCGAGTGAGGGAGCAGAGGAGTGGCGTCGAGGGTGATCTTATCTCCTCCCAGGGACAAGGAGGAGGGGGCCACGGTGGGCGGCGACCACGGCAACACCGGCGTGAGGAGCACGGCGCGGTGGCGTGCGGAAAGGAGGTGGAGGCAGAGGGGTCGTGTGGGAGGAGTCTCCTCTTGTCGGGCAGCCAGGCGCGGCGTGAGGAGCACGGCGGCGTGGGGCTCGGTGACCTGCAGGAGGGAGCACGGCGGCGCAGCGAGCACGGCAGCACGGTGCCGTGCCGGCGACATGCTACAGGAAGTCAAAGAGGATTTTGCAATACGCCCCCTGGATTCCTTTCTGCTCTCACAGATAGGTCCTTGCCCATTTCTTTTAAATTCCTTTTCAAAACCAGTAGGGTTTCTGGGATTTAATTGAGGCCTTTATACATTTTTAAAAATTCTGAAAATATTTGGGTAGCCTCCCATATACATGTAGAGGTTCCACAAAAATTGGTTTTTGAAAATAAAATGTTTTGCTCCATTTTTGTTCATAGGGTTCTAAATAAATCATTTTTGGAAATTAATAATTTGATACTCCTTTAATATTTAAAACCAGAGATAAAATAGTTTGTAGAACCTTTGGAGCTTTCTTGAAAAATAAGATACTTCAAATAAGTTTTGTTTTCATAGAGAAAACATTTGTTTGAGGAAATAGAGAAATTGGGAGGGAAAATTATTTATGAAGATCATTTTAACCCATGACCTTCATTTCTTTTTAATAAGATAAAGGAGGGGTTTGTTTTAAAACAACAAGTAGGCTTACTAGAGGAGAGAGTGATATGAGATGGAGAGAATTAGCATTTCATCTCCTTCCCTAGAATTTTGATAAAGAAAGTATATTTATGTTTTTAGAAAATAGAGGAATAGGTAAAAGAGGAAGTTTTATTGAGACCACCTCCCTAAATTTTAGGATTTTAACTTGGGGTGCCTAATTGTAGAGGATTTATTCCTCTTCAAGTCACCCTCCAAGTTTGGTGGCCAAGGGGTCCTAAAGTGGTAACAACTCCACTGAGGAATCATCCTCACAAGAAGATCACACACACAGCAAAATCACAGCAATAGCAACAGCACCAAAATACCAATCAACACAACAATATCCACAACACAACAATTTTCCACAATTCAAACAAGCCACACACTTCAAACTACAGGAATAAGTCACACACCTTTTTCCATAACTAGCAATGCTATTTTGTAATAGTGGCCACACCCAATTATGACAAGAGGTTGTTTAAGGGATATACCATCCCATAACTTAGTGGTTTTCAAAGATGGGTTGAAAAGGAAAAAATATGTGGGTAATATATTTCCCACTAGAATTTCTTTTAAACAGAGTTGAAACCTTGGGGTTCATAAAGATTGGAATTTTGAAAAGTCAAGGTTGAGGAAAGGATAGGAGATCACAGAGAGTTCTCCATATTTTATAAACATGAAAGTGTTGAAAATACTTTTACTGTCTCAAAATAAAGGGCATTTTATTTGTTGCTAGAACCAAGTCATTTTTGAAATAAACTTTTGGCCAACATAAGAATGGGAAAGGCATATGGAATATTTTCTTGTCATAACATGGTCACCAGTGTTGAAAATATATTTTTACTTAGGTTGAGTTCTTAGGTTGACATTTACTAGTCAAACAATCACAAGCATTCAAGTCACACAAGGTCAAACAGAACAATTTTAAAAGGAAACACAATCATTTATGAGATAATTCAAAAAGTTTTTGTTGGTTCTGAATTTTGGGTCTTATTTACTCTTATTATAGATTTGGGATGTTACACAGAACAAGGGCGGCGTGGCGTGGCCGGCTTGCTCGCCGGTGCGGGCGTGCACCCATCCCGTAGCACTACTCCATCCCCTATCGATCTTGCTGGCGGCTGGACGTTCCTCGCCGGCCCCGGCCACCACTCGCCACCTCCAGCAGCTAGGGATCCAGCCGCGTCTCCCCATCCTCTTCCCTCGTCAGCTTCCGTCGCCTCTCCAGCCCTGACCTGCAGCAGCTCCGATCCGAGCTGGCCGCCTCCGACCGTCGCATCCCCAAGCATCTCCTTCATGGCTTCACCGGCTAGCAAGGTACACCATCTCCTCTCTGTCTCTATGTCTCTCAGCCGTAGCTGCAGGATAATTTTTTTTGTAGGGACGATGGCCCGATCTGCTAATTTTTTTATTTTGCGCTGGCTTGCTGCGCTTGATCTGCTGGCAGAGCAGCAGCTCCGGTCCGAGCTAGCAGTGAACCATTGATCTGCTCGCTGCTAGTTACACTACTAGGTATAGGTAGTTGTTGATCTGGCTGCTGCTGCTCTGCTTGATGTTCTACTTGCTGTCATTAGTGTCATTGAATATTGTTGTTGCTTGATCTAGCTGTCCTTAATTTTTGTTGCCTGGTGTGCAGGGGTCTATGGCTGCTTCTACCGCTGCAAGTTCTCAAAATCTCAACAAGAAATTCAGATGACATGGAGTGGCTGCCATTTAGTATTTTACACGTGTGGTTGTCATTTAGTATATCACGTACATAGCTGGGAGCATGGGAGTATGGTATAATACGTACAAAACTATAGATATGTTTGCAATATGTTGGTTTAATGTACCGATTAATGGTCGACCGATTAATCCAGTTAATAGGCCGATTCACCGATTAATCGCTACTGGATATGCTTCTGCATATATATGTTGAGCTTAGATGTATCTGTTGTCCGATTTGCTCCTTCGTCTTTCTTGGTATGCTTCTGCATATATATGTTGGTTGTAATCTGCTTTAACAATGCAAGTACTTGATACTCCATTCTGTTCTGGTAAGTGAGTGGAACATCCCATGCCCACCACCATGCCGGTAGCACTTCTTCCTTGTTGAAGAGCATGGTTCTACTCCAGCACCATAATTGGTGCTTATATTATTAACTCGAGTGAATCTAAGCTTTTCTTTGTCAAATCACAACTAGAATGTGTCTTGGGCCAAATAATATGATCTAGAGTGACAGCTCGAGTTTGTGTTGAGTTGACATCTTGTGAACCATGAATGGATTGTGATGATTTTATTGATTTGACATCTTGTGAACCATGAATGGACTATGATCTCGTGAACCATAAACTGGATGCCTCCCTGGTAGAGTTTATTATGTGTATGTATATGCTTCAGTCAGATATTTGGCTGACATCTTGGGAACCATGGACTGGGTGCTTGAATCATTTAAAAAAAATCTCAGCATTGGAGTTCCTGTCATCATGTGAGTATATAGACAGTGTACTAATGGACTGTTCTGTTGTGCTGCAGGTTGGGAGACTACATGATGTCATGCTTGGGGATATTTTTTTGCAATACTTGCAATTGCTGGCAATCGCTCTCGTGTGATGGTGGCAGCTTCATCACGTCGTGCGTTGGCCGTTGGCACATGGCAGCGGTGGATTTCTTTTTCAAATCTGTGGGTTAAGTGTAAGTTTCTTGTTCCTCTCTTTTCTCGCCGTGGATGTACCGTGTTTCGGCCATCGAGCCCATAACATGCTTGTGTAGGTTTAAGTGGCACAATGCTTGTTTAGGCTGCTTCTTAATGCTAGTTGTTGTCGTTGGCTTGGAGAAAGGCTAAATAGAACAATTTCAAGATTGTTTGCTGCATCATTTGTCTATAGGATGCTCAAGTGAATCATGTTTGTCTGTTTGTACAACACAAAATTCGAGTAACAATTGTATTTCATTTGCTCGGCATCTAGGAAGTAGAATAATGCTCGATGTTATGGTGCCGTCGCAACTTTCCCGTTTGCATCATATTGTGATGTCATGCTCAATGAAAATCCACTCCCTCCACCATCAACTACTGTGTTGCCGGTCCTGCTGTGTTGCCTTTTTCTTATATTAAAATTTGAATGGCTGAATACTAGTAGCACCACATAACCATTCATAGGCAGCAATAGCATTGCATATGTAGGCAGCAGTACCACACATATAACCATTTACAAGTATTACTACTACTGTGACAATTTTTTCTTGTGAAATTACATGCGTTCGAATTGCCTAGGTCACTTAAGTAGTTGAGCCTTTAGTGCTACTATTTTAGCTGTTTCTTGAACATTTTGTTGCTTTTGACAGGTGGATGAAACAATTGCAATTGGTGGCTGAAACTAAATTGTATAGGGGATTACCATTGTTGAGTGTAATCCAGTGTGATTTCCAATGCTGAATCATGTATTTGTAATTAGCCTTTTATTGATTTTTTTTGGGTTCTGGTCATCAAATATGCCTACGGCATTTCTCTGCTTGGCCGTCGGCATAGTTATCGTTTGTAGCCACCAGATCGTGCCACGTGGCTGCTGTATGCCTACGGCATTTGCCGTCGGCGTAGATTCAGACGGCGTCAGACGGACGTGATGTACTTTTTTTTGCCGACGGCCAAGCATTGCCGACAGCCAAAGAAAACTGTCGGCATACGTGCCATATGCCGACGGCAATTATATGCCGACGGTTTTTCCTTTGTATGCCGAGGGAGCAAAAGACGACGGCAAAGGCCGTCGGCATACACATTTTGCCGTCGGCATATTATATGCCGACGGCATTTGTGCCTTTGCCGACGGCATTTGGCTGTAGGCATATAGAGTTATTCCTGTAGTGCCACCGGCCGCGTCTGCGACGGTCGCGTCCTCGTCGACTTCTATGGTGAGTGATCACCGTCGTCGACTTCTACGGTGAGCTGCCGTTGTCGAATCTTTCGCATGTGATTTTACTTTCGCTAAATGTGTGCATGTGAGTGTTCCAGCGGAGGCGTTCGGCCTGCCGCTGCTGCCGCCAAGTATCCCGGAGGAGGCGTCGGGTCAGTTTGCCACCGGCGCTAACTTTGCCGTGTATGTGCCTCCCCTGCGTTGCCGGCGGAGTACTACAAGAGCTACTACAACTTGACGATAAACGTGCCGGTGCCGTCCCATCTCGGAGCGCAGCTCGACTCCTTCAAGAAAGTCCTCGCGCGCATCGCTCCCGGTGACGGTAGGTAACTACCTAAGTACACATGCGTGCGTTGGCAATATCTCATGTGGTGCAAGTTCAACATA
This sequence comes from Poa pratensis, assembly GCA_947311845.1. Classification (NCBI taxonomy): domain Eukaryota; kingdom Viridiplantae; phylum Streptophyta; class Magnoliopsida; order Poales; family Poaceae; genus Poa; species Poa pratensis. The sequence goes on along the minus strand of CAMZMU010000052.1, from coordinate 20,473,420 downwards.
TAATTCTGATTTTTTCGATCATCTTGACAAAGGCGCCACGAGGGCTCTCCTGAACGAGTCCCTGATGCTGATGGGGGAGATCGGCGGGAACGACTACAACTTCTGGTTCCTCGGCGACCCGAATAACCCACGCGAGACGCCGGACAGGTTCCTCCCCGACGTGGTCACCCGCATCGGCTCCGCCGTGCAGGAGGTGATCGACCTTGGCGCCAGGGCTGTCGTCGTCCCGGGCAACTTCCCCTTCGGCTGCGTCCCCGTGTACCTGAGCGTCCACCAGAGCGACAACCAGTCGGACTACGACGAGCACGGCTGCCTTAGGTGGTTCAACGACTTCACCCAGCGGCACAACCAGGCATTGCGGCAGGAGGTCGCCCGGCTTCAGTCGCAAAACCCCGGCGCCAAGGTCGTCTACGCCGACTACTATGGCGCCACCATGCAGTTCGTGCTGGATCCACAGGCCCACGGCATCGTCGACCCGCTCGTGGCGTGCTGCGGCAACGACGGGAGGTACCACGCCGGCATTTGCGATAACAAGGCGAAGATCTGGGACAGCCCCGATGGGTTCGCTAGCTGGGACGGCGGCCACATGACGGAGAAGGCGTACGAGATTATTGCCAACGGGGTGTTGTACGGGCCGTTCGCCGACACCCCGATGCTCGATCTCTGCTGGACCATTTTTGTGACATCCTTTTCCGAACGGGGGGAGTAGAAGATATTCTAGATCTGCTGGGATTAATTATTGGGATTATTATTGTGGCTGTGCATGCCAATAAAATGGATTATTGTGCAGATCAATGGAAAACTGAGCAAGCCGCCGGCTTGTATTGGATTTTTTTTTCTAGAAAATGGAATATTTGGCTCCGTCTGACTTTTGGCTCCTGGGTATACCAGCGCACCTGATAATGCGAAAATCTATTATCTATACAACTATTAAAAGAACAAATTTGTCTTGTTTGGATACTGTAAATCTGAACCGTTCAATATCCGATCAAACCTGTGATACTTTAAATCTGGACCGTTCAATATCCGATCAAACGGCACAGATCGTCCCAATGTTTGACAACTCAACATTATCCAGTTTGGACCGTTTTGCCCTCCCACCAATCATATAATACGACCAACTTGCCACTACCTTTTCGTTTTGCTAATTACAAAGGATTGCCACCGCCAAAAAGAAAAGAAAACGTTTGACAGGCACCCTCGCGTCTGCTTGTCGAACACATCGCCCACCTGCCGACGACCCCGACGCATGCCCAGCTCCGGCCTCACGCGTCGCCACACCCAGCCCTTTGTCCGTACCGCCCCTAGCTCCGGCCTCGCGCGACACGCCACACCCAGCACCACGCCACGGTGTGTCCGTGCATGCGTGCTCGCCGGCCGGCCATGCATGCATCTGCTCGTGCCGTGTGCTCCCCGGCTCGCCGGCCGGCCGTGCGTGTGTGACTGTGTCCGCCCGTGCATGCGCTCGCCGCCGGCCGGTCGTGCGTGTGTCCGTCCGTGCATGCGCTCGCCGGCCGGCAGTGCGTGCGTCCGCCCGTACGTGAACTCGCCGGCCGGCCGTGCGTCCGTGCGTGCGCTTGCCGGCGGCCATGCATATGCATCCCGCCATGCTAGACGTGCACGCATGCGTCCCGCTGTTCTAGCTGGATGGCTCCCGCGCTCATCGATCAATCGATGGCAAGGTAGCTGCGCGTGAGAGACATGCATGCAGCCGACCATACTTATCGTCTACGCCGTAGACGAGGTCCACGGCGTAGACCATAAGTGCCTTATCATCCACGGCATAGACGATAGGTACCTATCATCCACGGGCCACGGCGCAAATCGGGGTGTATTTTTTTTTGAAAAAGTGTAAAAACACGTATTATTTATCGAATTTAATTAAAAACATGTATTATTTAAAAAATAGCCAATATATCAACATGTAATCCCATCTTTGCCCACATCAATTGCACATACGAGTTTAATTTAATCAGTATAGTTATAAATTACTATGTTATAAAACCAATATACGTGCGTTACACGTGCAATTGTACTAGTCTATACTACTATTAAAAGAGCAAACTTGTCTTGTTAATCTACGTCATCTCAATTAGTTTTTTTTTTGAAAAGGATCCGATACAAATACAAGGAGGCTCCACACTTTTACAACCAGGCCCAGCAGAGAAACAAAAACTACAACAGGGCCTTGAAAAAGTGCACAGAGCACCCTCTGCCACCAGGAAGAAACACAATCAGACCCTTGCCGCAACCCCAAGCACCTAGACGCCGGCGAGGTCGCCGTACCGCTTGCCGCCGGAGAAAAGGCGCCGCCACACCTTGAAGTCGACTGCAGGAGCCGTCCGCCGCCGAGCAACGGAACTTGACGCGCTGAAAGAGCACAGCCACGGCACCAGCTCTCCGATTCCGCCCAACTTCCAGCCAAGAACGCCGTCGTCCAGGTCCACCACTGCCAGCCCTCGACCACCTCCAGACACCGCTCCTCCCCTCGCCACCGAGGCCGGCCAGAGCAACAGCGCCGAAGAAGACCACCTGCACCAACCGAACCAAAAGCGGGACACGAACCTCTGCCAGCTTCCCTCCTCGCCACCACGGCCGGCCGGAGAAGCAGAGGCAGAGGAGAGCACCCGACGCACCAGCTTCACTACCACCCCGGCGAGGCCGGAGCGGGAACGGGAGGGGAAGCACGCAGCCCAAAACACCAACGCCATCGCCACCTCCTGCGACCACGCCGCCCGGGCACACACACCTACGATCTACACATATCTACACACCCAGCGAGAGCCGGAGCTCCCCCCACCTCACGGTGCCGAAACAGCGACCGGAGGCGGAGGGGAGCGGCGGATCGCCAGCCGGAGGAGGAGGAGAACTCGAGGACGCTTTCTCCGCTCTCTACTGTAGCGAGGGGAGAGGGACGAGTCGCGGCAGTAAGATAAAAAATATACGGTTAGGACTTAATGAAAGATCACGTAATGTTTACTATCATTGTCCTACACGGTTCTGTTGTCACATAATTAATGGGTAAAGCCAAACGAATTGGCGATCTACAGAAAAGAAAAAAAGGCAGATGCTATCGATAGGAAAAAAAAGGGAACAAGTAGCTAGGAGCCTACGATCGATCTGAGTTGATTGTACTCAGCTTAATCGTATCAGGGCACGACTCTTCTCTTTCCTGCGCCTGTATAAAAAAGTGCACACCCTACCTTGAACATAGTGACAAAAGTGTACTAATTTATACTTTCTCCGTTCAGAAATAATTGACACATATTTGTTCAAATACAAAGTACACACTACATTCATTTTTAGATAAATCTGTATCAGGTATTTCCGGAAAGAGGTAGTATATATCAATATATGGGCATGATTGAGAAGCACAAGCTAAATACAATTTTTAGAAAGATTGGGTACAATGTGGATATACTCCCGAGTACACTGCGATCATCTATATGGACATACTTACACTACATCGTCTGTTGACGTGAGTCAAGTAGCTTCGGGATTGAAAAACTACGACTATTGGCCCGCTGTTGACACAAACAACGACTCACAATTAATCGTGTAATCCTCTTCAAATATACAATATGGTGCTAAGCTCCGGATTTGATTATAAAAATAAAATAAAAATACAAAACACGAGAACAATATTTACTGGAACACTGCCCGATGAGCGTTGATCCATTTGAAAACACCAAGGATTAGACAGATTCAATAGGATTTATTCGGTATGACACCATCTCAACTCAATGCCATGTACTGAATAAAAAGTAACATAACATACCTAAAATATTTTTAGGAGATCGAGTAGTGCATCTAACATCTCTCTAATATGTTTTTTTCATTGTCAACGTGAATGGGCATGACAAGAATTGAAACAATTTTATTTTTAGTGAAAATAAACTTCATAGATGAGATTCGAGGCAAAGGAAACTTTGAAGCTAAAAAAGTCTAATCATAATGCGTGATTATAATTTTAACTACTCATATCCAAAAAAATCTATTTTAAAATTAAAATGTGTTACACAAGCACAATATGGTAGATAAATATATACATGTCAGAATTCCCAGAAAAAAACATCGGGCCATCAATCTAACACACCCTCTTTTAGTTGTAGATCATACACAACAAATGTTCATAATTATTAATAAACAAGATAAAAAACATATTTTAATAGTTGTGTTGACAAAAATACCAAGTCAATGGATTTGCATAGTTGTATTTAAAAAATTATGATCAATACACCATTGTAATTATACCGCCAGATAGATCTTCCTAAAGCGTATAAAGTAAATAGTATAGCTTAATATCTTTAGAACGAAATAATTTCATGGGTTTACTTCAACCTGATATGGTTTTCCTATGGTGTGATTAAATACACTTTAATGTCAGTCAATGAGTTTTTATTTTACGAGGAACTTTTTTTAGTGTCTTATTCTCTAATTTTAATAGGAGACATCACTGAAATTTGCAAAGTTATAGAAACAACATTTTGCACAACGTAGTGATGTTTCATGCACGACATATGCAAGTGGGCGACATTTTACATTTAATGGGCAAAAGAGTGGGTTTAGCAGGATAGAGTTAGATCATGCTAATCAAATAATTGACCAAAGGTATTGGTTATTAGGAGGATGTGACAATGATCGATAATAGCACGATGGCTAGAGTGTTATGGTGCAAATAAAAACATTATTTGTGAGATGAATTAAAATAACCTGGTGAGTGGCAAAAATGTTAAAACTATGTCCCGTCCACATATCTTTTTTAATTTAGTATGTTACATGAAGATCTCCTAAAATATAGTCATTTTACATGAAAAAAGAACATGTATTACTGAGAGAGTACAACGAAATATGTGAAATGGCAGGAAGAGAATAAAATATATATTAAAATAGCACTACCTCCGGTTAAAAACAAACGAACTTATAGAATATACGACATGGATTTTGTTAGAAATATAAGAACACCTACTATCCGTAAATTCAAAACCTAAGTATAGGTGATTTTCCTTACGATAATCTTCCGACAATCATAGGATATACTCTTATTTAGATTTCGTTTTTTTTACAGTATCTATAAAAGCACAAATTCAAACATGAGGATATTCAACAAGTTAAAGATGATGCCCTCGCATTTGCGAGGGCCATCTTGCTAGTTATCTTAGAAAATTAAAAGAAGGGCTAAAAAATCCAAATAATTCTTGCGTTAATATGATCAAGTATCCTTACTCGTGATTCTCTTTGACTTCTGAGCAGAAAAAGACAATCTACGACAAATATAGCATGTATATAGTGTTTTTATAGGCAAATATTTTATCCAGGGTGCAATTAAAGTCAATCTTTGTCGATTTTTTTTGTACAGGTGCAATACTTTGCCATGTTTGCATGAATATCAGTTTTGAAATATCTTGAATTTCTAAAAACAAATTGCATATCGGGTGCAATGGTAATATAACCACGTTCTCCAATGTATTTTCACAGGGTGTGCCCTTAGGTTCGTTCTCACTTTTGAGCGGCCTAAGAAAGGGTCCTTTGATTCATATGATTTCTACAACATGATAATAGTGAAAACACATGATATTAAAATGTCACATCCTCCTGAGTCCAACACTATGTGATTAGCACAAACGAGTGTTTGACACACCAAGAGGCTTAAGTGGATGCAAAGTTTCATTCAAAATGAAGTATAGAGGAATCCATTAGGAAAATTCCTAAATATATAGTCTAATCATGTGATCAAATGGTCAACACAGGATTGTTTTTTATCCTTACAAAACCAGTGAAATTTGTTTGAATCTGATAAGCCAGAAATAACAAACCCAATGCATGTTATGTGTTGTAGTATAGAGCATAAATCTTTTTTTTCTTTAAATGTCCTATTGCACGTTTGGTGTATATGGTGGGTGTTTCAATGTAATTTTGATAATCCTAATACCCCAGTCCAGTTGCTGAACTCGGGGGAATGGGGAATGGATCCTGCTCTTCCATGGTTGGGAACGCAGCCATGACTAAAATTTGTTTAGATGCTATATTCTGGACTATTCAAAATATTAGGAATGGTGTTTGTTTTGATCAGATTATGCCTAGAGTGTTGAGATATAAATATACTATATAGTTCTTTCCATCAGTTCGGAATTTTGGGATAATTGGTTATTACATTGCATATAATTCTACATATATAAATATCCATGTGATGCTATTCTTTATATATGTTATTGAATTGATCTTTGGAGTGCTTAGCAGAAGAAAAAGGTGTAAAGAATTCTTCGTCAAGGAATTCAGAAGCTAAAGATCGTGACAATGGAGGTCTTCAGTCAATCTATGGGTTGGGCGCCAACATGCGTATGGTTGCTATTTTAGTTGACATTTTTTATGTAGCTCTGCGTGGCATTTTCAGAACCTTTGCTTCTGTGATGAAGCAAAACTTGAGCACGTGAATGTTCTAGCTTAAAACCTTTGAGTTTTTTTTTTGAATTTTCTTTAATGAAGCTGCACTATATCCTTTTTGATTAAAAAAAAGAAGGGAAAAGCTAACAGGAAGCGCCGCTCGCGCGTCGTCCCTCAGCGACGGCTCGTCAAGATTCGGAAAAAGGATCTCGTCCTCCCGCGTCGCGCACCGCCTGGTCCGTGCTGCGTGCGTGGATAAGGTTGATGTGGGCCCCACCAGTCAGTGGCACAAGGGGAGACAATTTGAATTTTGGGAGTCGTGCGGGAGTGGGGTTGGATTAATTTCAGGTTTTTTTGCCGGAAAATCATTTCCGTTCCCCACGCTCTCTCTCATCTCTCGCCCGGAGCGGCGATTTTGCTGGCGATTTGCTGGCGATTCGCCGTTCCTCGCCGCCGCGAGCGCCGTCCGGCGCTTCCTCGCTGCGACCGCCGTGCCGCGGTTCCTCGCCGCTGCGAGCGCCGACCCGCAGAACCTCGCCGACCCAACACCGCGCCCGCGGTTCCTCGCCACTGCGAGCGCCGCCCCGCGGAACCTCGCCGACCCACCACCGCGCCCGCACTGCTCCGCTGTCGGTAAGTCTTCAGCCACCGCTGATTCGCTCCCTTTCCCTCGCCCTTCTCTCTCTGTCCGCCCCTCGCTTGAAGTACTGGCCCGTCGCCGTTCTTCGCCGCTGCCCACGAACTCCGGCGTTTTCGGCTCGACGCAGCAGCTGTGCGTTAGGCTTCCTTAGATCTCAGCGGGACCGGATATGTGTTCCAGAGCGATGGCATGTTTGATTTGTGTAGACTAGGGTTTTTAGGCTTGTTGTTTGCTTGGTCTGTAGATTATTTTAGTGGTTCATTAGCTTATAGGGTTCATTTAGTTAGGTTTTTAGGTCTTGTGCAGGTGATTGTTGTGCTAGGCAGCTTATAGGGTTCATTTAGTTAGGTTTTTAGTTCATGTGCAGGTGATTGTTTGTGCTAGGCATGACTGATGTGCATGGTTAAATCCCTGATTAGTTAATTTGTTTCTGAATTTGGTGGTTTGTTTTTAGTCAGTGAGATATTTAACCATGTAAAATTGTGGGTACTGTCTTTTGAGGATCTGTTGTGTGTTTCAATTTTGCTAGAACATTACATTACATACGTGTGTATGCTTGTGATGGTAGTGTATAGTTGCTATATTCTGTTTTTTGTTGTCCTGATAGCTGCAAGGATTCTGATAGACATCATGTTTTAACCTGTTAGCTGTATTGTATTTATATGGTAACTTAAATTTGGTGAACCTGGCTGTTTGTTGTGTTTTGTGTTTAGCTTTCTGTTTTTAGTAAACTGGTATGTACGACCAGTTAACTTGATTTTTTTTGTTCAAACAACCTGATAGCTTACTTGATTTCTGAACCTGGTGGTTTCCTATTTTTTGTACCTGGTGGTTTTTTTTGCTCGTGTATCCTTTCATGTGGGCCTGGTTTAGGGTATGTGTGTTGTATCTGCTATTTTGATGGTTTTGGTGGTGTTACTGGTTTTTTGTTTTCTATTAAGTTGTACACATGATGATTTTTGTTCTGTTTTTTCCGAAACAGGGTTAGCGCGATGGCTAGGAGGAAGGGCAGCAAAATAAAGCAGGTGGTGATGTGAAAGGAAATAACACAAGGAAGAGGCGTGTGGTGAGTTGTTTGCCCTTTTTCTCACCTTGTCTTTGTTGGTGTGCAAAACTAGTGTAGGTTTCAAGTGTGGGTGTAGTGCACTGATGTAGTTTTAACTAATTTGGGAGCTTCAGTCACTTAATTTGGTAGCTAGCACTGATGTAATTGATAACCAGACATTTTTTATAGCAACTAATGTGTCACCATTGTTTCATTAATTTTGGTAACTATCACTGAAATATGTTGTATCTTGAACTTGATAATATGGTAACCAGTCATTCTTATGTTGCAGGCTAAGCGTGTAGACCGGAATAGGGCTTCTCCATTTGCGGTCACGCAGCTATATAATGATCTGACCGAGGGTCAACACGCAGCCGTAGTTGCTATGGGGCAGGGACCTTTCCTGGGTATCAAGTGTAATTCACTCCACAACCCACTGAACAGTTGGTTCACCAGGTGTTATGATCCAAGCAGATGGGCATTCGTTGTTCCTTGTCGAGGTATCATCCCTCTTACAGAAGAGTCTATTGAGTTATTGACTGGGCTGCCGCGCGGTCCACTGGAGGTGAAGTACCATGTGGATGGCGAGTTGGAGGAGCAGATTTCCAGTCGTCTTTTCCCTGGTGAAGGCAGTAGGCCGAAAGTATCCGATGTGGCTAAGAGAATTACAAAATATAAGGCTGCAGACAAGACTTTCAAGGAGCTGTGGATGGTTCACATAGTGTCTGCAGTATTGGCACCTACTCTTGATAATCACATCAGCAACAGCTGCTATCCTATGCTGGTATAAAAAATATTTAGTTCAAGCTCTCTTATTCATTGTTGTTTTAATGCATCATCAAACTGCTTACAAGTCTTCTGTTTTTGTTGTTTCATCTGTGCTATTAAGTAGATGGATATTGATCAAGCTAAAGAGATGAACCTCTGTAAACTGGTTGTCGACCAGCTGCACGAGAACCTCTCTAATGGGAAATATGGAAAGGGTTGTCTGTTGTATTGCATGGTGAGCTCCTCCCCCCCCCCCCATTCATGCCCCGACCCCATGTCTATTTGCTTTTATTAGGTCTGGTAGATGTGCACTACTATCCTGATAGCTGTGTATTCATAATCTGGTACCTGTGTATGGTATATCTAGTATCCCTGATTTTTTGCCTCTTTTGATTTTTCCCTTTGAATAGCTACGATACATCACTGCTATCAACACTGATCATTTGGAACTGGAGTTACAACCAGCACCATTTGCTATTTATTCATGGACAAACGAGGCAAGAGATGCGGTGGCTGCCTATGCAGGAGTACGATTCAACCATATTTGGAGCGATGCAGGTGAGTTTGTTTTTTGTCATGTCTAGTTCTAGCTTTTGCTATCAATTTTTTGTGCATGCAACTATCTTACTAAATCTGTACTTTTACTTTGTTATGTAGTTAAGGGATGAGTTCAAAGATGATCTGTCTCGAGAGATGGGTCTCTTTGGTGGATCGGATGGTTTCGAGGCTTGGATGAAGCTGAACCTTCACCCAACTTGCTCATTTGAGGTACTAATATTTCTGCATGCATTACATCCTCTATTTATATTTTTCTTTTTCAGTTTTTTGTGTTGTTTTTGTGGTATGCCTAACATTATACCATTCCCTTTTTATTGCACATGAATAGCAAAGCAAAAGAGCCCACTCCCTTATGCTCTCTTTTGTGTCGTCTGTCAATGGCGCCTTGATCAAGCTCGTACAAGGTTTTACTGAATCTGTTCCATGCGAGAGGTGTGCAGATGTAGATGCTACTAAAGGTGGTGGCAATGTATCAGAGGTAGATGGAGGTGCTGGTGTTTCAAATGAGGGAAACAATGGGTCAGATGCAGATGCAGAGGCCAATTCATCTTCATCTGAAGAGGATGAAGAAACAGATACGGATGCAAATAAGATATCAAGGGCCCAAGAAGAGGATGCACAAGATGAGCAATTTGACCGTGGAGATAATGCAAGTGAGATACACCCATCGAGTGGTATAGCAGCAAACAAGGAATCAGCAATCGCTAGCGCATCCACTCCTCCTGATGAAGCAGGAGTTACTTGTACTGCATCTCCTCCTCACAATCATTCGCAGATTGCTGTTCCATCTGGCAGTGAGCTGTTTGGTTCTAATGGGGCTGGTTATATCGGTGGGTTTGTAGATGATTCTCCAATTGCTGTAAGCCAGCAAGCAGATGATGAGATTAGATTTAGTGCAGCAAAACTCGCAGCAAGTCTTACCAAATCAAGGCTGCACGGTACAAAAGAGTCTGATTCATCATCACAGAGTGTTCACGACAATATCAAGCAAGGGGTTGCAGTGATATTGGGAATACCTGTATACAATCCTCTTCACAAAAGATTTGCGACGACCCTTCATCATAGATTTTTAACCTGCCAGCTGCCTTGATTTATTATGATAGTCATGTTGGATTTACCTGGTAGCTACCCTTATTGTGGATCATGTTTTGTTTTTGGTTTTCCTAAACTAACCTTCTTGTTGTTTCCTTTTTATACGTTTCAGGAAACGCTCCTCAACATTGTCTCCTACAAGGAAGTCACCCAGGCTTGAAAAACTTCAGAGTGGCTCATCGACCTTGTCTCCTGCAAGCCCAGACCCTGCACCCAGCAAAGGTGGCAATCAAGATGAAGCACTGGCTGGCAGCTCTCCTACAAGGAAGTCACCCAGGCTTGAAAAACTTCAGAGTGGTTCATCGACCTTGTCTCCTGCAAGCCCAGGCCCTGCACTCAGCAAAGGTGGCAATCAAGATGAAGCACTGACTGGCAGCTCTCCTACAAGGAAGTCACCCAGGCTTGAAAAACTTCAGAGTGGCTCATCGACCTTGTCTCCTGCAAGCCCAGGCCCTGCACCCAGCAAAGGTGGCAATCAAGATGAAGGACTGGCTTGCAGCTCTAAGCTAAAAGATGACAAAGGCAGTAGCAACACTGAACCTGTTTCAGAAGCGGATGGGAGAAGTGCAAAGTCAGCTTTTGTTCTATCTCCCACGGTTAGCAATACCCCCAAGCAAAGCATGTCTGATGGGAGGAGCGCAAAGTCTGCTGTCGTTATTTCTCCCACGGTTAGAAATAGCCCCAAGCAAAGCATGCCTGATGGGAGGAGCGCAAACACTGCCTTTGTGGTTTCACCTTCAGTTGCTGACCTCAAGAAATCAGATGGCACCCCAAATCAGAACATGTGCAGAGATATTGTTCTCTCACCACAGGTGCAGCAGAGGAACTTAATGGGCAGTGGAGGTAGCAGCATCCCAGTGTCTATCTCTCCTAATATTGGCACGCATCTGCGTACATTTGGTGCAGACAAGGGCAGTCAGACGGCTATTACACCCGACCAACTTGCTCTCATCAAAGGATTATCAGATTCATTCAATAAGCAAGAGCTACAGGAAGCAAGGACAACTGGTAAAAAACCAATGCGAGTTGGTGGTAGTGGCCGTAAAAGGAAGCACGACGAACACATAGGAAAGAGTAGAGATAATCGTCCAGGAATGTTTACCCGCCTCCCTTCAACATATTGTCGAGCTCACAGGAGACGTGCAGTGCTGAGGAAGCAGTTGATGCCAGGCCAGTTTCTTGGATCCCATCCCCTTGTACGTCCCTTTTTGTCCCATGGTAAAGAGTTTGTCTATTTTATGTGGTAGCTGTGCTTTCTAAATTTGATAAATGTTCTTATTATATGTGGTATCTCAATCTGTCTACTATACAGTGCTGGGCTTTCTAATGCATGGTGCTCTTTTCTTCTCTCTATTTAGACCATATGTTTTACTTGGTAGCTGCACTTTTCTAGCATGGTAGTTGTCTATCTTTTTATATGGCCAGTGCATATTTTTTGCTGATCATGTCCCTATTTTTTTTGTAGACGTAACAACTGATGATGGCTTTGAGGAGTACAGAATATCAACGGAGGTACAAGAATTTATCGCGGGAATTAGAGCAAAACTCACCACTGAAGGCGAGGAGGAGTATGATAGGTATGAGGAGATGTCTCGGGCTTTCTTCGCAAAGAAGCGCGCTAACGAAGAGAAGGCCAAAGCAGGGCCAAGTATTGGTGTTGCCAGCTTAACACCGAAGGCTAAACCCCAGAAAGCTAGGGTGAAGAAGCCGTCCCATTTCAAGAGCTTACCGTATGAGTCAGCATTGATGGTTACAGCGGATCAAGAAGAGGTTTACAAGAAGATATTGCTCAGCAGCTCCTACCACAGAGACGGCTCATCGAATGTAAAGAGGTGATCACCATCTGCTTTGTGTTTCTCCCTTTTGTCAAATAGCTGTTTTTTGTTTAGTACTGAACTAAATGTTCCATTTCTCCCCTGATGTTTGTCTTTATTGGAAAACAGTTACCGGATAATCCAATACAACAACTGCTGGGCTTTCACTGGTGATCTAGCTGATTCTATCCACGTCAGGGGCGAACTCTCCAACAGTTGCATGGACGTTGGCATCGAGTACCTCCAGAAAACACAATCCCGGGAAAGAAAATAATGCCGTACTTGATATCAAAATATTTGATGGATCATGATCTGATGAAGCCTCTTGTAGTTGAAGCTTTCAAAAGGACACTGACATATTCTCTGAGTGTCATGAAAATAGTAAGGATACCGAATGGCTTTTGGGTTTTTGGAATATATTTTGCTTTCTGCCAGATTTATTTCCTTGCACATTCCATCAGCTATTTTTACTGCCTACCATAATTTTTTGCACAAGTTAGCAGTTTAATTGGTTGCACTTACCAGTTTCCTATTTTCTGATTGCTTTTCCTTCTTTTTACACTAGGACATTTTGCAGTCATGCATGAGATTGCAAAAGGAGAACCAAGTGGGAATCACTGGTACTTTATGTGCCTGAATTTGGAGGCAGAAAGATTTGAAGCCCTTGACTCACTTCGTGGTGAAGGCAACGTAGGCCTCGTTGGTCATGCAAATGGTTTCATGCTGAGGGTTAAGACGCTGTGGTCTACCTATTACAGCGACTCCAAGGTACAGATTGAGCATTACCCCTGAAGATCATAGATGCCCCTCGACAGTTTACCAAGTACGTACATGCTTTTAACCCCCTTGTTTTTGCACTTTTTGTTTTTTCTGGTAGTTATAGCTCTATAAGCTGGCAGCTGTGCACTATCTATATGGTAGTTGCACCTGACTCTAATTGGTAACTGTGTTTTTCATTCCCCTTTTTTCTATTTTTGTGCATGCAGCAAAGACTGTGGGTACCACGTTCTTCATAATATTGAGCACTGGGATGGGCAGAACATCCCACAAATCAATAAGGGAGACGTGGTCAAGATGAGGAAGTTGTATCCCTACAAGTGGGCTTCTGCCTCTTTCAACGAGTCAAAAAACTAGAGGTGGCATCTTGATAACAACAAAATGTGAGGTAAACACACATGCCACAAAATTAGTACATTTTTTAAAACATGAATCCATATCATGTATGCTACAAAACATCCATATTACACAATCAGTTGTCAATTAACTTAGGACCACAACAAGATGTTTTTTGTGGGTTGTGTTTGTCTGATTGCTATGTAGTTCTCTGGTTCTCATCTGGCAGCTCCCCTCTTTGCAAGCAAGTCCTGTAGTCGTGAGAGACTGACCCACATTGTTTGCAAGTCCGGACCTCTTTCGGGTTTATGTTCAACGGGTTCTGGAAAGCGTGTTTCCTTTTCCTTCCTTTTGTGTTTGATTTTCGAGGATCACGGATGTCTGGAGCCTGCGATGAGTCAGAATCTGCATGCATGTTAGGAACTGCATAGCTGTCTTGGTTTGATTCACTCGTAGTGCCAATGTGGCCGGGGGCAGTTTTTTGTGCAGACCTTGTTGCAGCAGCGCTAGTCGAGCACCTCCTAGGAGCCGCCTGCGGTCCTGATGCTGCTCGTCTAGATGGAGCACTCGTTGTAGGATTTGTAGTCGGAGGTGGTCCATTTGCAGCGGTACGTGGGTCACTTGCAGGAGCATGAGCATTTGCAGCAGCAGTAGACTTCTTTGCCCTTTTTGCCGCCTCCCGCTTGAGATCAGCCAAGTCTTTTTTCAAACCTTTTAAGTGTGTTTTGACTACCTTCCTGCCGTCTTCTGACTGGTTCCCTTCAATTGCTAGAGTCTTGAAATCGGCGCACATCAACGCTAGTGTCATCAGTTTTTTTGATTCTTCAGGCATCACAGCTGTTCTCCCTTGTCCTTCTTGGACCAAGGCTGCATCCACATCCCATGTCCACCTTTTCAGAATGTAGGCATCGGGCATCTCCACCACCCCAAGCTGTGTCATTGCCTGCATTTTGTTCCACAACAGAGAAAAGTTAGTGCTTGTGTTATTATAATCTGGTAACTGGGCAGTATCAAGTAGGTATTTGTGTAGTATAAACGCGGTATCTCCCATTATTTACTTCCTTCTTGTTTTTCTTACCCTTAGTATGTGGCAGCAGACGATACCGTCCCTCTCAAATTTGCAGCACGCGCATCTGTACTCCTTGTTCTCAGGATCTGCAGAAACTTCATAGGTGCGATTGTAGTAACCTGGCACGTATTTTGTGATGCATTCAGCCTGATATGTCTTCTCGCCTGTTTGGTGTATGTTGTACGAATACACTGACTGCATTTCATACTGGAAACGGTTATGTATTTTACGCGTGTACACTTTAGATAGCTGTCCACCTCCTCCTTGTTCTCTGTCTTCATGATCTTGGCTTGAATTTCAGAGTATTGGTGAACAAATTCGAGCACAGAGTTTGTTGATTTTACATATTTCTTTAGGACAAAATTGAAGGCTTCACTTCGCTGAGTTGTTTGCATGAATGGGTAGAAGTTCTTCATGAAGTATGCTGGCACCCAGTAGCTTCTTTTTTCATACAAAGCTGCCAGTTTTTTATGCCCTTGCACACCGTACTTATTGATCATGTCAGCCCATTTTGTTTCAAAATCCTGTGGTGACAAGCTGCTGTTCAAGCAGTCATTGAATGCTTGCCGGAGATGTTCATTCTTGGCAAGGAACGGCCCAATCTCTTCTGCTGCCTTCTCAATGATGTGCCACCTGCAGTTTCTGTGGCTTGCATTTGGGAAGACCTGGTCTATTCCTGCTCACATTCCAAAGTCTCGATCTGTGATGATATTTAGTGGCACCAATCCATCCATTGCCTCTAGAAAAGCTTCAAACAGCCAAATGAAATTTAAGCTTAGCTCCTGCCTCAGAAGGCCGCACCCAAACTGAATGGATACACCGTGGTTATTTATTTCGATGAACGGTGCGCACGGCATTTGGTAGGCATTTGTCAGGTATGTTGTGTCAAACGACACACAGTCGTTGAACTTCTTGTAGGCTCTCCTAGCTACACCTTCAACCCAGTACAGGTTCACTACCGTTTTCTCGTCATCAACTTTCATTTTGTAGAAGAAGTCAGGGTCAGTTTTCTTCATCAACTTAAAGTACGCCCTCATGTCTTGCATGTCTGTCGATTTGTTGTCAGCCCTAAGCATGGATCTAAAGTTGGCAACATCTTTTGTGTTGTAACCTAGGCCGTCAAGCGAACAATGCAACTTTGTCATGATCTGCATCTGCTTGCTAGTATCCAGGTTGCAAGAATGCAGCAGAGTAATGAATTCCTTGTCTTCTTCAGGGATATCTCTGTGGCCTCTTAAGAAACCGGTCAGTGACCACTTTCGGAGAAGTGGGTGGTTGTGGTCGTCGCTGAACTCTGTCACGAGCCAGCAACCATCTCTGAATTTCACAGACATTTGAGCCATGCAGTTGGTTCTTGGGCGTGTGTTCCTTTTTCTTTCAGGCACAACCGGTTTCGGGTTTTGTGTGTCCTCTTTCCTTTTGGGCTGATGACCTCCCTGGTGCACACCATGGCGGCTCTAATGAATTCCCCTGTAGCTTCAGATGGTTTTTTGTAGTCATATCTGATGTCGAAACCTTTCCTTCTTGCATACCTTCTGTAGTGTTTCTGTGCTTCCACCAGTGTGTCGAACCTCATGTGGGGAGCTGGAGGTTGTGGTGTCGACATTACTTCTGTTGCGCCATCATTTGCATTGCTCCCTTCAGCTCTGGGTATATGAGTACTGGATGCAGCGTGGGTAGTCTCCATGTTAATAGTACCTTCTGTCCCCGACACCAAACCTTGTCCGTTATCACCAGTACTTGCATTTCCTATAGTTCATAGCATGCAAAATAGAGTTATGTAAGTAACAGGGGTCAAGTAGTATGCGGTAACTGTTGTTCAAACTATGTGGTAGGTCCTAATGAAGTACTTGGTAAAGCAAATAAGTGTTCTGGTACCTAGAACAATTTAAAAGCTGCTTTTGTTACTTTTTAATGCCAGCTAGCATGAATAAACATGGCATTTGTTTGCATTTATTCTGATATTTGTATTGTGAATTAACCTGGTAGCCAGTTTTTCACCCTAGCATCTATTGTTAGTGAATTTTTTAACCAGCCAGTGATCAAAACAAGTAATAACCTGGTAGCTAGCATCAATGAAATTGGTATTGTCCTTCAAAATACATGGTAGCTAGCAAAGAATAATAATTCACCTGAAACATCTACATAGCATCTTTTTTTATAACTAAGTTGATTCTGGTAGCAACCAAGAAGTTAAATGATATCTACCATGCAACAATTTGGCAACCAGTTGTGAATCCAATATCTTGGATGCGTGACATACTGTTGCCAGAAATGGCAACGTTTTGTGCACCAATCGATGTGTCCATGTCCATCTTTTTTACCTGCAGACATGAATTTGTGAACCCATGTTAGTACTGCTAACTCAAGAATTCTATGATTTTTTCTTGCAACAGGATGTGAATGGAGATGTCTTTGGTTTATTATGCAATTAAAGAGTTGAAGCCCTTTGTGTTTCTGGCTGTGATTTGAAGAGAAGAGACCAAGCCCTTTGTAAAGCCTTTTGTTTGTGCCAGTGATATCATGTTTCAACATGTTTTCTGGAGCTATCATGTTTTCTGGAGCTATCATATTTCTGCCAGTGATAGAAACCAGGCAAGTTCTTTTATGCCACCATGTTTCTGGAGCTGGAATATGTAATTTCCACTAGCGGCTGAAAAAAAGAAGCCCCCTCCCTCGCGTCGCCTACTCTTAGGCGACTCGGGGGCGACCGCGCCGCCAGCCCGCGACCCCTCCCCTCACCCCCCATCCTCGCCGCCACCGGAGGACACGCCGGACAAAAGCTCCAGGCGGTGGCCGGTGATGGTGGCGGCGGGGCGTTTTCTCCGTGCGCTTGTCGGTGGAGGGCCTCTCCGGTGGCGGCGGCGTGGCTTCGACGGCAAGGCGGCGGCGTGGGGTCGTGGTCTCCCGGCGACGCGCGCCAATCGACGCCGGCTTCGGTGCTCGGCTTCCTCGCGACGGAGGCGTCTCTGCAGCCCAGCTGTGCTCTGCGGTCCTGTCTCGGGCCCAGATGGGCTTCGGCGGGCCGCGGAGCTGGCCCCGGCGGCTGCAAGCGCGGGGCGCGCGTCTCGTCGCGCCGCTGCTGGGCACCTTGGCGGTGCTGGCGGCGGGGTTGTGCGAGATGCAGCGGGACGGCCGGTGGTGCGCCGCAGGCTGCGGCCCGTAGGGCCGGGCCCCCCATCCTCGACAGTGGTGGCGCCAGACTCCGCCCCCTTGGCAGCCGCGCGGTGGTGTGCGTGGAGCACGCCGGCGTGTGCTGCTGGTCCGCTGCCTGGAACCATGGTGGTTCTGGGCTTCGGGCAACGCTTCTCCGCCTCCGTCGGCATTGTGCTCGGCGGGGTGCGGTCGTTGGCGCTGCGTCCGGCGGCCCTTGCGGACTTGGTTTTTGCGCTGTTGTTCTGGCCGCTGGTGGTCTCCGTGAGGTGCGGCTGACTGCTGCGGTGGCTGGTGGTGGTTAACTGCCTCTTTTGTAGGGATTGCTTAAACTCCGGGGTGAGAACCCTGCGTCGACCTTGTCGTTGCCGGCGGCAGCGGTGTCTTCGACACCGTTCCCTCGCAGGAGGTGCCGCTGTGGAGCTCCAGCGCCTACATTACTTTGGTCTCCGGGTGAAAACCTTGGGTCCGGCTTGCCGGACCGGATGACGGTGTTGCTCGTCAACACAACCTCCCTGGAGTCGTCATCTTGGAGACGCTAAAGTATGGCTTTTGTTCATGCGTGTGCTGGTGGTGCTGTGTTCTGGTGGTGTTGGTGCGGCTGGCTTGGGGCCGACGGCGGTGTTTCTCTCCTCGGCTAACCTTCACGTGGTCTCGTCCACTTGGAGGTGCTTGCCCAAGACCCTCCCCTGGTTGCTGTTGCGGTGTGGGAGCTTCGTGCTCGTGGTGGCGTTTTGGCTCACCTTTGCTCCTTGACGACACAATGTATGTCTCCCCCACCTGCTTTCGTCTCGATGTCCGTGGCGGAGCTCCCTTTCTAGGATAGTGCTAGGTGCTAGGCTTGACACTCCGATCCGATGATGATGGTGGTGCTCCTGAGTTGTGCCGTGGGGTTCGAGTTGCTTGCCGGTGCGGTGCGTGAGGCTGATTGCCGAGTCTCGGCATTGTGCTCCCTCGACTTCACCCCTCACCTCTTGTGTCTCTGGGTGGCTCTTGCTTTCCCTCTTCTAGTTGTCTTTTTTTCTTGTATTTTCTTTGTTCTCTCTCCTCTGTATCCCCTGTAAAACTGCTATTCTGTTGTAAGAACATGGCCCGCCAGGCTACTTTTCGGAAATATAACAAGCGGTGGGGCTCCTCCCCCCCGTTATTCTCGAAAAAAAATAATTCCACTAGCTGTGTCATGGATACATTTCTCTGGAGCTACCATGTTTCTGCCAGTGTTAGAAACAAGGCAATTTCTACCATGTTTCTGGAGATATCATGTTAACATGTTTCTGGATATACCTAGACATTGCCCTTTTATGCTACCATGTTTTTCTGGAGCTGCAGTCTGTAAATTCAACTAGATGTTATATGTGTTTTCATGGGAAACAAGATCATGTATCCATGATATGGTAGCATAGTCACCTGGTGGCTGTTATATGTGTTTGCATGGAGAAACAAGATCATGTTCATGAATTTGGTGAATTTTCTACCATGTTGACTTGAGTAGATAATGCTTCCTGAATTTCGTGAGCAGGAGAAGCACAAAAGAGTTGGTACTAACATGATCTTTGCTGCAGAATTTTGTTGCGATTTTTAGTTCGATGTCTGGATCTGGGAGCTGGGATGATCGCCCAGGGCCAGAGCGCCGTGATCGGCGGCGGCTGTCTGAAGCTGGACGATCGCTGATATTTATAGCATATTTATTAGGTCAAGCTGTCTTCGCTGGCCCATTTGCTGTTTTTGAAGGCCCGCGAGAAAACAGTGAAGCCCAGTACGGTCCACGGCCCAGTTTCGCTAGTGTCGGGCCATTCGAACGCGCGCGCGGACGCTCGGGCTGACTCGAACGCGCGGGCGTTGACCGCCGCTGCGCGCGACAAGGCAGCGGCGCCGCTCCATATTCCTGTCAAAAAAAAAAGCAAAACCGTTTGACTTTATAGTTCGAGTTGGGAACGATGCCCTGCCCCTTTTATATAATACTAATTAAATAAGTAACGTCCAGATTCATATCAATAACATGCTCTGGCACGTCAAAAAAAAAAAAACATGCTCTGGCCACTACAGGAGGCTCCTGGTATGCCGACGGCTGGAAGTCGTCGGCAAAGGCCTATAAACCGTCGGCGTATGGCTACGCCGAGGGCTGCCGTCGGCGTAGGTCCCTCGGTGTCCCGACACCCTCGGCTCAGCCCGTTTGGCCGTCGGCGTATACAATTACCGTCGGCGTATACACCGGTGGGGCCCGCACGGCGTACTAGGCAAAGAAACCGTCGGCGTAGTCGAGCATGGGGTCCCGCAATGTCAGAGGCTACGCCGAGGGTCGACCCGTCGGCGTGCTGGAGCCACGTGCAAGCTTCTGGGAGGCATGGAGCTAGCTAACCAAACATGCAGGGCACCAAAGTTCAGTAGCAAGAGCGGTTTCGATCCTTTTAATTCGTTTCCATGAAGCTGGTGCGCATAGACGACTCGCCGGCCATGCCATTTGTACCTGCCCTCCCAGACACCGACGGTCGGCTGGCCGTGAACGACGTTGCTGGAGAAGCAGCTGCCGAGTTCCCTCATGAACCCGCCGGTGCGCGCGCCGGCCGGCGACGTCGTCTTCAGAGACACCGAGGCGGCAGCGGCCTGATGGTGATGGTCGCTGTGGGCTAGCTGGTGCAGTTGTCTGTCGTCGTCCTCGACAATCGTGTCGAGGCTCCGCGGCACCTTCCTCCGGCGCATGATGGACACGACCTGCGGCGGCGCCACCTCCGTCACGAACCTCGCCGCCACCTGCGCCTTCGCCATGCGTGTCAGACACTAAAGAGTTAGCTAGCTAGGCTTGCAAGCAGCAAGACACCAGTTTAACTTAGAGTGTGAGTGCGTGCGTCTTTGCCTTGCGTGTGGCCACCTCAGGTCTCATGGCGAGCCATATTTATACTCTCACAAGACCAGTTATGTGCCATGGGTCACACGGCAGAGATGGAAGCGGACGGCGGCGTCGCCGTCGTCGCTCGTCAGGGCCTCCTCGCAAAGACGGATCGCACAAGTGTGCAATTCGAGTCCAGGAACTAGCCAGGACGATCTCCATGCATGCACGGTGGTTCGCCCGCTAGCCGATTTCCGCGGTAGCTTTCCGGCGAAGGCAAGCGTGATGGCGCCAGCTTCCCCGGCCGGTCAAGCCGAGACGAGCCAGCGTTCAAGGCGGAGTTAATGCCTGGCGTGTCGCGGCGCGCGCGCCGCCGGCACGTCGGCGTCTTGATCGCCTTTTTTGTTTAATGGCGTCTTGATCACCCCGCGACGGCGATGGTGATGACGTACGTGTCGCGCTGCCGCCCGGTTAGAGGGCTCTGTCGACCTTTTTCCCATGAATGGATTTGTGTGGCTTCGCAATGGCGATGACGTACGTCGATGTCTACTCCGGCCGGCTAGCGTTATCCATATATATGGAAGAGGTAGCGTCTGAGATGCGCAGCAACGCCGTGCGCAGCCGGGCACAAGACGATATACATCATGTGAGAATTATGTTTTTCTTGTCCAAATCTTTACTATATGGACGGTGACCACTGGCCATCTAAAGAGGTAAAGGATGACTTCAACGGGGCGACACATCGAGTCCGCGGGCATCCGTTCCTGTCCGCGAGGGCCAAAAACACGGCTCAACGGGGCGACGCAAACGGATAGCGGTCCGTTTTTTGGTCCGCCGCGACGCATTCCTGGCCCAAATTTAGGTCACCGATGCGTCGGCCCCGGACGCGAGCGGACCGTTGTTGTGTCCTCCCCATGGCATCGACCCCGACGGCTAAAGCGGCCACCTACCCCGCAATAACTGTGGGTGGTGGAGCTCTTTAAATGGAGCCGGTCGGGGAAACCCTAGAGCAGAAACCCTAGATCCTCCTCCCACCACGGCGGCCACCACCTCCAACCATAGATCTGCTCGCCGGAATGTCTGGAGAGCGCGTGCCCCAGCATCTGCTGGACCAGAGGGAGCGGGTGCGGCAGCGGAGGCTCCCGCGCCCCATGTCGCCCGACGAGGCCAGGGCGATGGAGGCCGCGTACCGCGACTGCCTCGCCAACGACGAAGAAGAGTACGCGTACCGCGCCGGACTCGCGGCGGTGGTGGCGGGCACTGCGCCGCCGGAGCCCGAGCCTCCCATTGGCGTGGGCGGCACCGTTTGCAAGACCGCGGAGGAGGCCATGTAGGAATCCCACATGCAGCTCAATGCCCAGAGGGCGGCTGCGTTCATGTCCGCAGCGCGCGCCTGCGCCGACGCGGCGGTGGAGTCCGAGTCTGCCAACGCGCGCAGAGCCCTCGAGCCCGCAAGGCGGGCGGGGCGCCGCAAACATGCCCGCGAGGCCGCGGCGGCCGAGGCCTCGGCCGACGACGAGGGATCAGTTATCGACTGATCTGGCAGCTGCGGTACCCCCGCCGGCGTGGCCGCCTATGTGCTGCCCATTTTCCTCTAATGTCTGGCGACGCTACGTGTTTCGTATCTACAAAATGATCAAAGAGGAGGAGCCAGCCAGTCCCGGACTGGCCTCGGCCGTGATGAAGGAAGAGCCAGCAAGTCCGTTACAGAACGGGCATGCTGCGTGAAGTTCCTCAAGGCCAGAGTGCATTTCCTCAAGGACGGGGCTCCTCTTTGATCTTCCCACTTACCGGCCGGTGGTCGGTTATTAACTTTCTAAGTTTTAGTTTAGTGTTTAGTTCAATATTAGGAGAAAAAGCCCTAGATTTACTAGGCTTTTATGTAATTTTAGGATCTAGAAATGGACCTAAAAATGTAATCCTACTGTGTATTTCAATTTCTAAAAATGTATCCAGAAAAAAAGTTTGGGGAAAACCATGGCCGGGCGGACTCAATGCGTCGACCCGTTGGAGGCAGTGGCCGGAAAGGGGCGGACATGGACCGGACAAGGGTCCTTTTGCCGACGCATACGGACCAAACGCGGACCAAACGCGCTTCCGTTTGCGTCGCCCCGTTGAAGTCATCCTAACATCTGGTCTCTACCACCAGCATGTAGCTCTAGCTTCTAGGTACTTGAATAGGAAGCAATATCATCGGTCAAACAATTTTATACTACTATTCATTCAAGAAAAGTTGTTGGAAGTCATTATCAGATTTTTTTTATATGACACAAATAAGTAAACATTAGCTTCGCCGTTGAGGAAATTGTGTTGAAAGCTAGAAAGTTGAATCATATGAGCACTATTCGAAGAATAACTACATAAAGTGGAGACAATAGGTCTCCTTGCTGACCCGTCCATAAATAATCTTCTTTCCAGGAATGCACCCGAGAATTGGTAGTCAAAGGATGAGTGATGCCCAAGCGTAGTGCAGGGGAAAGCACAACGTTGCATAAGGTCCAGCAAATAGTCCTGGCGAACATAGTCGATGTTTTTCGTAATGTCAAGCTTTATGAGGAGAGCAGGGGTGTGTTCCAGTGAAGACGCCTGACAATATTGTGCATGTACATGTTATCATGGATACTTTGAGTCTTGATAAAGGTGCTCTCACTACTGAGATGATGTCAATCATCTTAGGGTGCAATCTTGTAGCCATAACTTTGTGCAATCTTCTAGGGTTTCTCCCACCTGAAGATGAAGATCAGCTGGATGCATGTTCTCGTCGATTTTGCTGGATTGTCGAGTTCCGGAAGGCTCCACCGGCTAACTCCATTGGGCGCCTCATGCCTGGAGATTGCTGGATCAGATGGGATTCGGTCGGGCATATCATATTTTTATGGCCATTTGGTTTCAGAGGTGATATGTATTTGTCGATCCAGAGTGAAGTCAGATGTGGAGAATGTCATGAAAGTCGGGATATGAGGACTAGCGATGGCGGTTTGAATCTTTGTGGCGAAGAGAAACTGGCTTTGGTGAGTTGGGACTTGCAGCAGCGACTGTTTGAGGGGGCGTCATCACACGAGAAGTCCACAGTCTTACCTTGTGATACGTCTGCAACGTATCCATAATTTCTGATGTTCCATGCTTATATTATACCAATTGCTACATGTTTTATTTACACTTTATATCATTTTTATGCATTTTCTGAGACTAACCTATTAATAAGATGGCACAGCGCCAGTTCCTGTTTTCTGCTATTTTTGTATTTCAGAAAAGTTGTTCTGGAAATATTCTCGGAATTGGACGGAACAAAAGCCCACGGACCTATTTTTCTGTCACGTACACGGAGTCCGAAGGAGAGACGAAGTAGGGCACCGAGGCGCCCACACCATACGGCGGCGCGCCCCCTTCTGTCGCGCCACCACGTGGTGAGGGGCCCACGGGTGCCACCGACGCCGCCCTTTCGCCTATAAATTGATGTTTTCGGGAAAACCCTAGACACCCGAGCCATTATCCACGAAAAATTCCAAAGCCGCCGCCGCCGTCAACCCTAACTCGGGAGGGTTCTGAAACTCTTCCCGGCACCCTGCCGGAGAGGGGAATCATCACCGGAGGGCTCTACATCGCCATGCCTGCCTCGGAAGTGATGTGTGAGTAGTTCATCCTTGGACTATGGGTCCATAGCATTAGCTAGATGGTTGTCTTCTACTCTTGTGCCATCATGTTTAGATCTTGTGAGCTGCCTATCATGATCAAGATCATCTTATTGTAATGCTACATGTTGTGTTTGCTGGGATCCGATGAATATTGATACTATGTCAAGTTGAATATTGAATTATCATGTCCATGTTATTTATGATCTTGCATGCTCTCTGTTGCTTGTTGATACTCTGGCCAAGTTGATGCTTGTGACTCCAAGAGGGAGTATTTATGCCAGATAGTGGGTTCAGTCTCCATTTAATCTGGGACAGTGACAGAAAGTTTTAAGGTTGTGTATATGCTGTTGCCACTAGGGGTAAAACAGCGATGCTTTGCCTAAGGATAATTAGGTTGCTTACATTATGCACTTTACTTATTGCAATAGTCTGTTGCTTGCAACTCAATACTTAAAGGGGTACGGATGTTAACCTGAAGGTGGACTATTTAGGCACAGATGCATGCTGGATAGCGGTTTGTGTACCATGTTGTTATGCCCAAATGAATCTCATAGTAGACACCACAACTTGTACATGTATTATTTTGCACTTCTCAATATTGTCAATTGCCCAACTGTAATTTGTTTACCCAGCATGTTAGTTATCTTTATGGAGAGACACCAGTAGTGAACTGTGGACACTGGTCCATTCTTTTACATCTGATAATACAACCTACTGCAATCAGTGTTCTCTTTCATTCTCTGCAAACAAACATCATTTTCTACACTATACGCCTAATCCTTTGTTTTCAGCAAGCCGGTGAGATTGACAACCTCACTGTTAAGTTGGGGCAAAGTAGTTTGATTGTGTTGTGCAGGTTCCACGTTGGCACCGGAATCCTTGGTGTTGCGCCACACTACACTCCTTCACCAACAAAATCTTCAGAAGTGACTTTGATCTCCTACTGGTCCGATTAAACCTTGGTTTCGTACTGAGGGAAAACTTGCTGCTACACTCATCATATCTTCCTCTTGGGGTCTCCCAACGAACGTGTGCCTTGCACGTATCAAGCACTATTTTATGGTGCCGTTGCCGGGGAGATCAAGCCTTCTGCAAGGAGAGTATCTCACTTCCAATCTCTTTACTTTGTTATTGTCTTGCTTAGTTTATTTTTATTCTGTCTTGTTTGCTCCTTGATACGTCTCCAACGTATCTATAATTTCTGATGTTCCATGCTTATATTATGCCAATTGCTACATGTTTTATATACACTTTGTATCATTTTTATGCATTTTCTGAGACTAACCTATTAACAAAATGCCACAGTGCCAGTTCCTGTTTTCTGCTGTTTTTGGTTTCAGAAAAGTTGTTCTGCAAATATTCTCGGAATTGGACGAAACAAAAGCCAAAGTCCCTATTTTTCTGACACGTACACGAAGTCCGAAGGAGAGACGAAGGGGGCCGTGGGCCGTCCTCACCATATGGTGGCGCGGTCCCACATGTTGCCGCGCCGCCACGTGGTGAGGAGGCCTCGGAACTCCACCGACGCCGCCCCTTCGCCTATAAATTGCCTTCCTCGGGAAAACCCTAAGTACCAGAGTCAATTTCCACGAAAAGTTTCAGAGCCGCCGCCGCCGTCAACCCTAACTCGGGAGGGTTCTGAAGCTCTTCCCGGCACCCTGCCGGAGAGGAGAATCATCACCGGAGGGCTCTACATCGCCATGCCTGCTTCCGGAGTGATGTGTGAGTAGTTCATCCTTGGACTATGGGTCCATAGCAGTAGCTAGATGGTTGTCTTCTCCTTTTGTGCCATCATGTTTAGATCTTGTGAGCTGCCTATCATGATCAAGATCATCTTATTGTAATGCTACATGTTGTGTTTTCTGCGATCCGATTAATATTGATACTATGTCAAGTTGAATACTGAAATATTATGTCTATGTTATTTATGATCTTGCATGCTCTCCGTTGCTTGTTGATACTCTGGCCAAGTGGATGCTTGTGACTCCAAGAGGGAGTATTTATGCTAGATAGTGGGTTCAGTCTCCATTTAATCTGGGGGAGTGACAGCAACCACTAAGGTTG
Organism: Poa pratensis; assembly: GCA_947311845.1. NCBI lineage: Eukaryota > Viridiplantae > Streptophyta > Magnoliopsida > Poales > Poaceae > Poa > Poa pratensis. The sequence goes on along the minus strand of CAMZMU010000052.1, from coordinate 20,447,258 downwards.
TGGATGTGTTGTTGCCACTAGGGGTAACCTAATGATGTTTTGTCTAAGGATGAATGTGTTGTTTACATTATGCACTTTACTTAATGCAATTGTATATTGCTTGCAACTTAATACTGGAAGGGGTACGGATGTTAACCTGAAGGTGGACTATTTAGGCACAGATGCATGCTGGATAGCAGTCTGTGTACTTTGTCATAATGCCCAAATAAATTTCATAGTAGACACCACAACTTGCACATGCATATTATGCACTTTTCAATATTGTCAATTGCCCAGCTGTAATTTGTTTACCCAGCACGTTAGTTATTTATTATGGAGAGACACCACTAGTGAACTGTGGACCCTGGTCCATTCTTTTACATCTGAAATACAACCTACTGCAATCATTGTTCTCTTTCATTCTCTGCAAACAAACATCATTTTCCATACAACACTTTTAATCCTTTGTTTTCAGCAAGCCGGTGAGATTGACACCCTCACTGATTCGTTGGGGTAAAGTAGTTTGATTGTCTTGTGTACAGGTTCCAAGTCAACCGTCAGGACTTCTTCCACCCCATCGACAACACAAGTTTTCTGGCGCCGTTGACACCTTCACAAGTGTCTTCACCTCCTACTGGATTGATAATCTCGGTTTCTTACTGAGGGAAGACTTGCTGCTACACTCATCAAACCTTACTCTTGGGGTCTCCCAACGAACGTGTGGTTTACACGCATCACTCCTTTTTATCAAAAACACAAAAAAAATAGTTGCTTGCATTTACTTTCATATTTCGGCCTAGTTGTAATTTTGCTAAAATGAGTACTCCTGAGAACACCAAGTTGTGTGACTTCACTAGCACAAATAATAATGATTTCATATGCACTCCTATTGCTCCACCTGCTTCTAAAGCAGACTTTTATGAAATTAAACCTGCTCTGTTAAATCTTGTTATGAAAGAGCAATTTTCTGGTGTTAGTACTGATGATGCTGCTGCTCACCTTAATAATTTTGTTGAACTTTGTGAGATGCAAAAGTATAAGGATATAGATGGAGATATTATTAAACTGAAATTATTTCCTTTCTCTTTGAGAGGAAGAGCTAAAGAATGGTTGCTATCTTTGCCTAGAAATAGTATTGATTCATGGACTAAATGCAAAGATGCTTTCATTGGAAAATATTATCCTCCTGCTAAGATTATATCCTTGAGAAGTAGCATTATGAATTTCAAACAATTTGATAATGAACATGTTGCCCAAGCATGGGAAAGGATGAAATCATTGGTAAAGAATTGTCCCACCCATGGACTGACTGCTTGGATGATCATCCAAACCTTTTATGCAGGACTGAATTTTTCTTCAAGGAACCTTCTTGATTCAGCTGCTGGAGGTACCTTTATGTCCATCACTTTGGGTGCTGCAACAAAGCTTCTTGATGATATGATGATTAATTTTCTGAATGGCACACCGAAAGGACTCCCAAGGTAAGAAGGTAAATTCTGTTGAAGAAACCTCTTCCTTGAGTGATAAGATTGATGTTATTATGTCTATGCTTGTGAATGGTAAATCTCATGTTGATCCAAATAATGTTCCTTTAGCTTCATTGGTTGCTCAAGAAGAGCATGTTGATGTGAACTTCATTAAAAACAACAATTTCAACAACAATGCTTATAGGAATAATTTTGGTAAACAATTATAAGCCTTATCCTTCAATAGTGGTAATGGTTATGTCAATTCCTATGGTAATTCCTACAAATAATAGAAGTGTACCCTCTGATCTTGAAGCCATGCTTAAGGATTTTATTAGTACACAAACTGCTTTTAATAAATCTGTTGAGGAAAAGCTTGGTAAAATTGATGTTCTTGCTTCTAAAGTTGATAGCCTTGCTCTTGATGTTGATCTTTTGAAATAAAAGTTATGCCTAATGATGTTAAAGAGAACAAGACTTTTGCTACTGCCAATGCTATCCAAGTTAAAATTGACAACAATATTAGGATGTTGGCTGAATTGCATGCTAGGTGGGAAAGAGAGATAAAATTGATAAAGAGAATAGTATAGCTAGAGTTTGTACTATTACCACCACTAGTAATGCTAATGTTTCACATGCTAGTAAACCTCCTACTATCAATGGTAACATAATTGGTGTTGGCAATGTTTCTACTACTTCTGCAAAACGTTTAAAATTGCCTAAAACCACTGAAACTGTTCCTGATAAAAGTGCTGAAATTTTTCGAAATATGGGAGACAATGGTTCCATTACCATTGATCATAATGATTTTGATTTTGATGATTGTAATATTTCTGAAGTAATTATGTTCTTGCAAAAGCTAGCTAGAAGTCCTAATGCTAGTGCTATAAATATGGCTTTTACAAAACATATTACAAATGCTCTCATGCAAGTTAGGGAAGAGAAATTAAAACATGAAGCTTCTATCCCTAGGAAGTTAGAAGATGGTTGGGAGCCCATCATTAAGATGAAGGTGAATGATTTTGATTGTAATGCTTTATGTGATCTTGGTGCTAGCATCTCTGTTATGCCTAAGAAACTCTATGATATGCTTGATTTGCCACCTTTGGAACACTGTTATTTGGATGTTTATCTTGCTGATAATGCTATGAAGAAACCTTTGGGGAGAGTTGATGATGTTCTTATTATGGTTAACAATAACCTTGTCCCCGTTGATTTTGTTGTTATGGACATTGAATGCAATGCATCTTGTCCTATTGTTTTGGGAAGACCTTTTCTTAGAACTGTTGGTGCCATTATTGATATGAAAGAAGGAAAATTAGGTACCAATTCCCACTCAAGAAAGGTATGGAACACTTCCCTAGAAAGAGAATGAAGCTACCTTTTGATTCTATTATTAGAACAATTATTTGTTGATGCTTCTTCACTTGGAAACACTTGATTTTCACTTTCTGCGCCTAGCTGAAAGGCGTTAAAGAAAAGCGCTTATGGGAGACAACCCATGTTTTATTTCTAATTTTTCTTTTATTTGAGTCAAGGAGCTTGCTTACTTCTGTAACAACTCCTTTGTATCTTTATTTTATTGCATTGTTGTGCCAAGTAAAGTCTCTAATAGAAAGTTGATGCTAGATTTGGATTTCTGCGCAGAGACAGATTTTTGCTGTCCACGTTTTGAGCTGTACGCACTCCAGAAAAATTGAAAAATTCTGAAAAATTCGCGTGATCCTCAGATATGTACGCAACTTTCATTAGTTTTAGTTTTCGATCTGAGCAACTTAAGTGCCTCGAAAAAATTCGTCTTTACAGACTGTTCTGTTTTGACAGATTCTGCCTTTTATTTTGCATTCTCTCTTTTACTATGTTTGAGTGGATTTCTTTGCTCCACAAAACATCAGTGGCTGTAGCTAATGTCCAGAAGTATTGGAGATGATTGTGTCTTACAGAACATGTGAATTTTTGATTATGCACTAACCCTCTAATGAGAATTACTTTGAGTTTGGTGTGAAGGAAGTTTTCAAGGATCAAGAGAGGAGATGATATGATATGATCAAGAAGAGTGAAAAGCCTAAGCTTGGGGATGCCCCCGTGGGTCACCCAAGCATATTTCAAGAAGACTCAAGCGTCTAAGCTTGGGGATGCCTTCTTCATCAACAACTTATCAGGTCATCTCTAGTGAAACTATATTTTAATTCTTTCACATCTTATGTGCTTTACTTGGAGCGTCTGTGTGCTTTTATTTTTGCTTTGTTTTTTATTTTCTGAATAAATTGGATCCTAGCATTCTTGTGTGGGAGAGAGACACGCTCCGCTTTTTCATGTGAATACTCGTATTCTTCACTTATATTTGTTGAGTATTCTTACTAGCTACTGCAATGCTTTTAGCTCCTGTTTTTCATGCATCTCTTGTTCAGAGCTGTTAGTTCTTGTAGAGAAGTACTCTCTTGTTTCATTGTTGTATTATTTGGAGAGTTTTGTGTTGAAATAAGTTGATTGGTGTTTGGTTGGAAACAGAAAATGCTACATGTGGTAGATGGTATATTGAAAAGACATACTCATTCTTGTAGATCATTGTCTTGGATAATTTGATACTTTGCAATTGTTTTGAGCTCTCAAGTAGATCATGTTTAAGCTCTTGCATCATGTAGTTAAAGCCTATTAGTGGAGAACTACCGTAGAGCTTGTTGAAATTTGGTTTGCATGTTTGTATCTCTAAGGTCTAGATATTTTCTGGTAAAAGTGTTTGAGCAACAAGGAAGACAGTGTAGAGTCTTATAATGCTTGCAATATGTTTTTATGTAAGTCTTGCTGTACCGGTTGATATCTGTGTTTGCTTCAAACAACCTTGCTAGCCTAAACTCTGTACTGAGAGGGAATGCTTCTCGTGCATCCAAACCTTGAGCCAAAACCCATGCCATTTGTGTCCACCATAACTACCTATTATGTGGTATTTCCTGCCATTCCAAGTAAATACTTCATGTGCTACCTTTAAACTATTCTATTACTCTTATTTGTGTCAATGTTTTATAGCTCATGAGGAAGTTATGTGGCGTTTTCTCTATCACCTTGTCATTTACTCATGACAGACTTTCACCAATGGACTAGTGGCATATACATCCGCTTATCCAATAACTTTGCAAAAAGAGCTGGCAAATGGGGTGCCCAGTCCCAATTAATTACAACTTTAACTTTAATTCTCTTCACATGTTTTGCCAATGATTTATCAGAAGCAAATTTCAAAGTGTTAAACATTATCAAATAGGCACTCCTCCATGGTATGTGATTGTTGGAAGGCACCCGAGGATTCGGTTAGCCATGGCTTGTGTAAGCAAAGGTTGGGAGGAGTGTCATACCAATTTATAAATATGCATGTGTAAACAAAAGAGAAGAGGGATGATCTACCCTTGGGTAGAAATAACGTCCTTCATGGGAGCCGCTCTTGAAAGTCTGGGTGACAAGGGGGATAGAGTGCCCACTGCCATTCGTTGACAACAACAAACACCTCTCAAAAACTTACTTTATGCTCTCTATATGATTTCAAAAACTTAAAAAGCTCTAGCACATGATTTAATCCCTGCTTCCCTCTGCGAAGGGCCTTTCTTTTACTTTATGTTGAGTCAGTTTACCTACTCTTTCTATCTCAGAAGCAAACACTTGTGTCAACTTTGTGTGCATCAATTCTTATATGCTTACTTATTGCACTTGTTATATTACTTTGTGTTGACAATTATCCATGAGATATACATGTTGAAAGTTGAAAGCAATTGCTGAAACTTAAATCTTCCTATGTGTTGCTTCAATGCCTTTTATTTAGAATCTATTGCTTTATGAGTTAACTCTTATGCAAAACTTTTTGATGCTTGTCTTGAAAGTACTATTCATGAAAAGTTTTTGCTTATATGATTCAGTTGTTTACTCTTTATCTATTTGTTAGCAAACTATAGACCATTGCCTTGAGTCACTTCATTCATGACATGAGCCTTGCAATATTATTTGATCAAGATTGTGTGAAGCATGTCTCCTCAGAAATTATTTTGTTGTTATCGTTTTACCTACTCGAGGACGAGTAGAACTAAGCTTGGGGATGCTTGATACGTCTCCAACGTATCCATAATTTCTGATGTTCCATGCTTATATTATACCAATTGCTACATGTTTTATTACACTTTATATCATTTTATGCATTTTCTGGGACTAACCTATTAACAAGATGCCACAGTGCCAGTTCCTGTTTTCTGCTGTTTTTGTTTCAGAAAAGTTGTTCTGGAAATATTCTCGGAATTGGACGAAACAAAAGCCAAGTCCTATTTTTCTGTCACGTACACGGAGTCCGAAGGAGAGACGAAGGGGCACCGAGGCGCCCACACCATGGCGGCGCCCCCCTCTGCCGCCGCCACGTGGTGAGGGGCCACGGGCCCACCGACGCCGCCCTTCGCCTATAAATTGTTTTCGGGAAAACCCTAGACACCCGAGCCATATCCACGAAAAGTTCCAGAGCCGCCGCCGCGTCAACCCTAACTCGGGAGGGTTCTGAAGCTCTTCCCGGCACCCTGCCGGAGAGGGGAATCATCACCGGAGGGCTCTACATCGCCATGCCTGCCTCCGGAGTGATGTGTGAGTAGTTCATCCTTGGACTATGGGTCCATAGCAGTAGCTAGATGGTTGTCTTCTCCTCTTGTGCCATCATGTTTAGATCTTGTGAGCTGCCTATCATGATCAAGATCATCTTATTGTAATGCTACATGTTGTGTTTGCTGGGATCCGATGAATATTGATACTATGTCAAGTTGAATATTGAATTATCATATCTATGTTATTTATGATCTTGCATGCTCTCCGTTGCTTGTTGATACTCTGGCCAAGTTGATGCTTGTGACTCCAAGAGGGAGTATTTATGCTAGATAGTGGGTTCATCTCCATTTAATCTGGGACAGTGACAGAAAGTTCTAAGGTTGTGGATGTGCTGTTGCCACTAGGGGTAAAACAGCGATGCTTTGTCTAAGGATAATTGTGTTGTACATTATGCACTTTACTTAATGCAATAGTCTGTTGCTTGCAACTTAATACTGAAGGGGTACGGATGTTAACCTGAAGGTGGACTATTTAGGCACAGATGCATGCTGGATAGCGGTCTGTGTACCATGTTGTAATGCCCAAATGAAGCTCATAGTAAACACCACAACTTGTACATGCATTATTATGCACTTTCAATATTGTCAATTGCCCAGCTGTAATTTGTTTACCCAGCATGTTAGTTATCTTTATGGAGAGACACCACTAGTGAACTGTGACCCGGTCCATTCTTTTACATCTGATAATACAACCTACTGCAATCATTGTTCTTTTCATTCTCTGCAAACAAACATCATTTTCCACACTATACGCCTAATCCTTTGTTTTCAGCAAGCCGGTGAGATTGACAACCTCACTGTTAAGTTGGGGCAAAGTAGTTTGATTGTGTTGTGCAGGTTCCACGTTGGCACCGGAATCTCTGGTGTTGCGCCGCACTACACTCCTTCACCAACAAACTTCAGAAGTGACTTTGATCTCCTACTGGTCCGATTAAACCTTGGTTTCGTACTGAGGGAAAACTTGCTGCTACACTCATCATACCTTCCTCTTGGGGTCTCCCAACGAACGTGTGCCTTGCACGTATCACCTTGCAGGGTGAAAACCCAAGGTCTGACCTTCGTTGGTTGTGCCTGGCAATGACCTTGTTGAAGGCATTGTTTTTGCGAGCGAGGACTATCTACAGGGTTGAAAACCTAGGATCTTTGATCGGGTGACGACAGCGCTTGTGGACTGTTTTCTTGGCGTCGCTTTTGTAGGAGTTGGACTTCTTGTGTTGTTTTGGTGGTGTCAGTGTCGCTGCTATAAGGATCTGATCGCCGCAGCGGGACTTTTCTTTTTTTTAATTCTTCTTTCTTTTTTCGGCCGTGTGCATCCGTAATGCTTTTAGAGCAATATGTTGTTGCAGAGGCTGGGTGTAATAAATATTTGCTGGAATCGTAGCCAGAAAACAAAAAAATTCCTAACAACGATAACCATAAACTAGCCAAGATCTATACTATGCAGATATACTATACGGAGGGGAACGGAATACATACCCTTGTAGACCGAAAGCGGGATTACGTTCCCGCACAAACGTTGACGATGAAGACGACGTAGCCGACCTCAAGGTCGTGTAGCGGAAGTAGACAGCTCCCAGCGCCAAACGATGGCGCCTAGCGGTTCCACACACGTACGGTGTGGATGACGACCTCCGGGCTCCAGATCCAGCAGAGCAGCGGAAGTGGAAGAGTGGATCTAGCAGCACGGCGGTGTGCAAACTATAGAGAGACTTCTCTCCTCGTACGAAGCTCCAGAAACGGAACCCCGCTCAAGGTAGGAGAGAAGGAGAGAGGAACTTGTGTGTTTTTCCAAAGACATAGGGGACCTATATTTATAGGAGAAGGGGGGAGACCTTCTCCCTTGGCTTCCCCATGTGGGACTAAACCCGGCCCACCTAGGGTGGCTGCCCATTTTCTCCATTTTCTTTTTCTTTTTCCTATTGGAATTTTCCCCTAATGGGCCTCTAAGGCCCATTTAGCTTTTAATGCCTTTTAAATTCGAAATTAATTAAATAAAAATGTATTTAATCATTAATAAACTTATTAATATTAGATACATATTATTTAATTCATTCGGACCCCGAAACATATTTCGTGGCCTCCGATCAATCATCGGACAATTACCGGAACACTTCCGGAGCTCCAGAACACTTCCGGAGTTCCTGTTTCTTATTCTCTCTAAATCCAATCTAATCGTCACCCACCCTTAAGTGTGTTTCCCCACGGTTCGGGATCACTCCAGACATGATCGAGACTCTCTCTTCGATCAATCGACTAACAGCGGAATCTGGATATCCATGATAGCCCCTGTGTGTCCACGAATGTCTCTTTATTCGTTTGAACCTGTAGACGTCCAGTTTCAATCTCTTGCCTGGCGATGCTTAGATTGTTGAGCGTCGTTCTCCGGTATCACATTTTACCGAGCTTGACCTCATCCTTGACAATCTATCTTTTCTCGTATGTGATGTTACATCCCCGTGACCTAGTCACATGCTTGCAAGCTCATTAGATGTAATCTCACCGAGTGGGCCCAGAGCATCTATCCTGCTATGCGGATTGGCAATTCCCGCTATTGATTACTCGCCCCGACTACTTCTTCCAATACCCGAAAGTGTCACCCTTATTGTCGTGCGTATGAGACATGACGTTAGGTGCGATCAGCCGTATCTTTCAGAAGCAGCGACTTGATATAATCTCACGGTCTAAGATATGAAACTACGTTTCTATATTTTGGGTATGTCCATCAAATCATTCACCCAATGATATGACTCCGTTGTTAACCGGTTAATGCCCATGATCAGGAAACCTTGATCATCTGTTACACAACGGACTAGTCAAGTAGAGGCTACTAGGGACCTGGTTGTTTCTATACCACACGTGTATTATGTTTCCGAGTAATACAGTTATAGCATGGTATTAAAACTTATTATGAACTATTGAGATATGACAATAAAATCTATTTATTAATTGCCTCTAGGGCATATCTCCAACAGTCTCCCACTTGCACTAGAGTACCAATTAATCTAGTTTACAACTTGGTAAAAGCTTGACACCTATAGCATTATGGTGCATGCTCGTCTCGTGGAAGAGGTTGAGTCATCAGATCTTCCCGCATTGAGATCTGTATGTGCTTTGCAACACTTCTATGTCACCTAGTTTGACATCATCCCGTATCTTATGATAACGGTAAAATATATGTTTTGTCGATGGAGTGAGACTCTGAATTTCACGCAGCATGAGCCTTCTATTAAGGGAAACCAGTCATGCTCGGGAAAACTGCACAATCCAATCACACTTGCTATTTCCGAAATAGCCATATATTTCTATACCTATGTAGATCATGCGACAATGCATTCATATGCAATTTCGCGAACTAACCCTTCTATAGTGCATTCATATGCAACTTCACAATCTAACCCTTTCTTTAAAACAAAGGACTTCTCCTGTATGAGATTTCTAGCCGTATGGGTCAGTGTCATAACTTGCATCATCGTAAACCTCTTACGGCAAGTTATCTCTTCACTCTTACCCCATACTAGAAAACATATCCTCAGTTCTCTTTAGACACTGAAGGATATACTTAACGTTTGTTCATTGATCCATCCAGGGATCACTCTAGAACCCGTTCTTCAACCAAGAACTTGGGTCACACCAAGTCGAGCTTTCAGTATGATAGAATCTATGTCTGAGGCATAGAGGATGTCGGACATCCAGTTCTAATCAACCATCACTGAAACGCCAAGACAATCTTAATATTTTAACCCAGTCATACAAGTAAGAACTTTTCTTCGCTTGTTCTATTCTGAAACATTTCAGAATCTTAACGTAGGACAATATTCCGACCTAATGTTATTAAGCCCCTTATGATCTATACGAATTATAGATCTAAAGCCTAATACTCTAAACTTCACTCATAGAAAATTTAATCACTTAAATAATCATTTATACTTTACTAGAGGATCTGTATCATTCTCAATATGTCGTTACATATAAAATTTGGAATGACACCTAGCTCCCACTCAAATATGCCTTCCGCATATAAGACAAGGGAATTTACTTTTAGCTCCCACTCAAATATGCCATTCACATATGAGATCAAGAAAAGCTACTTAGCTCCCACTCACTTCTTTATAAATGCAGGTTTCTTCAATTATTTTGGACGACTCCAAAATCCTCTGATCACATTATCAAAGTGAAGATTCCAGCTCCGATATGCTTGCTTCAGCCCATGAATGGACAACTGAAGTTTGCATACATGTCTAGCATCCTTAGGATCAACCAAACCTACTTGTTGTACCGATTACAACTCTTCCTTAATGTTGCCATTAGGGAACACGGTTTCTTTATCCTCCTATCAATTTCTCAATTGAAAGTAATTGCTAGAACAATCCTAAATAGACTAAGGCATCGCCACTTGAGACACAATCTCGTTGCGGTCAACTTTTGAATTCGTCAAAACTGTTTTATGACAAATCGATCCTTATAGACGGTTGCCTTTCCGTCAGTGTCTATTTTCCATAAAATTCCATTTATTCTTAATGGCCTGAATGCCATCAAGAAAATATACCTAAGTCATTACTTAGTCATTGTACATGGATTTTATCTCGGATTATATATGGCTCATAGCCATTTCTCGGACTTAGGTTCACCATCGATTCTTTGTAGTTCATAGGTATTTTCATGTTCCATTAACATGACGTTTCATAACAAGATAGTCGTAGCACTCACTGCTACGTAACCATTCTCGTATGCCTATGATTTTAGTACGAGCTTAAAGCATCATGATCGTTATCATTAGCTTTCTTTCATCTATGGAGGACGATATCGGAACAGTTTCCGGTATCGGAACAATTTCCGTTGCGTCACTCTGATGTCTAGAGAGGAATTCATTAACTCCTCTTGCTCTACTTTCTTTCCCACTTATACCTTCGGACAAGAAACTATTTCTTTAGTAAGATATATTCCAGCAACTATTTTGCCTTCTTGTCGTGAGACACGTACCCAACTAATTCTTTAGGTACACTACAAAGATTTATCCATTCTAGGTTTGATCGTATCAAAACACTAAAACAACGAAACGACAATCTAGGCTAAAAGCCATGCCATAACTCATATGGTATTGTCTCCATGGATTTAGATGGTTTCCCTATCTAAAGTGAATGTTTTGTTCCTACCACACGACTCTAATGATCACAAAATTCGATAAGAGATTTTATTGATCACACACAATCCAACATTGTGTGATTACGACGTCCTAACACACCATAACATTGTGGTGTTCCATACGGCGTAATTTGTGAAACCTTTTTTCACAAGTCTTTCAATGACATGCCAAACTCATAACTCAAATCCTTTTTCCTCGATCTGTATCGTAGGAACTTATTTGAATTCATCAAACTTTTCAGACCAGCATTTCATTAAGTTGGATGCCCATACATCTACTTAAATCAATATTGGTAAAGTTTACTAAATAATGATTTCCACTACACGTTGAAATACTTCATTGATCCACACACATCAATTATGTATGATATTCAATAAGTAACATGCCCGTTTCCAGAAAACGGTGTCTTAGTTATCTTTGCAAGTGTCTTAAGATCAAATCTAAAGACTCGAGATCCATCGGAATGGAGCTACTTTATGCTTATAACTTTGACATAATTCAAAACGTGAGTGCCACATGAATGTGGTGTCATTACTAAATTTGTATCCTTTGGCATTTAATGTTATAAATGTTAGAGCTACTACCATGACAACATTCCATTCACGATCGGTGTATGATCATTAAAGATATCGCTCATAAATGTAGGATAACGATTTATCACTAACAGATATGAATGATTGTCTCGCAAGAGGGAGACACACTTATAATGATCATGCTAGCAAGCGATCAAATGGAATTCATTCAAATCAAATTTGATTTAAATGGTAGATACAGAGAGAGTGTCTATGGCCATCACAACATATTGCCTGCCATCATCTACACACATTGTCTCTTCATCCTTCCAAGCTACTCAAGCAGAAAATCTTGTTTTCATAAAACATGACTAGTATCAAATCTTAGTCACTACTGCGAGTACTTGTTTAGGTAAAACATTCATAACTTGTATATCATATATATACCATCATCATTGATGACTTCTCGGTGATCCGTTTCATCTTCTTGATTCTTCAACGTAATCAAGAATTCATGAAGGTGAACGATTCCCCTTTCATGACATAGTCTATGACAAACCATTTGCACCTGGCAACGTTGTTGTCATCCAGTGATCGAGTTGAGCGAGGCGTCTCAATGTCATCAAATATGACCAAATGTCATCAAGTATGACCAATGTCATCAAGTATGACTGCCACGTGCTCCTTTAATGCAATGTTCTCTTCCATCTCGGTTGAGCAGAAAACCTGATTTACGGTGGATACAGATCAGCGACCATTCGCGATCTGTGAACACGCACCCACAGTTTAATCTCAACGGCAGAGATCATAGCATACACTGGACTATAATGAAATCATCCGCACAAAACTCGATAATCTGAATTATCTTTTGTCAGCGGAATCTCCGGTTTTATCTCCTAGCGGGTTTTGTATCGAATAGAGCTAAAAGGTTTGAAACAAGGAGTATCCTCAAGCTACGGTATAAAAATATGAAGTTTGGACCCAACTCTTTTAAGTTTCTCAAATCGCAGGAATGCGCCTAAGTTTAAAAGGTATAGAAGAGGTTATCATCTACAAAGGTTTTGCAAAGCAAAAGACTTTTGTTCATAATAAAATATGGGTTCAAGTTTTTTAAAATAAAACTAAGTTTTCAAAGTAAAACTACTAGAACTCCCACTCAAGATGAGTATCCCTCGCATCGTCTTAGTGATTACACGATCCTCATCCGATATACTATCCCCGATCGTCACGGCCGATAGCATAGCTTCAAAGGTAGACATCGTTTATGTCAATCACAACAACTATGTGACTCGTGCTTAACCTTTCGGTCACTGTGTTCCGAGACCATGTCTGTACATGCTAGGCTTGCCAAAATAACCTATAGCGTATTGCTTGTGCAACATGGCTTACACCCACGTTATGCGAACGCAGATACGTCTGACACCGATCGTCACGGCCTGCCTCGTATCGGAGAACTTTCGGTGGTGCACGCTATAGGGAGAACACTATATGGTATTTTAGGAGGGATCATCTTATATTACTACCACCGTGTAACTAATATATAGACATATATATATATATATATATATATACACACACACACAATATAAGATGCACACAATCTACATAACATCAAAAATGAAATGTAATTCGACATGATATGGTCTCCTCCGCGCCGATGGTCTCCTTCGCGCCGACAGTTTATAAACAATTTAATAAACCTACCTTGACCATATCACATAGCCCCTGCAAAATAAAGTTAGACGCTTTCTACTTTATCTTTTGCATGTTTTACGTGGCTGCTAGGGCTTTCGCACAAGAACATTTTCTTACCTACGAATACAACCAAAACAGCGATAAGACAATTGTCTCTATTACACCCCTTTCGGGGCCCTCCATTGCAAATGCTATATCAACTATTGTAGGAGAGACAGACACCCGCCAGCCACATATACGGAACAAGCCGTATGTCAGGTGTGGAACCAGTCTCGCGTAAGCATACGCGTAAGGTCGGTCCGGGCCGCTTCATCGAACAATGACGCGATATAAACAAGTACACGCGAGAGGGTAACAAATGTAGAATCGATGCCCACATTCAACATGTGTTCTAACCGTACAGATATATCTACGCATAGATCGGCTCTGATACCACTGTTGGGAATCGTAGGCAGAAAACAAAAAATTTCCTAACAACGATAACCATAAACTAGCCAAGATCTATACTATAAGGATATACTATACGGAGGGGAACGGAATACATACCCTTGTAGACCGAAAGCGGGATTACGTTCCCGCACAAACGTTGACGATGAAGACGACGTAGCCGACCTCAAGGTCGTGTAGCGGAAGTAGACAGCTCCCAGCGCCAAACGATGGCGCCTCGCGGTTCCACACACGTACGGTGTGGATGACGACCTCCGGGCTCCAGATCCAGCAGAGCAGCGGAAGTGGAAGAGTGGATCTAGCAGCACGGCGGTGTGCAAACTATAGAGAGACTTCTCTCCTCGTACGAAGCTCCAGAAACGGAACCCCGCTCAAGGTAGGAGAGAAGGAGAAAGGAACTTGTGTGTTTTTCCAAAGGCATAGGGGACCTATATTTATAGGAGAAGGGGGAGACCTTCTCCCTTGGCTTCCCCATGTGGGACTAAACCCCACATGGGGTGCCGCACCAAGGAGGGCTGCCGGCTGCCCTAGGTGGGCCCCATTCGGCCCACCTAGGGTGGCTGCCCATTTTCTCCTTTTTCTTTTTCTTTTTCCTATTGGAATTTTCCCCTAATGGGCCTCTAAGGCCCATTTAGCTTTTAATGCCTTTTAAATTCGAAATTAATTAAATAAAACATGTATTTAATCATTAATAACACTTATTAATATTAGATACATATTATTTAATTCATTCGGACCCCGAAACATATTTCATGGCCTCCGATCAATCATCGGGCAATTACCGGAACACTTCCGGAGCTCCAGAACACTTCCGGAGTTCCTGTTTCTTATTCTCTCTAAATCCAATCTAATCGTCACCCATCCTTAAGTGTGGTACCCCACGGTTCGGGATCACTCCAGACATGATCGAGACTCTCTCTCCGATCAATCGACTAACAGCGGAATCTGGATATCCATGATAGCCCCTGTGTGTCCACGAATGTCTCTTTATTCATTTGAACCTGTAGACGTCCAGTTTCAATCTCTTGCCTGGCGATGCTTAGATTGTTGAGCGTCATTCTCCGGTATCACATTTTACCGAGCTTGACCTCATCCTTGACAATCTATCTTTTCTCGTCTGTGATGTTACATCCCCGTGACCTAGTCACATGCTTGCAAGCTCATTAGATGTAATCTCACCGAGTGGGCCCAGAGCATCTATCCTGCTATGCGGATTGGCAATTCCCGCTATTGATTACTCGCCCCGACTACTTCCTTGCGATACCCGAAAGTGTCATCCTTATTGTCGTGCGTATGAGACATGACGTTAGGTGCGATCAGCCGTATCTTTCAGAAGCAGCGACTTGATATAATCTCACGGTCTAAGATATGAAACTACGTTTCTATGTTTTGGGTATGTCCATCAAATCATTCACCCAATGATATGACTCCGTTGTTAACCGGTTAATGCCCATGATCAGGAAACCTTGATTATCTGTTACACAACGGACTAGTCAAGTAGAGGCTACTAGGGACCTGGTTGTTTCTATACCACACGTGTATTATGTTTCCGAGTAATACAGTTATAGCATGGTATTAAAACTTATTATGAACTATTGAGATATGAAAATAAAATCTATTTATTAATTGCCTCTAGGGCATATCTCCAACAATATTTTCGCGATATTAATACATGCTATTTATCTAAAAAATCATGGATGAGCTGCTCCATCTCGCGACATGGTTGACCACCCAGCCCTTGTTACGACCCTCTCTTGAAGAAATTGCTAGTCTTTTTGAATTGTCCTCAGTATGAATTCCAGTTTACTCCAAGTTCAGAATTGCTGGTTGTCTCATTCTGCACACGATTGTTTGGTCTCTCCTTAATGTTGGACGGCGTCGAGCTCGTCGTCGATCTGCGCTTCCTCAAGCTTCCAAGGTGGAGGAAAGGTGGGCGCGATTCGTCGTCAGCCTCCTTCAATAAGCGTCTTGCTACCCAGATCTCGATCCAGTGAAGTGGTGCTCTGGCTATCTCTCCGGCCGGCCATGGAGGCGAGGGGATGAGATGGAGCGGTGCTCATGGAGTTCGATGTGATCTTGGCGATGGGGAGTGGCTGTGGGAGTGCACGAACCACTCCTGGCAGTGTGCGGAGTTGCTGCCGCTGCGGTTTGTGCTCTGGAGGTCAGAGCCTGTGACCGGAGTTGGCATAGCTTCGCCGTCCTCTTCAATAAAGTTCGATAAACTCTGCAGATTCGGTGGCCAAGGTACGAGGATGGATTTCTCTCTTGTTCCTCGCCATGGAGGCGAGTCAATTGGTGAGCTCTATCCTCTTGCTGGCTGGCGGCTGGCTCTGTGCCAGGGGTGCTTTGAAGAAGCGCTCGGGAGGTCATCCATGGCAGCTCTCCGACGGCTGCCATCTCAGATGGTCGGAAGGCGACCCCCACCCCTTCTTCGTCGGCGACGGCTTTTCCCGGCTGGCGATGAATGGTGATTACCAACCTCCAGGCCTTGGTGCCATTGCGGAGGCCCTATGGCTCTGGTGCAGCTGGCTCCCGGCGCCTCGCCCCAAGTGGTTCGTCCCCGGCGGCGATGTGCTTGGCTGTGCCATCCTCGAATGCGGCAGTGGTGATGGAGCCGGACCCAATTGCGATCCCAAATTTAGTGTTAGGGTCCTTGGTGTAAATTGTAAGGACTTGTCTGTAATTTCCAATTTATGTTGGTCCTTTCTGTATTTGTCCACTGTGATGAATATATGCTTCTAGGTCCCTCTGGGACCGTCCCCTGTTCAAAAAAAAAAGCAAACACTGAGTACGTAGTATTCCATTTTGAAACAATCATATTGCATTTTTTTTTAACAAAGGATCCGATCCATATATCATAGTACAAATTACAAGCCAGTCCAAGAAAGAAAGAAAATTACAAAAGAGTTCTGCAATTTGCACGAAGCACCCTGTGCAACCTGAAAGAAACACGATCAGATCCTCCCCGCGCTCCCGAGAAACCTAGTTGTCGCCGGCGCCGCCGTACCACTCGCCGCCGGGGAGGAGGTGCCACCACACATTGTAGACAACCGCATAAACCATCCTCCGCCAAGCGACGGAATCTAAGCTCGATGAACGAACACGGCCAAAGCACCAACTCCTCAGCTCCACCCTTCTTCCCGCCGGCGCTGCGCCGCCCAGGCCCACCAGCCGCACTCCCAAGCTCGAGGCAGTTGCTCCCCTCGCCTCCACGGCCAGCCAGAGCAATGCCACCAAAGCAAACCACCTCCACCACCAGCAAACAGAGGACGCCAACAAAGAAACGCGGCGCATCGTACCTGACACTGAGGAACTCCACCATGGAACTCCAGGAAACGCCAAGAACTTGCACTCTGGCGATGCGCCCACCTCATCGTCAGGATAGCCGCAACACACCCACAACCGCCTGCCTCCAGATCCAGCTGCAACAAAGCAAGATCCCTTCTTCCCCTCGCCACCAAGGCCGGCCGGAAGAAGAATCACTTGCAGAACACAGCAGAACAAGAGGAGCAAGCAAACGAGCTTATTTGGGAAGAATCTGCCAGATCCGCCACTCCCCTGCCCTCTCCACCATGAAGAAGCACACAGGAGGAACGCCGGCCACCGTGCACCGCTGCTCGCGAGCAAAACACGGAAACTTCGATACGGCATCAAGCCAAACGCCCCGTGGGCAAAACCAGACCTAAAACTACATATTGCATTTGTCAGTGATCCAAACGGAAAAGAATGCTAGCACAAAGACACATTGTCTTTACGGTACAAAGTTCTTTCGCCCTTTATAAAACTTAAAAGACTAGTGCAAGATCACTTTGCGATGCAGCACTAAAAGGCAAGCGTGGCGTATCCAATGCAAGCCACGAACGAGCCGGCGAGGCCTGCCACCGTGAGGCCAGCGCCGCTGGCCGCTCCAGGAGGCGTGCCCTTGGACGCCGTGGAGTTCCTCGCGGAAGCGGGGCCATTCGGCGTCGCCGGAGCGTTCGATGGCGAAGGTGGAGACTGGCCGGCGCCGCTGGCATCACTACTGCCTGAGGGAGGAGGAGACGACGGCGGAGTGGTCGTGGTTGAAGGCGGTGACCCCTGGCTGGGCATCGGAGCGCCCTTGGCGGCGGCAGAGACCATGACGATGAGCTTCTCGTTGGCGCGGCAATTGGCGTCGACGCCGCTGATGAAGAAGAATGCGCCCGCGCGGTCGAGGTCGAAGACGGTGCTCCCATCGGTGAACTGCTTGTCGTAGGAGGAGGTGTTGCAGGCGTTGTAGTCGGCCGGCTGCACCAGCAGCACTGAGTCCTTGTCCTTGGGGTACACGAACACTTCGGACGCACAAAAACACACGCACGTCAAAATGCAGTGTTAATTGACGAATTGAAATGGAGGTTTCGAGCGAGCGGCTGTGCTTACGGAGCTGGTCGCCTATCTGGAAGGCGGTCTTCTCGGCCCAGGTGTTGTATGACTCATCCCCGGCGCCGGGCACGGCCCAGCCATTGTCGCCGCCGACGCTGTACTGCGTGGCGCCGGTCACCGCCGCCATGAGAGCGGCGCACGCGAGCACCAGATGGCCACAAGATCCGCGGCGCGACATGGCGACCTACGAAATGTATACTTTTCGATGCTTGAATTGAATCGATTGATGGGTCTAGAGGCGGCCAGGGCGTACGTATTTGTAGGCACATTCAGGCCGCGTACATGAGCTGATCGAGATGGAGCTGGATAGCTTTACAAGCTGTGGGTACCTTGCTTTTGGGGGTCGCCTCAAGCTACCTACTCCCTTCGTTCCAATTTAATTGACTTGCTATCCATCACATTTGCATGTATCTATATATCCACCATGTCTAGATACATCCACATTTGGTGTATAGCAAGTCAATTAAATTTGAATGGAGGGAGTAGCTACGTAGAGAGGAGGCACGCCACTGCATGCATGCACGTGCCGGTGGCCTCCTTTTGACGATGTGCCACACCACTGCATGCGACTGCGTGCGTGCGTGCATGTCAGCATGTGCCTTTCGAATCGATGCTTTACCGGTTGCGGTCGGGATAACGACGGCGTGGGATGTGGCTTTGCTCGTGTGCGTTAGGATCAAGAAAAAAAATAGCGTGCTAACAAAAAATAACGTGGTCCTCCTCCAAAAGCTATACAAGATATAACGTGATATAGCGAACTTAAATATAAAATGGAGTGATGAAAAAAATGCAAGAAATAACCTAAAATATTAAGGATTTTAGCAATAAAAACTTGTCCAGAAACAATATATGGTAACCATATTCAAATGTTAAGGCCAGATCCTTGGCATGAATACAAATATGAGGCCCTAAACCCTAAAATCATAAAAAAAGTAATAAACTAAAAGTTAAATATTTTAAATAGTCATTTACATCATCTTTACTAGAAGAACCAGCAGATTACCCGCCATCATCATCACCTAAAGTAATTTCCAGCCTTTTTGTTAGCATATCTATAACGTTACCACCTTTAGTTTATTTTGGCGCGTATAAAACGTAAATAGCGCCGTACCGTCAACTTTAGGATAAATATAGCGTAGACTCTCCAAATACGCTATATCGTGCTATTAACCGGGAAATAACGTGTTATTTTCTCGTTGGTTAGGATCCGAGCAAAGATATGTGACTAAGGGTCATGTAACTCACATACACGAGAATACTCTCATCTCTGTGAACGCAAGCGAGCACACCTTACCCGATGAGCATCTCCGAAATACTGAGCCGACGGATCAAGTCTTGAGATTGACGAAGTCATCACGGGCGCCTCACTGTCGACAGAAACGTCGCCTCCCACTGAATAATATTCTGCCTAAATGAGAAAGATCATAGTCAAACATGAGGTTTGAAGTCTGCTAGGCTGGGATAGAACCACTCTCCTAACCATACTATCACAGGCAGGTTCTCCATGTAAGAAAATGTACGAGTAGTTCTTTTTACCATGAATTAAGACAAAATCACATCGGTGGTAATACCAAATTGTAACCAATGTGCACTTTGCTAACGAAGTCGTTAGGAAATGCCAAAACGTTTCCGTGAAAGGGGTTTGGTCAAGTTTGGTGTTTTTTTTGTTTCGGCGGAAGGCTTGGGCAGAGTCCGGATTTAAATTAATAAAGGCCCACAACGTCTAAACAGTTCACCAATCACCATGCAAGCTAGCAAGCTACTCCCTCCGTTCCATTTTAATTGACTCCAATATAGATGTATCTAGTATTAAAATATGTCTAGATACATCCATTTTAAAATCAACTAAATGGGAACGGAGGGAGTACATCATACGTCGAAAACAAAGGTCCAGCATGCAAGCTACATCATCATGGCTAGGAAACAATTCTGGTGTTTCGTATGGAGAATGAAGAAATCATGATAAGACCTGTAACCCTAGCAGGTAGTACCATCAATTGGGCCATTTTTGTCGTGACAAAGCAAGTAAAGCTCGTGCCGGCCCAAATAGTCGTCTTCTCGGGCTGACCAACTACATCGATCAGACGCCGCCTGCCATCACACGGCAGCGGGCCCATCGCGCGCGCATGCCACCGAACCGAGTCCCTCCCCTGCATCGCCGTCGGCTGCGCGTACGTGCGTTCGCCGGCGCGGCATCGCTGTTCTGGCTTTCGATCGTTTTTCTCAAGAACCGCCTCGTTTCTTCTTTATTTCATTCGATGGAAAACGAATACGTACAAAGAGATCAAACCGAGATACACGCATCCCACATCTCAATTACACAAGCGAATCGCCCTTCGTCCCTCACGCTTCAGAGCTCAGAGAGCGAGCATGGCGTAGCCGACGATGCAGGCCGCGGCCGAGCCGGCGAGGCCCGCGGCGCCCGTCACCGTGACACCGGCGCTGTTCTGGTCGCTGGAGCCGCCTGGAGGTGGTGCACCCGTCGAGTTCGTCGACCCTCCATCTGCACCGGCCGGAGCGTTTGCTGGTGGCGGCATCGGTAGCGCACCAGCCGGAGGCGACGAGCTCGGAGGAGCAGACGGAGGGGATGAGGCCGCGGGGGCCGAGCTGGGCGGTGTCGTCGGGGCGGAGGCGGAAGCGGGGGGAGGGGCCGAGGTGGGGCTGGGCGCTTTAGGAGCGGGCGCGGGAGGTGTCACCGTCGCCGGGGGTGGGCTGGAAGCGGACGGAGCAGGAGACGCTGCCGGTGGCGGCGTGGCAGACGCCGGAGGCGGAGCGGCGGGCGACGTTGCCGGCGGCGCGCCGCCGGAGGCATTGCTGTTGCGGCCGGCGAGAACCATGACGATGAGCTTCTCGTTGGCACGGCAGTTGGCGTCGACGCCGCTGACGAAGAAGAAGGCGCCGGCGCGGTCCAGCGTGAAGACGGTGTTGCCGTCGGTGAACTTCTTGTCGTACGAAGACGTGTTGCAGGCGTTGTAGTCCGCCGGCTGCACTACCAGCACCGAGTCCGTGTCCTTGGGGTACACGAACACTGTACGAACCAAAGGAAGCCGCCATTAATTAACACATCAAGAAGAACTGAAGATCAGCAGAAGTTTGATTGATCGATCATGGCCGATAATTGACGAATATGTTCACATCTGAATTACCTAGAGTGTCGCCGATCTTGAACCTGTTCTTCATTGCCCAAGTGTTGTACGACTGGGCGCTGGCGCCGGCCACGCTCCACCCGTTGTTACCGCCGACCTGGAACTGCGTGGAGCCGGCCATGGCCGCCACGAGAGCAAAGCACGCGAACCCAAGGCCATAACCAGTACCCTTCGCCATGGCCAGCAAGCTGAGATCCCCGAGCTAGATAGCTACACAACCAAGTGCTTGTTCTTCTAGTGGATGGATGGGACGGAAGAGCTTGGGGCTGCCGGCTATTTGTAGGTCTCGATCGACGAGCTTTGCGCACGCACGGGCACGGGGTTCTTTGCTTTCGATGGACACCTTGAGCTGATCGTGAGCTATCTCCGTGCGAAGTTTTCGAGCTGTCTTTGTGCTTGCCCTGGCTTCAATGGCGTCCTCTGCTGTGCTCTGCTCTGCTGTGTTCTGCCTGCAGCTGAGCTGACTATGCCTCGCCAAGTGCCATAGGCATATTCATAGCTTGTGCACCAGTAAGTCCATGGGCAACGTCCTTCTCCGTGGGGTTGTGGTCCAGTGCACGTGCTGCGACATGATACGTCGGTCACGGGCTCGCTGGCATTGCCGTCAGGGTCCGGTTAAGTTGATCGAGGAGTAGTTTGATAAGTTAAGGCCTTCTGCCGCTAATAAACCAGACATCTTATTTTTTTTATTTAAGGATAAGGTAAAGATTTTGCCTTCGTTGTAGTTAAGGCCATGTTTGAAACACATTATTTTTTCCTTGATTTCTTGTAGAATTAACTTTTTCATGTTAAATTTCTGTCAACTAGAGTTCAAATTATCATGACGCCAACAGCTTAATTCGAAGTTTTCTTGTAAAAAGAGCATTTTCATGGATATTTCTATCTCTAGATGCCGCCTAATTAAAAAAAAAAAAGCAATGACATGAGGATATGTGAGTATGTGAGGAGTCTTTTCAACAGTGGATTAGCGGTACATAGTGTCCGGCCTGAGCAATGGAACAGCAGATTAGCGGTCCTAAACTGGCCACAGCCTGCTAATAAAGCTTCCTAATCATGTTCAGAGCCTACTAATAAGGCCGACATGACTCAGAATTAAATGGTCCTCCCAAATAATACCGATAAAGAATCCTTCAAAAAGTTCCCTTTTTATGTCCTTGTATTGCTATCTTCTTTTCGGTATGTGCTCGGCTGTATAGGCACAAGATTCTTGTCTGCTTCGACCTTGATGTTGAGGTTGTTCATATATTCCTTACTCTCTTTACATTACGGTCACGCTCATTGTCATCGGCCCGATGACAGATGATAAGATTTTTTTTTTAGATACAAAGGGCATCAGCCCGGTTCCATTAAAGAAACCAACATGTTGGGTTACAACCAAGAGTTTTACAGCACCATCAGGGGTGCGAATGAGGCTCTAGCTCAAAACACACACACCAGTCACAGCTAAAAGTTCTCTAAACTCCAAACAGGGTATGAAAACAAGCTTAATAAAACTCGACATAGAGATAGGCTCAAGAAGCAGTAAACAGTGGAAGGCTCGGGCTTTTCCAGAAGTCGACGTCAGATATCACTTAATCATCAGCTTCCCATCGACATCCACCAGCTTGAGGTTCTGTTCCTCCAGACGCTTCTTGAGGCCCTCTGTGTCAATTCTCCACGCTTCATCTTCTGCAGCATATTCCACATGGGTGGAGGAGGGCGCCAGGAACAACTCACTTCCAGTCAGCCAGGATCCGGCCACAGCAAAAGAGGGGGAGCCCTCACCAGCAGCTCCAGCTCTTTCACCACATTGACCATATTTCCTTTTGTGGCCCCTGAGAATAGGACCAACCACTGGGACAGCGTACATGCCATCGTCTTCCAGATTTTCTGCAAGCCAATCCACGGCGAATTGTTAAAATAAATATCATTTCTGGTATTCCAGAGACTCCACAAAGCAGCAGCATGGGCAGCATTATTTACTGCAAATTTCTTATCATCAAGCCACATGCTAGCAATAGAATGAAAGGAGATATCTAGGTCTTCACGTTTTAAAAATTTTGTGAATTCAGACCAGATAGCTTTAGCCACCACACACTCAAAGAAGAGGTGGAAGCAGGTTTCAGGTTCAGAGCAAAATACACATGTCATATCATTGACATGTTGTCTTTTGCCCAAATTGTCTCTAGTGAGCAATTTATTATGACAAAGCAGCCAAAGAAAGAAATGAATCCTCGGAGGAACTTTTATTTTCCATAAGGCAGGAATGTGGACAGGGAGGACCCCTCTAAAGTTTATAACAACATATAAAGAGCTGACACTATAAACTCCTTTGGACTCATATTTCCAGATGATAGCATCTTCCTCATTAGTAAAACAAATTGATTGAGCTATATTTAGAACCTTATACCAGAGGACCATCAGCCTATGATCAAAGCACCTACGGAATGTGACTTTAAGTTGTTCTCCATCCCACAGGTCTGCCACAGTAGCATTTTGCTCATTAACAATAACATACAGATCCCAATATTGGATGGCAAGGCTGGAGGATCCAAACCATTGATCCTCCCAGAATTTAATTTTCCTTCCATTGCCAATCTTCCACCAGTAACCAAGTTTAGCAGCTTTAGCAGCCCAAAGCACCCCTTTCCAGAAGGGGGAGGCTCCCAACTCAGAAGTAGAGAAGATGTTGGGGTTATTAACATTATACTTATAGTCAATAATTTGTTTCCACAACTTATCTCCATCTACCTGATACCTTTTAACCCAGGAGGCAAGGAGGCATAGGTTCATATCAGCTAAATTTGGGATACCCAAGCCACCATATTCCTTTTTCTGAGAAACTAAAGCCCAATTAGTAAGGTGATACTTAAAATGTCCTTCATAGTTGTCCCAAAGATAGTATGCCATTTGGGAGATAATAAGCCTAATGGCCCATTTGGGGAACTTTATTACACTGAGAAGGTAGATAGGGATGCTGGCTAGCACACTTCTTACTAACTCTAGCCTAGCAGCATGAGAAAGGAGTTTCCCTCTCCACCTAGCTGCCCTTTTAAGGAGGTGGTCTACAATAGGTTGTAGATCTTCCTTTCTAAGTTTTGAGTGATGCAAAGGAACTCCTAGATATTTAATAGGAAAGTCCCCAAGTTTACAGCAGAGGGTTTGAGAAAAGGTCTAAGCCTCATCAAGGTCCACATTAATGGGAACCAATTCACACTTATGAAAATTAATTCTAAGGCCCGAGACTTGCTCAAAACAGGACAACAACCATTTCAGGTTCATAACTTGGGACATGTCTTTATTAAGGAAGAGGAGGGTATCATCAGCATACTGCATACTGATTACCCCTGTTTCATTAAAACCTTGTAAAAGGCCAGAGATCAGCCCATTATTTGCTGCCTTAGTAAGGACCTTTGTGAACACATCTGCAACTAAGTTGAAGAACAAGGGGGATATAGGGTCTCCTTGTCTCACACCTCGACCAGTCAAGAAAAAATCACTATTGACATCGTTAATTCTGATGCCAACAGAGCCTTTGTCAAGAAGGGATTTGAACAAGTACAAGCATTTTGGGCTAAAACCCCTAGCAGCAAGCATCTTGAGCATAAACTCTCTATTAACCATGTCATAAGCTTTTTTATAATCAATTTTAAAGATAAACCCCGGTTGATTACTCTTGGCTACCTCATGAATAATTTCATGGGCAGACACAACACTTTCAAGGATATATCTTCCTTTCAAGAAAGCAGATTGGTGAGGTGAGATCAATTTCTCACACACAACGCCCAATCTGTTAGTCATACATTTGGAAAAGATTTTAAAACTACAATTAGTTAAAGCAATAGGCCTAAATTTTTGTATGCTAGTGGCATCAGGTTCTTTAGGAATGAGTGTAAGCAAGGAAAAGTTCAATCTAAATAGATCTAGATCCATCTTGTTCCAATCATTGAACATTGCAAGTAAATCTTGCTTGATTAGATCCCAGAACTTTTGATAAAATAGGAAAGAAAGGCCATCAGGGCCAGGAGCTCCTTCAGCATAAGAGCTAAAGACAGCATCCTTGACCTCAGCTTCTATGAAATCAGCTTCTAGGAAAGCATTTTGTTCCACAGAAACCAGGTCATTAGCATCCCAGAAATCATCAGACAAATCAATATCCAATTTATCCGAAAAACCAAAGAGATGCTTGTAATAGTCAACAGCAATTTTTAAAATACCTTCAGTGTCTTCAGCTTCACCAGAGGGGCCTTGGAGGGAGGTAATTTGTTTCTTCCTCCTCGTCCTCTGGTTTGCAACAAAATGAAATTATGCAGTGTTCTGGTCTCCTTCAAGGATTTGTCTCCCCTTGATCTCTGCTTAGCCTTAATTTCCTCTTTTTTCCAGATATCTGTCAGGTCATCAGAAATACATTTCATTCTATTTTTAGAAACAGGAGAAAGAACTTGAGTTTCTGAAAGAATATCAAGGACATCATACTCATCAACTAAATGTTGCTTCAATTTCCTTTGGGCACTCTACATTAGCACTCCAACCTTTGGAAAACTTCCTAAGGTTTCTAACTTTAAACTGCCATATATCAATACTTTTCTGCATCCTACAAGGCGCGGACCAAAGTTTTTCTACAGCTGGGTAAAACTCCTCATGTTGGAGCCACCATTTCTCTAATCTATATAGTCTTGATTTGGGAATAGGCAAAGCCCCAGTGTCCACCACTAGAGGGGTGTGATCACTTCCAAGTCTGGGTAGGGTTTTCAGAAGACTTGCTGGGAAAAGGCCATCCCAGCAAGTAGTAATAAAAACCCTATCTAGAGTAGCCATAACTAGATTGCTTTGATTATTAGCCCAGGTGTATTTTCTACCAGCATTTTTTAGCTCAATCAGCCCAAACTTATTAATCGAGCCATTAAAGAGGTTGGCCCATTTCTGGTTAATAATCCCAGTATTTTTCTCAGAGCTATCTCTAATTAGGTTGAAGTCACCCCCGACTAGAGTAGGGACTGACCAACCAGCAAGGAGGTTATGAAGTTCATTAATAAAGTCCAGTTTGTGCTCTTCATAGGAAGAACCATAAACTGTGATGAATCTCCAAACCACAGAATCTCTCTTTTTTCTAATTAAGCAAGAGACACTGTAAGAATGTATGTCACTGGATAAAACCTCAAAAGTATCAGAGTTTATCCCCAGCAATATACCACCAGCTGTTTTATTAGCTGGTAACCACTTCCACATATAAATCTCAAAGGGGTCAAGTTTCTTCAACTGAGAAGGTGTAAAGGATTCCTTCTTAGTTTCAGACAACCCAATAAAATCAGGGTGGTGATCATTAAATAAATCACGAACCCTGGACAGTTTAACATCTTCATTAAGGCCTCGGCCATTCCAGATGAAACCTACTACCATTATTTAAAGGTTAGTTTCCTCTTACTGCGCTTCTTTCTACTAGACACCTCAATCCAGGGTGAGCTAGTATCCTGATCCTCACTACTGTGAGCATCAGGGGAGGATGCAGGTGAGACCCTACTGGGCTCACAGAACTCAGACACATCCTCAGCAGTGATATTAATGTCACTGGGGAGAAACATATCAGGGTGTTCTGAATGGAAAGCAGCTAGTCTATCTAATTCAACATTTCTAATGACATTGATATTAGAAGCAGCATTTTCTAGGCTATCACCAAGAATAATCCCAGCAGCCCTAGCATTTTGCAATAAAACAGCATCATCTAGAACAACAAAGGAGTTTCGGATACCTTGAGTTGGTTTTTTTGGTACAGGGGCCTCTAGGTTTAGAACCATCTTACGGCTCTGGGCTTTCTCCACAGTTGTCCTCCCATCTTTTGGAACTCTGGCACTGGTGCGGGCAGCCATAACAGGTCCCCATTTCTTGCCTTTAGGCTCATGAGGAGGGTTGTTAGCCGTCACAGAGGCAGTTTCAGCAGGATGCACCACAGAGGTAATAGGCACAGTAACAAGGGCTAGTTGACCAACAACAGAGGATTCCTGATTGTTTTCTGTCACTTCTTCTAGCAGCATATCACTAATGTTTGCTTCAGGTGGCAGGCAGACACTCCTGTCTACCCTGGGGCTGCAACAGAAGACCCACATACTTTGCTCTGCACACTCTTCTCTATATCAAGTTGTTGAGTTGAGTATGTTCTGTGATTGGACCTGCCAGAGGCACCAAGAGGAGTTGGAGTTGTGTGTGATTGACCTTGTGTCATATCCACATCATTAGACCCATGTCTTTGTTCTTTGTTAGCTTGATCAATAAAATCATCACCCAGGCCATCAGGGTCTAGAGGTTCCTGGGGATCATCTCCCCCATTTTCCTCAGCTTCTTCCTCAACATCAAAGGAAATGAGATACAATTCTTGCTCGATTTCAAAGAGTCTGTCCTTGGGGATTTTCTCCCTGTCTGTTACAGAAACTTTGGCTCTGACAGTTTTATAGAAGCTTCTAAATATCAGATGCCAGTCTACATTCACCAAGACCCCTAAAGATGATGCTACCTGACAAATAACTTTCCAAGAGCACCATTTTGTGGGTATCCCTTGGATCTTGACCCAGGCTTCATGGAGTTCACCAAAAGGTTCCTCCTCACCATCCCACACAGAAAAGGAGACAAAAACCCCTTTTTTCTTCAGATTGATTGAGGGGAATTCAACCAGTTCATTGTTTTTCTTGTTAGGGGGAAGTCTAATAAGATACTTCCTATCACTGAGTTGACGAATTTGCCAATACCAGTTGGTCTTCCACATCTCTGTGAAGTTCTGTTCCAGTTCTAGCTCGGAAACTTCACCTTCAAGCACATGCACCACTGCCACATTGGTGTAGTTTAGCCATTTTGTAGCTTCTGGCTTCTCCACATCAACGTGGAAGAAACCCAGGCCTTCATTAGAGCTGCCAAGGTAGGTGGCAGTCGGCAGAGGTTTGTACCACTCTGTACAACCATCCATATGATGGCCTAGTTTTCCACACATAAAGCATCTCTTCTAGACAGTGCATAGCCCAACATAGTGCCCTGGCTCACCACAGTTGTAGCAGATAACATCCTTGTACTTGGGGCCGAACACCAAAGGAGCATCAGGCCTGGATGGCTTATCTGACACCACAATGCTATCTGGTTTCTCCTTTGGTTGGCTCTGCTGACTCTGGTTGCTGGACACAGTTGCATTAGTGGCAACCTTCTTCTTATTCTTACTCACATTCGGCGGCTGAACGCTAGCCACTCCGACACTGCCCGAGTTGCTTGCCGAGTTGTGCGTAGGCTGTTGAACAAACTGAGGAAATTGACCAAGCATCTGATTCTGCATCAAGTGGCTCTGCATCATAGGGCCCTGCTGCGCGAATTGCATCGGATACCAAGGCGGCAGAGGGGGGAACTGATAGCATTGCGGCTGTTGCATCATTGGAAACATACCTAAGCTGGGGTCACCACTCAGTTGTTGCAGTTGTCCCGTAGTCAGGGTATTCGAAGAACTTGGCCTTGGATCCGCCCCTCCGCTTCCTTTTGGCGCCGGGATGTTGGTCGATGAAGAGCTCTGACAGATGATAAGATTCTCGCAATGCCTTGGCAAGATTACTTCGTGTATATATTTGCATGGTCTAGTAAACAGTCTTTTTTCTTAGGGGCTGCCTACAGTGTTTTTTAAGCTGCGTTTGAGCATTATGGTGAATTATCATAGTTCTATCTTGCATACCCTCTTATTTGTATTTTATTCTTGTTTTACTCTTTTTTGTCTATTGTGTGGCTAGTTTTTTACAGTAGATTATAAAACAAGCCTAATGGAATATATTTCATCAAACTCAACCTGAGCCTCGGCAATATATGTCAAAAAAAATTGGTTGCTCGTGTTCAAGGAAAACAGGTTGTTGCACAATCACAAGAGACAGTAATCCGATCTAATTGAGTACTGAGTGAACCGAACGCCCAAGGCCCCCACGCTGCCCTAGGATGACACATAACGGGCATGTTTGGTAGCCTGCAGATAGGCAGGCCAGGCCCGCCAGCTGCAAGAGCCCGGGGTTTGGTTGCCTGCGCGAGCTCCTGGGCCAGGCCAACACGGGCGTTAAAGCAGTCTCGGGCCAGGCCCTGGAGGCACGCTCAGATCGACCGTTCCTCTGGAGCCAGGTCTGGCGGAGCGCAAGGGTGAGACGCGGGCGAGCGCGCGGGAGACGCCGCGTCCCTTAGCAAACACGCGCCATTTATTCCCCTCACCGCTCACTCTCTCTCCTCATTTCCCCTCACCGCTCGCTCCTCTCCTCTTCTGTCTCTCCCTCGGTGACACCTCCGGCGGCGGCGAGTTTTGCGGCGGCAGAACAACAACACGACCGTGAGCACCTCGCCAGCATCCATCGGTGGAGCGCCGTCGGACTTCGACAATGGCTGTAAGATCATCCATACCCCTCTTGTGCGTCGTACGTGTCATAGATGAGTAGATCCATGACTGTTTATCCCTCTTGTATGACATGCACGGTAGATCTAGGGTTTGGTCTGCGCCAATGCTTGGATCTATTCAATCTGGAGTAGGGTTTTCTAGTAGTGTTTACAAAGTCTGAAATCATCTTTTTGTACTACGATATACCTCCGATTTTGTGTTCTATCTGCACATTTGGTTGTCCAACTCTGTTGTGTGTGTTCGATCTGCACATTTGGGTCTTAGATCTGTCTGTTTATAGCGCTGGCCGGTGATGAAAACGTCTTGTAGGCCTATGAGGAATCTGCAGGCTACCAAACGCGCCCTTTACCACCTCTCCAAATCCAGTCTGAGGCCTTGTTGATTCATATTTCGACCTGTTTGATTCGATAGCCAATGATGTTGTGCAGTTCTGCATCACTGTCACCACATGACTGCCAGCAAAATTGATAACAAGGCATAACTGGTTGTGTCTTGTGCTTGCTTTTGTTGGTTGTCATGTTGTGCACACCTTAACTGAGGCTTCCACAATTTCGTTTACTTGCTCTTGTTGGTTGTTATGCATTGTGGCCGATGATTAAAATGTGGCACGACTAATGTGCATGGAGGTGACTTGTATAGGTACCAAGAAGTATGCACAGTCATCTCCTAGTGAAATTATGCACAGCTCTTGGCCCCTGTACAGAGTCATCTCCCTGTGATCTTGTTTATGAGGCCAATCTGCGTGTTCTCCCTATGATTTTGTACTTACCACCAAGCCGATGATTAAAATGTCACATGACTTATGTGCACGGAGGTGATTTGTATAGGTACCAAGAAGTGTGCACAGTCATCTCCTAGTTAAATTGTGCACAGCTCTTGGCCCCTATACAGATTCATCTCGGTGTGATCTTGCTTATGAGGCATATTTGTTCTTCTATATCTTCATGCACTTGCTCTTGTTGGTTGTTATTTGCCGATGATGATCTGTGCCGATGATGATCAGCCACATTTAACTCTAGTTCCATTCTCGTAGGCTGAGAACTCCAATGTTGGAGGAACACCCACGAAGGTCAGGGCCAACGTTGGCTGGATGGACGAAGAGGTATCCCCTAACCACTTCTGCAAGGTGATAGTAGCGCCTGGGTTAGGGGTCCTTCCTGTTCCTGAAGCCTTCAGGCCATACTTGGGTGAGATACCGGCGGAGATCACCGTGAAGACCAACACAGGCTGCGTCTGGTCTATGACCCTGGTTGATCTGAATGGTAAAGCATGCCTTGATCGGGGTGGGCAGGATTCACCATTGCACATGACCTCAAGATTGGTTACCTTCTCCTCGTCAAGAAGTTGGGTCCCAAGGAGTACAAGGTGATCATCTTCAACAAATCTGGTTGTGAGGTCGTGAAGAAATGTGCTGACCACCCCCAGAACTTGAAGAAGAAGAAGATCGTAGTCTAGTTTGCACTCCTTTCAGCACTCCTTTTAGCACTCCTCTAAACACTCCTTTAAGCACTCCTGTAGTACTGTTTTATGCACTCCATTCTGGGTCTTTGTCATGGTTTGTGAAGTGGTTTACACTTGTCCTAGTTTGCACTTGTCTTTCATTGCAACGGTTGGTACGCTCACCTCAATAGCCAAGAGGTTACCATACTCTCTGTTTTGCATATAACCAAACACCATGTTGCTCGCATTAGCTCATGCAAAGCATGTAACCAAACAACCGAGTTCATGTTTTCGGCCTGGGCCAAATAAAGGCATGCAGGCTAACAAACAGAGTGCGCAACCAGGCCCAGAGGCTGGTTTTCCCAGACCAGGCCCTGGAGAGCCTAACCCCAGAGGACTCAAATGTTGATGCAGACTACCAAACGCGCCCAACGTGATCCCTTCTTACAACCACTTGCCTCCCCAGGAGTGAAATCGTGGAGATGTTGTGTGGGTCAGGATCAATAGACACCAAAAACTTGGTAAGATCTTTTATTAAATCACCATTTAGTATTGTTAATATTAGAGGATGGTGTCATTGCAGTGAGATGACCCCCAATCCACTTGTCGCCTAGCTTTGCTCCTGCAGCTCCGTATCGTATCTCCTCATGTCGTCGATGGGTAACCCACGTGACATAGCCCTATTCTCTTGTGGTTTTTGGGATAGATACATTCCGTGCAATGTAGGCGGGCATCGCTGGCCTTCGGAATGGTGTTGTAACCAGCTCCAGTACAAAGGCCAGGAAAATAATATCATTTACAATTCACAAACCAGTCTAGAGACCTGATTAGGGATATGAGTTTTGTGTTCCTAATTCCACACCTATAATTATGTTTTCCTCCAAATATTCCCCATTCAGATCATATACATTACAATTATAGCAAAGAATATAAACTTAGTAAATAACATAAAAATAAATATAATAATAACACTTGATTATTTTCTTGAGGGCATATTTACAATAGTCTCTCACTTAAACTACTGTCAATAATCTAGTCTACATTTTATTATCCTACACCTATGACATTGTAGTGTTGCTTGTTGTAGAGTCTTTGTCAACGGATCTTCTATCTTTAGCCCCGTGGGAATTTTCTCGTGCTTATGTCTCCACAGACCATGAACTTTTGAATGCGGTGAAACCTACGTTTATGTGTTTAGAATTATGATGGGACCTCGGCTGCTTAGCCTGATAAATGCCTACATTGTTGCCACAAATAATCTATATCGGGCCACTGCACATGCAACCACACCTAGCTCGGTGAAGGATTTATTCATCTAAACGCCGTCCTTCGTCGTTGCCTAAGCAACAATATACTTTGTTGGTGTTTTACAATCCTCCATGGTATTATAGTTGAAAATTTTCCAACTTATTGCGGCCATTCACTTTCTAAACAAACCCTGATTGAAATAAAAAGTTGTCAGTATCAGTCGCATCGGCATGACCGCTTAAATTAATATCCTCATCACCACCATAGACAAGAAACAACTCCTTAGTCTTATTTAAGTACTTAAAAATGTTCTTCACTAATGTAGAGTGATCATTCTCGTCTAGCATCTTCTCGAAATACTTAGAGCACATGACACATCTGGACGTGTCCATATCATAGTATACACGACTGACGCAACAACCAAAACATATGGAACCTTGCGCATATGTTTGCGCTAAAAAACTTTCATAGGACACTCCTTGCTCAATCTTTTGCTAGACTACATCGCCAAAAACTCTTTCTTAGTGTTTTCCATGCTAAACCACTTAAGCACTTTTCCAATGTATGTACATATATATGTTGAAATTTAGATTTGTGTGGTGGTTTTTTGTAATCTTGCCATACAAATATTTATTTATAAAAGAGGGATCAGTAAATTATATATTGGTGAAACACATGAACCAGAAAAGGAGGCGAGATGTGAGAACAACCAAAAAGAATATCTAAAAGAAAAAACATAAAGTAAAGGAAATACACAAATGGGCCAACTCCTTCGCTCCCACAACGGACCTTATTGCTTCCGGGGCCGCCGAGCACAAAATTAGAGGTGTTTAATTTAAACTCCGTGCGGTGAGGGAAGTATGTCGCTAATTTGATCAAGGTATGAAATCCCGTGGAATCATGCATGTGTTCCAGTTTAGAAAAAAAAAGGGTATGAAATCCCGTGATTGTTCACACACATTAATCAGATCCAAATTTTCTTCGCGTCTCCCAATCTGTGAAAATGGAAAGCAATTAAAACGTGATTGGTGATGCATCTATATGAAACACCCGAAGGAAGAAAAATCACAAAATCACATTCATTCACACTGCGGCTAGACTTCCTCTGGAGCTAGACAACCAAGGCGAGGGTGTCTGCTGGCCGTGGAAAAAATGGTCGTGGCGGCGCCAATGCCTCGAACGAAGCAACTAAGAGGGAGGGATCTCCGTCGTCGGCCATCGTGGGCGGCGAACGTTCAGTGAACAAGGACTCGAAGCCGCCAACGCCCATCGTCTCTGCTGGGGGCGATCCGTCCAAGAGCACCGCCCCGGCGTCCGACACTCCGGCCGAGATTAATTCATCGAGCAAGGCCGCGCGGTCGGGGAATGGTAAGCCGCGGCCGCCCGCCCGTGTTGGCGGGCGTGGAAAGAAGAGCACACCGGCTGCACCGCCGCCGCCCCCACCGATTGGTGATAAACCAAAGCTGGACACCTTTGGCCGCGACCTGACCGCGATGGTGGCGAACGCCGACCCGGTCGTTGGCCGCGAAGAGGAGATCGACCGCATGGTGTGCATCCTCTCCCGCAAGTCCAAGAACAGCGCCGTGCTGGTTGGCGCGCCGGGCGTCGGCAAGACGGCCATCGCCGAGGGCCTCGCGCAGCGCATCGCCCGCGGCGAGGTCTCCGGTGTCCTGGCCGGCGCGCGCGTCGTGGAGATCAACGTGGCCGCGATGATCTCGGGGACCTCCTACCGCGGCACGTTTGAGGAACGCGTCACAGGCGTGATCGCCGAGGCGGAAGCTGCGACGACTGGGAAGGTAGTGCTATTCGTGGACGAGATACACATGCTGCTCGGCGCGGGCCGCACATCCGGAAGCTGCATGGACGCGGCGAACATGCTGAAGCCCGCGCTGGCGAGGGGACGCGTCCGGTGCCTCGGCGCCACGACGCACAGCGAGTACCAGCACTACTTCCTCCGGGACAAGGCGTTAGAGCGGCGGTTCCAGAAGGTGCACGTCGCAGAGTCTAGCGCCGACGAGACCATCGACATACTTCGGCGGCTGAAAACGGCGTACGAGGAGCACCACGGCATGGAGATCCAGGACGAGGCAGTCGTCGCCGCCGTCAAGCTCTCCGGCCGCTATATTCCAGGTTGCCCCAAAATTAAAGCACCCGGCCGATTGATCACAAGTGCTTGCGCATTCATCTTAACGTTTTTTTTTTTTTTCAGCGCGGCATTTCCCGGACAAGGCGATCGATCTTGTCGACCGTGCGCGACGGCCAGACTGTTGATGGATCGCCGGAAGAAGCAAGCCAGAAGTAATGCCGGCGGCAAGCTCTTGGTGCCCAAGGACGAAAACATCGTCGGCGCGGACCACATAGCGCAGGTACATGGGCGCATGCACCCATCTGAAAACATCGTATTTCACTCCGGCCGGTGTCTTTGAACCATCTGAAATTCTGAAACATCTGCACACCTCTTTGTACATGGGCGCATGCAGATCGTGAGCAAATGGACCGGCATACCGGTGTCGAGCCTGGGTAAGGACGAGAGGAAGCGGCTACTGGAGCTGCCGGAGAGGCTGCACCGGCGCGTCATCGACCAAGACGAGGCGGTGAACAGCGTCGCGGAGGCCGTGGTGCGCTCGCGGTCAGGTCTCGGAGAGCCCAACCAGCCTTCGGGATCGTTCCTCTTCCTCGGCCCGACCGGCGTCGGCAAGACGGAACTCGCCAAGGCCCTCGCCGAGCAGCTCTTTGGCAACGAGAAGCTGCTCGTCCGCATCGACATGTCCGAGTACGTCAACAGCGGCTCCGTCACTCGCCTCATCGGCGCATCTCCTGGGTACGTACTTGTTACATATATGAACAATGCTCTTTACGACTCTACCAGCAGGCTGTAATTAATGGCGTTTGCGATTGAAGGTCGTATGGGTACGAGAAGGGCGGGCAGCTCACGGAGCCGGTGCGGCAGCGTCCCTACAGCGTCGTTCTCCTGGACGAGGTGGAAAAGGCCGACGTCTCCGTGCTAAACGTCTTCCTCCAGATCCTCGACGACGGCGCGTCACGGACGGGCAAGGCCGCACCATCGACTTCACCAACACAATCATCATCATGACCTCCAACCTCGGGGCGCAGCACCTCCTATCCACCGGCGCCAACGGCGACATGGAGACTGTGCGGCAGCGCGTGAGCGCTGACGTGCAGAGGTACTCCTGTCCCGAGCTGATCAACAGGCTGAGCGAGATTGTGATGTTCCACCCGCTGTCCGGCGAGCAGCTGCGGAAGGTGGCGAGGATGCAGCTGAGGGGCATGGCCGCGCGCCTCGCCGAGAAGGGCATCGGCCTTGACGTCACGGATGTGGCGCTCGACGTGATCTTGTCGCGCTCCAGCGACCAGGTGCGGCCGTGCGGATGTACGGCGCGAGGCCGATCAAGCGCTGCCTGCAGAAGAGCGTGATGGCAAGACAAGGATATCCAAGATGGTGGTGCAGGAGGAAGTGGACGACGACTGCTACGTGTCCGTGGATGCCGATGAGGAGAAGAAGGATCTGGTGTTCGCCGTCGACAAGCAGGGCTCCAAGGAGAACGACGACGCGTCTTCTTCAGCGAAGAAGAGGAAGAGGTGGCCGCCCGCGAGGAATCTCGTCGTGATTGATGATGAAAATGAGTGAAAGATTTCGCATGCTGCCCGGCAATTTTGATTCAACTTTTTTGTTGCACTAGATAATTGTCCATGCGAGGTGAAGGAATGGTGATTGATAAATTGTGATAATTAATTTTGCTACTAGGATGAAAAAGGTAGCCAAATTATGTTGATTATAAAAAATAAAAACGCGTCGAATGATGGACGAAACGACGAAAATAATGTGAAACAAGATATGTCATTGAGAAACATATCATGAATTTACTTCCAATTTCCTCTTTTTTTTTTGCATTTTCCAACTATGGCTCCACTGTTAAAATGGACAAAGAATCAAGCAATTCATAAATCATCTCCCTCCCTCCCTAAACCGAAACATGTATATGCAAGGTGGTCACACATGATTTTTTTACTCAATTATTTACACGACCCGGAAGCCTCTCTGCGACTCGTTGAAATCGTCGTACGCTGTCGCGAAGGAGGCCCTCGACCTCGAGGAAGACGATCTCGCAGAGCAGGTAGGGGATGAGGTTCTGGGCTTCCTCCTCCTTGCTTTCCTTGGGCCTCTTGGGGCGCAGGAGGTGCCTTCTTGCCCTGGTTTGTCTGGAAAATTAATTTCAGTGGGCAGGATGGATCTTGCTGGCTCAAAGTCTGCAGAAATAAAAAATACACTACTTGTCAGCACCTTGTAAACATGCAGGCGACCAATTGGGAAATTCTGTAGTGGTCTGCCACTACATATAAGTGCTAATAAAAACAGCTATGCACATTAATGATTAGTCATGGAGATTTTGCAACAGTGGTGTTCTTATATATAGGAAAGCCCTGAATTTATTAAAATGTCTTGGTCGGACCGGGCCCACATGTGAGTGACATATAAAGCATGTGATGATGTGAATAATTTTACAGTCGATAATCAGGGATCGCCCTTGCATGGATCTTGTATCCCTTTTTAGGTCTTGACAGAGATAAATGAGAGGATGCTAATGACCTGTAGAGGTCCAAGAAGTCTGCCTTGACTGCCCAGCTGTGCTCACAGAGCCTGTAGACATATCTTCTATTGACTTGAACTCGTTCATCTGAAATGAACAATGCACATTACTAATTAGTTACAATACTAAAAGAACAGCAGAGACTCGTAATATGGTGGTCTACAAGAAGATAATCTAAAGGCTTCCAAGTTATTTGTATGTTTACCCAGCTGGGAGATGTATCACTGGTGCCCAAGCCTATGTGAGCCACGTGCTTTACATCTGTAGGGAACCCAATTTCCATCTCATGCTCCTTATGGGCTGCAGGAGAACAACAGATCATGTGTAATTAGGAATCGCACCTACTAATTTCTGAGACGTCTCACAACAATAAACAGAGTATTTTAACTGTATTTATGTCCCAGAAAAAGTCAATGTAACAGTATTTCAAGTTGTGCTTGATTTTACTTTGTTTGCTTGCATGTAGATAGTTTGTTCAATAAATATGCCACAATAGATTTCTTGAAATGCAAAATCTTAATATATGTTACTGAGATTTATATGACAAAAATGGAAGAAAAAAAACAAAGATTGAAACTTTACCAAACATTTGCGAGATTATCCTCAGCCCTTTAAAGATCCCCTTCATCTTTACCGCCATTGCTGAGGCCTTTCCCAAACAAAAGGTTCCTACAAGAATGGAAATGCACAGTAAGATCAGCTGTCTTTCCATTTTTGGAGTGTGAAACCAATTTCGAGTTCTCATCCCATGCACAACAAAAGATTATTTTTCGAGGCCCAGGATCAGTTACATATATGATTAACAGTTAGAGCAGACAGGGGAACTTCTTACCTCCAGAGCAAGTGCTTCAGTTGCCAAACTTCGAAAAGCAGCAGCCTCTGCTTCTGAATCTTCAGAACTTGTATCACTTTTAAGAGGAATCAAGCAAGAAAATCTAGATCCCGATGATGGCAATGGCGATGATGATGAACAAGTAGTTCGGTTTAGAGGGACAAGAGAGAAAGGGGGAGCTAAATCTTCTGAGAGGGCAGCACGAGAAGTGCTTAAATATGGTGACAAGTTAGTTGGGTGCACCACCTCTTCTTCTTTCCTCTTTTTCAAATCCTTAGCTGCCAATTCAAGCCTACTTAAAAAAAATCCAACCTGTGGCTATTCCAGCTGTACTTGGATTTTGTCTCTGTGCTAATCATTTGCTTGTCCCACAATTGTTCTAAACAAAATAAATGCAACTCATACTGACTATATCGTATTCTCGACAACAAGTTGATATTTTCTTGTACTTTTTCCCCTTGATAGGCTGATGTTCTGCACAACTTGTTCTGGAAAAAGGCTGTATGTTACTCTGTTTACTACAATTTGAACTATCCACTGCTACATTAAAGTGTTCAAAGTTTTTTTCATCGTAAAAAAGGCGTTAAAAGCTTCAGGTCCAAAGTCTGCTCATGTCTGTCAGCATAAGACGAGGCATGTGCATCATGGTCCTAATTCTTGCTGGTATTAGGTAGCATTGAGGTATACAATGAAGACCACAGCACCGAACTCTGGACCAGCTAAAGAATGTCACCTACAGCATGAAATTCTAGTTGTATGTGTACTTCTTAATTTCATCCGGTTGAACTAGTGATGTGCATGCTATAGGTTTCAAAGAAAGAAATAAAATGAAGATAGCAGATCACCTTCAGCCATGAAGTACTGAAGCGTTACCTTTCGAAGCACACATCGGACCTACTTGTTTTGCAGAATGGTGATCTGTCCCATTCCCTTAACGCAAGATATGTGTTTGAAGATTACTCTGTACAAATATTTGTTCTTGATAGCTTATTTTTATCATCACATAAATACTTATGTTATGTCCTTTGCTTCTGTGCTTACGCCATGAAATCTTCAAACCAATCAGCAAGTGTAGCATCTCGTTAAAAAGGTTGCTTGTCTTAACGGTTCTGCAGTCTGCAGCAGATAACACCATCATTTGTTGGCTCAGCCAGAAAAAAAAAACATCACTACTATTCTTCACTCATAAATTTTCTTAGCTGTCTTCATTTGTTCATTTCACAGAAGCCATTTCTTCAACGCAGAAATACAGGTGTCCACCTCCACCTGTAATTGTGAGCATTGGCCATCGTCCTCTGATCTGCCTACTGGTGGAAAACTACCATATTTCTGCAATTTTCTGAAGCATACAAAAACCTCAATCATGGTGCATTAAAATACTATGAGCTATGAACTCATTGGCGCATGCTAAACAACTCAACTGTTTCTTTCGTAGGGAAGTGGGCACAGCTAAGCACCTAGTTTCTTCTCTAATATATATATTTTGCCGGAGTGTTGCAGGCATGTCGTGTGGATAAGCTGTTGCCTGCTAGATCCGGAGATCGGCGCAGAACACATATACGTGTGTGTGCATCCATCGGTTGGCTGGGATAGGACAGGATCTGGTCATGCCTCGCACCTTCCTCGATTGGCAGACACCCTTGCAGGTCGATCGTGGCATGATCATCCTGTGATCGGCAAGGAGCTGTTGCAGTCTTGCAGACCAATTTTTTGTTTGTCGAGTCCAACAAGAAGGGAAGAGCCGCCTGGATGCTGGGGGCTAAGCTGTTGGAGATCTTATCGTTATCAATTTTAGAGGTTCGGAATCCGTTTTGTAAAGGAATTTTTGATACGAACTTCACTTAAAGGGTAAGTAGATTCCGTGACCATGTGCTCCATGATGTGCTTCATGCTTCGTAGGTTAAGGACCTGTTTTGAAACCATGTTTGAGGTCAACCATCTCCTTTCCCCTTCTTCTCTGCCTTAAAAATTGATATCAGAAATTAGAACAGCCTATAGTAGTCTGAAAAGTGTAACGGAATGACCTATAATTTCAGCACTACCTTAACTAACTCAAGGGAACAAAATATTTTTTTAGATAAAGGACTTTATTAGTTAAAGTTTAAGCATTACAACCCGGCCTCTGCATTGCACACAGCCGCAATCTAAGAGAAAAATAAAAAAAGAGTGTGTAACATTAGACGAATTATAATCATGAAGTGAATAAGTAAATCGTCAGCACTGAAGATGAATGCGAACGTGTATGGAGGACCAATCCTGCGATCAAGCGACCATCCATGTCAGGTAAAAATATCCCTCGTCACCTCTTCCAAACGTGCACATGCCTCCGTAAAGAGACCTCGATGTCCCTCCCGTTATAAGGTGGACCAGGAATGGAGAATAGTGCACTGGTAGAGTATGAGAATATCTTTATCATTGGAAACGTTGTCATTTCTACTAAGCCACATCGACCATATAACGGCTATCTCTCCCACCCTAATAACGGCTTTATACTTTTTATCAATATCATGTAGCCAGTTGCCAAACACATTAGCAACAGGCTTTGATTGATATAAGTTAGACGCTATCTGGATGGCTTACCAAATAGGAATACTTGTTGTACATTATATTATTTTAGTACTAATAAATATTGTTTTTTTTTCGATTCAATCGGTTAGCGGCTTAGTAGTTAGATTGATGTCACATGAATTGTAACCTTTATTCCTATTACATTATGTTGGTTCGCGTCTCTTTATAATTTTGTACATATGGAACTTTCAAATAAAAACGGCTGCATGAATCAATCAATGTAGAGGTCCGGGCTTATGTTTTAAAATGTCAATATACTATGGTAGAAACATAAATTCGGGCTTGTTCGGTTTAGAGGGAACTGAAGGGGATTAAGCGGGATTCCCCCCCCCCCCCCCCCCCCCGCCCCCCCCAATCCTCTTCATTTCCTTTGGGAGGTGGTTTAACCGAACAAGGACCACATGGATGAGCAAGTATGAATTGTGGAATATGAGAGGAGAAAATGCAATCGATATTCTACTCTCTGGAGAGGTCGTGGCACCAAGTCTACAATGCTCTAATCTAGCCTTCTTCTCCTTAGGTCTGACCTTCGATGCTTGCACCTGGCAATGTCGGCTTCTAGTTGTTTCCTTGTTGAACGCTTTGTTTGAAGATTGGACATTCTCCAGAGTGAC
Source organism: Poa pratensis (assembly GCA_947311845.1). NCBI lineage: Eukaryota > Viridiplantae > Streptophyta > Magnoliopsida > Poales > Poaceae > Poa > Poa pratensis. The sequence goes on along the minus strand of CAMZMU010000052.1, from coordinate 20,406,152 downwards.
AACATAGAATTTGACTTGACCGGACGACGACATCATTTGTGCACTGTTACCTTCTGTTCTTTTTTCTGTGTGCATCCTTAATGGTAGAGTTGACGACCCCTATAATAGTAGACGACACGTTTTAAATCAGACACGAGTTTTTCCAATCTCGAACTAGTCGGACTAACTCGTCTCCGTTTACTCTATGCATTATGTTGTTGCATATGCTGGGTGTATTTTTTATCATTTGATATTAATATTTTCCTTTATCAAAAAAATGTAATCGGCAGGTACTAGTATTAATTCAGAAGCGTATTTTACAACGGTTTTGGCCCAAATACAGCAGGGCCCAAGACGGCCCTGCACGCCCACCTCCGGTAGCGCCGCTTCCCCACTCTTTCTGTCTCGCCGCCGGCCGTAGCTCCGCCGCTTCTTCGTCCTCCAGCCGCCGGAGCTCTCCTCTCACTTCCAGTCTCCCCCATAACCTTCGCAGATCCGCTTCTCTGACTCCAAGCCCTCCGAGTCTTTCTTTCGTTCCCGCTGCCTCGGAAGCTCCACGCCACCGCGGAGCGATGCTCGCCGCGGCCACCGTCCCGTCGTTCCCTCCCGCGGTTTCGTCTTCTCCAGTTAATAGGATGACCAGGCATGCCATTCTTATCGCCGAGCCGCGTGTGCTTCCATCTCTTCTTCCTTCTCTTATCCTCTTGGGGTCTTGATGGTGTGCAGGAGGTTTTCTTGGAGCTGTCGAGCAGGACGGATTTCAGCTGGGTACTCCCAATTGGAGGTGCAACCTTGTCTCTATTTAGTTCTGTTTTTGTATGAGGATGGAAAATCGGTTTATCTACATACTCAACACCAATTCAACCTAGAAATGACAAATTAGTGTTAGTGTTGATAAAGTTGGTGGATTTGTTTTCTATGGGTAAAGTTCATTACACGTGGATCTAATAGATTGTTTGGGATGTGTGACTTCAATTGTTCAGCACATAGTCGTCACTAAATTGAGGACGAATCTCCTTGAACACTTGCCATTTGAAATCCAGTAATTGGTATGCGAATCATCAAGCTTGGCATTTTAAAGCTAACTACGTACAAAGGCAGGGTACGACGTAGGTATATGATTCTGTAATTGGTATAATCGAGTAGTGAAGTATCCTGAATTATTATTTTTAGGTCGTTTTGTGTACAACTTTATATGATGGGCTGCTTTAGTCCTTACCAGTTTGGAGTGAAGCAAACATATACTCTCCCAGTTCACAATATAAGCCTTTTCAGCAAGCTAAACTAGCTATCTAAAAAGGCTTACATTGTGGAACCGAGAAAGTACTATCTATTAACTGGAGACATGAATGATAGCTGGATTAAAAATTCTGATGTTGATAAGAAATATTATTGATTCATTACAAGTTCTTTGCAACTCAAAAAATGTTAAACTCCATGTCCAGGAACTGCTGCTGCCAGAAATAACACAGGCTGTCCAATTTCCTTGCAATCTGGCTACATTACATGGACATAAATTGAACTTCATTTCTTGTAGGTTAGAAAAGTCAGCTACCGACCTCCTGGAACTGAGCAAAACTTACTGAATCAAACTAGTCTCTCTCTCCAGGAGAAAAGGTAATCCTATGTTTTCTATTCGAACACTTGTGTTTCAAAGAATGCCTTCTGTATTTATTACTTTATTAGAAAACCAATTCATGCAGTTTTGGTTTGATATTTGGACGGAACGGTAGCGGAAAGACTACTCTCTTACAGGTTTGCATTGGAAGGCTGCATATCATTTTTTATTACTTCTGCATATTTCATCTTAAGTTGATAGCTTGATTTTTCAGCTTTTGGCTGGTCTATCAGAACCTACATCTGGTTCAATTTGCATTCAGAAGTATGATGATAGTGGAAATCAGATGGGTCCGTCGGAATTATTAGCTTCTCAAAGAGTTGGTATTGTATTTCAGTTTCCTGAGAGGTTTGAACATTGAACTACTACTTTCACTATTATATTTACACATTGACAAATGACTATGATCTGTTGAGCACTTGAGAAGTTTCACAGAAAAATAAGAGAATTTACATATATAATTGTAGGTACTTCTTATCAGATACTATACTTGAAGAAGTTACTTTTGGATGGCCGAGGCAAAAGGCAGACGTTCTTTTGAGGGGGCAACTCGCTTTAAAACTCCAAAATGCCATGACTCTGTATTGATTATCTCTCATCCATTTGTTTAGACCCAATTGAGTAATATTATCAAACGTTTTTCATTGTGGAGTGAACGTGTTGATTGAATTTTTTTCTTAAACATAATTTGTTTTATGCTAGGTTGGTATGAGCACCATTTCATTGGATGAGAATCCACAGTCTCTCAGTGGTGGGTTCAAGCGACGACTTGCTTTGGCAATTCAACTGGTATGTTTACATTAACTTGTCATGAGTTGATCGTTTTGTTTTAAAAAAGTGAAGATGGATAATGTTTTGCCTTATTATAATCTTCTAGGTTCAAATTCCTGATTTATTGTTGCTTGATGAGCCCCTCGCTGGTCTTGGTATGTGCTTGAATACCCATAATCAAATTAATACTTCAAGAATTTCTTTCCGATGTATTTGTTCATTTCCAAGCAATGAGAGCAGTCGTTTAATGTAATTCTGCTTGTGCATCCTATCATTTGTGCCACACCTCGCGCATGATAGGATTTACTACACGGTGGGCAAATAGTTTAGTATATGCCTGTCCTGTACGTGGTTACTAAGTTTGTATCTTCACTATCAGACTGGAAAGCTCGGACTGATGTTGTGAATCTCCTTAAGGACCTAAAGAAAGAACACACGATACTTGTAGTAAGTCATGACCTAAGGTAATTCAGAACTCAGTGCCATCGGAGTCACTTTCAATATTTTATGAGCTATATATTGGCTGCTCCGTACTTCTAATCGGCTAGCTGAAGGAATATAACTTCTAAATCATGACCTTGGACTGAGGCTTTTGAAATGTCTATTAAAAACGTTTTGCAGAGAATTATACCCACTTGTCGACCGCTCGTGGAGAATGGAAATGGGAGGGATTCTGAAGGAGGAACCTTTACCTGTGTAGATATGATTTCGTTTGAATAACCGTCGAGCATGCTTGGGCTGTATACCAGGAGTCTCCATCTTAGGTACAGATGTATGATAAACTATTTTGCAGGCTTACATTATACTAGAATCAAAGAAACACACACACGTTGCTGTGCCTTGTTTATTTGCATTGGCATGCTGGTCTATATGAAAAATAATTCGCTATGACAGCAAACTTTCTATCTGGGCATTATGACTGAAAACCTGAATGTTTTAAAAAAATCACCCTGCCCATGTGGACTCGAGGAGTCTGAGTGCATATGGTCTCCGCTGAACTTGTTTTTACAGCAAAAGAACATGGTGCTGCAGTGTTAAATTTAAAGTGATGAGTGATGGAGTCTGTTGGCTCCTTATTCGGTGAGGGAGGTGACTGAACGCATATGGTTCCCCTCCCCATTGGACTTTTTTTAACAGTGAAGGAACATATTGTGGTGATGTAGTGTTAACAAAAAAATCATGTGGTGCTGCCGCCGGCTTGAAATACCAAGTGAAATTGACTGACTATCCTACAGATTAAACGTAACTGTTGCTCCAATATTTGTTACATCACTACCTTGCATTTGATCCTTTCCATCAATTATGATTTCAGAAATCGACTGGTGGGACTTTTCCCAGTTTGCTGGTTTTGTTTTTGCACCCTGCAACCTTGGGAATCCTCTACAAGTTGCAGATCTGGGTCTTCCTTCATCGGCATTGAGACCATCTGCCGATTCTAGGTTGCTGGCGGGCTGGTTGACAGGCCTTGTGGGTCTACTAGTTTGTTTCCTGACTGATGTGTGCTTCTGGTTTGTAAAATGTATCCAGACTCCACACTTGAGCAATCCGCACTACTCTATGAGAATGATTAGTGCATCCACTGAACTCTCCAAATAGAATGCAAGCGAAATGTGTGGATGCAGGGATAAGATAATAATTAGCAGATGAGCATGTGTATGTTTGTTCTAGTCAGTAACAGTCTATAGCACTGTTACGACATCTTGCAACTTGGCTAGCATATGCATCTTGAACTTTGCAGATATTGCCTGTATGACCCATTCTTGTTAATGTCATGCGGGCACTAATTGCCAGGCGCCATCCCACAAGTTTATAAAATTTCCCATGACATTGAAAAGAACCAGGCTCGGGTTACAAAGATGAATAGGAGTTAACACCCACTAATCTATACAAGATGGAAAGCCCATTTCTTCTATCTAAATATTAGAAAGAATTTTGCTGGATGGTGGAATGCTTGTCTTGACCACACCACCGCTTGACCTTCAATCTTCGCGCCTTTTGAGCTTTTTGCTTGACTCCTCTTGAATCGACATGCCGAGCCGGGCCAAGGACCCTGCCTAATCCATTCAGCCTCTTCGTCTTCTTCGCAGGTCTTCTGAGCTTCGTGAGCTTACCCTATGGCTTGGTCTTTTGAAATCAGTCCGGTGGGCTTACCTGATTCTAGAACCCGAGTCCACCAAAGTTTGGTATTATGACTCCTCTGATGTGAAATCGATACCGAGTCCTCTAATTAACAAAGTTTGTGGGATTCCTTGATCTTGGCGATGCTTAGGAACTGTGTGACATTATGGAAACCTTTTGGCTGATTCCAGAAATTGTCCAAGTTTTTCAAACTTAAAGGTGTCACTGGCGAGGCCAACTCGCTGACTCGAAAAAGAGTCATGGACATAAATCCTCTCTGAAAATTGTATCGTCCGAGTTGTACTAGTCGGGTACATCGAAAGGCTCCGCTTGATGGGCGTCATGCATGACGTCAGGAACGATTCGATGGCGAACGATCATTCCGTTTGACGGCGTGGCCGCGTGACCGACAACACCTGTAGTCAGAATGAACAGACGCCTAGGGAACCGCGCTCGTGACCCTGGCGTGCTCCCGCTCGGGGCCGCCGGGTACAATCTCGCTGCCGACGCCACTTCCACGTCTCCATGGCTTCGTCTTGCGACATAAAGGTCGGCTCACACCTGGTCTGCTACGACAGCGACGTCACAGGCGTCATCTCCAACTCAAGTGTTACCTTGCTAGAGGGCTCCATCTCCAGATACTTCTTATATGGATCCCGATCACCATAGGCGGCCCCCCCCCCCCCCCCCCCCCCCCAACTTTTTTTTAGCCTAAATACCCTATGTAATGTAGGAATAGCTAGGAAATTTTTGAATAATTGGCCTCCCAGCCAGCCTTTCTTACACATGCACTAAGTTGCGGCCACTCCAGAGATTATGCTCTAGCTTTGCCATTGTGGATCACAACTGTGCAGGCCAAGGGTGACAAGCTGGAGTCTACTGCTTGTCCAAAAAAACAGGACTACCCTTCGTTGGTCTTCGGTACATCCCATGCGTGTATGTGAGCCCCGGGCCTCCCATCGAGGTCGACTCTGTGTGAACGTTGTCCATCGCCACATGTGTGAGTGAGTCGACTCTATGAGCTAGTGTTGTCCGTGTAGTGTGCTCCGCTCGGCCCTGTCTTGTACATGTGGTGTTCATCATGCATGTGTTATGTTCCCCCGTGTGTTCGTGTTGTACTCTCCCTCGATCGCTCTTTAATCAAAATCCATCATGCTCTACATGTGATTAAAATGCACTACTCAAAACAATTTTTTTACTTTCTTACCGTTTTTCTTTCCATCACTACTATTTCAAACTGTTTTGTTTTAGCGGTGCTTTCTCTACATATTATGGGACATCAAGGTCGGCTCACACCTGGTCCACTACGACTGCGACATCACAGGCTTCATCTCCAACCCAAGTCTCACCTTTTTTTTTTGAACGGGGATATCTCTTCTATAAAGCTCCGTAGACTACCCGCCTTCTCCCCCCATCTGCCCCTCCCGGTGAATTTCATCCATCCGATGCGGTAAAATGCCTGGTTGTTTCACCCCTGACCGTTAGATGCGGTGAATCCGTTTCTTACATTTCAACTGAGGGGCACAGGCAATGACCGCTGGGGCCAGTTTCCCGCGGGTCCCAGTTTTCAGCGACCAAACTGCACGAGCGTGCGCGTCTCACTCCTTTTGACAGCACCCGGCAGCGAGACAAAACCAGCGCCCGGAAGTGAAACCCTAGCCCAATCCTCGCTCGTCTCTCTCCCTCGTCTCCTCCAATCCCCACGCCCCCATCTCCCCCAATCCGCGCCTCTCCCTCTCACCCTCCCCACTCCTCTCGATCCCCCCGTCTCCGGTAGATCCTGGCCAGTTCCGACGAGCCCCAGCCCCGACAAGCATCCCCGCCTGCTCCTCTGCAGATCCCATGGAGGAGCCCCACTCAAACCCTAGCCCGCGTCTTGGAGGAGCGCGGCGGCGCGGAGGACCAGGCGGTCGGCGACCTGGCGGCGAGGAGGACAGTGGGGGTAGCGGGAGGAGAAGGAGCACGGCGGCAGTGTCGGTCGGCGCGGCCGAAGAGGAGGAGTAGGGGAAGGAGGTGGGCGGGCTTGGGCTCCAGCCTGTGGGACGCGGGCGTTGGTCGAGGCGCTGCCTCATCCCAGAGGAGGGCGGCGATGCGGACGGAGCCGGGCATGGCAGCCGTGGTGTCGGGTATGAGGCGGCGCTGCTGGAGCTCGTCCCGGAGGAGAGCGGCGACGCGGTGGGTGGCGGCAGCAGTGGAGTCCAGGGTGGCGGCAGCAGTGGAGTCCCGGTGCTGGCGCAGCACGCTGCCTCGAGAAGGCCGTCCACGGTCCACCACAACCTGGGCTCTAGATCTTCTCCAGCCGGCGGCAGGGGTCGTAGGCCTCCTCGGTCGTTCCCCTTTTTGCTGCAGGGGAGGGACAACGGCGGCTGGGATTGGAGAGAGCGCGGGCGCCGCCTCATCGTGCCTCGCATCGGGCGGAGCGGGCCTGACGGGAGACCGGCGGCGGCGCTCGCTCCGTCTCCTCCAGCCATTCTCCTCTTGGGTTCTACTCCTCTCCCTCGCGCCGCCAGCCCTGCCACTGTTTCTGCCTCCATCCTCAATCCTGACCTGCACCGGTGACGGAGGAGTCAGAGGTCAATCTCGCGGGAAAGAGGAGGAGCGGAACTGATGGAGAGTTTGGCCAGCAACTCCATCTTCCTCAATAGAGAGAGGAAGAACAGAACTGCACCAAGGAGGAGGGAGATGTGGAGCAGCGGGAGGAGGAGGCAGAACACCAAGGAAGATGGAGAGTCAAAGTACAGCAGCGGGGCGGAGGTGATTGGGAGAGAAGCGCGAGAGGACGGCCGAGGACGACGGTGCTACTGATTGCAGGTTCGTCTCTCTCTCTCTCTCTGACATATTTGCTTGCTACCATTCTTAAATTTTGATGGATGTATTAGGCTGCGATTAGATCTGGATTTATTAGGCTGCGATTTGCTCTGGATGTACAAGTCTTTTTTTTTTACATTTACATAATAGCGCGTTATACTGCTACAGATGCGATTTTTTTCTTCATTTTGTTTTGTTTGATATGAAATTTTTGTTTTGATTATGCAGGTTTACTACTACTTTAACAGTTTCTGATCATTCTTATCCAACAAAGCTGAAACAAGGTGCAATGTATTCACTTGATGTCGGTCTGCATCTGATTTATTGTCAGTATAAGTATTGATGCATGCAAATAATTTGGAATATGCGCTCTGGCTGTTAGTTTGCATCTGATTTATTGTTAGATTACTTCCACTCACTGATGTCCAGCTATATACACAATACCTACTGATTGTTTCATGAATAACTAGAGTGCAGGTTGATCAACGAGCAGGACGAGCTGGAGAACTCGGCCTGGCAAGTGTTATAGGTTATACCCAAGTTCCATCTGCCAATATTCCCTTGCTGGAAATGTTATGTTATGAAATTATTAAATCTTCTTGATATCGAAATCCTGAAGTTTGATTTCCTGGACTCTTCGCAACTAACGCCTACCTGCAGCATCAAGGTGAGCAACCCACTCTGAAGTTTTTCCTTTCACATCTTGCAGCAGCGATGAGATGTGGTAATAGAAATGATGTCATATTTTCCTAAGGTTAATAAAAATGAAATTAATCACTCATGACGACAAAATAAAGTGTCATATCTTACCTTGGCACACTTCATTACATGTGAATCTAAACACATAGGAGGCCAAGCGATGTGATGAAATATTATGAAATCACCACCTGTTGCAATTTATTAATCTTGAATTATGTTAGCATTCACTCATGCTATTTTCAGCTCTTCCCAATAGCCAATGTTAGTGCTGCTACTACCTCAACATTTTTATTTCTTTGATTGCAGGATGTGAATAACTGGGGTCTTGGACTACAGGTATATATCTTGTGACCTGTCATAATCTTAGCCTTATTGGTCTGGGTCCTATCTCTTTGGTCATGAGATACATGCTATGATTTCGTTTCATTAAGAGTATTGAGTCTGAAATGCAGGAACTGGGCGCAATCGTTCCTGCTATAATAAAAACAGCTATAAGAAAGGTATATGCACTTTGTAATTACTTGTTCTGGGAGGGTTTTGTTTGAGATAATTTACTGCATGGTATTTATGTTGGTCTGTTTCATATTTCTATTTCTGGATGTATTGGCTCCTGGGGATGTCGCTGGTTACTCACTAAAGTTCCATGACCTGGTGCTTGGAAGTGGTGGATTATTCCCATTGTTGCACCAGCTCAATGAGCATGCCAAGCTCTGGATATTCATGAATGTGACTTTGGTTTCTAAGCTGAGTGAGCTTTTAGGCACATATAAACTGAGTGAGTTTGTGTTAGTGAATTCCATGGTCAATTACATTCTAGAAATACTTTCTGATTTGTTTAATAATGGAATCACTTGCTGGGACTTTGGTTTTCTGCCATGCCATATACAATAAAATATTGCTCCTGATTTACCGATACCCTGTTCTTATATGTAATATTTTTGTAATGTTTCCTTTCATCTGCAATCCTGAAATATTATTTAATATGTCCTGGTGTTATTTACTTTCATTTGACAATGAAAAATTGCCATTACAGTTCAGTTATTTACCTCAAGCTATGTGTCACTTCTCATGCCTGTCCTATTGATACAGAATCAATGTTGTCAATTGTCTTGATCTTCGAGAAGTATTCTTGGACTCAACAGTTGCGAGAGAGTAGTAGCACTGTTCTTATTCCTGAAGGAACAAAGCTTTGGTATATGATAATAGGCTGCACATGTTGATCCTACTGTATGCATTTACATGTCGCACCCGGTGATCGACTTCTCAAGCACAAATGATTGGTATTTGTTGTATGCTAATTCATATGTTAGTTAAGCATCCTTTATTTCGCTGTTGCAAGTTTTTGTAGCTGGACGCTCACCGTTCGGCTGTACGATGCGGTGAGCTCTGCCCTTTTTGCCCTGATTCTTATTGCCCACTTTGTTTTGGTTTAATTGACCTGGTGACCCACTGCCAACCCAACACCAACAACTTAAGATAATATGGAGCTAACTAAGTTTTGTGGTTCCTCTGCTTTTTTTAGATCTCAATCCTGATTTTGTGTTTTCTCGTTAAGAGCAGAGCTTCCTCTGCTTTGTTACATGCATCGCATAAGTATAATTGCATGATTCACTTTTGGGGTGCTAAATGAGAGTCACTTTGAAAAATATTGCGTATTGTGAAGTAGCCACTTTTTAGTGTAGAAGTAACATATTGCTGGCTGGACTAAAACTGAGCTGGTCTCTTACAGAAAGCACAATGTAGCATTGTATCTTCACTTGTGTTTGTGTAGGGAAACATCATAGTTCATACCAATGCACATTACTATCTCAGATTGGGCTATCTTGCACATAACTATTTGTAGTATGTATATGAACCCGTGGAAGTCTTAAATAAATAATTTTATGTTGAAAAATAAAGACGGAATTTGAGCTGCCTTGTGGGTATGTAATTTCTTTTAGGTATTTTATCATTATGTCACTGAATCTGTGTGGTCAACTTGTTCTATCACTGAATCTCTATTCATTTCTAATTAGGTTCTGAGGTTTAGTTGGTGTTTCAAAGGAAATATCTGCCATTTGACTGATGAAACCACTATGCTCGGCCATTTATGTGTCTCTATAAATTACTTGATGATAAGGTGTTCCATCCCTCATATACATCCGATAGTGAAGAAATAGCTTTTTTCTCCTTATGATAATTATACATACTATACACTGAGTTTTACTCATGTGATTGTTCTGTTTTTTATTATGCAGAAGATTTCAGTAGATCATTGCTCAACGGTGGCTGCAACCACTAAGCTGGTGTTACGGCGGCCAGGACGTGCGCCCGTCGCTCGACTCTTGTCACCACTGGTGAGCTTGGCTAGCAGATGGCTTGGGGGGTGAGCTTGGCTAGCAGATGGCTTGGGCTTTGCACACGGGGGAGACGAGCCACTGGGACAGACGCGAGCGACTTCATCAGGTGACGTGAGTTTCTTTCTATCTTTCTTGCCCTGATTTGAATGTTCAGTGGTCGTGTGATGTGGACACTGGATTATATGTTGCAGATCTTGAGGATGGTCCTGATTTGGTTCTGAAGCTCCACCGAGTTCTGTATTGTATCCATGCTCTGCTATGTAAACCTTTCGGTAGCTGTTACTAAATTATCAGATCATCCCCGGTGTTTAGATAATAATGGTCTCTTACTGCCACTTATGAACTTTGGGCCTTTCTGGAAATATATTCTAAGATGCTACATAATTTAGTGAATGTGTTTGTTCCCTTGATGAAGACAATGGTAAATGTTGTTAGTAGTTTGAAATTTGAATGACTGACTGCTTAATAATTTGAGTGCAAAGCTAAAAGCTGGTTTGGTGCAAGAACTAAACTGCTTGTTGACAATTGTTTCTGGCTTAGATTTGGTGTACATGTTTAATTGTGGTATTGTATTTGCTCTAAATGATATATAATCTGAATTCTTTAATCTTGATATTTTTCCAGGTAAAGATCAATATGGCTGCTACCTGTGATGAACCTGATGGCATCATATTGGTTCCTTTTGGCATCTTCTGGTTAAACTGTCGTTTGAGTCAAATTTCTTCGAAATGAAGAAAGTGATAGAGTTGCTAAATCCATATCTTCTCCGCTTTCAGTGAACCCCGTCAGCTTTTATATGCTCAGGCGCACATGTTCTGGGTGAGTTGCTTCATCTACAAGTTCGCTTCTTTTATGTTTTTTTGGTTCCTTTTGGCATCTTCAGGTTCTATTTTGATCTCATCTCTTCAACCTTCGATTCCACTTTCAGGAGTACTGGGGCGGTTACTGGAACCTCAAAGTTGTGGTTAACTGGGAGCACTGGAGGAGACATACTGCTAAAGTTCTGATGGTAACCTCCATTTCCATGCTTTGGTTTGGGTACATGCTTGCTGGGTGTCATATGTGTCCACATTAAAAATTCTTTTGCATGTCACTTTCTAATCTACCCTTTGAAAACGTTTGTGAAGTACTTGATTTTTACCATGCGCCCTTGAGTCCGATTTGTTTTCTAAAATAACCATTTTTCTTAGGGATGATAGGTTTTGATTTCCCTTTAGACTCAGTTTATACATTTTCCTTTGGTGGTACGGTGGTACCCTGTCCGTGATTCTGTACCTGAACCAAAACAATGGGCCATCGAGTTTCAAACTAGACTGGTTTACTCCAGTCTCCAGTGGACAAGATGGTGCGGTTGTGGGCATCCTTGTTGGTGTTCTTATGAAGTGATACAACCAGTACGTTCGCTTACCTTAATCAATATGCCTTCATGTTGTTATAATGTGTTGTGTTGCTTCAGTTTCCTCTATAGACTATTCAGGACCTATTATACCCTGCTATCAAATTTATGAGTATTGTACCTCTGTTGATGGAGCTAAGTGGAGTGTTACAGCCAACATAAAAAACTGCTACACCAATCTGATGTCGAATAAACGTTTCCTTTTATATGACAAATAACCATGTCAATGTGAACTACTTGCATGGCATGTCTATGCATTTGAAAAGGACCCTTCCTATGTTTCCTTCAGTTTGTTTGGTCGCTGCTGGTATTTTTATTTTTCTTAATCCTGTGATTTGGTTGTGTGGTGGAATGTGGTACTGCTGCATCAGTTGGTAGTTGGACATATTAGGTTAGATACCAGTTTTAAATATTGTATTTCTTATTTTTGTAGTGGGTGATCGACAAAGGAGCCAAAGGAGAAGGCAGAACACAGATGTAGCAGCTGAACTGTTCATGTTTGTTTCCCTTTCCGTAAAGAACACACTACAATTAATTAATTTGGGTGTATGCTGATTGTGATAGTTAATCAATTGGGTATGCAGACTATTGTGGTGCAGCATGATAAAATTATTCCCAAAACCTCTGAAGTAATTCACCCATTCGCTCATCTCCCTGTCATGCACAAAGTCATGCTCCCATGAAGCAAAATTTTGATTTTTAAATGCTATAGTTATATTCTCAATAAATCGAGTTAGCCGTTCACACTGATGGTTAATAGTTCTGCAAATTGGGAATTGGTCAAAATTATATTACTAACGTTTAAAATTGATGAATGTTGTCTATGCAATAGATGGTGCTTTCCAAAAAGTTGCTCTGTTGATGTTTTCTCTGATGTGTGACGTGATGTTTTTTTATTCGCCTACTAATGTTCAGCTCATGCACTCGCTAAATTCGTCCTTAATTTTAAGTAACCAATCTGTGTCCCCCCTGGTTTATAGATTGCCCTTTATTTGTGTTAGGATTTACATGTTCCCAAACTTAACATTTTAGATCCTCCGCCACCAAGCCGCCTACTCTGTCCAGCACGGCGTGCCCGTGCCCGATGCGCTAGGGTTTCAGGTGTCACCACTAGATGGCGGCAAGGAGGAAGAACACGGGCGTTGCCTCCAAGCTCTCCCATCAGGCTCCCATGCCATGGAGGCCTGCAGCGACATGGGACTGCCACGTCCAGGCTCACATGGAACGCAGTTTCAGATCTAAAGATGATTAAAATTGTATATTCTTAATATGGTTACTCAATTGAGATGTTTAAAAATGGTTGTTAGTTACTTTAACATAAATTATTGATGTGATATGTCTCTGAATTTTCTTCTTTTCTTGTGTCTTAAGTGCATCTAATCAAAGTTTCAATACGTACACCTCCATTATATCATGCCTGCAATATGAATCAGCTGGTTAGGATTTCGTGTATTTCCGATTACCATTTCTGAAGTAGTGAATGCTAAGTAGCTTATCCAGTCGAGCATCAACCTTCATTCCCTGCTTCATGATGTGCTTTGAAAACCTTCATTGCATTCTCTGGGTGCAACTCCATGTCATTCTTTTGCTAGAGTTTTTTTTCAGACCATGCATTCTTTTGTTATGAGTTGGGGACATATGTTGGTCGGTAAGTCTAAACTCCGTTACATTTGCTGTTTTTCTCTACCTGAATATTTATGTTACAAAGAAGTATCTCAGTCATTTTGTTTATTTTTAACTTTACGTCATCTTCTCGATATACTTTGCAAAAGATTTTGTTGTTGTTTTTGTAGGTCTTGTGATAGAAAAGTTGATTGCTTAGGCAGGGTATAATGCTGCATCCTTCTCTTTTGAACGGCTATTTACTTGGTCTTGAAATGTACTGTGTGTATTGTGAAATGAGAATATCTCTGTAAGCAAGAACATGATCGTGCGTTTCCCATTGCAGCAGTATAAGAAGCTAAAAATATCCAGATGGAAGAAAGTAAGATAATGCATTTAGTAGTTCACATTCTAACTGACACCTCAGTAAAATTGCTCACCTATACTCACTATCGAGGGCCAATTCCGTTGAAAAAAGTTTAACGATGCCTGCAATTTTAGGTTTACACGAGTGAACGAGAACAAACGTTGTAGTTTCTATCGACAGATTCGATCAGCCACGAGCTTATATATGAAATCGGCAACTCAAATCACCTGAAGAGAAGAAGCTCCCTTCGAGAAAAGAGGAGGGATAACTCCTCCGTTCTTCCTGGATGCATCAGTGGCCTTATCAACCTAGAACATGATTAGTGCGAGACTGGATTAGCAGACAGAAAACAGCAGTGCCAGAATCACAAACAGAGGGTAAGTGACAACGAGATTTGTAAAAATAGAAGGTAGGGGAAGAAGGATCCCGAAGCCCAACAATATGAAGGAGAAAGAAGATCCACCAAAACCCTAGCGGAAGGTCTCCGTCATCCCGAGAACTATCAATGGAGGAATTGGAGGTTCACAGAATGAGATGGATATTAGGATAGAGAGATAAGACACACCAAACACAAGATAATGAAGCTCAGAAAAAAGCCCAAGATAGTAGGAGAGTCATTTAGAACATGCAATTTGTTTCTTTTGTGTCCTTTCGCTCATTTAAAATCCATTTTTAGTTGATATTTCATGCAAAAAACTTCAGCATTTCCATGTTAGTATCCATATATGTATCTGAGCTTAATGAGTGCAAAGAAAATTAGTTGTTTAAGTCATTACTTCCCATTCTATTTTCTTTTCGATAAATAATCGTCGAGATCCTACTTCGCACTAAAGTATTCGACCAAAAAAACTTGGCAGTGCCATCTGTTTTTAAGATGCAATGTGCCATACCGAACTGAAAATGAACGCCAGTTACGTGCCCGAAAAATGGCTTAATTTCAATCAAATGATGGGTAGCAAAACAAAGAGGTTACTATGGCAATAATACGGTCTTGCTTCCGGCAGTTACGCAGTTGCGCAGTTGCGCAACAGGACATCTATATTAAGTAATGCACCATGTATTTTTGCTTGACTGTAACCGCAATATCAGTGTATCTAAGATGGTGTCTAAAACATGGATCTTGAGGGTGACATGGTTTAAAGACTGAAAATATCATCCTTCATAAAATTGAATCCGTGTTTACTGGAATATGTAGTAGCTATGCTAAATATATGAACCAACAATGGATTCGTAATTATTTTTCGATCAATATATTTGATTTTCATGACAATTACTGGAATATGTAGGAGCTATGCTAAATGTATTCCTAACTATTTTTTGATCGATATATTTGATTTCCGTGACAATTCTCTAACATGCCTACCTGTACCATGTTTTAATGGGTACGGTGTGCAATCAGGGATCATTGTTCATTTTGAAATTAGCCTCCTATTGTGGTGTCTGGTACTTCAAGACAATACTACTTGAGATTGCACAAAATATTTGTTGTCAAGTTTAATCCATTGTTGGTTCATAAATTATCGATGATACCTGCATGATGATAGTGACACATCATATATAAAACTTAAGGCTACAAACAGAGGGCAAGTTACTATGTAGACAGAACAGAACCTACTGTTGTCAGAGACACTAATCTATGTTATAGTGTAGATTCACCAATTTAATCCGCTTTTTATTTATTGTTGTTCCATACGAACAGCTTCAGCATTTTCCGATTAATATCCATATAAATCTGAGCTAAATGAACACGGAAAAATGAATTACTTTTCACCGGTTTACAATTCATTATTTTGTTTCTTCGTATTTGTATAAACTGTGTGATGAAACGGATCTCGATTTCGTATTTGCGCAGGTGCCACAATAGATTTTCATAGCATCCATACAAAACCAAGCTAAATGAACGCAAAAAATAATATTTACTTTTCACCGTTTACAGTTCATTTTATTTATGTTTTTTATCTTATTGGTCTATAAGACGTTTTCTTGAAACTGGTCCCGCTTTCAGCACTTGAGTCGGTGGCACAACGGGTTACTATACATATGTGACCGAGTTTAGTAAGTGCAAAGAAAAATGGTTGAGTTATTTCTTCGGATTCTATTCTTTAATCGATATAAAACATCAAAACTAAATGCAAGTTGAACATCATATGGCTTATAAATATATCCCACTAACTTAAAAATATAATTTGTAGATACAAAGTACCACATACCTCTATGTGTGCTACAAGAATATTAACCGCCGAGCCCTACTTTGCACAAAACAAGTCGACCAAGAAAACTTGATGGCGCCATCTATTTTTACAATATGTGCCATATTGTATTGAAAATGAGAGCTACTTACCTTTACCAAAAATAGGTTAAGTTCAATCAAATGATGGGTAGCAAATCCATATTAAACTGAAAATGAGGGCTAACAGGTTAAGTTCAATAAAAATGATGGGTAGCAAATACAAAAAATGTATGGGAACAATATTATCTTTGCATCCGGCAGTTGTGCAGTTTTTTGGGTCCGCTTATTCTATGTGTTTTATTTCTCTGATCTAATTAGATGCTAAAATTTGTTTCTTGTGCTTGCATGTACATGTGCTACTGCTCTGTTCTTTTTTGAATTTGATACCTGCCTATGTCTAAACTTTGTCGACGCATGCCTGCTTATTTACATAGTGCAAGTGCAACGTTCAAATTTCACTGTTTCTGAAACTGTCAATTCAGACATGGAAATGAAACGATTCTATCTGTTTAGGTACCTGCTTCATACAGAGTATGAGTTTCTATATGGTATAAGTTAAATGAATACAAATAAAATTACTTTTCACCAACAAATAAAGCATGTGTTAATAAGGTGGTAGTTGGATCCGGCAGTTGCGTAGTCGCGCAACGGGTCATCTAGTATTTTTAATCTAGCAGCATTTTACAAGGACTAGCATGCACTCAGGCACACTGTACATAGATGTTACATCTGAGTTTGAACAAACTCCAGTAGCAGAGTTTAGACACCTGAAATATAAAGATCTACCCTGAAGCTTAAGAGCAAGCTTGGCCTGATGGTGAGCTTTGTAATTGAGGCCTCTGGATATGTGAAAGATCCTGGTTGCATTGAATGAAGAGCTGGTTACTATGTCTGCAAGTTGTGCCCTGATTGTCCAATGACCAGGGGCACCAAGTAGATCCTACGAGGCTGCCGCCTTTGCCAAAATGGTGTTGTCTGTCAGAAAGGTAGCACTGCGGATATGAAGAGCTTCAGCGGCCTTCGTTGCAAGCAGCAGCCCAAAGGCTTCAGCTTGAATTGCCGAAGAAACCGGCGGAGAGATCGCCGAGATGTAAATCCTTGAGCATGGCCTGTCATTATTAAGCTGTATGAAGATCCCTAATCCAGCCGACACTGGTTGGCCATCGCACTCTGGAATCCATGCAGCATCTGTGAAAATGATCGGTCCTGAAACATTGGATGTATCTCTGATCGTAGTTCCTGGAAGGGGTAGCATCAGCTGCGGGGGAACAATTTGTTCCTGCAAATGTGCTTCAAGACCTGCAGGGGAAAGAGCAACAGGAGGTGCAGGAATAGTTGATACTGCATTTGCATTAGCATCTAGGTGAGTCGTTTCATGAAACACTGTTTGGTCTTCACCGGCAACTGAAAGAAGAGCAGCAGCCGCATGATGAACCTGCATCACTGACCATTTCTTCCTGCTGAACAAGAAGTCGTTCCGTGCTTTCCAAATACACCAAAGGATGGTGAAGATTTTAGCAATACATATTTCAGTTTGAGCAGTCTGTAACATAAATTGGATAATATTTGAAGGGTAGAGTGTACTATCCAACGCATCAGGTCTAAATCCTATAGAAGAAGAAAACCAAACAGCTTTGACAAATGCACAATGAAAAAATAAGTGAGAGTTTGTTTCCAACATACCGCACCTTGAACATTCCTTTGCAATGTGTTTTGAAAATTTTGAAGCTCTGGCCCCGGTTGCAAGTGCTCTTCTAATTAATCTCCACGCGAAGGTTTTGGCCCTGGGGGCAAGCTTCTTATTTCTCCACACTTCCCACCAAATTTTCTTCTCCTCAACAGTAATTGTTTCCCTAGAGTTCGTTCCAGCAACCTGCATAAAACACTTGTATGCACTCTTTGTTGTGCATTGAGCATTAGGAGTGTGTATCCAGCAAACTTCATCCTCTAGGTCAGCCTTTATAATAGGAATTTGCAAGACTTTGTTTTTGAAATTGTCGTCAAAATGAGCTGCAATCTTTTGTTCGTCCCATTGTTTTGTGTCATGATGCCAAAGATCTTTAACAACAGCGGGGCAAGTGGTACACGGTGGGGATAAAAGATAACCATAAATATTCTTCCAATCAGGACACCAAGGCGATGACCAGATACTGTTAGATTGATCTCAATTGACCGAGTCCAACGGCTCGATCAACTTCTTGATTAGCGCCCTGATCGGGGGCGCCCGACCCTTAATGGTCGGTGGGCCCCTGTGACCTGCGGCTATATAAAGAGGTGGGGGACTGGCAGCACTGATAACGAGGTTAGCCGTTGTGCCAGAACCTCCACCGACACCCCTACCGATCTAGGGAGCCCGCGGTGCTCACGGGAAGCACCACCGCCGCCACTGCCTACCCACTGGCATCACCGCCTCCGTCCACCACGGCGCAGCTCGATCGCATCTGCTCAAGGAGAAGGTACTGGTTCTCCTCCTCATCGATCTTTTCTACCGGTTTGATCTAGACTAGATGATCCACAGGATTTAACAATGGTATCAGAGCCATCTAGTTCTAGTTCTTCTCGGGTAGACAGAAAAGAAAATCAATTCGAGATCTAAAATTTCTAGATCGAAAGTAACAGAAAAGAAATTCTCTCAAGGGGAATGGCCTTGGGCTCACTGCCCCGTTGGTGAATCTCAAAGAAAAGAACCTCACCTCCCTTTTCAGTGATCGGATCGACTCGATACCGAAACAGAACAATACCCCGATGGGGGGAAAAGGGTGCCACCTCTAATCCTCTTGACAGCGGCGGAGCTCTCCTTCGGGAGCTCGCACATGCCGGCAAGGGGGCCAGGGGGGCGCCGCCACCGTTTCTTCTCCGACGAGCTCGCCGGGCACAAGGGGGCGCCGCCGTCCGCCGCTGCCAGCACAGGCACTAGGGAGCAGCGGGAGCGCACCGCGTTGCCCTCTCTCTCTCTCGCACGGGTGCTGGTGGTGGAAGGAGAAGGGGGAGACTCGCCGCCCGCGGCGACGCAGGCGCCGGGGACAGCCATCGGCGCCGTCTCTCCTGCGAGCAAAGAACGGGGAATGGGAAGGAGCTCGCGCGGTCAACGCCGTCTCCGGCGGGCCGGCGGGCGGCGACAGCCGCCGATGCGAGACGAGACGCTGGGAAAAGAACAGAAAATGCGAGAATGGCGGCCGGTGCGGTTGTTTTGTTCATGCGAGAACGGCGCTGGACCGTCCGATCAAGATGGACGGCCAGGATCGCCTCGGCCTAACCCTAGCTAGCGAACGGGCCGATGGGCCAAAAGTTACAGCAGGCTGCGACCATGGGCCGTTTCCCGCGTCGCTACGGGCGACATATAAGAAAATGGCCGCGCGAAACAGGCCGTGGGCTGAAAGTCAAACAGGCCGGGCCGAGGTCGCTGCGCTGCCTGTTTTTTTCTTCTGTTATTTTTCCAGAAGTATGTTTTGGTTGTTTTTTGTCCATTTTTTGGGCAAATTTCATCTAGTTCTTTCTATTCAAAATTTATCCAACGAAAATTTTGTTTAGAAAAACAGAAATGTTTTTGGAAAATATAAAGTTTGTGATAGAATTATTTCCGCTGCAAATAGTTAAAAGTAATTTCTTAAAAGCAATAAAGTGATAATTGAATTTTTTTAAAGATGTGATAAAGTGAATATTAAAGTTCATGGAATTTTGTTTCATGTTTTCCGCTGCAAATAGAGAAATGTGCTCTTTTAAATTTAAAAGGTCAAAAGAATTAAAAAGTAAGAATTAAAAAAGCATGATAAAGTGATTTTAATGATGATTACGATTCTGTTATTAATTGACCAACGTTGTTAATAGCATTATCATGATTTAAAGTGAGAATTAAAAGTTTGATTAAAGTAATATTAATGATGATTATGATTCTGTTATTAATTGACCAACGTTGTTAATAGCATTATCATGATTTAAAGTGAGAATTAAAAGCATGATTAAAGTGATATTAAAGATAATTATGATTCTGTTATTAAATGACCAACGTTGTTAATAACATAATCATGATTTGTTAATCGTTGAACAGTCCAATGTTTGTGAAATACAGAGAATACATTACAGTTTCTGCTGTAAAGTAAAAGGACTCTCCTCTAATTAAATTGGAACCATCGGGAAAATTTAATTAGAGAGGAGGAAAAAGAGAAATACTTGTTTAACAGATTAATTATGGTATTGTTATTTTCTGACCAACGTTGATGATAGCAGTACTATAATTATATGAGTTCTATAGTCAAAGGGCTAGATCTCTGATAATTTTGCATGAAAGTGATCAATTTCAGAGAAAAGATAAAAGATCAAGAAATGCTCTTGAACTATAGAAATAAGTATATTTCATGTTTCCGTTAAAATAGAATTGATGATAATGTCATTTTCCAAACAGAGTTCTTTATTGCAACGGAAATATTATCATCATATTGTTTATAAGTTTTATGCATTGATTCTATTTCTGCCCAACGGTGATGTAGAATTAGTGTAGAAAGATTATGTTTCATTCTAATTCTGCCCAACGGTGATTTAGAATATAGAAGAAAGTTTTAAAGATTTAATGTGCATATCTTTAACCAGACCAACGTAGGGTTATTTTTATGCTCATTATTATTTATTATTGAATATTTTCTCAGACAAAGATTCTCATGTTTTCATTCGTGAAAGCAAAAGGATGGGTACTTGTGACCCGAAAGATGACCAAGAAAGGTCATAAAGTAAGAGAGTATGTTCTCTCTAAAGAATGACTGCAAAAGGAAAAGAATTCTTGGATGTTAATCCAAGAATACAAATAGATCATCGAGAGTCTTGTTTGACAAATGTCTTTCATGTACTCTCCATGCAGAAAACAAATAAATCATTCAAAGTTTTGTTTAACGAATTTCTTTCATGACCTATGTGAAGAAAATTTTTAAACGAGCAACATGAATGCTTAATTTGACTAACGTTAGATTAAGCATGTGTATAAAAAAGTATTCAGATTTATTTCTGATTTTGATGATTGAATATGCAGTCTAAAGAGCCAATTGTGGCATCTGTGTCTCTTAATTACCCGCATGACGGGAAAAGACGATAATAATACCCACGTGGTGGAAAAAGTCTGGGAAAATACCCGCATGGCGGGAGAAAATTTTGACAAAGAACTTATTCTGTATGACAGAAGAAAGATGTGATGACTCATGTGTTTTTATATCGACCGCACACCTTGTGTATCATAGTTATAAAGCACTTAATGAGTCAAAAAAGAATAAAGTTACAAATGAACCTAAAGATAAGAATGTTATGCAAGTGTGACTTGCAGTACCATACGTTAAAAGATAACTTCATATTGAATAAAGCAGATAATCAAAGTTTCGAAATTGTGACAAAAAGGTTCTTGCCACATTTCGAGGGGGAGATAGAGAATGTTACAGAATAAACTCCCTTATACTTTAGATAATGTGATGCGTATAATGCATCTAAGTGATCTATGATGAATTGTGATCGTCTGGGTGTACGACGATCATAATAATGATACCCCTAAAGTAAAGAAATAGATGTAGTCTTGTATATTTTACAGCTCCAAAAGGAGACTAAGGACGGTACTCAAAGTGCCATAAAGAAGACAGATTAACAGGTTAACAGAATAAACCCAAATAAAAAGGATAAAGGATACACCATTTTGGAGAAAATGGAGTAATCTGGGGGAGCATGGTATGAACATACCTAAGGCTCGAATAGATTTTATCTGGGGGAGCTTGTTGCTTTATAATAGAGATGAACAAGCAAACATGGATCTTCTGATTTAGGTCCTTGTAAGAGCTATAGCAATAGAAGACTACATAACTAATTGCCTCTAGGCAATGACAGAACAACAACATTCCCATATGAGAAAAACAAATGACTATAAAGTCTATATCATAGAAATTTAAATGAAGGTTGATCCCACCTCATTTACAGAGATTATAAGCAGCGCTCAATCGATTTTGACAAGTGTCTACTTGTCTTAATGATTAGAGACTATGTGAATCCCGACGATGTTTGGGACTCATAAGTAATTTCCAATGGAGCCAAAACAGTAGGCTGTAAAGGGTCTACAACGCGAATGTGACTCCAAAGGAAATATGTAAAAAGCGATTTTAAATCGAAAGTTTTGCGCTAAGAGAATAAACAGATTATAATGAGTGATAACGGCACATAATGATCTGAGTTACATCAGATGAAAGTAAAGAACACAAGGGATCTTACGGACTAGAGCAAGTCTCTAGAATCAGAAGTTATTTTGGATTAAAGAGAATGAGAGGACAATCGCTTTTCTATAAACTTATAGAATGGGAAATTCATTCCCTAATCATGTGTATGTGGATGATATCCTACTTGCTAGTGGTGATGTCATTCTACTACCGACAGAGAAAAGAAGTTCTTGTCCTCAAAAGAGTATTCTCGGTAGAGTGTCTGTCATTAAAAGTATCGAGATTTACTAAGAAAAGAAGAAAAGGGGTATTAGAAATATCGCATGGACATGCTGAAAGAAGTCTCTAAAGCATGCACGTCGAGAAAACATACGCCTGTTCTTATTGTCAAGGGTAATGGAATTGGGAACTTTAGTGTTCCAAGAGATAACATAGAACGGATCAAATGGATATGGTACCATATGCTTCAGCTGTTGGAAACTCAATATTACCCTGACAGTTCACATATCCGGGTTGTTTTGGCAATGTCCAATCCAGATATAGATCACTGGAATGGAATCAAAGATATTGGCCTCATGCTAAAAGAAACAGAGTGCTCTCAAAAGTTTGTGAGTACAAAGATAGATCTATAAATGTGCTCTTAAAAGGTTGTGAGCACAAAGAAAGAATTTGTGAAATGTATAGCGAAATCCACAATTGTCGCTAAATTTCACATTTGGAGTTTTTTGTGTGGAAAAGCTCCAGAGAATGAAATGATTGGCATCAGTGTGATGAAAAGACATGTTATAGCATGATATAAGGCCGAGGGATAGGCAAAATGGTTAAGGGAACCTGTACCCGGAATTGATAATGGTTGACAACAGCAATAACCATTAAGTAATTCACTCCTAAGACAACGAGTCAAGTGTGGTGCCAAACACATTGACACAGAGGTATACGTTGTAAAGGAGAAAGTCCGGAATTATGTTGAAATGCTTGGAGCATAAGAGGAACATATAAAAGAAACACACAAGTGTTCGCAGATCTGCTAATTAAAGGCTTACCGCCTAGTGTGTTTTGGAGAACACATAGTCGACATGGGTTTTATGGTATAGTTTATATGATTTCCGGACAATAAAGAGGCCCAAAAGTTTAAAGAATCTATTTCAAAACAGAGACATATATTGTAGCTGTCTGATTCTA
This sequence comes from Poa pratensis, assembly GCA_947311845.1. Classification (NCBI taxonomy): domain Eukaryota; kingdom Viridiplantae; phylum Streptophyta; class Magnoliopsida; order Poales; family Poaceae; genus Poa; species Poa pratensis. The sequence continues at coordinate 20,382,864 of CAMZMU010000052.1, read as the reverse complement.
TCGGCAATGAGCTGTGACGATGAAACATGCTCTATGTACTGATCCGTGATGAAACAAGTAAAGTATAAAGTATAAAGTTAAAAGTAAAAGTGAGATCAAGGGGAGAATGTTAGATTGATCTCAATTGACCGAGTCCAACGGCTTGATCAACTCCTTGATTAGCGCCCTGATCGGGGGCGCCCGACCCTTAATGGTCGGTGGGCCCCTGTGACCTGCGGCTATATAAAGAGGTGGGGGACTGGCAGCACTGATAACGAGGTTAGCCGCTGTGCCAGAACCTCCACCGACACCCCTACCGATCTAGGGAGCCCGCAGTGCTCACGGGAAGCACCACCGCCGCCACTGCCTACCCACTGGCATCACCGCCTCCGTCCACCACGGCGCAGCTCGATCGCATCCGCTCAAGGAGAAGGTACTGGTTATCCTCCTCATCGATCTTTTCTACCGGTTTGATCTAGACTAGATGATCCACAGGATTTAACAGATACTAGAATTGCCATTCGCAACTTGAAGCTGAATAGAGCTTTGCATAAGAGGAAGGACTTTCAAAACAGATGACTAAAAAGCAGATTTTGGTAAATTGTTATTTGCCCTCCAAATAGAAGTGTGTGGAAAATATTTAGCTTTCAACACAGCGGCAAGAAGAGAATTGGGTTCTTTGATAACACGCCAAGTGGAAGAAGCGACAAGAGCCAAATTCATGGTATAAAGATTCCTAACACCCAACTCTCCCTCCTTAACAGGTTTACAAATCTCATCCCAAGAGCGAAGACAAAGGGGTTTAGAATTTTGATCACTTTGAATTCCAGTCCACCAAAATTTTCGAACAATAGAAGTGAGCTTGGATATCAACTTTTTACTAAGCAAAATAGAGGACATGTAATAAACTGGTATAGAGGCAAAAACCGATTTAATGAGTGTTAACCTTGCGGCATGTGATAACCTGTTCGCCTTGTAACCAGTTAACTTCGATTTAAACCTGTCCACAATAAAAGCATAGGCAGCTGATCTATTTTTTCCGGTAGAACAAGAGGATGCCCCAGATGGGTTGTGTTGAGATCCATATCAGGCGCAGGAAATAAGTTTTGAACCAAAAATTTTGCCGCATTATCGGTGTTCTTACTAAATAAGATTGCAGACTTATTCCAGTTTGGGGTTTGACCGGATAGCTCACATAATTGATTGATTACCTGGAATATTGTAGGAGCGTCATCATTGGAGGCCGATCCACACACAATTAAATCATCTGCAAACATCAACGAGTGGATAGAGGGAGAAGCCGGCCCCAATTGTATTCCCTTTAAATTATTAGCCGACAAAGCATTTTGAAGGGAGAGAGATAATTCGTTAACAGCCAGGACAAAAAGGTATGGAGATAAAGGACAACCTTGTCGGATACCTCGACTACCATGAAAGCGACCAAATGGTTGACCATTAATGTTGACAGAAAAGGTAGCTGTAGATATGCATTCATGAATCAAGTTAATAAAATGACTATGCAAACCTTTACGTGCAAGAGCCCTAGCTATGAAGTTCCATTCAATTCTGTCAAAAGCCTTAGCAAGATCAACTTTTAACATAAAGGCCTGCTCTTTCCAAGAGGACAACTGAAAGGAGTGAGTAATTTCTTGAGCAATGGTGATATTATTAGAGATTCTACGGCCCTGTATAAAAGCTTGTTGTGTTTCATGAATATAAGTAGGCAAAATAGTCTTAAGCCTATTAGCCAAAGTTTTAGCAATAATTTTATATATCACATTGCAAAGACTAATAGGTCTAAAGTCCTGAGGAGTCATCGCGTTGAGCTTTTTGGGAATGAGAGTAATGAAAGTTTCATTGAGCTTGGGAGGGAGCTTACCATGTCTAAAGAAACTTTGTATCACCTGAGTAACATCATCTCCAATCCATTTCCAGGCAGCCGTGTAGAATGCTACATTTAATCCGTCTGGTCTAGGAGAGGCATTCCTTCTCATTCCTTTTAGTACCTGCAAAATCTCAATTTTATCTGGTATTGAGGTTATGAAAGGATCATCAACTTGTTCGTCCACGACCAGAGGGTTTTGATTCTGCAAATCAACCAAGTCTCACCTAGCTAGAGGGATCCAACTCAAGGAGGTTTAGAATTAGTCTAGATTAATTCTAAACCTCCTTGACTTCTACTACACGTCTAACACATCTCCATATACTTCTTATATGGATCCTGATCACTGTAGGCGGAGCTATGCCTGTCATAGGGGGCCACCCACCCCCCCCCCCCCCCCCCCCCCCCCCCCCCCCCATTTTAAGCCTAAATACTCTATGTAATCTAGGAATAGTTTGGGAAATTTTGAATAATTGGCCTCCCAGTCAGCCTTTTCTTGCGCATGCACTAAGTTGCGGACACGCTAGAGATTCTGCTCTAGCTCTGACATTATGGATCACAGCTGTGCATGCCAAGGGTGACAAGCTGAAGTTCACTGTTGGTCCGGAAAAGGAGGACTACCCTGTATCAATCTTCGCTACATCCCATGCGTGTACGTGAGGCCCGGGCCTCCCATAGAGGTCGACTTCGTGCGAGAGTTGTCAATCGCCACAGGTCTGAGTGAGTCGACTCTATGAGTCTTGTCGGTGTGTGCTCCGCTCCGCCCTGTCTTGTACATGTGTTGTGCTCGTCATGCATGTGTTATGTTCCCCCCGTGTTCGTGTTGTAGCCCCCCTATCGCTTTTTAATCAAAATCCACCATGTTCGTCATGTGATTACAACACAATACTCGAAACAATTTTTTACTTGCTTACTATTTTTCTTTCCATCACTACTATTTCAAACTGTTTTGTTTAGCGGTGCTTTCTCTACACGTTAGGAGGCCCTCATTTCCCCCTTGGCACTCTTTCCTCCCCCAGCTCCTTGAGAGTTCCCCTCGACTTCCCGGCTCCTCCCTCTTGCTTCGCCGAGGCGGGAGGCTGCCCCATATACATAATTTTTTTTGTCAATGTGTGCACAGAAAATTCATGTTAGTACATGAATGTTAAATTTTAATTACACAAATCTATCAATTATTCATAATGCATTGACATTGAAAGATTCATTAATAAATTTGTTGCACAAATCTTGATAAAATCGACGGTCATGGTAGTAGGTGCGTACGCTCCTAGTTGTGGTATTGCATTTTTGTTGTTTTCACCCATCAAGTTCATGAACCGGCCAGTGACAACTCCGATCCGCTGGAACTCAACAGAAACTTACTGAGTCAAATTAGTCTCTCTCTCCCGGGGAAGAAGTCAGCATGTGTTTCTATTGGAACTCTTGTGTCTGAAGAATTCCTTCTGTGTTTAGTAGAAAACCAATTCATACAGTTTTGGTTTGATATTTGGACAGAGTGGGAGCGTACTTAAAGGTTTGCATTTAAAGGCTGCATACAGCATTTTTTTTTCTTTCTGGCGCCTGCTGTATACGAGGAGCCTCCATCTTAGGTCAAATAGAAAATTTGGATAATCGTCGAGCATGCTTTCGTTTGGATAATCGTGGGCTGTATACCAGGGGTCTCCATGTTAGGTACAGATGTATGATTAACTATTTTTGCAGGCTTTCATTATACTAGAATCAAAGACACGCACACCTTGATGTGCCCTTGTTTTACCCTTTACCCTTTTTAGTTTTAAAAATGAACTAACTTTCCAAAAAATGATGATGTCACCACAAAATCAGTTCATTTCCTTGAACTAAATATGAAAATAGGGTAGAGGGTGACCCACTGCCATCATTACGCTGTTTATTTGCATTGTCATGTGGTCTATATGAAAAATAATTCGCAATGACAGCAAACTTTCAATCTGGGCATTATGACTGAAAAACCTGAATGTTCCAAAAAATTCACCCTGTCGATGTAGACTCGAGGAGTCATAGTGCATATGATCTCCGATGCACTTGTTTCTACAGCAGAACATATTGGGGTGCTGCACTATTAAATTTGAATGACGCCAAGATGGAGTCTATTTGCTCCTTATTCGGTGAGGGAGGTGACTGAATTCATATGGTTTCCCTCCCCATTAGACTTCTTTTTACAGTAAAGGAACATATTGTCGTGATGGTTAACCAAAATAAAATGTTGATCTGGGTCTTCCTTCATCGGCATTGAGGCCATCTGCCGTTTCTAGGTTGTTGGCGTATGGGTTAACAGGACTTGGGGGTCTACAAGTGTGTTTCCTGACTGGTGTGAGCTTCTGGTTTGTATAATCTATCCAGACTCCACACTTGTAGAGCAATCCGCATAACTATATGCTAAATAATAGAATGCAAGCGAAATGTGTGGGATGTAGGAATAAGATAATAATAAGCTTGTGTATGTTTGTAAGAGTCCACTGGTACTACACATCTAGTACTAACTTTGCTAGCATATGCATCTTGAAATTTACAGTTATGACCCATTCTTGTTATGCCTCGGCTCCAATTAGCAGGCGTCACCACAAGTCTATTTAGAATTGCATTGGAAAGAAAGAAACGACAAAGGAAAGGCAGAAACCACAATTCACAAAAAGAAATTCGATGATGGGCCCCGATGAGTTTGTTGAGCCCACGACCATATTGGCAGAGAAACGAGAAATTCGATAGCAGAAGAAAATCAGTTCCGAACTGGAGGCAAACAATCCGACAAGAGCATATCAATCATAATCTAGAAACTAGGATAAGCAAAGCAGCATTGTTGACATGACAACTTAAGAGGCATTAAACTGAAAGATATCAAATTGACAGTCAATCAAGCAAAAGACGATTACTCCAAAGTTCACTTATTCATTACTACGAACTGCTGTAACAGCAACTGTTTTCACGGAACCAGCACACATAGGGGGACTCGATTGTCCATTATACAGACACGGTAGAACACGAACGAGACTGACAATTTACTTCAAGGGCGACATGGGCACCCACAGGACGACCAAGGCACAGCAGCAGCTCCGACACCAAGACACTTACTGACCACCACGGAGGCGGAGCACCAGGTGGAGGGTGGACTCCTTCTGAATGTTGTAGTCGGCGAGGGTGCGGCCATCCTCCAGCTGCTTCCCGGCGAAGATCAGGCGCTGCTGGTCCGGGGGGATCCCCTCCTTGTCCTGGATCTTGGCCTTCACATTGTCGATGGTGTCCGAGCTCTCAACCTCCAGAGTGATAGTCTTGCCAGTCAGGGTCTTCACAAAGATCTGCATACCACCACGGAGACGGAGCACCAGGTGAAGGGTGGACTCCTTCTGGATGTTGTAGTCAGCAAGGGTGCGGCCATCCTCCAGTTGCTTCCCAGCGAAGATAAGACGCTGCTGGTCCGGGGGAATGCCCTCCTTGTCCTGGATCTTGGCCTTGACGTTGTCAATGGTGTCGGACGACTCCACCTCAAGAGTTATAGTCTTGCCGGTCAGCGTCTTGACGAAGATCTGCATACCACCCCGAAGGCGGAGGACAAGGTGAAGGGTGGACTCCTTCTGAATGTTGTAGTCAGCAAGGGTCCTGCCATCCTCCAGCTGCTTGCCAGCAAAGATGAGGCGCTGCTGGTCCGGGGGAATGCCCTCCTTGTCCTGGATCTTGGCCTTCACATTGTCGATGGTGTCAGAAGACTCCACCTCAAGGGTGATTGTCTTGCCAGTAAGGGTCTTGACAAAGATCTGCATGCCTCCACGAAGACGGAGGACAAGGTGCAGGGTGGACTCCTTCTGGATGTTGTAGTCAGCGAGGGTGCGGCCATCCTCCAGCTGCTTGCCAGCGAAGATGAGGCGCTGCTGGTCCGGGGGAATGCCCTCCTTGTCCTGGATCTTGGCCTTCACATTGTCGATGGTGTCGGAAGACTCCACCTCAAGGGTGATGGTCTTGCCGGTGAGGGTCTTGACGAAGATCTGCATCTGCAGAGAATAATAACCAAATAGAATGGTAAGCATCAAGAAGCAGACCAACGAATAGGATCAACAGCACACATGAATCTGTAAATAAGCTATAGAGAATGCCCCAACAACAGCAGGATATATTTAATCTAAACGATCATGGACTGACAGGTTACTACTCATCAAACCACAAAATATAACTGAAGATATCAACTATACCAAAAAAAAACATAGCTGACAAGCATGCATACATCATCTAAGCTACAGATTTGCAAAGCGACAAACCTAGATCATCATGTTTAACGAGGCATATTATTACCATGATAATGATCCAACCAAGAGCACAAGATCAAGCAGTATACAGGTATGGAGAGCAAAACTATGGACCACAAGCTACGACCAGAATCGGCTATGCCTAGTTAGCTGGCAAGCAGGAACAGAGGGGCTACTTGATTTAACGTGCATAGGTTAACAGGAGACCATACGGCATCAGGAATCGAACTTGAACCAGCGGATCTAAACAATAAAAATTACACAAATTCGCTGAAACAACACGAGATCTATCTACATGTAAAATCCCTACGACCTCGATGATCTAACATGAGCAAACTCCCTAACGCGTCACCGATCTAGCATGAGCGAACAGATGCAACGCCAAGTCTATGCTACCACAGACTCAGATCGAACATCTACGATCAGTAGTATCCCACCAAATCAAACAGCACTAAACATCCAACCACGGATCGATCGACACACGAGGCACCTCAGAAACGTAGATCTAGACGAGGCGGGGAGAGGGGAAGGAGGCGGCGGTACCTTGATGCGCCGGCGAGGAGGATTCGACGAGCGATTGGAGACGAGATTGGTTGGGGATTTGTTGGTGCCGTTCCACGGATCGGTTCTGTGGATTGGAGGCGATGAGAGGACCCGTGTATTTATGGCGGCCAGGAACGGGTCGGTTGGGGTGGGGTAGGAATCCTTTGCCGGAAACGAGCTGTGGCTCGTTGGTAGCGGTAGCAGTGGCTACGCTAGCCCGCCCGGGTTCGATCCTTGGTATCGAATTTCGGGTGTCTCACCAAGCCGACACTGTTCACGTGAACAGTGTCCCGCGACACTGTTCACGTGAACAGTGTCCGTGCTGTGCAAATTTGTGGAGGGCCTTCGGGGGACTGAGCCCTTAATCAGTCTGCCCAGTTCCAGTTACAGGAGCCAATTCCACCGCGGTTCGACACTGGTTTTGTGGTGTGCCCACCACCGCAGGGTTTCCCGGAAGATCTAGGCTCGCGGAGGCTCAAGTCTTAGTATGGTTTAGTTAGGTCTAGCTTGCGCACAGGTGGTGTGCGTGTGGTGTTGTGTGCGTGTGGAGTGCGTTGTGCGTGAGTTCAGATACTACAAGCTGTATTAAGACCAGGAATTCTCAAAAAAAAAAAAAAAAAAAAGGAATCCTTTGCCGTGACTGTTCCGCCTTGTTTGATGGGTACGTTTCGTGCTCGTCTCCGCTCGCGCAGTTCCTGGACCTGGACGCGTATCCGACGCGGATAGCGAACGGCGCGGAGGGTTCGAGAAGGATGTGGCGTCGCCCGTTGCGACCGTTTCCTTCGCGTGGGGCCTTCTGGATTGGAAAAGCAAAAGTCCAGCAAAACGGCAAACATTTACGAAATTTTGATGTTTCCCTGTTTGTATGTATCCACCCTGACAGGATTATTATTTGCTCCCCTATCCCTGCAATAGCGAAAGACTCTTTGAAAGCGGAGACTTTTTTTTTTTTGCTCCCGAGGTTCGGTGCTCCTGCTGTTAAGACAAATTCGAAAATTACATTTAATTTTTTCGGAAAAAAATCCGGATGTAGCCAAATGGTGTATCTTACAAACGCTTAAAAATAATAATTTCAAGATGATTTGCGTTATTAGCTACACAAAATTGATATAAAGTGTGGATCCGAGTATGCATGCTTTCAAATCTCTAAAATTTATTGTCATTTTTGTGTAATCCATCGTACAGACAATTTGAAATTGATATTTTTCACGTTACATGCTCTTTCCTTTTTGAAGAAGGGAGACGACCTGTTTGTGCTTTGGGCACCTCACTTTCCGCCATTGTCTTCCGGCAGGGGAGGTGAGGGCTGCCGAAGTCCGGTGTGCGAACTATGTCGATGGAATTACCAAATTAGACTTAGCTAGAATATAGGTTCTCTTGTGTGGTCAGACATGTCAAGTAACTGCAAGAGCAAAAGAAGATGGCTAGGTGGAAGGCCTCATCTGCCATTTTGTTGATGGTGGGGTGTCCATTCTGCATTACGTTCACGATGCCGATACGATTATTTTATGGAATATAATTTAGAGAAAGATTTATACATGAAGCTAAATGTATGTTTTTGAATAGTTTTCATGGTAAAATATCAGTTTTCGCAATAGTGAAATCTTTCTTTGGTCGTGCAAAAGAAGCAACAAAATCAATACATAGATCTGTTCTGATGTGGAATTGGGATCTTCCATTTATATTGAGAATTCCATTCACTTTCTCAAGCTAAGAAATGGTTGGTCGAAACCGTTCAAAGATCATTTTGAGAAAAACTATCTCACTGGGTGGGTAACATGCTCTCATACGGAGATTCTGTTGTACTCATTAATTTATGAATTTCCAGTATTCTTGCTTTCGATTATGAGATACACATGAAGGTGTACGAAAGTGGCACCTCAGGAAAATTAAGATATTTTCGAACGATAAATCAGAAAGAAAAAATTATGCTACTTGCTAGAGCACAGTAGCTCAAGAGAAAACAAACCATGGGCTTTCTATTAACATCTTCGAGTCTTAGTTAGTACTCGATCATCATGCAATGGATTTGTTACATACAAAAAAATAGGATATGTTATTCACTGACATAAAGATGGCAGCATGGACATGGTAATAAGGACATAAAAGCTTGCAATCGGCACTCACCAGCTAATACAGATAAAATAGGAACAGAAACATATATTTTTCAAATACCATACATCACTAAATTCCCTCAGAAAATATTTAAAAAAATTAGCACAACTTTTCAATCCAAAAATTTACAGCAATCTACAGGCTAAAAGCAGATCTTAAATTTAAGTAACTAAGAAATGAGAAGAAAAGACACTCTTGTTGACCGTACATGATGTCGAGCAGGCGGATGATGTTGGGGAGGCTTGCCACATAGAGGAAGCGGATCATGCGGTCGTGGAGGCTTCTGTTTCTGGGCAACCAGCTGCACCACATAGCTAGTGTTAAGTGTCTGAAAGAAAAGTCAGACAGAGAATATTGAATGTAAGTCCTCTGTTGCTTAAGATAAGCTATGGAAATTTTGCTTCAAGAGTAAAGACAATACCTTTTCTGGCTTCTTGAAGTTTTAGTTAGTTCCTTAGTGTCAATAGTCAGCTGGAACCTATCCTGGTAGTCACAGATATGATTCAAGACGAGAAACATAAAGGTTGTAAGGAAGTAGCAATGATTTGCATGCGTAACATCCCAATTTTAGAATTGGATGTTTTGCATTTAGATCATGTGCATTTCATCATGGCATCAATTTAAAACTTGCATTTGTTTGTTTGCATTCGTTTTTAAAAGGATTATTTCCAAAATCGTATTTTAAAGTTTTTCAAAACCCTGTTATAAAGCAATATATGTGCTTATGGGCAAATATTATTTTATTTCGGATAAAATTAATCTCCAATAGTATTTTATTATAGAGGACGATTTTATAAAATTTTCAAAAACTGGTTTGACTCGAATCCGAGTACTACTTCAAAAGTTATAAAGAAAACAGGGAAAAGATTAAAGGAAAATGTTTTAACAAAAAAACAATCCGACCGGAGCTCTGGGCCCAAAACCAGCCCAGCAGGCCAAGTTTCGACCCATTTTTCTGAACCGCCTTCCTTTGTCTGTTTTTGTTTTCTTTCTTCCAATGACAAGGGGAGCCCACCTGTCAGCTCGTCTTCTAGAACGAGCAGCTCGTACGAGTTCATCCAGAACTCGGATTTTATCCTGAAAATTTTCCGATTCCGTTCAAATCTTTTGCCCCCTGCCCACGAAACTCAGCCAATAAATACCCTGACCCCGTGCCGTTCCGTCCCCGCACAAATCACAAACCCTAGCCTCAAACTGAGCTCGATTTCGAGCTCGGAAACCTCCACCGCCGCCACCACCATTGCCGTCACACCGGAGCTCTCGCCGCCATCGAGGATAAGGAGAACCGAGGGGGTCTTCGAGATCGCCGAGACCGCCTCCGCCGTTTGCCGTCATCTCCGAGTCCGGGGGAGCAGCCGATCGTCGCCGTCGTCCACGTCCGATCCGTCGTCGCCGTCTTCTTCTCTGTTTCCGGTGAGCAGCACTACGTTCCCAGCTCCATCTTCTTCCATCCATTGGATCTATATCGAACGCTCCAGATCGGATCACTTACTGAGGGGTATCAACCAATAGGATCGTGCCACCTGTTTAATTCTGTTCTGTTTTCGTATTTAAAGTTCAGAAACTTATAGATCTTGTTTAATTCATATCAAGTCCAAATTTTACAAACTTTATATCGTTGAAAAGCTAATTTTGCGATATGTCCAGAGAAGATTAGATCTATTAATTTTTTTGAACTTGTTTTTGACTAAGTAAGTACGATTTGTTTAATAAGTACTTGTTGCATACAAAATATTTTACATGCATCATATGCAATTAATTACAGAGAATCTAATAATCTAATTTCGTTGAATGATTTAAATTTGACATGCACGCATCACTGTTGCATATTGTTGTGAATTGGTTGTTTATGTATGCTTGGTTCGATCGTGTAGATTCCGACAACTTTGGCAATTGCGATTGCAACGACTGTTTGAACACCAACAACAACCAAGGCAAGTGTTGCTCATGTCCTACTATTTTTATATGCATTATTAGTTTATTTTCGTAGTAATGCATGTGTAGGAATTGTGTGTGTAGTTATGCTAGGTTGCTCACTAACACCCAAGTGTAGCAACCATATGTTTCCATTAGACAATGTCATACACTTGCTAGGCGCCATCGTACTGTTAGAATTGCTTAGCCATGCTATGTAGATATTCGTGGTTGGGAAAATTATCATGTTATGTTATTGTGAACTAGCTATTTCTAATTTCTTATGGAAAACAACATGTTAATTAATTAACCACTGGGCGGATTGCTAGAGAGTCATCTGAGTTAAATTTATGGTGGGTACCGCCGCCCAGTTTTCTGAGAATGTGTTTGGTTTCTTGTTTGGTAGCTTATTGTGCAACCATGTGTCAATGTAGTATGGGCTACGACAGAATTGGTAGGTTGTGGTGATCCGAACCCATCGTAGCCAGAGATGTAGAATAGTGATAGGTGGTATGGTGCGTGGGGGTTTGGGAAACTACTTCTTATTAGTTCTGGTTTGATCCTCTCTTCCTCTCAATGTGGTGATTCACGGATTGTGCAGAGTGGACCGGACAACATGGGTAAAGTGTACAAACCTCGCGAGGGTTTAAACTAAGATCTTAGCCGTGTCCTTCGGTTATGGGCAAACTAGCAACTAGATGTGATTCTATGACATGGTTCTCGTTCATTCCAACTTCTCAATTAAAATTTGACGGGATAACAAAAGTTGGTGGGAGTGGTCAGTGGTCTCATAGCCAACTGGGTAGGAGCAATCGGTTGGTAAAACCGAGTGCCCAAGTTAATGAGTGAAAAATTAATTTTATAAACTGATAGGGTAAACTATGCTTTTATGCAAATCAGCCTTTAGACATCCACCTAGCCAAATAAGCATGTAGTAGCTAGGCGCCATTTATATCTACCATAAAGCACACTTGCCAATACAAATCAAGTTGTATTGACTCCCGCGATTTGGGCTGTATCTCACCAATGCAGGTTACTCCGACTCCGACTGAGAGCGTAGGTTTCGAGACTCCACTTGACCTTTGTTCGCCTGTGGCGCAAACTAGAAGACTGGAGTTCTTTTATTTTTTTATGTTATTGATACTTCCAAACATTTATGCTAGCTTCCGCTATGCAAATTGTAATAAATTTATACTCTGGATTCGCTAGAATTGATATACTATTGCATTATTTGTTATCATTCTAGATGTGTGTGTTGGTGAATGGTCCAGGGGCCAGCACTACACTCAAAGGTGTGACTCGTGGTGAGTCTCATCCGTTACATCAGCCACTTGGAATCGCCGGAATATAAAGCTCCAGCTTGTGGGCATTTACACAATCGTATCCATTCATTTCCTAAAGGATTTAATTACAAACTCAACCAACCCCTATTAGCATACCAAATATCACCGTATTTGGTTCAGCTTTTGAGCGCTGGTCGCAACCAGAAACTCTGGTATTTTTCCTCTTGCTCATTTCTACACTGATCCACTGATGAAGAATATTTAGTACACTGTGTCAGGCCTGCAGCCCTGCACACAACCATACTGATTCATAACTCAGGGCACCCTTCAGATTGTTGCTTACAAAAGCACCATTGATAGGGCCAGTGTAGATGACAATGCACAAATTCATAATTTGGCATTTCTTCAAGAAAATAAATGGTGCACTCAAGTTATCCGGTTGGGTATAAACAATTGATTAGCATACTTGAATGTTACTTCATTTGGAGGGCACTTCTTTCTAAGCATCTCAGCTACAACCTCCTCTGCTTCCTTCCATCGTTCAGCTCTACACAAACCCTTCAGTGTAGAATTGTAGGAAATCGCATCAGGCTTACATGACATTGTGCTTAATAACTTGAGGGCGTCATCCAGGCGGCCTTGTTCAGAAAAACCATTGATAAGGACATTGTATGTGAAAATATCTGGTGTACTTCCATACTTTGGCATTTGCTCGAAAACCTCAATTGCACGATCAATCAGCCCTTTTCGGCACAAGGAGTTAATTAGCATATTGAATGTGACTTCATTTGGGGGACAACCCTTTCTAGCCATGTTAGATATAAGCTCCCCAGCATCCTCCCAGCGCGCAGCTCTGCACAAACCCTTCAGCACAGCATTATACCCAAAGATATCAGGCTTACATGGCATGCTTTCAAATAAGTCAATGGCAGATTCCACAAGCCCTTGTTCAGAAAAGCCGTTAATAAGGCTACTGTATGTGACAATATCAGGAGTACATCCGTACTTTGGCATTTGTTCAAACAAATCGATTGCGTAGTTTACCTGACCATTTTGGCACAACGAATCAATGAGTATATTAAAAGTCATCTCAATCGGAGGACAATCCTCCCTAAGCATCTGAGCTATAAGCTCCTCGACATCATGCCATCGCTCAGCTCTACATAAACCCTTCAACGCGGCATTGAAGCTAATGGTATCAGGTCTGCACATCATGCTGTTCAGTAACTTGAGTGCATCATCCACTCGCCCTTGCTCTGAAAAGCAATAGATTACCGTATTGTAAATGACAACGTCAGGTCTGCATCCGTACTTGTGCATCTGCTCAAGAACTTCCATTGCACAGTCAACCAGCCCACTCTGGCACAAGCAGCTGGTTAGCATACTAAACGTCGCTTCATTTGGCAAGCAGTCTCTCTTAACCATCTCAACAATCAGCCCCCGACTTCCGCCCACCGTTCAGCGATGCACAAACCCTTCAACGCAGCATTGTAAACAACAGTGTTGGGCTTGCATAACATGGTCTTTACCAGCTCAATGGCGTCGTCCACACGCCCTTGCTCGGAGAACCCATTCACAAGGGTGCTATAGATGACAACATCAGGCGTGCAACCATACCTGGGCATTCGCTCAAGCAGGTGGACGGCACGGTCAAGCAGCCCATTTTGGCAGAAGGAACGAATCCGCGTAGCGAACGTGACCTCGTTCGGGTGGCAGTCGTTCCTGATCATCTCCTCCACGAGCTCGTCGGCGTCCTCCCACTGCTTGGCGCCACACAAGCCCTTGAGCACGGTGTTGTAGGTGTAGGTGTCGGGCGCGACGGGCATGGACGCGATGAGGCCGAGGGCGTCGGCGAGCCTGCCGGAGCGGCAGTACCCGTTGATGAGCGCGGTGTAGGTGACGACGTTGGCGGCGCCGGAGGCACTGGCCGCGTCGAGCACCCGCTCCGCGTCCGCCAGCCGGCCGTCGCGGCAGTGCCCGGCGACGAGGGTGTTGTGGGAGACCGAGTCCGCGGCGCCGGCCGCCTTGAGCGCGTCGAGCAGGCGCTCCGCGTCCGCGAGGCGGCGCTGGGCGCAGAGCTTCTTGATGAGGATGTTGCACGCGATGACGGCCGGCGGGTCCGAGGAGGGCGTGGAGGAGCCGACGAGGCGGAGCGCCGCGTCGAGGTCCCCGAGCTGGACGAGGCGGCGGAGCGTCTGGCCGGAGCGGGCCGGGGTGGCCGGGTTGACCCATATGGAGTGGGCTGCTCCGCTGTCCGGTGGGGACCTGCTGCGATTCAGCCACCTGGAGGCGGCGAGGCGGAGGCGGAGGCGCAGCCGGTGGGTTCTGGGTGGATTCGGAGTGGCCGGGAAAGGGAAAGGCTGGTGGGTAGAGAGGGCGGCGAATAGCGAGGGGGAGGGGGTGGAGGAGGAGGCGGCGGCGGCCATTGTTGAGGTCGAGCTTGGGTCTCGTAGAAGGGGATTTCGGCGGGACCGCCGGCCGCAGGGAGAAAGATGGATGAGGCTGTGAGTAGCATTTCCAGACGTTATTTGGGCTAGTTAAACGTCGGTACAAATTGTGGAAATGATTTTGTTCTTGCGGGAATTGTGAAATGAATTCACGGCATCGATATTAATACACGCATAGATTACTGTATGTGTTGAAATTTTAGAAAAAATAGACAAGTTCACGGAAGTTCACAATAACTCTCGAGTTCATATGCTCTGTCCGAGTAAAGAATAGAAAAAATGTTAGAACATTTAAACAAATTATGAACACAACTCGTGACAAACATCTAGAAGTGTTCTACATATGTGCCAAAATTCATGGTGAAATTACATTTTGTGGTGCTCTATGAAAAAAAAAATCAATAGCGAAAGTAGGACTTAAAATATATTTTGTGAAATGAATTCACGGCATCGACATTAATACATGTATAGATTACTGTATGTGTTCAAATTTTAGAGAACTAGACAAGTTCACCGAGGTTTGCAATAACTCCCGAGTTGATATGCTATGTCCAAATAAAACATAGAAAAAATATTAAAACATGTAAACAAATTATGAATACAACTCGTGACAAACATCTACAAGTGTTCTACCTATGTGCCAAAATTCGTGGTGAAAAAGGTACATTTTGTGGTGCTCTATGAAAAAACAAATCAATAGGCAAAGTAGGACTCAAAATATATTTTCTAGAGCACTGGTTTTATTATATGAACGTCGTATAGACAACCCGCCAAACAATCTTAGCAAAGGAATAAGAAATATTTAAGTTGTTGGATTGTCTTATCTTGATCACAAAGTATAACAAGTCTTATTTCCCATCCAATTCCTTTTTCGTCAAATATTTTCTTGTTATAGAAAAATTACTGCGCACGAATCACATGAAAATTCTGTTCTTGAGCGGTCCAGATGTATTTGCGTACAAAATGACTAGGATCATTCTTATAGTCCAAATACATGGATTTTACTTGAAACAACATGGACGCATTAATTCTCTTGCGTACAATATGACTATGATCATTCATATAGTCCAAATACATGATTTTACTTGAAACAACATGGAAGCATTAATTCTTCAAACAGAAAAGTCAGGTGTGACGCCGTCAAATAAACCCTCATGGATCGTTCCACGATTGAAGGGGGACTTGCGCTTTACTTCCTTGTTTCCAATGGAAACTAAACAATTAGCGCACCTCGATTCGTTTGGTCACATATGGCAGACATTCTTCTTCATTAGCTTGTTTCATTTCTTCAACGCTGAATTTGCCTGCTCTTTGATCACGGAACTAAACAAAACTAGTTGAATGCCCGTACGTTGCTACGGGTTCTCAATTTTTTGTTGCTACACGTGACAAAAATAATGTGTATAGAAAGAGATATAGCCAAATAACATTGCAAAAAGAATATTATATTTTCCAAATTTAATTCCATTAAAATATAATTGCATCATATGTATAGAAACAACAATTATCTTGTTGGCTAAGATTCAACTTTGCTTTATATTATGGATATGTCTTCAAGTAGAAACCCCCATATACCTAATACCTCGCACCTGCAATATATAAGTTGGCATAACACTGTTTTCAAGTAGAAACACACCAAAACCTGGGCCGTTACTCTTCGCCTAGTCTCGTCACTCTCGATCTATTGTTCTTCACATGCTAGCTTGGGGGAGGGGATTCGGCGGCAAGGGTTCCGTTCCTCTTGCCGGAGGAGGAAGGTTTTTGCGGCGGCTCTCTTCATTCGAGGAGAGAGACAGCGAGACAGGGACGTCCGAGCAGGTTTTCGCTGGGCTCGGCCCATACGTGCGGACAGGGTGGATGGCGAATGGGTCGCTCGGTTACACGAACCACCGACTCCCATATAATTGTAAAGATAATGTGAGACTTCCCTTATAGCCAAATACACAATTTTCATCATTTGCTTGTTTATTACTCCATGGTCACTTAATTCTTCTAACAGAAACCATCAGCTAGAGATTGCCTCGAATCTGCATCCATCCAAATAAGACCAGACCATGTTTCAACGTAACGATATGAAGTTTTTACTTTGCTTCAAACCATGCATCAAAATACGTATATTGTATCCATCAGAGAAAGGATGGTTTTGCCCGAGCTTTCCACACAAAAAAGAAGCACTATAATTATAGTTTGACACACCGACGCTACATGTAACATTAGGTAAAACAACTATGCAAATCTGTATACAAAAGTAACAGTCAACATAGCTTCTAGTATTAATTACTCAAGATCGAGTGAAAATGAAATATCAGTTTGAATACAGGTACCTAGCAGAACCGGAGCAGTCAGAGGCCACACCCTCCAGTTAAAGGTAGCTTAGAAGTTAGAACACATATGTACACAAACATTTTCCTCTCTATGACTGAAAGACAAGAGTAAAAGAAAGTCATCTTTGGCTTTCGTTTCTTTTAGAACTAGATGATACCCCGCGCGTTGCGGCGGATAAAATGCAATAACAAATATGCTAATTCGGTATACATAATTTTGTAAACAGAGAGTGGCATGTATTGTGCAGATCAGGAGTGCGCTTATTGTCCAGTGAAAAAAAAAAGGTTTAAAAGGAGGTAAAACGACTAAACCAAATGATCTTAAGTTATTATGAAGCATTTTGAACAAATATCCGTCTTTTGCGAGACAACCAAAACACAAAAATAGGAAACAAAAGGAGCACATACTTAATTTGACTTTGTAATTATGTAAGACAATGATGTTGAAGGCACTCATTTCACTGACATTGCTTCAATTCGAACATGGCGAAACCTCTGCCATTCTGCATGGACTCGTCAGTTCTAAGTTTGTTGGCAATAGGTAAAACATGTTGGGAGTGGAAACGTTATTTGTTAGCACATTTCAGGTGCAGTCCAGTAATAACAACTCCATGCACATTTCAGGGTACAGATGAAAACTGAGCCAATGCAATAGCAGTTTGCATGTAGAGATATTGCTCTTCAAATTGGTCCTAGCTCCTCACGATCTAAATAAGCATGCCCACCGTTGGCAACTCTATCATGTGTGATGAGTAATTAGAAGTACGCCAAAAAGTACATATGCATCAATGGCAGAAACAAACTTCTTATAGTGATGACCTGCGAGGATATAAAAGCGGGCAAGAGCATCTCTAGCAGAACCCGCAAAAGGTGAAACCGCAAAAGCATTTTGTAGGTCGCGTTTTTCGTGGTTTTGCTTTAGTAGCGAAGAACAGAACCCGCAAACGCAAATTGCAATTCCGCCATTTGGACATTTCAGATTTCACGGGAACAAAGAGTTCATATTTCGACAGTCCCAGCAGATGTTTTTTACACAAAATAATATAGGCGATCTAACCTATATCACTTCACTAGCCTAGGTCGCCGCCGATCAAACCCTAGTGGCCAAAATACGGCTCCTCATCGGTGCCATGGGCGTGGCGGCGACGCGGCGGCAGAGGAGCTTCATTCCTCGTCGAAGTCCGTGACGAGGTCGATGGTGGGCGGAAGCGTTCTGATGACCAGCGCCTGCTACAGGAGCCCCTCGTTGACCACTGAGTTGAGCTTGGCGGTGGCGGCCTCCTCCGCTTCGTATTTGGACCGCAGCAACGCCGTGGCCATCATGTGCTTCATCTGCTCGTCGGAGACGAAGTCCTCCGGCCTGAGCGTGACCCCGAAATGCTCGAGGTTGTAGCCCTCCGGCGGCGGAGGAGTTGCCCTCGCCGTGGAGGCGCAGCTACTGGCGGCGGCGGATCTCGCGCTCGCGCCGGAGCCGGTCGAACTGTGGCAAATCGCGGCGGTGCCACGCGTCCGGCACTAGCTCCCCGTGCTTGTACTTGAGGGAGCCATGCTTCTGTGCGCCGTCGCTGCGGGAGACCTAGCGCCGCTTTTCGTCGGAGTAGTCTCCGCCGAATTTGTCGTTGCCAAGGAGCGGTGATACGTCTCCAACGTATCCATAATTTCTGATGTTCCATGCTTATATTATCCAATTGCTGCATGTTTTATATACACTTCATACCACTTTTATGCATTTTCTGGGACTAACCTATTAACAAGATGCCACAGTGCCAGTTCCCTGTTTTCTGCTGTTTTGGTTCCAGAAAAGTACTTCTGCGAATATTCTCGGAATTGCACGAAACAAAAGGCCACGTCCCTATTTTTCCAACACGTACACGAAGTCCGAAGGAGAGACGAAGAGGAGCCGGGAGCCAGCCAAACCACATGGTGGCACGGTGGGCCCCCCTGCCGCGCCAGCCTATGGGTTGGGCCCCTCGGGGCTCCGTCGACATCGACCCTTCGCCTATTTATTCCTCCCGAGGCGAAAACCCTAAAACACCGAGCATATCATCCAGAATATTTCCGCCGCCGGCCGCCGTCATCAACCCTAACTCGGGAGGGTTCTGAAGCTCTTCCCAGCACCCTGCCGGAGAGGGGAATCATCACCGAAGGGCTCTACACCACCATGCCCGCCTCCGGAGTGATGTGTGAGTAGTTCATCCCTGAACTAGGGTCCATAGCAGTAGCTAGATGGTTGTCTTCTCCACTTGTGCCATCATGTTTAGATCTTGTGAGCTGCCTATCATGATCAAGATCATCTTATTGTAATGCTACATGTTGTGTTTGCTGGGATCCGATGAATATTGATACCTATGTCAAGTTGAATATTGTATTATCATGTCTATGTCATTTGTCATCTTGCATGCTCTCCGTTACTAGTTGAAGCCTTGGCCAGGTGAATACTTGTGATTCCAAGAGAGAGTATTTATGCATGATAGTTGGGTTCAGCCTCTATTTAACCTGGGATAGTGACAGCAAGTTCTAAGGTTGTAGATGTGTTGTTGCCACTAGGGGTAAAACAGCAATGCTTTATCCAAGGATGAATGTATTGTTTACATTATGCACATTACTTAATGCAATTGTCTGTTACTTGCAACTTAATACTGAAAGGGGTGGGATGCTAACCTGAAGGTGGACTATTTAGGCATAGATGCATGCTGGATAGCGGTCTATGTATTTTGCCGTAATGCTCAAATGAATCTCATAGTAGACACCACAAATTGCACATGCATGTTTTATGCACTTACCAATTGTCGATTGCCCAGCTGTAATTTGTTTACCCAGCATGTTAGTTATCTTATTGGAGAGACACCACTAGTGAACTGTGGACCCCGGTCCATTATTTTACATCTAAAATACAATCTACTGCAATCATTGTTCTCTACTGTTTACTGCAAGCAAACATCATTTTTCACACTATACGTTTAACCCTTTGTTTTCAGCAAGCCGGTGAGGTTGACACCCTCACTGTCTTGTTGGGGCAAAGTAGTTTGATTGTGTTGTGTGCAGGTTCCACGTCAACTCATCACCACCAAGTTTCTGACGCCGTTGACACCTTCAGAACATCGTCGATCTCCTACGGTTCGATAAACCTTGGTTTCATAACTGAGGTAAACTTGTTGCTGTACTCTCCAAACCTTA